>CM064523.1:56645959-56860581 GCA_032716605.1 Paralithodes platypus | reverse complement strand
AGAGTATTAAAAGAATGTAGGGATGAGTTAAGTTACCCATTAACATTTTTATTTAACAAGTCTTTAGAAACAGGTTTAGTTCCAGAAGCTTGGAAGCTTGCAAATGTAGTTCCGATCTTCAAAAAAGGTGATAAATCGATAGCATCCAATTACCGTCCCATTAGTCTCACTTCAATCATAGGAAGCTACTAGAGTCAATTATTGCTAGGAAAATGAGAAACCACTTAGAAACATTTAACTTAATAAATTCTTCTCAGCATGGATTCACTCAGGGACGGTCTTGCCTTACTAATTTGCTTAGTTTTTTCTCAGAGGTATATGAAGCAGTAGATAGTGACAAGTCATATGATATTATATATTTAGATTTCAGTAAAGCTTTCGACAGAGTCCCTCATGAGAGATTGATGAGAAAGGTTGAGGCACATGGAATAGGAGGATCGTTGTTAGGATGGATTAGGTCATGGCTAAGTGGTAGGAAGCAGAGAGTCAGCATAAATGGTACCAAGTCAGAGTGGGGAGCAGTCAAAAGTGGTGTCCCCCAGGGATCGGTATTAGGTCCCCTGTTGTTTCTTATATACATAAATGACCTAGATTTAGGTATAACTAGTAGGATAAGTAAATTCGCAGACGATACTAAAATAGGGTAGATCAATTGATTCAGATAGCGATATAGAGTGCCTCCAAAGGGATCTAGATACCTTACATGAATGGTCAGTAAATTGGCAGATGAAGTTTAACATTGACAAATGCAAGGTATTAAAGATAGGGAAGATGCATACAAATGTTAAATATAAACTAGCTAATTTAGAATTAGAAAATTCAGCCTGTGAGAAAGATCTAGGTGTGTTTGTTAGCAATGATTTGAAGCCTAGAAAACAGTGTATAAGCGTTCGTAATAAGGCAAACAGGATTCTCGGGTTCATCTCTAGGAGTGTGATTAACAGAACTGCTGATGTTATCTTAAAACTTTACTTGTCATTAGTGAGACCCCATATGGATTATGCGGTCCAATTTTGGTGTCCTTATTACAGAATGGACATAGATTCATTGGAGAGAGTACAGCGTAGAATGACAAAAATGATCCATAATATTAGAAATCTTTCGTATGAAGAAAGGTTGAAGAAATTAGGTTTACATTCGTTAGAGAGACGCAGAGTTAGAGGGGATATGATAGAGGTGTTCAAGTGGGTTAGTGGGATTAACAAAGGGGACATGACAAATGTACTAAAGCTCAGTGATAGCGAAAGAACTCGTACCAATGGTTTCAAATTAGATAAATTTCGTTTCAGAAAAGATATAGGCAAATATTGGTTTGGTAACAGAGTTTGTAGATGGGTGGAATGGACTACCAAGTGCTATAGTGGGGTCTAAAACGGTAGGGAGCTTTAAGATAAAATTGGATAAGCATATGGACGAGAAGGGTTGGGTGTGAAGGGGGATCAGCCGGGTTGGGCCAATCAGCACTCTGCATACCCCCATAATCCTGCGTTAATCTCTAAACGTTTTGGTAAGATGATCCTCAGGGTATTAGAGTGTGAAGCCTATAATTGGGCTTTGTAATTGAATTGGGGTTGTGTGAGACAGGGATCTGCCTTGCTTAGGCCAATCGGCTTTCTGCAGACTCCCATTTTCTTATGTTCTTATGTCATAAATTGTTTGATTGTCTAAGTCCTGGTATGGTGTAGTACTAACAATGGAAAGTAGAGGGGAGAATGTGAACAGTGAATGGTAATTGAAACGAAAACCATAAAATGATTATGTAAAATGGCTAGTCAATAATACACAAAGAAAAACACAGAGAAACGAGGAAAAACGAAATATATGGACTAGCTAACCACAATATAACACACATACATATATATTTATTACTTGAATGCAGAGGTTTTCAAAACAAAATAGTTAAATATAATGAAACTAGAAACAAACTAATATGGTAGCAGTAAAGAGGCCGTGGACACAGCCATAAGAGGTGAGGATTAACAAAGGCTTAAGGGATTTTAGGGAGGTACCAGGACGTAAAATTGGAGCACGATATGAGAAGGAGGAATACACGAATATAACGAAATGTAGAAAACAAATAAAAATAACAGTGCATGCGAAGTGTGTATGAGGGATGGTGGGTGACTGGGCACGTGTATTCGTACAGTATATGTTTATTATCAATGTTTTCGACACCCACAAACATATACATACAAAGAGCGAATATTAGGCCTACAGTAGGTATATATATATATTTAATCTACGTTATGCGGGCCAAGCGAGCCAAGGCGATCAAACACTCCAATCGCAGGCACTATGGTAGTCAAGTGAGCAAGAGCAGGCACTATGGTTACCTATAAACAACCTTATAGGTTGGATACCAGGTCGAAAAAGAAACACTCTAGCAGAACGAGAGAGAGATTGGTTGCTTGGCTCACCTCTAAATGGCCTGGAAGACTGACAATACTCAGCATATGTTAGGGTGCTGAGCAAGCAAAGTCCTGCAGCTTCTCTCACCACTAAACTGTTTCAGAGACCGATGAGACCCAGATTATTATAGCTTCCTGTGTCGAGTTACTCAAATACAAGCCCTAGACTTAATTACTAATATAGGCACAGGCTATGCCGGGCAGCACTGCTAGACCTAAAGAAAACATGACGACGATAAATGGAGAATAATTTGTGTCATGAGAATGGTATTCCTGAGGCAATAAGATATATTCGATGGTCTTGGAAATGGAAAGAATAATATTTGCTATGTTGTGTGGAGTATAGATGCCGATAAGATGTTTTTGATGAGATGTTCACGCTCGAACGTTCATGTGCATGTACTCCATATGTAAATGAACACAAACACCTATCCATACAAAACCACATAATTACAAAATAAACACACACTACCACATAAAACAATGCACACGGGTGATGGCTGGTCCTATCCAGAGTGAGGTTTGGCATCCTCTACCCAACCTTAGTTGTTTATGTTTGTCTCTTTATCAGTACTGCATTTCCCTCTAGGTGCTGGCGAGATCGCTCAATTGGGTGGCACTGCAAGGGGGGCTGCGGACGGTGGGGTCATTGGCCCGGGGGTGGAAGCCCGTCGGCTGATGATCCCCTCCCCCGCTGCCCTCTCAGAGACAGATCTCTTCTCACCCTGGCCCCTTTGGGAGCCCGAGCATCTGGAGCGGCTTTGGTTTACCGGACTCGGGACTGTTCGGCCAGACAGTCCGGGAAAATACAACAACAACAACAACAATGCACACACGTATATACACACACACAAGCTCTAACTCGCACCCACAATAGTTCATACCCTGCCAATCAGACAGTACCCCAACCCACCCCAGACTTCTCTCTTTCCATCCCGTCCCCAAACACATCTGTCAATGTCACTCAAAATGACCCCCTCTCATTCATAATACCATAGCTTATTACATACCTACACTATATCCATCTGACGATATGTACAACTAATACCAATAGTAGTGATACTACATATGCATATTAAGATTTGATAAAGAAAAATAGTCGGAACTGTTGTTGTTGTTGTTGTTGTTCCCCAAGCTGCCTGGCCGAACAGGCCCAAGGCCCCGAGCATGGCCATAACCGAGCGCCCTCACAGAACCCTCCCTGCCTACCACAATAAAGCCTGGGTGACCGAAGCCACTCCATGGCGGGGAACTGAGGAGGGTGCGGAAACGCCCGGGAAACCAAAGCCCCACTCAGGGACCTGTGCCCCTCAGCAATTATGAAGAGAAAGTTGAGGGGCAAAGGAAAAATGTGAAAAATGTCGGAACTGTTAACCACACTAACTACCCAAAATTGTATGACCCACATATTTTCCTATGTCCCAGTACCAACCTCACAACTCTGCGTAATGAAGATCTCACTCAATAATTAAGCTTATATAATTATGTATTCACCCAACACTACACTAGGCTGGCTAATGCAACATTCTCTTGCAAGTTATTGTCTTGTTTCACCAATGCATAAACAACGAGAGAGAGAGAGAGAGAGAGAGAGAGAGAGAGAGAGAGAGAGAGAGAGAGAGAGAGAGAGAGAGAGAGAGAGAGAGAGAGAGATAGGGGGGGGAGCGAATATGGAACAGATGAAACATTGAGGAGATATAATAAATACTACTTAAACAAGAATCGACAGCATGCAAATCGACAGCAGAAAATATGAATGCCCAGAACTTTTCTTCATATTTTTCTCTTTCCGTCAATCAAAATCCTAGTCTTCGAATCATCCATTCCTATTCTACCTTTCAGTAGTCAATACCAATCCTTCCCATCAACCAACAGTTTTATTCCTACCCATAACTCCACATTCCCTTCCTTCCCTTTATTTATCATTTTTCTTCCACCAGTTCCCTTCCATCCCACACCAAGTGTTTTCTAACTTCCCCCTAGTTATCAGATTTCCCAAATATCAAATTACCCAACAATTTGTTATTACCCTATAATAAGCAAATCGCCTTCTTGCTCATCAACCAACAGCTTATTTAATTACAATAACTTTTCAATTACCATCCATCAGTTCCGTTCTTTACCATCAACCAACACCAAGCCTTCCCATCTGTCCATTTATATGTAAATGATTCTACTTTCCATCGGCCAACAATGCCTTTTCTAATTTTAAATCATGATCATTCCCCAATCGTTCCCATCATCTCTGCCATCCATCTAGTTCTTTTCCCAGTCCTTCTCCTACCCCTTTGCCATCCATCTAGTTCTTTTCCCAGTCCTTCCCCTACCCATTTGCCTTCCATCTAGTTCTTTTCCCAGTCCTTCCCCTACTCCTTTGCCATCCATCTAGTTCTTTTCCCAGTCCTTCCCCTACTCCTTTGCCATCCATCTAGTTCTTTTCCCAGTCCTTCCCCTACCCCTTTGCCATCCATCTAGTTCTTTTCCCAGTCCTTCCCCTACCCCTTTGCCATCCATCTAGTTCTTTTCCCAGTCCTTCCCCTACCCCTTTGCCATCCATCTAGTTCTTTTCCCAGTCCTTCCCCTACTCCTTTGCCATCCATCTAGTTCTTTTCCCAGTCCTTCCCCTACCCCTTTGCCATCCATCTAGTTCTTTTCCCAGTCCTTCCCCTACCCCTATGTCATCCATCTAGTTCTTTTCCCAGTCCTTCCCCTACCCCTTTCGGCGGAGTGGTGTCCCTAAACCCGTATAGTGAACTAGGTGTCAGGTCTGTGTTATTACAATAACATGGCCGCAACTCTGGCAGTACAAATTGTCCAGGAATATCCAACGGCAGCGGGGTGTTCTGATGGTGGTGATGGTGGTGGAACAAAATATATGTAAAAAGATCAAAAGTATAGATGGTATAACCCCCCCCCCCACGCCCCACACACACACACGCGCGAACAAATGGATCCAAAATATTTCTGGGTGTTTGATATGCGGACTGGATGGGAATATTTCTTCTTTTGTTTTCCTTGGTGATGATTGCTCTTGGTGGTGGGATGGAGGAAGGATTTGCTTTTGGTTCGGTTTCCATCTAAGAATATTGTGTATTTCCGTGTGTGTATGTATGTGTGTTCTAAAATATTAATACTAGTTGTATTTCATAATTGAGTATCTTGTCTTCATGTACTGCCTAAGTAACTGTCCCATAACTCCAACCATTCTTTATATCTCATGGGGTAGGGGATGTTCACACATATTATAATTACCGTAATTGCAACTTTCCAGGGAGGTTCAACCCACACCAGTTGATAACCAACTGTTGCACATTTAAAATGACTGTAGACCACCATTATGTGTGTATATTATATTTAACAAAAAGGATCACACCACCCACAAACTCAATTTATTATTTACATACTATTTTAATATCAATATTAAACATATGTAACATATGTAACTCTTACATGTGTTAGTTGTTATACGTTCAAACAGAATATACTTAACTCGTTGCTATGGCAATACCATTATGAATTTATGAAGTCAAGAATACATTCTTAATCATGAAACAATCTATATATTATTCCCAACAATACAAATATAGTAATATGTAACTTTATCTCGATAGACCAACTATAGACTTTATAAATACTTGCATATACCAACTATATTAGTGCACCATATTGTTGTAACAGCGCATTTATAGTCGACTGTACACTTAAAACACATATATAATATATATATAACATTACGTAGATTAAGTAGCATCTCCATATCAGTTATACACTTATATAAATATAGAACTGTACATATAGTTGGTATTTCCTACCAATAGAAGATCACAGCCTTACCATGTCACCTTTGAACTCCTTTGGTCTAAAATGCAAACGAAAACATAGTTCACATGGCTCTTGCAACGTGACTCACAGACAATTGCCGTTACACCCAAAGGAGATTGCTAGCAACTAATTATCACACGACACTGCCACGCCCGATCCTCAGCTCCCAGGATGGTTAGCAAACTCTACCCACCAGTAGCAGTACAGTCAGTCCCATAGGAAAGTCGATACCTTCATCACGCTGGGTATTAATTAGTGTCCGCATACAGTGACGATATTTCAACGATATCATAAGTGTGTGACATCATTAGGATCGAATACCTTCTAATATATGTATTTTCTTCTTTCAGGAATAAGATAAATACAGGAAATATAGCTCAGTCCTAGTTGCTTCTAGTATTATAATGTAAAACTTGCAAAATAGACAAACCAAAACTGGGACGATACAAGATAAATGCAAAAGAACTAATCAAAATCGCTATGTGGAAATAACGCTCAATAAAATACAATTTTGAAATAAAAGAACACAATCCACCACATAGGGTGTACACAACTACATGAGCAAGTCAATTTGGTTCCCAAGCAAACTGATCACACATATAACAATGCACAATCGTCATGTTCAAGAAATTAGTATAGTAGAAACAGCATTCCTCAAAGTGCTTCTACAAACTTTATAGTAGAGACAGTACTCCTTACAGTACTTTATAGTAGAGACAGTACTCCTTACAGTACTTTATAGTAGAGACAGTACTCCTTACAGTACTTTATAGTAGAGACAGTACACCTTACAGTACTTTCTATAGAGTGGTTATATTATACAGTACTCCCTTACAGCACTCTAGAATATAAGTGCTATCAAATCTTTATTTTGTTGGTATTAAAATAAAAAATAACCTAGCAGGTGTTTCCTTTAAAATTACACCTCTTAATAAATCCATTATAAAATATGTGGCAGCAACCGACGGACATATAAATATTCTACTGTGCTTCAGAGGGAAGACCTACATAATAACCGATACATTGTCACCATGTACAGCCACGACCAAAAGTCATAACACACCACCAGGGCTTCCACATAGTGTTCACTCCAAGTTTATAATGTCCACATCCTGTTCTACACATCTGAACACAACTTAAATATAAATGTTTTATAGAAATGCTTCTTGGTAATATATTGTTAACCTCAGACGCAAGCCATGTCAGTATTGTGATGGTGATACATCACTTTAGTCCTTGGTTGTACATAATTTACTCTGGTCTGTTTGTCATGGTTGTCGCTTCAATATTTTCTCTTGTGTGTTCTGTACCTTGCCAGTAATGAAGATATACTATTAGCGGAAGTGAGATATGCTCTCTCTCTCTCTCTTTCTTCTCTTTCTCCTTTTGTTTTCTTCTTCTTCTTCTCCTTCTTCTTCTTCCCTGGCCGCTGCACAAACTAAAACTTGAACCGGATCCTAGAATTTGGACTTACCTAAGTTAGCCCAGCTTGACAAGGATTGAAGGGGGTTGTTTTGTTTGTAGCGTGTGTATGTGCGTGTATTATTGGTCATATTTCAGTGTCACCTTTGCTCTCCCTCTAGACGAATTCTTCTTCAGTCCACCTTTCTTGATTTGTTGTATTTATGGTTGTGTTTCCATGCACCGACGATATAATGTTAATTTACCATGCAGAGAAAAACAATAGGTAATAATATTTCTTTAACTCCTCTTACAATGAGATTACGTTTAGTGTTCTTATCTCTCATTCTTCAGTATTTATACAGAGCAGTTGGCTAGCATTTTTTCGTTCAGCATGTATATAATTTCATACAGATAACATGTTTCATATTGTCAATACTTTGCCCCTAAATAGTACCAAATATATAGCAGATACTTGACACAAGGATTTTGTTCTGTTCACTGTACCCTACTTCGGTCTTTTTTGTTTCTTTGTTACCCCTCAATTCCATGTTCTCTATTCTCTACTAACATTTTGTTCTAAGTTATGTTCATGTTGTATTCCGTGTTGTCTAACCCACTTTTCGACATATTTAATGTTAATGAACAGAATTTGTGCTACTAACTATAATACTTCCTGGCTTTACTCTGTCTAATAATTTGTCTGTATTCCCCACGTCTCTACACTCTTTAACGAAATGTCATATATTAGTTTCGTTGTATTCTTCCCCCCACCCCTCCTTTCCACCACCATCCTGTAAGCCTTCTTTCCTTCACCTTCTCTTCCATATGATTCTTTGTCTACTCCTTCACCACACCATCATCACCTCTTCCTCCTCCTCCAATCATTCCCTCACACTCCTCCGTTCCACTCTTCTCCCACCAAGACCAAACAGTAATGACATTAATGAGAGCAGGTCGCCGGCCACCAGAGAAGACTCCCCCGGATATATCATCGGGTTGATAAAACTATTATATCAACATTCTCCAGTACCTCGTGAAGGTATAACATTGGTGGATTTACTGTTTTATAGAGGATTGGGGATAATGTAATTGTGTTCATTGTATATAAGGTGACGTTCAGGTGGAGGTGGGGATTATATATTATATAGGTTTTGGTTTCACTCACTCCTCTCTCTTTCTTCCTCAAATTATTAAATCATTCTTCAGTCGAACAGCTTAAGAAAAAGTAAATAGTTGTTTACACTCTTTGCAAAGAGACTACTGCAGTATATAGTATATCTTTTTCACTTATATCATCTCCATGGAAAGGGCCTGAAGGTCCTTGAGACACCACCTATTCATCATAACTATTTATCTGCTCCTCCTCCTCCTTCAGAATAATTAACTCCGCCAGGAGCTGCTAGCCCTCCACAAATATGCATAACATATAAAAACCGGAGCGAAAGAAAAGGGCAAGCAGTGTCGCCTTAAGTTAATCCAACACTGCCTAGATAACTGACAATAAAGTTCATCAAGTTAATCCAACACTACCTAGATAACTGACAATAAAGTTCATCAAGTTAATCCAACACTACCTAGATAACTGACAATAAAGTTCATCAAGTTAATCCAACACTACCTAGATAACTGACAATAAAGTTCATCAAGTTAATCCAACACTACCTAGATAACTGACAATAAAGTTCATCAAGTTAATCCAACACTACCTAGATAACTGACAATAAAGTTCATCAAGTTAATCCAACACTACCTAGATAACTGACAATAAAGTTCATCAAGTTAATCCAACACTACCTAGATAACTGACAATAAAGTTCATCAAGTTAATCCAACACTACCTAGATAACTGACAATAAAGTTCATCAAGTTAATCCAACACTACCTAGATAACTGACAATAAAGTTCATCAAGTTAATCCAACACTACCTAGATAACTGACAATAAAAAGTTAATCAAGTCACCGAGTCCATGTCAGACATTAAGGTACTAGGAAATCTGCATCGTTTTTATGACGTCTGTTTGGATATAACTGCACATAACATTACATATTTATAATTTTCTCCAAATGATCCGATATTTCGGAGCAGAAGACATATACAATACAATCCACCCCAAATACTGTTCAGAAATGACCAGAATGTTTCAACTACGATTCAGAAAGGTTGGTATGACAATGTTGGTAGTGTTGTAACGTGTTAATGTGTTACTGGAGGTAATTTGTTGCTGCCTGGGGATGTTGTGCTGAGTGGCTTGTCGTCCCCCTCCCCCCCCTCCCCTTCTCTCTCTCTCTCTCTCTCTCTCTCTCTCTCTCTCTCTCTCTCTCTCTCTCTCTCTCTCTCTCTCTCATTTGTCTTTGTCCTTTCAAATATGTTGCATGCTTAGAAAACAAAACAATGTAGATTAAATATAGGCCTAATGTATACCAAAATAAAAATTAAGCATCGCTGGTGAGCAATTCATCACGCGTAATTTATGTTGAAGTAAATATAATATACTTTTCTTTTGGACGGAGTAGCCTAATCATCTATCTTAATATTTGCGTGACTTCGTAACAACAATGTATTATATTATGAGAATTAAGACTAATTGGGAATGTAGTTGAAAATCATGAATGAAAAATTCAGTGGACAACAAAAATTAGCATGGAAGATTGAAAAATATGAAGCAAACAACAACACATAACTAAAGAGCTGGAATAGTGATCATGAACATAAATAACACAACAACTACAGAACAAAATTAAAACATTAGCTATGATGGATATAGTTATCCATCATATTTCATGTATTATTTTTGTTCTGTATTTGTTGTGATATTTATGTTCATGATCAGTATTCGTAATGAACAACTAAAGCAAAATCAGATATAGTGCAGCAAGAGACTGAATATATAAAATATAAAGCAAAATAAATATAAATATATACCGGTATATATATATATATACATATATATTATATACAGTATATATATACTGTATGTATATAATATATATATATATATATATACCGGTATATATATATATATATATATATATATATATATATATATATATAGATATATATATATATATATATATATATATATATATGTGTGTGTGTGTGTGTGTGTCTATCTATCTATCTATCTATATGCTCAGGTCCAATCCCCATTTTGGGGGTAGCCGACTCAAGACAGAGCAAGAACAGGGAAAACACAAAAACAACATCAAACAAAAAATAAACACAGATAAAAAACACAAACTCTCACACATCCAGGTCACCCAGGAGAAGACCCAGAGACCAGGGTTACCAAGGTCGCTCTAGCACTCCCCCGGCCCCTGACCACCCTGAGAGGTTCCGATCTCGGCAGGCAGACATGCAGCGGAGCCAAAGCCACAAGCCCTCCATCCACACTTCCAGGCACACCCTTCATATTAATCGTCTCCTCGGGCCAGGCGCCTGATGTTCTATTATCTAGTCCAACTTGCGCCCGACCCCTTACTCCAAATGACCATGTGTTCACTCAACTATTCACAAGCATTCTCCATTCACTCCTGTCCACCACCACTTCCCCTGCCTGATCTATAGTCATTCCTCTATCATCCAAAGCCTTTCTTACACAGTCTCTCCATCTCAATGGGGGTCTTCCTGCCCTTCTATCTCCCCTTGTACCTGACTCACATATTCTCTTTGTAAGCCTTTCATCTCCCATTCGTTCAACATGACCATACCAGCTCAGCACCCTTCTGTCCACTCTGGCTGACAAATGTTCCTGCTGCCCCACTCTCCTACGTATCTCTTCATTCCTCAATCTGTCTCTACGAGTAACTCCACACATACTCCTCAAGCAGCTCATCTCCATCACATCCAGCCCTCTTTTCTCCTTTTTCTTCAGAGCCCATGTCTCAGCCCCATACATCACTGTTGGCACAACAATTCCTTGATACAGTGCACTTTTTACTTTCACTCCGAGATTTCTCGTCTTCCACATACTTCCCATTGCTCCGAAAACCTTCCTTCCTTCACACACTCTCTGTTTTACCTCCACTTCCATACCTCCACTCCTGCTTATTGTTCCTCCTAGATATTTAAAGCACTCTACTTGTTCCAATATTTCCCCATCCAGCCTCACATCTAGATTCACCCTATGCTCTCCCCTATTACACACCATTACTTTACTTTTATTGACGTTCACCTTCAGTTTCCTCCTTCCACAAACCACACCAAACTCTTTGACTACCCGCTGCAGTTTCTCATCAGAATCCGCCACCAATGCTGTGTCATCAGCGAACAGCAACTGATTCAACTCCCAATCTCTACCATTCTTTCCTACTAAACCCAATCCTCTTCCCATAGTTCTCCTTTTCACCTCCCTCACCACACCATCCATAAACATATTAAACAGCCATGGTGACATTACACAACCCTGTCGCAAACCTACTTTTACCTCAAACCATTCACTCAACTCACCATTTCCTACTCTCACACATGCTCTGCTCCCTTCATAAAACCTCTTAACTGCTTCTAACAAATTTCCTCCTATTTCATAAATCCTTAACACCTTCCACATTGCTTCACGGTCCACACGATCATACGCTTTTTCCAAGTCCATAAAAGCCCCAAATATCTCCTTATGCTTCTCTAAATACTTCTCGCATAACTGTCTTACTGCAAACATCTGATCCACGCACCCTCTTCCCCTCCTAAAACCGCACTGTTCTTCTCCTATTGCAACTTCCGTACACTTTATTATCCTCTCTATCAACACCCTGCCATACAGCTTTCCAACCACTGACAATAAACTAATACCTCTATAACTTGAACACTCCTGCCGATCTCCCTTCCCCTTGTACAACAGCACAATACATACACTCTTCCAGTTTATTGGTACCATTGACACAGCAAAGCACACATTGAAAAGTCTCACCAACCAATCTATTATCACATCTCCACCCTTCTTTATACACTCCACAGCAATACCATCCAAACCTTCTGCTTTTCCCGCTCTCATTTGTTTCACTGCTTCTTTCACCTCATTTTCCTCAATCCTTTCATTCATTCCCTGCCACCTGGGTGGCCTGGGTAACCTATTTCCATCCACCTCTGCTTCAATCACTGCTTCTCTTCCATCTCTTGTATTTAACAAAGATTCAAAATACTCGGCATATCTTTTCCTCACTTCAACTGGTTCCACTAGTAATTCTCCATTTTCATCTTTCACTGACTCTTCCCTCTTTTGTCCTCCTTTCCTTACTTTATTTACCTCCTTCCAGAACATCTTCTTTCGTTCTTCAAAATTCTCACTCAGCTTGTGTGTGTAACAAGGACAATATATCAGTAACAAATAGACTAAATGGGGTTTGCTAGGGTCACGGAGACGACGATGATGTCAATTGACACCTCGTTTACCAATTATCTAGTAATGAGGCAGTATTATATAGTAATGAGGCAGTATTATATAGTAATGAGGCAGTATTATATAGTAATGAGGCAGTATTATATAGTAATGAGGCAGTATTATATAGTAATGAGGCAGTATTATATAGTAATGAGGCAGTATTATATAGTAATGAGGCAGTATTATATAGTAATGAGGCAGTATTATATAGTAATGAGGCAGTATTTGTAGAATCATAACTGGACCAGGATGTTGACAACAACATTTGATTTGTAGAGAGCGTAGATTCTGGGGTTTAGTTTGATATCAATAAGGGGTGATAAAGCTTGTTATATCTCTATCTATATTAATACCAGTTATATCAAACTCCTAAGTGGTTATATATTGGAGTTGTTGATAAGGTGAATATAGACTTATAGGTAAGTGTTGCTAAAGTCTCTGACTTAGATTATGTGTCAATCTTATAGTCTATCAAAGGTTAAGTGAAGGTGAAGGGTTTGACTAGCAGGAGAGATATATGGTGTAACCTCCTTGTGTCAGTGGGTGAAGTAGAGTGCTCGACTAACCTCCTCTCATCTGAGAGGCAGGAAGAAGTTGCAAACTCAGCATACTTAAGCTGGGTATTGTGTACGGTTTCTTGTTTAATATTTACATTCTGTGATCTCATTACCTGCTTAGACTGACATATTTGTCATGTCTATTGGGAAGAGATTGTTTACAGAAGTTGTTTATACTCTGTAAGTATAAACACTATAGATAGTCATATCTCTAAGATGAGATTAACTTGGGTATTAAGAAATGTGTAGGTACTTATGAGATAACTTAAAGGGTATAATAGATTATATTGGATTATATACTATGTGATATATAATATATATATAATATATATATATATATATATATATATATAGTGATATATTCATCTTAGAATGATGATGGAATAGTGGATAGTTATCCTGAATGTGAGTATAGGCATATAGTAAATGAGTCTAGTTCACTTGTATATATTTAAGTGTATTATACATGTTACACACAGACACACACACACACGTACGCACACATTCAGAAAAAACGAGGCCCATTCCGGCTACTCATCCCATCCCATACCCCTAACGCATATAATATAATCATATGACAATAATATAAACATACCTTTCACACCCACTCAGCCACCCTACCCACACACACGAACAATTATGTTAGTTTATTACTTAGTTTAAAGCAGGTTAATGGGAGGTAGGTGATGAGTTTCGGTTTGTTGAGATTTACATATATTTACATATATACACTTACCACACATAGCACATACCTTACGATCGCAGCGAGGTGGTCACGACTTTATTCTAGTAGAGATAGCTAACCCGATAGTAAGGGACAGTGGAAGGGTAGCAAAGAAGATGGCTCTCTCCCCACCCTTCGATCCCTCCGGCAATTACGGTACATATAGTTGGAAGTGAATAGCCTTGCAGATCTTGGAAACTGCCTGAAGGAATTTATAGAAAGTTAGAAATGGAAAGGATATTGCATGCAAACCTTCACCTGTAGCAATTTTTGTTTTGTTTCCCTTAGTTAGCTCTCTTTAACTGGAAGTAGTGCTCGACTGTTCGTTACTACCACATTGTTCTATCATTGGTTATTAGTCACTTATTACCTACTCCATCCCTATTTCTCTGTGGTATAAGTCTAGACTTGTTTTAAATGCATCTATTGAGACACTATTTATTACTTTATTTGGGATGGCGATGGGCTGGTCTATCAGAGTGAGACCTGAGCGATCTCTGCCATACCCATAGCTTACTCTGACTGTTCCTTTTACTTATATATTTTCTAGATCTCAAGTGACGGCGTCTCTTCCGTGGATTGACCTCCCAATCTACCAAGATTGGAAGCTAAAGCATCATATTATTCCTTTACCCCTCAACTTTCTCTTCATAATTGCTGAGGGGCACAGGGCCCTGAGTGGGGCTTTGGTTTCCCGGGCGTTTACGCACCCTCTCAGCTCCCCGCCATGGAGTGGCTTCGGTCACCCAGGCTTTATTGTGGTCGGCAGGGAGGGTTCTGTGGGGGCGCTCGTTTATGGCCTTGGCCTTACTCGGGGCCTTGGGGCTGATCGGCCAGGCAGCTTGGGGAACAACAACAACAACAACAACTTTATTTGGGAGCTTATTCCACTCACTAATTATATTGTGAGTGAAAAAATATGTTGCTGTATCCAGGCTTGCTTTCTTACCTATTAATTTTAACTTGTTTCCTCTTGTAGAACTCTCTTTGACTATCTTGAATAGTCTATTGGGGTTAATGTTACTGAATCCTTTTATAATCTTAAACAACTCAATCAGTTGTCCTTTTATCTTCCGTTTATTAAGTGAAAATAGATCGAGTGCTCTTAGTCTCTCGTTATATGGTTTATTTCTTAGAGAAGGGATCAAATTAGTTGTTCTTCGCTGCACAGATTCCAGCTTTACAATGACCTTTATGAGGTAGAGAAACCAGAACTGCACAACGTATTCTAGATGCGGTCTCACTATACTTTTATATAATGCCATAACGATGTCTCTGCTGTGATAATGAAAATGTCTTCTGATTAAGCCTAATGCTCTGTTTGCTTTATTAGCTGCTGCCGTACATTGGTTTGAAGATTTTAGGTTTTCATTTATAAGCACTCCTACTAGGTCTTTTACCTATGTTACGATATTAAGTTTCTCCCCGTTCATCTAATATTCATATATATTGGTTTTAGAGCATATTTGCTATATCTGGCATTTATTTACATTAAAAGGCATTTGCCAATTCTCCGACCATTTTGTGATTGTATTTAGATATGTTTGTAGACTGATTCTATCGCTTTCGGAAATTATTGCATTTCCTATCTTAGTGCCATCCGCAAATTTAGAAACGTATGTTATTGATACCATTGTCAATAACATTGAGAGAGAGAGAGAGAGAGAGAGAGAGAGAGAGAGAGAGAGAGAGAGAGAGAGAGAGAGAGAGAGAGAGAGAGAGAGAGATGGGGGGGGGGGACAGGATAGGGGAAAGCGCGCCTGAATGGATCCTAATCCTACCACGGACATTAGTTCCAGGGCAGTAGTTCCCTTTCCAATTTTCCCTTACCCGCTCTAAACCACTGTTTGGACACTTGATCCTCAGTGTTTTGGAGGACAAGCAGCCTAGAGGGGTCACTAGATCTGCTGTTGCTTTATTTCCTTTGTACTCCTTTGAACTCCTTTGTACTCCTCTCTAACATTCCCCCATCACCATCTTCCCTCGTGTTATTGTTTGATCTTTCTCCCAATGCTACTTCACGTCTTCAACGAACCTATCATTCTATATTTTTCCTTCAAATTCCTGCACCAGTATCTACCCTGCTACCACCCTCCTATTTGCTTCTTCTCCTTAGCCATCTAGCGTACCGTAGTGTTCTAGGAAGAGGAAGGTGGAGTGAGCACAAACACATGTGGACACTGTCGGCTTATTGAGCGAGAGAGAGATAGATAGAGAGAGATGTATATATATATATATATATATATATATATATATATATATATATATATAGAGAGAGAGGGAGAGAGAGAGAGAGAGAGAGAGAGAGAGAAAGAAAGAGATGAAGGGTGGGGTGAGTTATATGAAATACTGTAGTACCCCATAGACCTTACGGGCTATTCAAATAAGATATCTACATGAGGGAAACAAACTGAGCACTGATTGGAGTAGCTCACACGTATCTATTTTTTTTTTTTTTTTCAGTTTTGAGAGAGAGAGAGAGAGAGAGAGAGAGAGAGAGATACTAGTGGAGGGAGAGAGGTGGTAGTGTTAGTTTCATTAGGGTATGTGAGGGTGGTGTTAAAGATTGGAGGGATGTTCATCAAATTGGCCCGGGACCTGGCTAATGTTTCCAATACCAATATAGCCTATGTATATTACTGTCTTAATGCAGGTTATAATGTTCTTCAGACCACAAACAGACGTGTTTACCTCCCTCTTTATGGAGAGTGTCGCCATTATAGGTCGCCTATTCTTTCCATCTCTAACTAAATAAATTATAGAATTGTAAATAACGTTTTTTTTTCTCTCTTTTTTAACACTACCGATAAACTCAGAAACTTATCTCACTCAGTCCATCTCTCAAACTTTTCTAATACTTTAACTCATGTAAACATCGAGTGTCCAACCATTTGAATTTGGGTTTACCAGTCTTTTAATACGCAATAAACTTGTTTAATCAAGTCAATCCAGTTTCAGAAAATTACATTATGTAATTACATTTTGTTCAGATTGTTGTAGGAAACAGTATCGCTTATATGTTTCTTGATTCATCCCTTTGTCATCATAATATATTGCAAATGTATTTTATACATTAAATGTTATATGTGTAGCATACCTAAATAATGTTCATGGTCTTTGCAGATTTCATGGGTTGACTGTTTAATGCAAGCAATTAATTAACTATAATATAGAACAACAATCGGGGTAGAGGCATGTAGTATAATTTGTACAGAAATATCTATGTTACGTCGGTGTGAAAACAAGACCATAGACTACTGTATACACAGTGTGGCCTCCTCCCCCTAGAGACCCCGTACATTGAGCAACACAACACTATCCACCATAAAATATTCAACTCGGCTACGACCGACCACCAGAGCACGACAGTAGGGGCCTACACAGAGAGTAAACTAGTCTTGTAATGTGAGGTGGAATGCTCTTTTGTCCACAAATCACCTCGCACAGGCCTAGGGCTACAT
Organism: Paralithodes platypus; assembly: GCA_032716605.1. NCBI lineage: Eukaryota > Metazoa > Arthropoda > Malacostraca > Decapoda > Lithodidae > Paralithodes > Paralithodes platypus. The sequence continues at coordinate 56,842,829 of CM064523.1, read as the reverse complement.
GTCTTTTCGATCACTCTTGAGGTGAAGCTAGGTAGGCTGCAGTGGGGCAGGTTAGATTTGATGAAATAGTTTAGGATTAATTTAAGAGTAGGTTAGGAACTTAAGCCTAGTTATGTTTAGGTTTGTTTAAGTTTAGATTCGGATAAGATTAGGTTTATTTACAGGTAAATTATGTGAAACTAACGGCTTAGGTTAAGATAAGTTTAGGTTAGTATATGTAAGGTTGAGCGTAGATTCGTTACAGTAAGTTACAAAATTGACTGTTAGGTTAGCTAGAGCCAATCGAATATGAACGAAATAATAATAAATGCAATTACGTGTAGGCAAAACTACAATAAAGCCCAACAAACTTCACCTTTCGGTACTGAAAATGTAATTAACATTAGGATTTTCTACAACACAGCAGTACCAATATATATTACATATGTGTAATTAAGAAAGACCCGTATAATTAGGTAGAACTATTATTTGTGGACAATAGTTCTGCATTTATCTATTTCTATAAATAACAAACACAATAATAATTGTAAGAAATATGTATAAGATACTCTGGTGTAGCAATAACTACTAAGTTACTTTAATCAATTTGACTATAAATACTACATTCTTCGTTTCTGTTTGTCTTTATTGTTTATATTTTTCCTCTCAGTTCCGATTATCTTCTCAACTGTTCTCCTCTTTATTTCATTTCTTCCTTAAAATGTTATCATCTTGTCATTCCTCAGTTCTCCTCCCCTTTCATCTCGCATATTTATATTTCTTTGCGTCTCCTCTCCTAACTCTATTCCATCTTTTCGTCTCTCTGTTTCGCTGTTCCCCTCCCTAGTACTCCTATGTTATCCTCTCTTCTCTTTTGCTATATCAGTACTCCTTACTTGTTCACATCTCTAACATTAGTTTTAACTTTTTTCCCTGTTCGCATCTTATCTTTATCTTTTGCTCTTGGCAAATGTTCTCTCATATTTTCTCCTCTTCCCTACTATCCGATTGTCTAGCAGCAAAGAAACACGCCCATGAAGGATTCTACCGGACCAAATGTCAAAATCAAAGGGAACATTTTACCAATCTTCGTTGTAAAGAAAAAACAATAATTACACAGAACAAAACAAGTATGAATAACATATTGCAAATTGAAACAAGTCAAATCCAAAAGAGTTGTATTATTATTATTATTATATGAGATGCCGAAGCCTCCAACCAGGGTGCAGAAACACCATCAATATCAATCCACACAAAACACCCGGAGGCACTGGAGAGAGACTATGGCAACTTAGGACAAAATAAAAACATATACTGTATACTGTACATATACACATATTGAACACATACAACATATGATGCAGTGGAGGATATCAAGTATAAATATAATTCAATAAAATAAAATAAAATAAGTTTAAAAATTATAATTAATGCTGCAAAAAAAGCATTAACTCTAGACTTAAAAATGGAGATATGAGCTGAATTGACTAGCTCATTTGGCAACTTATTCCACAAGTCAACCATGGCCGACACAATACACCGTGAAAACTGTGTAGTAGAAAAATTAACACGGCTCATGATAAGATCATTAAGATTGCTTGTGAATCTAGTTGCACGAGCCCGGACATAGGGCCCAGGCAGAACCCCATGTAAGGGATGCTGAGGGTTGTTAAACACTTTAAATAAAAGACTAAGGGCACCAACTTTACGTCGATGACACAGATCAAGAGACAAATGAGGTAGAAAAAACTGATGGAATTTAGCGACCTGTCAAACAACTTGAGATGGCAGTCAGCTGCTGACAACCAGACAGGTGAGCAGTACTCGAAATGTGGCAAAATAAAAGCATAAGAAAACTTGATAACTGTGGCGTCACAAGCAAATGTTTTATAAACCTTGCGAAGCAGACCAATTTTTTTGGGAAATGGAAGAGGAGAAAGAACGAATATGCTTTTCAAAAGTAAGTTTGGGATCAAGAGTAACTCATAACAAACGCAGAGTATTTGTATAGCTATATCAGAAGCAAAAAACTAGTCACCTCGACATTTGGCCCATTAGTTGACGAAAAAGGGAAACAAATTGATGATGTAGCTCATTTGAGCAACACTCAATATTTGTTTACATCAGTGTTTACTGAGGAAGACATTAACTCTGTTCCTCATATTCCGCCAGTTCACATTTAAAACTGCACTGTCCTATGCAACTTTGAAATTACGAACGAAGACATCTCCGATGCAATTTAAAAACAAAAATCCAATTAATCCCCTGGACCCAACAAATTTTCGCCAAAAGTCATTATAGAAGCAAAAGATTAAATATCAAAACCACTAATCCTTTTATTTACAAGATCAATACAAAAAAATTAAGTTCCCAAACAATGGAAATTAACCAACGTAATGCCCATTCAAAAAAAAAAAAAAAAAATCCCTGTCTGGCAACTATCGGCCTATAAGCATTAAAGTAAAAAGGCCATCCACCAATCAGCGCACCCCCTTTTACCTTCTCTCTTCATCAGCTAAGTTTGACACTTCTGGCTCACGTCATAAACATGCCACGCCTTCCCGGTCGACCAATCAGAAGCCTCCCTTTTCGGAGCGGACGGCTACGTGTACCGCCACACCTTTAAACTCGCTCTCGCTCTCATCACCGGCCATTTCCTCCGGTTGCAATGGGTCTAATATATCAGTGCCAGCCCTATACTCCTGTAAGCCACTAAAAGACATTCGCAACCAGCTTCCAGAAACATATTATGAAGAGAAAAGAGTGGAGGCGAAGAGAGAGAGAATTCAAGACGTGCGGGTGGCCGAGCGGCCGGCTCAGCCAATCACAGCGCCGGAGAGCGGGAGGCATGACTATATTAAGGGGGTGGGGGAGGCTGCAGCGGTCATTCACCTCTCGGAACCCACTGGGCGAGTTTCTTGCAACCCACTTCCTCTCTCTTGCATGGGCACAAAAGGGAACTCGGAACCACTTATTTCAGCCACCCAGCCCTCACCAAATGTTCCAGTAAAGACCACCTCAGGCCTAGCATCGCTCTCACCTACTAGGGGGATACACCTTCAGTATCTGGCCGCCTGTCGTCACATTGCTGGCTTGCATACTTACAGCCAAGCGATTCAAGAGGGACGACAGATAGTAGACGGGAGCGAGAATTTCCAGAAGAGCTATTGGCCAGCTCTGAGGTGGTGAAATTGTTCAAGTACACACCTAGCAGTATACAATAAATATATTTTTAAAGGGCCCGAACCAGGCTTAAAGAAAGAGAGAAATTGCGTGACTAACCCAGTGGTTTCATAACAATTGATGTGTCCTTATAGGACAAAGTAAAGAGAAAAGATATTAGACTTTTGTTTATAAATAAAATTATGATGTATTCAGAGGGAAATAGTTATTCTTGTTAAAGAAGGCTCCATGTCGATTAGTTATAACTAGTATAGGATCTGCTAGGACAGCAAATAGATATTAATAGTAAAGTAAAAGGGAATAATTCTTGAGGATAGACACGTAACTATAAGGCTCGAGGGAAATAAATAATAGTTGCCATTAGACTAGCTTTAGTTTGAGAAATAGGTAGGAAGGACACTAGTCCGTATGATTAACGAAATCTTTGGTTATAAAGGAAACATTATCTGTTATCATATTTAAAGGAATAGTCGGTCAGTTCTGTGTTAAGCGTTACAGGTGTTAAGTCCAGGATAATATTGGAATCTTAAGAATCTATGTAAAGGGATAAAAGCGGAGAATCTTGTCCAGGTAGAGTTATTGAGGTACTGCTTACATTAGGTTAAGAATTATTGTTGACCAGGTGATATATGTGAATATAAATTGTTTGTAGGATTACGCGAAGATATAATCCGAGAGTGTTCTAGATAAGGCAATCGAGGTAACTTGTAATAACGCCCTGGTCGTTAGAGGAAATGTATTGTATTTAGTAACGAGAATATTAGATAATCACAGAGTATTTAGAAGGGCAATTGAGGTAAAATTGTAACTACGCCCTTGTCATATGAGTAAATGTATTGTATATGGTTAAGAGGATATATTAATTGAAAGGTCATACGTAGTAACGCCTTGGTCTCTGGAGTAGACATAGTAGGCCCGGTAAAAGTATATCTTTTCTAAGTTTAGTTTAGGAATATAACTCTTGTTTTAGATAAGTGAATAAAGGTATGATTCATTGATGCCCTGGTCTGTGGAGTTGACACAGCGGGGCTCGGTAAATTTTTTTTTTTTTTTTTTAGATTTTTTTGGATTGAAGCCGACTTGAGTCAATACCTGAATATCGGGAATCCAAATAGGGAGTAACGGGAGTTCTCAGGTTCCAAAGTACAACCTATGTTGGGTAGACGTAATATTCAATCCGTGTCTTGAACTCATCTTGGCCTGAACAGAGAAACAGTTGTTAGTGTAGTAGCAAGTTTGTTAAATAAAGTATACGAGTTTCTAAATGACTGTCGATTTATCCCCCACTCTAGTATTGTATTCGAGATAAGAACATAAGTACTACAAGCATCACATCAATAAGTACTACAAGCATCACATCAATAAGTACTACAAGCATCACATCAATAAGTACTACAAGCATCACATCAATTTTATGCAAGCTGCTCGAAACAATAGTCCGATATAAAATTGTATGCATTTTAGAAACTAACAACCTTATAAAGGACTCACAACATGGCTTCCGAAGTAAGCGCTCATGTCTGACAACCTTATAAAGGACTCACAACATGGTTTCCGAAGTAAGCGCTCATGTCTGACAACCTTATAAAGGACTCACAACATGGTTTCCGAAGTAAGCGCTCATGTCTGACAATCTTATAAAGGACTCACAACATGGTTTCCGAAGTAAGCGCTCATGTCTGACAACCTTATAAAGGACTCACAACATGGTTTCCGAAGTAAGCGCTCATGTCTGACAACCTTATAAAGGACTCACAACATGGTTTCCGAAGTAAGCGCTCATGTCTGACAAACCTCCTTGAATTGTTCACGATATCTCAAATGTAAATGACAAAAATATAGCAGTTGACATCGTCTACCTTGCATTTCAAAAAACATTTGATAAAGTCCCTCATAACAGACTGATAATAAAACTTAAAACTCACGGTATTCACGGTATTCACGGTATTCACGGTATTCACGGGTTTGTTCTTCATTGGAGTCAGGATTAGCAAAGCGAGCGAAAACAACAAGTGGTAATTAACGGTAAAGCCTCAAATTGGATAAATGTTACAAATGGTGTACCACAAGGCTCAGTTCTCAGTCAAATTATGTTTCTTATTTATATTAATGATATTGATGATGGGCTATCATACAGAATCTCGAAATTCGCTGATGACACAAACAATGCAAGCAAAGTAAGTTCGCCAACTAAGGAACGTAATTAAGAAACGTACCTTGGAGTAACTTTAACAAGTAATTTAAACCTGCCCAATAAGTTGCTGAAGTTGTTAAAAAAGAAAATAATATTATTGGCTTCATTGGGAGATCTTTTGAATATACTGTATATTTGAAAACGTTATACACACTTTATATTTGTCATTGGTTCATCCGCATTTGGAATATTGTGTCCAGTTTTGGTCACCATACTACATAAAGGTCATTGAAAAACTAGAGAGTACAACGGAGAGTAACAAAAATGATTCTCCGACTAAGAAACAAACTGTATGAGGAACGACTAAAAAATGTAAGCCTATTTATCTTGACAAGCCGCAGAATAAGAGAGGACCTAATCCAAGTTGTTTTTAAATTATCAAAGACCATGACAACATGGATGCAAGTAAGTTTTTCACAATAGATAACTCAAATTACACAATAAATAATGGTTACACAATTGGTGGTTCATTCACACGAACCAAAGCACTTTTTTTTCAACAGAGTGGTCAACTTATGGAATAAATTACCTGGAAGTGTTGTATAGTGCTATACAGTCCAAACATTCAATTATCGCCTTGACAAATATCTTGCCAAGAACCCACAACTAACAGCGTTTGTGCATGAGTAATGTGACCGTTTTAGTGTCGCACATAGTTCTATGCATTATTTTTCTGACCACAGTCTTTCTGGAGCTGAAGCCCTTCAGTTGATGGCTGTGGCATTTTGTTTTTCTTTGTTTACAAGCAGCCTAGTAAGGACCAGTAGGTATGTTGTTGCTTGCCTTCCTTTGCATACCTTTGTATAATTTATAATTGCATTCAAATTCTCATGTAAGAATTCTACAACTTTAATTTTAGATTGTAGTGTACATTTTAAACTGAAACTTGAATATATATATTTTTTTTAGTAATCTATGGTACAGTCACGGTCAATAGTTTTGGAGGCTATCAAACGAGAGACTATTCACCCAGCTGGCAACAAAACACAAAACCATAATAATTTTAGTCATCCATTATTTGCTTTGCAGAGGTTAATTTATGCTCTGTAGTTGCCTTATGTTCCTGGAAGTGTTTACACGGCCAAAGCAATGCAAGATCATAATATTTATCTACTTACAAGGGTTAGGATTATACAACATAGTATTTCAGCTACTGGTATCTTGAAATTAGTTATTATACCGTACTTTGCCGTATTGGGAACATACCAGGTAATAATAATTAGTTATTATACCGTACCTTGCCGTATTGGGAACATACCAGGTAATAATAATTAGTTATTATACCGTACTTTGCCGTATTGGGAACATACCAGGTAATAATAATTATAGTCCGTTTATGTATTTTCAGCTGACGGCAAATTTTATCTCTTAGTAGCTGATTTCTTAATACTTAATATTAAAATATGAAACTGCTATGTATCTGCATCATATTTAACAACATATGTCATTAAACAAATTAGTAATAGCTGAATAATCAAGGCAAAGACATGTCAGTTTACTTTTGGCTGAAAACAGACTATACGTTCAAGAAATAACCTCGGTGTTTTAATATGCATAGAATATATAAATACATTCCGTATATAAAAACACAAATTAATAAATAAAAACAGAGTAAAATAGTTAAAATATAACTAAGTATAATATAATTATACATTCATGAAATGACGGTTAGTAGACCAACGACTTCCTGCGAAAACTGCAGTATCTACTGTAAGTGACACTACAAACTGGCTATATATACCAATAATGCATCCTATAAATTTGAAACTGCCTTCACAATGGCCAAATAAATCATTGATATACCTTTAATTTTAAACTGCATTCGTAATGGCTAAATGTACCAATAAAATATATTTTACAATTGAAACTGCCTTCATAATGGCCAAATATACTAATACCATATATTTTACAATTAAAACTGCCTAAATAATGGGTCCCAGGTGGTTTTCATTGAACATTATTTGACTTCGGAATTCAAATGCTTAGCATGATCTAGGATGCTTTTAATGGATTTACGTCACCAAATTACCCAAGATCCGCAATATAATGAGAATAGGGAACTAAAGAATGTTATATTTAAAACAATACCGGTATATAAAATAAATATATCCACTACCGTCATCACCAATACCACCACCACTACTAACATCATCACTATGTTCACTGCCATCGTTATAACCATCCACTATAATAAATATATCCACTACCGTCATCACCAATACCACCACCACTACTAACATAAATATATCCACTACCGTCATCACCAATACCACCACCACTACTAACATCATCACTATGTTCACTGCCATCGTTATAACCATCCACTATAATAAATATATCCACTACCGTCATCACCAATACCACCACCACTACTAACATCATCACTATGTTCACTGCCATCGTTATAACCATCCACTATAAATATATCCACTACCGTCATCACCAATACCACCACCACTACTAACATCACTATGTTCACTGCCATCGTTATAACCATCCACTATAATAATATAATCCACTACCGTCATCACCAATACCACCACCACTACTAACATCATCACTTTGTTCACTGCCATCGTTATAACCATCCACTATAATAAATATATCCACTACCGTCATCACCAATACCACCACCACTACTAACATCATCACTTTGTTCACTGCCATCGTTATAACCATCCACTATAATAATATATCCACTACCGTCATCACCAATACCACCACCACTACTAACATCACTTTGTTCACTGCCATCGTTATAACCATCCACTATAATAATATATCCACTACCGTCATCACCAATACCACCACCACTACTAACATCATCACTTTGTTCACTGCCATCGTTATAACCATCCACTATAATAAATATATCCACTACCGTCATCACCAATACCACCACCACTACTAACATCATCACTTTGTTCACTGCCATCGTTATAACCATCCCTATAATAAATATATCCACTACCGTCATCACCAATACCACCACCACTACTAACATCATCACTTTGTTCACTGCCATCGTTATAACCATCCACTATAATAAATATATCCACTACCGTCATCACCAATACCACCACCACTACTAACATCATCACTTTGTTCACTGCCATCGTTATAACCATCCACTATAATAAATATATCCACTACCGTCATCACCAATACCACCACCACTACTAACATCATCACTTTGTTCACTGCCATCGTTATAACCATCCTCCTACTTCCACTATAATATTGTGTCCCTTCACCACTACCATCATAACTACCAACACATACCATCATAACCACCACCATTACTATCACTACCTACACAACTATCACTATCATCCAAGGCCACTATTACGACAACTACCCTATCACCGCTACCACCACCTCGCACAAAATCCAGGAAACATATTTTTATGAAGCAAAACTGAAACTCACTGGAGTTCTCTGGGTTTTTAACGCTCTAGGTTATGGTCTCGTTATACCAGGACATATCGCCGATACACTTTTAGTTTTCCTTCCTGTTCCTTTTGCCGGATCTGGTGGAGCAGCCGGCAGATTACGTGAGGCCAACATTTGTAGGACCAGCAGCCCTAACTCTTCCCGGACGACTATGTGCCCTTCAGTTCCGGTGACGTCCGTTTTATCATATTCTGGCAACTATTAACCGATATTAATCAGCTTGGGAAGGGTCTGTGGTAGCTTAAAGGATTAATCGAAATAGGTTGTAGCCTATTAATGGTTAGAGGTTATTCCTAAGCTTAATAATATCATATAATAGTTGCCAGAATATAGTGAGAAGAAAGCCACCAGTACTGAATGGGTTAATGATGGCGTCCAAGTATGCTTTGGGTAATGCATGATACGCTTCCATGGCTGGTTGTTGATATTCTCATTACTGCACACTAAACGTGATTTTGTGTTGCCTTGCGTGCTTGTGAGCATTGTATCAGTTTTATGATATTTGTCTTGACCCTTTTACACCGCCGACGTCTTAATTATATTATTCAAGCTACAGTTAGAGAATATTATAAAGTTCAAGAAGGATCCGTGGAAGTAAATATAGTTCAGTGAGACAGTTCCTAATCCGTTACTTGCTGGAGGCCATTTTGACAGTTTATTATGGCTATCGTTAGACGATTTTATACAAATTAGGACGGATCTGTGGGCATTTTAAGGGAAAATACTCTTAATTGACCCTCTGACTTCTATATATCAATACTCTTCCTAATCTGCATACAATTGTCTAATAAGAGCCAGAAAAATACATGTGTCAATGTATCTTCTAAGGGTTAAGCGTCGGATATATCAACCATTTGTTTGGGGTGCATTTGTGTGTTGATCGGGCACACAGGTTGCTGGGGTAGAGATTTATTATAGGATGGGATAGGGTCATTGAGGTTAAACTAATGCCTAATCATATACATGTAGCAGGGTTAATAACATGTTCATCCTGTAGCATTTTGTATTGTTTGTTTATGGTAAAATACTGTATAATAGTTGACATGTAATGGCAGTTCTGTCGGGGATTGTGGGTTAATTTACTTCCAGTCAGAGTTGATTCACCGGCATCCAACCGTACTTAAGCCTGTAGAAAACTAAGCCTAACCTATTTTACCATTGTTATTATGGTGACGTTCACGTTTAGGATTCTGGTATAAATTTGACGATTGTAACATGGAAGGAATGTGTAAGAGAGTATGGGTCTGTGGGTTCAAGGATTGTGTGGGTGAGAATGAAAGTAGGAATACAAACGTGGGTGATTGTGTGTGTGTATGCCCCGACAGAGGATAAACTTGAAAGAAAGAAAGAGGAGTTCTGGATGAATGTGGAGGCGTGCCTGGAGAAGTTTGACAAGAACGAAAGAATATTTCTGATTGGGGATATGAATGGTAAGGTGGGTGATAGGAAAGTTGAGGGAGTGGTGGGGGTTACCATAAGAGGTGAATGGGAATGGTAGTGGACTTGTGGACGTAGTGTGGGGAGGAGGCTGTGGATAGCCAACACCTTCCGACACAGAATGATCCACAGGTACACGTGGAAATGAAACGGGTGTGGACGATGGAGGATGAGACAGTGGTGGAACGAAAGTCATTGATTGATTATGTATGTGTCGATGAATGAATGAAGAAATCTGTGATGGATGCTAGGGTATATAGGGGTATTGGAGGGGGTCTCTTTGATCATTATGTAGTGGTAGCTAAGGTTAGGATATAAAAGAAGTGGGTGAGAAGAGCTGGAGGGAGGCGAGAGGAGGGTGGAATGGTGAGGAGGGTGGAGAGGTTGCAGGAGGAGGAAGTCAGGGAGGAGTACAGGAGAGCAGTGGAAAGACGACTAGGTGGGTTCGACCTGGAAGTTATGGAGGAAGTGGTGGAGATGAGCAAGGTGTTTAAGGATGAGATCTGTGCAGCATGTGAGGTGTGTGGAGTGAGGAGAAGAGGGAGGGGAGTGAAAGGTACAGCATGGTGGACAGAAGAGATAAGAATAGCTGTGGAAGAAAAGAAGAAAGCATATAGAGATTGGTTGGGTAGTAGACGGAATGAAGATTTCGAGAGACAGAAACGAGCAAGGTACGTGGAGAGTAAGAGGGTGGTGAAGAGAGTAGTGAAGGAAAGTAAGAGAAGAGTAGATGAGGAATTTGGAAGGAATCTGAGTGTAAAATGGAGGGAGAGTAAGAAACTGTTCTGGAAAGAAGTCAAGAAAGTTAGGGAAGGTAGCAAGGGAAACAGTAAGGGTGTGAAAGATAAGAATGGGAGAATGCTAGCCGAGAAGCAAGAGAGAGTCGAAAGATGGAGGGAGTACTTCAATGAGTTGCTAAATGTAATGAATGAAGAGCCAGCAAACATAGCTGGATATGGTATGGGAGGGAGAAGAAGAGAAGTAGTGGAGGAGGAGGTGGGGATCAGGAGGTCAGAAGTGTGGGAAGCCATGAAAAGAGTGAAGTTGGGGAAAGCACCAGGAACAGATGGAGTGTGTGGGGAAACGTTGAGGTATGGTGGTGAGATAGTGATCGAATGGGTATGGAAAATGTGCAAACTAGCATGGGAGAAGGGGAGTGCACCCAATGACTGGATGACTGGCATAATAGTCCCCCAATATAAGGGCAAAGGGGAAAGAGGAGTGTGTGGTAACCACCGAGGAATATGTCTTCTAAGCGTAGTAGGGAAGGTATACAGTAGGGTAGTGATTGAGAGAGTGCGAGTGAGAACGGAGAAATGGATAGGCGACGAGCAGGGAGGTTTTAGGAAGGGAAGAGGATGTGTAGATCAGATTTTTACCCTGAATTGTGTTGTGGAGAAATATCTGGAAAAGAAACAAAAGGTGTATGTTGCCTTTATGGACTTGGATAAGGCCTATGACAGAGTGAATAGAGAAGGTTTGTGGAAAATACTTAGAATATACGGAGTAGATGGCAAGTTGCTGAAAGCAGTGAAGAGCATGTATGAGGGTGCAAAGGTGGCAGTACTTGTGGAGAGTGAGCAGAGCGAGTTCTTTGACCTGAATGTTGGTTTGAAACAGGGGTGTGTGATGTCCCCGTGGTTGTTTACTGTATATATGGATGGAGTCATGAAAGAAATACTATCAGGAGCAGTGGATGTTGGTCTATCGCTGAAAAGGGATGGAATTGAGTGGAAGCTACCTATACTGCTGTTTGCGGATGATACAGTTCTGATGAGTGAAAATGAATGGGAGTTGCAGGGTCTGGTTAATGAGTTTGGAACAGTGTGCGAAAAACGGAATTTGAAGGTAAATGCGGGGAAGAGCAAGGTTATGGTCTTCGAAAGGGGTGAAGTCACAGAGTGTGAGGTGAAGCTGAACGGTCAGGCTATGGAGATCGTCAACTCTTAAGTATCTGGGCAGTGTGTTGAGTAAAGATGGGACTATGGATGAAGAAGTGCGGGAGAGGGTACAACAGGGGAAGAGGGTTGTAGGAATGCTGAAATCAGTAACAAGAAATAGGGTGGTCAGTATGGAAGTGAAGAAGTCCTTGCATGACAGTGTGGTAATCCCGACACTGACTTACGGAAGCGAAGCGTGGACGTTGGCTGAGAGACTCAGACCAAGAGTGAGAGCAGTGGAAATAAATTACTTAAGAAGTGCGTGCGGAGTTACATGGAGGGATAGACAGACTAATGAGGAAGTAAGAAGGAGGTGTGGTGTGGAGGTAGATGTGCTGGAAAGTGTGAAAAGGAACAACTTGTGATGGTTCTGCCATATGGAACGTATGGAAAGCGAGAGAATGACTAAGAGGGTGTACGAGAGCGAGGTGGAGGGACAGAGAGGGAGAGGTAGACCGAAAGAGAGGTGGAAGGATGGAGTGAGGAAGTATATGAACGAAGGCTGTGCTGGTTGGGGGGAGGGGTGTCGAATGACTGGGGACAGAGGTGCATGGGGCGGTTCGTTCGTGGCCACCCCTTCGGGGATCACAGCGTCGGGCAATAGATAGATCCTCAGACTGATCTGTAGTTGAATAATGTCGCCTGTTGGTAGATTATAATCAATGGTTAACATAACCACACTAGACCTATCCTATCCTAAGTATATGTTGTTCTATCATAACAGACTACGTGAACTAACCTATAGACAAACTTACTTGTGGTTCAAATCACCGGTAATTCTTGGTCATGTTGCTCATTAGCCTCTCCACCAACCCTTTTACAGATTCTAGGTCGTTGTTTTTCCTCTGCAATTAGTGTCAATCATCCAGGTCACTTAACTGTTATTCCCAACCGGATTAGGCAGTTGGTCTCTATGGCCACACTGATTTTCATCTGAGTTATACCCTATACACACAGACATAGATAACATTGGGATGACAGCCTATCAATAAATCGTATATTGGTTACAATTAATTTATCATGACTGGTAGTACTGATAGTACGGTATTGCTATTGGTTTATATTTTAATTACTATTATTATAATATTATTATGGCAATACCGGTATGATACATTCTTGTAGATTTGTTAAATGTACAGTATATACATATGAATTCGCCTTTTTTTTTTTTTTTTTTTTTTTTCTATATTCCAACTACTCCCTCTCCCTCCCTAGGCTGATAGCCTTTACACTCTACCGCTGAACACGGTGAGGCCCGTGAGGTCTTGTTCCAGTCTAGGCAGTGAGACATGCGAAGCATCCCGGCTCGAAGCAATCCCATCTCTGAAGCCGCCTGGCCTCTGTGCTTCACAGTCTCATCCCCCACACTCGGACCCTCACTCTCAAAACGCCACCTATTGAGCAATTAACTCACTAGGCATTGCCCCCCTGTAGCATATTTTTGAATATGGGAATATTCATACAATGCTATTTTAATCAGGGAACAATGAGGGTATTTTTTGACATTTCGGTGTGCTGTGGTAATGCACTGATACTAGGTACAGCACAAATTCCATCCCAATAATATCTTCCCATTGACATAGTGGGATTCGAACCCGGGTCCATTGGATTACCAGTCCAGTGGCAAGGTTATGTGCTGCTAGGCTGTATCAACAATGATCATCCATAAGTACGAATAGCCTCATCTCTGTACTTCTATAATGCTCAGATCTGGGTCGGGTTAGACTAGGAACGAATATATTGGAGAACAGACATCAAGTCTAATTTGACTGGCACTAATTACAGGGCAAAAATAAAACCCAAAAAGTAGATGAAATGAATAAAAATACCATTTGCGGAAGAGGACTTTGGCAGTTAGCTTCTCAAGGTCACTAATACACACTAGACCCCTGGATGCTTAATATAAGAGGTAATAATGTACGTTCGCGGTCATAATGTTGTGTATACATCTAGAGCTGGAATGAATCCCATAATTATTAATTTACCTGATATATGCATTTCGGAGGTCAATATTATTTGTTCGAGTTTTAAAGCTGTATCACCTACAATTCTGAAGTTGGTTAGGTTAGATGAAGCTAGTTTGTTATATGTTAGATTAAGTTTAAGATTAAAATATGTTAAGTTTACGTTACATTAACTTTGGATTAGGCTTAGGTTACTGTTAGGTTAGGCGCGAACTTGTTTAAGGTTAGGTTAATAGTAGGTTAAAGTTAAATTACAATTATACTTAAAATATATCATGGTTATGTTTCAGTTAGTATATGTTAGTTTAAGGCAAGCTTTGGTTTGGCTTGGCAAAGTTGACTATGGGTATGTTGATGGAGGATATAACTGGGCAATATGGTATGTTATTGAGCTAACCAGAGACCCCAGTAAAGCTTGCATGTACCAAATCCTGGTGTTGTGGGTTACTGTAATCGTGAGAACGTCGAGATAAAATTATGATTCTTGAACCCATACACCAGACTATACCAAATGTTGGCTTTTCTTCACAAAATGCCTAAATATACCCCCTGATACATGACACAACCGATAAGCAATTCGATCATGTTCATCTTGCCATTACTTTTGCATAAACTTATTTGTATAATTGTACTTTTTTGTATTATTAGATTGTGTCATTTGTATATATACAAATAAATGTGAAATAAATGACTTGGAGAGTGTACAAAAAAATGTCACTTCGCATATAAGTTCGGTAAAACAGCTACACTATTGGGAACGTTTAAGAGCACTGAACCTGTACTCGCTGGAGCGTAGCAGAGAACATTACCTAATAATAAAAACGTGGAAAATCGCAGAGGGTTTAGTACCAAACCTACATACCCCGATAGTCATGAAATTCAGTCATAGGAGAGGCTGGGAATGCGATATCCCCCGGATGAATAACAAGGGTGCTATAGGCTCTCTGCGAGAGCGCTGGTTATCACACAAAGGCCCACGTTTCTTCAACAAACTCCCACGGCGAGTAAGAGATATGAGGGGCGTCTCATTAGACAACTTCAAGAGAGCCCTCGATGTCGAACTGCAAAAAGTGCCAGACGAGCCCATCTTCGCAGGGGAGCGTGCTTCCCCTTCGTACAGTCTGCTGCACCAAATCACCACCCAGAACGAGGGGCGGCGCGCTCCTCGGAGCCGCTAGAAGTGTGGCGAATTCAACACAAGTACACAAGTATCACAAGTAAGTAACAGTATATATATATAGTTATGTTCATGGGCGAGGTGAAATGACACAAACAATAGGCTAAATATGAGATTCAAGACTGATGACATAACCCTCCCCAAAACATCCAGGTTCAAGGAAAATACTAGAATACAAATTCTTAGTTTAATAAAATTAAGTGTATAATGTAACAAATAAAATAAATCTCTTCAGGACGAGCAATAAGAATATATAATGCACTGAGATTATCAGAAAATATGCAAGGACAAAATAAATAACTATATACATTTACTGAAGCAATGCAAGGTAAACATAATTATATCACAAGAATTAATATTTTCTCAAGATCACTGGAAACGGTTAATATCTGTTTAAACTTAAGGAAATGCACAATATGTTACTGAAAACAATACAAGTAATTAATACAACTATTTAAACTTGAGAAAATATTTCTTCTGATAAACACAATAATAATACAAGCAATACAATAAGGAGTAACTAAATTAATCTGATCAAATTCACAAACTTGGGAACTAATCACAAATTAATTAATGCTTAACACTTATAACATTAACAAATGCAATCAAAAGGAAATAACAAAATAATATGAATTTACAGAACACTTGATAATAATTAATTATTAACTGATCACTAGATAGCCTAAACTTATAATAATGCACAATATCAATAATAGGCTATAATATGGGACACACTTATATACTCAACACTCAAATCACAGGAATCAGTTTGCAGGTTGCTTAACAACGTTTGAAAGTAGCCTGGAGAGATATAGCACTTCACAAGTTATAATAATCACTATGTACAGAGAGAGAGAGAACAGGCGTGGTCGTCAGCTAGTCTAAGAGTCCAAACTGCAAGGACTCAGGGGCTATATATATATCTCACCAGTGAATCTGGAAATTTCTACAGCAGAGAGAATAAATAGATTTGAAGAACACTGGAAAATAAAAACAAACTTAAATCAATTCACAGTCCTACAACTTGCCATTCAAAATAA
This sequence comes from Paralithodes platypus, assembly GCA_032716605.1. Lineage (NCBI taxonomy): Eukaryota > Metazoa > Arthropoda > Malacostraca > Decapoda > Lithodidae > Paralithodes > Paralithodes platypus. The sequence continues at coordinate 56,826,462 of CM064523.1, read as the reverse complement.
GCAACAAATTACGATAGATGGTAATATAATCGAAAACAAAAACAAAGGCAAAATACTAGGCCTAAATATAAGCACGCAAGGTTATATACAACATGTTACAGAAAGGAAAAAACTAGCCATTGCCGCACTAGTAAGGCTTTTTAGATTCAAAGAATTACCTACTAAAATCAAAACTCACTTAGTAAAAGCCACTGTACTACCCATCCTGGACTATCCACCCGTACCCACACACGCACTAAGCAACAATCAGTTAAGAAGACTACAAAAAATTCAAAATAAAGCCTTAAGATTTGCCACCAACCAACACTACCCATACACTATGACAACGCAGCAAATACACGAACATACAAACACACTTCCACTTAACGTTCGTCTCCACAAGCAGGCTACTAAAATATGGGAACGATTAGAATTGTTAGATGATCCCACTTTTAGAATGATAAGAGATGATGATATGGATAAAATGTACCATCAGTGGTTCCCAAGTAGCCTACATTCACTGCAATTTAACAACGCTCAAGTGCCTGCCCCTATATACTAAATAGGCTACTAAGCATGTAGACATTAAGTTTCAATATTGTTTATAAACTCAACTGACAATCCAACAAATAAAATCCTCGAATCTAGCTAAATCATAAGTGACAACTGTAGGCTATACAATTAGGCAGGCCAGTATAGTATAAGTATAATTAATAACATTTTAGGCTACTTAGCTAGTAATAATTTTAAGACACAACTATCACTGATTGTATAGGCTATGAAAAACTAACTATGTATTTAGCTAGCTCCAAAAATGCATGTTAAAAAAAAAATATATATATATAATAATAATAATAATACTACAACGAAAAATGTATGTGTGAAACCAATGTATTATAAATAAAGCGAAGTGGTATGCCCACTAACTTTTATGCCTCTCACACTTGCTTCATCTTTCCCTCTTTGCCTCCCACATAAAACCCTCTCCTCTCACCCACCTTTCCCTAAAAAAAAAAAAAAAAAAAAAAAAAAAAAAAAAAAATCTACAACACACGTGAAATGACGCAAGGCTGGGAGAGACAGACTGAATCCTGACAGGTCTAGAACTATCGAAAAGCAAGCAAATAAGGGGAAAACTAAAAATATTATCCTAATCTGGCTTATATAATCAATATTAATACTGGATTACATAACAATATATATATATATATATATATATACTGCATATATATCTATCTATCTATCTATATACTCAGGCCGAATCCCCATTTTGGGGGCAGCAGACTCAAGACAGAGCAAGAACAGGGAAAACACAAAAAGAACATAAAACAACAAATAAAGACAGATAAAAAGCACAAACTCACACACATCCAGGTCACCCAGGAGAAGACCCAGAGACCAAAGTCACCAAGGTCGCTCCAGCACTTCCCCGGCCCCCGACCACCCGGAGAGGTTCCGATCTCGGCAGGCAGACATGCAGCGGAGCCAAAGCCACAAGCCCTCCATCCACACTTCCAGGCGCACCCTTCATATTAATCGTCTCCCCGGGCCAGGCGCCTGATGGACTATTATCTAGTCCAACTTGCGCCCGACCCCTTACTCCAAATGACCACGCGTTCACTCAACTATCCACAAGCATTCTCCATTCACTCCTGTCCACCACCACTTCCCCTGCCTGATCTATAGTCATTCCTCTATCATCCAAAGCCTTTCTTACACAGTCTCTCCATCTCAATGGGGGTCTTCCTGCCCTTCTATCTCCCCTTGTACCTGACTCACATATTCTCTTTGTAAGCCTTTCATCTCCCATTTGTTCAACATATTATATATATATATATACCCGGTATATAAATATATATAATTTTTTTTTTTTTTTTTAGGGACGTGAAGTTTGGCGACGTATTTTAAGACAGGTTGGCTATTCACGAATGGTCGGGCAGTCAAACACAATGCAGTACACTAGTTAGTTAGTCGAACTATGCTAAACAAAATATAGTCCAGTGTTATGTTACTTTCAATTTATATTGAATAATCATGATGATGAAGCTTAATCCAGCCTTAATAATAATGTAATGGGTTATTTTATTTCTAATGCTAATATTGACAAATATGATTTTTGTCAAAAATATATTTATCGTTTACCTAGTTTATCTAGTTCAATGCAATGAGTTCAACCACACGAGTTATGGAGCTTGTTTTCTTGTCATGGTCAATCAATAGCCGAAGATCTTTCAGCTTTACCTTAGGAAGGACTTTTTCCCATTAAAATGATACAAACTATGGCAATCAATCCTTTTAACTTTTTGTTCATCTATATTCGAACTAGTCCCTCGCGGACATAGGCTGAGAGCCTGTATATTCCACGGTTCTACATTGAACGCAGAAGTCTGTGAGGTCTCGTTCCAGTCTATGAGGTGAGACATGTGACGCACTTTTTAGCTGCAACCAGCCCCTGCAATCTTGCCTTTGCAGGATGCATGGAGCTTAGTTGCTCACTCACGGCTCAAAGCAGCCCCGTCTCTGAAGCTGCCTCGTTCCAGTGCTTCACTGTCTCATCTCCTAGACTCAGACCCTCACTCTCAGAACGCCAGCTATTGTAGCATATTTTTAATATGGGAATATTCATACAGAGCAATTTAATCAGTGAACAATGAGGGGTATCTATTTGGCATTTCGTAATAGGCTTTGTGGTAATGCACTGATATTAAGTACAGCACAAATTCCATCCCAGTAATATCTTGCCATTGACATATCGGGATTTGACCCCGGGTCCATTGGATTACCAGTCTAGTGGCAAGACCACTCCACCACAACTCCCCAAAATACTACTACTGTATATCCTTTCTAAGCTTCATAAAATCTTCCAAATATAGCTGAAAAAAGGACGTCTTCGGTACAGAAAGTGGTAAGCAATACATTTTGGAACAGTCTGGGTACACCATACACAGGAACCACCGCGGCCGTTGTTCGATAAACGAGCCCCGATATCATGTGTTATGCAAACAAGGAACGCCAGCTTGACTTGGCCTGAAAATCAGGCGGTGCAGTAAACAGGGAAGTGGGTTAGGAATTAATGGGACACAGATAGGATGCTAGGATAGGAGGGTGATTAGTATATATATATATATAATATATATATATATATACATATACTGTATATATGCTGCATATACAGTATATACACATACTGTAACACACACACACACCTTTCACATGTTTTATATCAATATTATATATAAAAGGTGAAGACAGAAAATGTCATAAACAATCATTCCAGTCTATTATTTAATATTATATTTCAGGGATTATTCTGGTTTGAAAGCTTTTTCTTAGAGGTTTTGTCAATGTTGAACCACTTTAGGGAGGTCCATGTAATTGTATGTAATTCGTATTCGTATGTGCGAATATTCGCTATGTTTTTCAATATTCGTATTCGTATTCTTATTCGCATTTCCATTCATAGCTATTTGCAAACATGCGAATATTTTCACGAAACCAATAGAAGATATACAAAAATTTAAAATATTACATTTTAAAGTGTGCGTTCGCTTGTACGATGTCGGGGAAAGGCATGCTTCTTTATTAAACCCTCTAAGTACCATAGTATGTGAATGTGTTTTAAACTAATGGAACTGAAATTGTGTACATCGACTTCCAAACCAATCTGATGATCTCTGAACTTTGAAATCATTGTAATAGTTCAGAAATCTGACCTTGTTCATTATAACGGAATAAATGGTCTTGGTACAATGTTGCCAATGTACCGGCTACCGCTAGATCCAGCGAATAACTTCCATCACTTCCATCTAGCGATATCAAGATGTGATGAATTCTAGCGATATTCAAGTTATGTTCCCTATTTTAAGGAATTGTAGAGATTTTTCGATTGTTAAAGATTATTCTAGATACTTCAACATATATTTTCTAGTGACATACAAGTTTTTAGTGTCTGGTGACTATCTAGCGATTTGCCAATGCTATTCTAGCATACATTTGTGCTTTAGTTTATCATGCATTGTTTAATATATTTGCCCTATTTCTCCAGAAGACTTCCTACATGATATACTGAATTGTTCTAGTGATAATTAAATATTATACAGGGCTATTTTAAGTTGGCTGATGATTATGAAACAGTAATATGCTGGACGATGAGAATACGGTATGTAAACATGTCTCGGATATCACTGATAATTTTTGGCATTGACTACCAAAAGCCCAATGGCTAATAAGTGGTAGTAACGAAACACACAGCTTTACACATTCACATCGTCATTGGCTTCCGGTAAGTAATTTCATAGTAATTTAATTAACGTTTGTTGGTGATATAAAAATAATTACCAGTTCTTGAAGGATGACAATTTCATCCTTCAAGAAAGATTGAAATATTCGCTATTCGCTATTCGTATTCGCGAATTTTACCAACAAAAATTCGTATTCGTATTCGCAAATAGTGAAAATTGATATTCGTTCCATCTCTAGGACTATGTAGTAACCAGAGCAAAATTAATTCAAAGCCCTTCCAAAACACTCCCACTCAGCTCACTGTTCTCCCTTTCCAGTGTTCTGAACCACGTTGTTGTGGGTGGTCCTCTGGGTCACCTGCCGTGGGTTCTTGCATATTGTAAGGTTCTTGCCATTCTTTCTTCATCCATACGTTCTACATGTTTGTCTACGTTTAAGAAGGAAACAACAGGCACAGCTGCTTGTAAGAAGTGTCCCTCTCCACCAATTTGAAATGGTGACAGCTAAATTCAAGATACGTTACAGTCAAATTTGTCTTGGCACAGGGGCTGGAAGGAATTTAGGACATAGGATTTGGGAAAGATATATTGAGGGAGAGAGTTCCAGCGTTTACCTGTAGAGTGGAAGAAGACGGAAAATTGATTCATCCTTGGGTTCGAGCATTGGACAGAAAGAGGGTGGGAGTATATTGACAGGCGAGTATCACCTATTCTCCTTAAAAGAGGAGGTACTGTGCAGGTGTACACGTAAAATAATCAAAAGAACATTGATTATTTTAACAGCGGCAGAAGAGAGAGACAGAGATGCAACATTGCACCGTGAAAAGAGAGATTGTAGAGACTTAGTAAGAGGAGCCGAGTTGATGAGACAAAACACTTCTGACTCTACCCTTTCGAGAAGTGCAGTATGGGTGAAACCTCCTCACATCTGGGAACAGTACTCGATGCATGAAAGCACAATACGCCTGTCCAAAGCAAGAAGCTGTGCGGGGATGAAGAACTCTCAAAGACAGTTGAGCACACCTAGTTTCTCAGAAGCTGTTTTAGCAAGAGTGGTAATAACTATGTTTTCATTTTTTTCAAGAAAGATATGAGGTAAAAGAGACACCAAGAATAGCGAGAGAGGACGAAAGTTTGGCGTGTGGGTTTCGAAGATTAAAGGAAGATTGGAAGGGAAGTGAATAAGATTGGGACAGGTAGATGGATTGAAAAATTTGGTTTTGCAATAATTGAAAATAAGGTTATCTATGCCCCAATTGAAAAGAGTTGAAAGATCAGAAGATAGGTGTGCTCTGGCCTCATTACGTGAGTTTTGAAGTAACTGCATAGAGGGTCGCAGTGGAAGGCTCGTTGAACAGTGTGAGGTAGAGTCATTGGCATAGGCCGAGTGGATAGGGCTAAAGCTGCAGTGGAGAAGATAATTAATTAATATTAGTAATAGACCTGAAGATAGGATGGAACCCTGAAGAACACTTTAGTTGGTAGTTTAGGAAGTGAACGATGACCATCCTCAACCGCAGCTGTAGAACGATCAGAAAGGAAATTGAATATAAAGGCATAGATAGTGATAGAAACCGAATTATATATATATATATTGTTTTTTTTTCTATTTGCATGCGGGAGACAAAACGCAAAACTGCCTGTGACGAGTGCCTCCTCTAGAGTTGAAAGAGTGACAGGAGCAACATCAACGAATGTTCGAGCCAAAATGCCTGGACACACGAAATTTTAAGCAATTTAAGCCATAGGACTCCCGGGTTGGAGAGTTGCACAAAGAAGGGGTGGGGTTGGGTTGCAAGATGGGTGCTACATAATCTACATTGTGGTGGCATGCACTGAGAGAGCTCTGAGAAACACTGATTAATGTAATAGTGAGAAAGATGCAACATTGCGTCAAAGTGAAAGCGATTGCAGATAATTGGTGAGTGGACGTGAGTTAATGAGATGAAAGGCTTTCTTTTCTAATTTGTCTAGAAGTGATGTGTGAGAGGATCCTCCCAACACATGCGAACAATACTACAATACATGGACGCAATGTGCCCCTGTACAGGGCAAAAAGCTGTGCAGGGTAAATAACCCCCTGAGGCGATTGAGCACACCCAGCTTCTGGGAAGCTGTTTTAGCAAGAGTGGTATTATATAGTTATTCCAAGAGAGAGCAGAAGTAAAAGAGACACCGAGAATACTGAGAGAAGATGAAGGGTTAATTTTTGTATTATTGAATTATAAGGGATAGTCCTGTGGGAGTTCTTGACGTATAGATAAATGTAGAAATTGGGTTTTGGAAGAATTGCAAGCATTGGAAGTTTATAAATACACACTACTGTACCGTATATCAATACAGACTACTGTACCGTATATCAATACAGACTACTGTACCGTATATCAATACAGACTACTGTACCGTATATCAATACAGACTACTGTACCGTATATCAATACAGACTACTGTACCGTATATCAATACAGACTACTGTACCGTATATCAATACAGACTACTGTACCGTATATCAATGACTGGGTGACAAAACCATCTTCGTAGTGTTACTTTGAATTCCTCCACTATTGTTATTTCCATGGCTGCTATAGTCCTGATGTGCTCATTTCTTATTCTGGGACACCATCTGATATTTATTATCGGTACTACGACGGCCTTATGCAGTCACACTTTCAATCTTCGGGATGTATATATATATATATATATATATATATATATATATATATATATATATATATATATATATATATATATATATATATATTATAATTATATATATATATACATTATATATATATATATATATATATAGATATATATATACAGCGGTCTATATATATATATATATATATATATATACCGGTATATATATATTTATAAATATACATATGTATATATATGTATATATATATATATATATATATTATATATATATATATATATATACTGTATCTGTGTCTGTCTATCTATCTTTATATCAATATTTTTCTCTCTGTGAGATATATATAGATAGGTGTGAAGTGAGAGAGCCGAGGCTGTGTACGTCGCCTCAGCTGTCGTGTCCAGAAAATTATCAGGCGTGTGTTTGGAAAGGTTGGAGTCCCCCAGTGTGGCCATTATTAATTCACACCAACACCAACACCAGCCTTCCTCCACCCAACACCACCAGTAGCAGAGATGGCAGAAAATAGATCGAAGATAGAGGGAAATGGAGTGAGGAGGATAGTAAGGCTAAAGGAATAGACTGGAGGTATATTGCAGGGGAAAGAAAGAGATAGTTTAATATATACAGTATAAGTAGGAGAAAGTCATTATTGATAGGCTGGAGCAATAGGCCAGAGATAGCTGAATGGAGTGTAGAGCATCAGGAAGCTTTGAAGTAAAATTAAACTAACAAAGGATAACAACAAATCTACACTGATATTACAAGGTACAAGATGAGCAACTATACACTAATTATGAAACTACTATATTAATTCCACTATGCTGACATGAGAGGGTACTGGCCTTGGAGAAAGGATAGCGAATACAAATTTAACACGATAAAGAAGAACGAAAATAATGACAACTTGGGAGACGAATGGACATAATCATTAAAGGGAATCAATATATTCGATATAGAATGTATTTGCAAACCACTGATTTTATTTCTTATTTACATTATACATAACAAAACAACAAAAACTCTTTTCATAAAATGTTTAATTATTTTTGAACTCAGTATAACTTGTATAGAAAGGCAAGGTAAGAGAAATAGGATTCCAGACACCCAAACTATGAACATGGAAAGATAAGGTATACGGTACTCAAAAGTATTTTATCCGCTGGAAATGAAAGAGAGACTGGAGGACCCCAAGGCCAAAATATATATTTAAACTTTGACAACAAGGGCATGTGGGCTCCTGTGTTTATCTAAGATATATTATTGTGATCTAGAGCTTCACTGATAGAGGGCCACGACCACCTCCATATTATTGATGAATTTGGTTAGTTAGGCTATACGTTATAATTCTTATTTTAAAGATTATTGTAATGTAAGCTACCAAAGCTTCCCAACAGGGTGGAGACACAACAGTAACAATATTAATCTACACAAAACACTCGAAGGCACTGGAGAAATACAAAGGCAACTAAGAAAACAATAATAATAAAGAAACGGGCCTAGACAGAGAGCCCAGGAGAAATTAGGTACTCGGGTAGGGTGAAAATAATCATAAACACAACAATCACAAACATCAAAGGAATTGGATAGTCAATAATGTTAATAGTTATTCTAGATTGCGATAATAATTATCGGTATATATAGGCCTTTAAGAAGAAAATAAGAAAATGGGAGTCTGCAGAAAGCGGATCGGCCCACACAAGGCAGGTCCCTCTCACACCCAACCCAAATTATAAGGCCTAATTATAGGCCCAACTCACTAACACCATGAGGACCGACCTCACCAATACGGTCAGAGGTCGTCATAAGTCTGCAGAGAGCCGATTAACCCACATCAGGCAGATCCCCCTCACACCCAACCAATTTCGGCCATATGTCTATCTAATTTTATCTTAAAGCTCGCTATCGTTCTTGATCCCACTATAGCACTTGGTAACCTATTCCACCTATCTACAACTCTGTTACCAAACCAATATTTGCCTACATCTTTTCTGAAACGAAATGTATCTAATTTGAAACCATTTGTTCGAGTTCTTTCGCTATCACTAAGCTTCTGTACTTCTTTCATGTCATCAAAAGGGTTGATTGAGATAGTTCGAAGCCTTATAATTGCTAGAGATCCTTCCTAATTTTCATAACATCGATTAATAATTGCCAGAATGAAATAAAAAAAAGGTTTTCGGTACAGAAGGGGTTAAGCCAGCACAATGTAAGTCAAGAATAACGTCAGGACTGGAGCCTCTTTTCCAGAATTCCAGTACCTTGATGTAGGGATGGGAGAGGAAGGTGGGAAATTGAAGGAGGTGGAAATATGGAGGTAGGAGATGGGAGAGAGGGAATTGGAAGTAGTAGAGAGGAATAGTACATAGATTTACACATATACATTGACCACACAGACCCTACGATCCAAACGAGGTGGTCAGGACTACATTTTAGTTGAGATGGCATACATGATAAAAAAAGGAAAGTTATAGGAAAGGATAGAAACGAAGGAAGAGAGAGAGAGAGAGTACAAAGGTACAAAGGAAATCGAGCAACAACAGATCCAGCGACCCCTCAAGGCTACTTGCCCTCCAAAACACTGATGGTCTAGTGTCCAAACAGTGGTTTAGAGTTGGTAAGGGAAAAATTGAAAGGGAAGAGAGAGAGAGGAGAGAGTAATAGGCGGTGAAGGGGTAGAGGAGGCAGGAAGAGATAAGAAGATAGTCAAACACCTGAGTAAACTACACTAGTTCATGTCTGGTGTCACACGAGGGTTAAGGGGGGATAATTAACTTTTTGGTCGATTTTTTTTTTTTTTTTTTTTTAATTTATTTGTTTGCCTAGTTTCCTCCCTAGACCTTCATCAAACTTTTATAACATCCATTAGATCCCCCTTCGAGATTAGTTTGTACATTTTTCGGTAGAAAAATGTCACAGCCGAAGGCCGGTTCCTCCTCAATTTCAGGCTCGCTAACACTCGCCAGGAAAAAATCGACACCTAAAGGGCACAAAGGTCTTAATATTGACAAATAAATGGGGCGAAAGGTCTTAAAAAAGGCAAACTAATGGGCCGAACGTTTTAAAATATCAAAACTAATGGGGAGAAGCATGAGGAAGAAAGGGGACCAGAAAAACGACCCATCTCCATGGTCTTCCCCTAGGCCTCCTCCACTCAGGGTAATAATCTGTATGCTTCAGGATGGTTCGTTTTTCTGGTCCCCCATCTAAACATAAGAACATAAGAAAATGGGAGTCTGCAGATAGCCGATTGGCCCACACAAGGCAAATCCCTCTCACACCCAACCCCAAATACAAGGTCTAATTATAGGCCCAGCTCACTAATACCCTGGGGACCGACCTCACCAAAACGGTCAGAGGTCGGAAAACTGGGGTCTGCAGAGCCCCGATTGGCCCACACCTGGCAGATCCCCCTCACACCCAACCTATCTCATCCATATGCCTATCTAATTGTATCATAAAGCTCCCTATCGTTCTTGATCCCACTATATCACTTGGTAGCCTTTTCCACCCATCTACAACTCTGTTACTAAACCAATATTTGCCTATATCTTTTCTGAAACTAAATTTATCTAATTTGAAACCATTTGTTCGAGTTCTTTCGCAATCACTGAGCTTTAGTACATTTTTCATGTCCCCTTTATTAAACCCACTAACCCACTTGAACACCTCTATCATATCCCCTCTAACTCTGCGTCTCTCTAACGAATGTAAGCCTAATTTCTTCAACCTTTCTTCATATGGAAGATTTATACTATTATGGATCATTTTTGTCATTTTACGTTGTAATCTCTCCAGGGAATTTATGTCCATTCTGTAATAAGGACAACAAAATTCAATGGCATAATCCATATGGGGTCTCACTAATGATAAATAAAGTTTTAAGAAAACATCAGAAGTTCTGTTACTCCCAGTCCTAGAGATGAACCCGATAATTCTGTTTGCCTTGTTACAAACGTTTATACACTGTTTTCTAGGTTCCAAATAATTGCTAACAAACACACCTAGATCTTTCTCACAGATTTGTCTAATTCCATATTAGCTATTTTATATTTTACAATTGTATTCATCTTCCCTATCTTTAACACCTAACGAGCGGCCTAGGCGGTAATTTATATGTACCGCCCAGCGGGGTGTTTTTACCCTAAATAGGGTTGTTTACGTTATCATTTTCATGCCTAAATAAGACCCAGAGCGTAAAACAAGTATCTATCCCTGAAAGGGCATAAACAGAGCTTTCCAATGACACTCCAACCATCCTTGTACATGACCGCTAGTTTTCTTGCAACTATCGCGCAACACGAGTGCAAAAACCATGTAATTAGGTACTTTCCCTGCATAATTCCCTGTGTAGCGAGTGTGAGGGGGGAAGGAAGGGTGGTTTTCACTTCAGTTGGCCCACCGCGTTGGTGTGCGACGGTCATAGCCTTACTACGCTCCTCACACCGCTCAGCTCTCTCTCTCTGCAACATTACGTGCTGAAAATGGCACACGACATAAGTTGTGAACCGCCACTTAGTCCAAATTTCTTTCACACGACATAAGTTGCGCGCCGCCAAGGAAGGGTTAATACCTTGCTTTTGTCAATGTTAAAATTCATCTGCCAATTTATTGACCATTCGTGTAAGGTATCTAGATCCCTTTAGAGGCACTCTATGTCGCGAACTGAAGCTATTGTTATCCCCATTTTGGTATCGTCTGCGAATTTACTTATCCTCCAAGTTATACCTAAATCAAGGTCATGTATGTATATAGCAAACAGAGGACCCAATACAGATCCCTGGGGGACACCACTTTGACTGCTCCCTATTCTGACTTAGTAGCACTTATGCTGACTCTATGATTCCTACCAAATAGCCATGACCTAATCCATCCCAACGACCCACCTAATCCATGCGCCTCAACTGTTCTCACCAATCTCTCATGAGGGACTGTCGAAAGCTTTACTGAAATCTAATTATATTATATCATATGATTTGTCATTATCTACTGCTTCATATACCTCTGAGAAAAAGCTAAGCACATTAGTAAGGCAAGAACGTCCCTGAGTGAATCCATGCTGAGAAGAATTGATTACATTTAATGTTTCTAAGTGGTTTCTAATTTATCTAGCAATAATTGACTCTAGTAACTTTCCTATGATTCATGTGAGACTAATGGAACGGTAATTGGATGCTATTGATTTATCACCTTTTTTGAAGATCGGAACTACATTTGCAAGCTTCCAAGCTTCTGAAACTAAGCCTGTTTCTAATGACTTGTTAAATAGAAATGTTGATGGGTAACTTAACTCATCTCTGCATTCTTTTAATACTCTACCATATACCTCATCAGGACCAGGCGATTTCTGAGGTTTCAGTCTGTCAATTTCCTTAAGCACATAATTTCTACTTATAGTAACCGTACTTAACCTATTGTCTATACTATCGCTATATACCTTACAGACTTCTGGAAACTTTGCCAAATTATAATTTATGAAAACGGAAAGATATTTACTAGTTAATGTACTGCCCATTTCTAAATAATTTTCTGTCATTTCTCCTATCGAAGTTTTAAGGGGACCAATTACATCTCTAACCTTGTATTTATATAGTTGGTAAAAAGCTTTAGGATTATTTTTTGAGTATTTGGCAACCTTGATTTCATAATTTCTTTTTCCAACCCTATTATCTTTTTTTACCTGTCTTGATAGATTCTGATAGTAAGCTAGTAGGTGAATTTCGCCTTTCTTATTTTTTCTATATATTCCTCTCTTTTTTCCTAGAAGATCTATAAGTCTATTATTCATCAATTTGGGTTGGTTCTGTGTTGATCTTAATGTCTTTTGGGGATATATTTATTTTGAGCCTTGAATACTGACTTAATAACATTATTATACGTATCTACTAACTTTGACGTCTCTTCTTGACTTAAGCTGACAGGTACCCAAGAAGAGGCACACTCATTTTAACACCTGGATTGACTTAAGTGTTTGACCATGGGGTCCGCTAACAGGGCTCTTCTTAGCCCACCATAATCGGCTTTTCTGAAGTCAGGTATTAATGTCATATTCTCTCTGGTATTACCTTTCCATTGTATATTAAAATACACAGAATTGTGGTCGCTATTTCCTAGACGGTCCCCAATATCTACAGTACATTATTTATCATATATTCATTGTTTCTGAAAACTAAATCGAGAATATTATTACCTCTAGTCAGCGTAGCTACGAATTGAAATAAAAAACTTGTCTTGTTTCACTTTGGCTGCAACACATGTCTAATACTTCTGAGCATGTAAGCAAAAACCTGTGAGACGTGCAATAAAGTTTCAGCCCAGTGTCCAGGATATTTTGACGGCAACTGTACCTACTCTTTCTCATCACCCACTGTGTTCAATAATTCCCCAGTAATCCTTGTGGTCCTCTCCGTGACCTTGTAACTCAGGCCTGGGACTCCAGTCATGCGCGTTTATTATCTATCAGCCATTTTGTCTACTGACAGACAGAATGCAAGCAGACAGACAAGAGACCTATAGCACAACAGACAGACAAGATATATAGACCAACAGTTAGACAAGACCATATATAAACAGATGTGGCCACAGAGAGGAATAGCACGGGCAGAAATACAGACATAGTCACAGACATACAAAATACAAGCAGACAGAACACAGACTTACAGATGCACACATACGCAGACAGGGCTACGTCTATTAACAGAAGGACCACACACACCATCAGACACACAGACAACTCTCGTCTTGACTCTCACACATCGTCGCCTCTCATTTCACGCCGACATGACCACTGAAATGTGTTGGCTGTTATTGTGTGTGCGTGTGTGTGTGTGTGTGTATGTGAGAGAGAGAGAGAGAGAGAGAGAGAGAGAGACCAAGCGAGGAAGGGTTAGGGAGGAGTAGTCTGGTAGTGGTGAGAGTGGAAGAGAATTAATTAAACAAGAAGTTTAGAGATCCCTCCAGGAATCTTGTTTAAAGCCTCCTTAATTACGGGGAGATGGGTAGTTTTTTCTAGATCCCCTTCTCCCTCATGTTTAGCCCCATTTTTTCAGATTTTAAGATGTTTTGCCCCATTAGTTTGTCGATTTTAGACCTTCCGCCCTATTTCTTTGTCAGTATTAAGACCTTTCGTGCCATTTAGGTGTCGATTTCTTTCCTGGCGAACGATAGTGAGCCTGTTCTTTTGGAAGATCCAGCTTTTAGTCGTGATATTTTTTTATTGAAAAATTTAAAAATTTATCTAGAAAGGGGATCTAATGGATATTTTTAAAAGTTGGATAGAAGTCTAGGGAGGAAACTAGAACAAATATATAAAACATTACAAACAATTACCAAAAAGTGAACCATCCCCACTTAAGCAGGACAATTACGACTGGCCTGCCTTACATTTGTTGTGTTAGTTTTAATCCAACCAACTTCGGGCAGTCTGTACAGTTGGCAATACCTTGTTGTTGATTATTCGTGACAAATTGAACTTATTTTGATATGAAACAGGTTAAGAATACGGAATACACCAGTTTATTATAAGTTACGCTTGGTGGACTGATATTGGTTTTGACAATGTACAAACTGCCCCATATGGGTTGGATATAAATACTGTTGTCCCTCTGTGTGTATTGTTCATCAGTCTGACCTTTTTACAGAACCTTATTGTTGCGGACATCTTCAGGGACATTTTGTTATAAATTGTTTTTATTTTGTCCATGTCTTCTTCATGTTTAGATTAGTTCTGTTAATCTGATATGGGTAGTGTACCTTACTGTGTTTCTGTTTATTGCCTCTCTGTCTGTGTCTGTGTGTATGCCGGTATGTATATAACCTCATAACTCTGTATTGTAATCTTGGACAACTTCTCCAGGTCCATTAGTAATGTATGTTTAAATATTTCCTTCGTCTGTCATATTTTCTCCTCCGTCCGTCTGAATGTCTGTTTGACTGTATGTCTGAATCTGTTTGTTCTTATTCTTATATATTTCGTGTTTCTCCATCTCTCTATTGATGATTAATTATTGATGTCTCTTTCTGACATCTCTCTGTATATACTGTAATTGTAGTGTAAGTGAAACGTTATTCTCAGTCTATCTTCTATTCAACAGCTGCTTTAAACTCCGTGTGGCCAGGCATTTTTGGCTAGAACGTCCCTTGATTTTGGCCCTGTCACTCTTTCGACATTGGGGGAGGCACTCGCTACAGGCAGTTCTGCCTTTTTGTCTCCCTCACTCGCATAGAAAAAGAAAGTGTGGGCGTTTGTGTCCCACTAGCCCCAAAACCCTTTTGACAATGGACATGAGACTTGGTTTGGCTACTCAGGGGCCCTCTCATAAGAGTTTTAATGACATAAATATTCACCCACATTTCTGTTCTCACCCATACATTTTCGTTCACACTCATGTTGCTTTGTTCGCTTTTTGAGGTTGTTAGGTTGTGAGGTTGAGTCACACTAAGGTTGGGTTAGGTAAGATAAGTATAGTAGGTTAGGTGAACTATGTTAATATGATATATTAATTAGGAGAGCATAGGCTTGGATAGATAGGTTACTTTCTGTTAGGCATTGGTATATTAAGGTAGGATGGGTGAAGTTTTAATTATAATAGATTAATGTTAGGCTTGGGTTCTCCATTTACGTTAGTCTAGACATAATTATTGTTCTTGCCTCCATCGTAACCGCCCCGAGGCTCAGCAGCGGTCGGGTCACTCATATTGTTATTGTTATTTTTTATCTGGATCAGTCGAAATTAAAGGCAAAATAACTTTTTTATGGTAGATATATATATATATATATATATATATATATATATATATAGAGAGAGAGACAGATAAAGTAGGGATGGGGGGGGGGGGCGGGGTGAGAACAGTTATACCCCATATCACACATGATTGACGCTTTCTGTCAGAATTCAACAAAGATGTCGCAGAGTAGACTACAGGAGGGATTTAAGTTGCGAGACAACATGGGCTAAAGCAGTATGCGGGCCAAACCAGCTGGTCTCTTCAAATTGTCCACTTGACCTATTTCAGTTGTAGCCATAATGGCCCTACGGAGTGGCCCAAATAGCACTTGCAGCCCAAAATCGTCCTCTAGGCCGAATATGGCTGCAGCTCAAAACGGCCCCAGCCCATATTGGCCACTTGACCTATGGTACTGAAGCAAATTGATCCCACGGCTCACAATGGATTCATAGCTAAAACCGACGCTCAGGTCAATTTGGGTGCAACCAAATAATTATGGCCCTGCGAGCCATCAACTGCTCAACCAAAGGGATGTAAACCCAAGAGTCTGGCACAAATCTTTAATTTATAAACTACCCTCCTTTGGTTTCTATCCCTCCATCTGTGCCTTTGTCTCTAATTTCCTTTCCGGCCGTTCCATAGCCGCTGTTGTGGACGGCCATTGTTCACTTCCTCACCCTATAAACTCCGGTGTTCCTCAGGGTTCTGTCCTATCTCCTATTCTCTTTCTAATTTTTATAAATTATCTCCTCAACTGTACCTCAATTCCCATCCATTCATACGCAGATGACTCAACCTTTAACTACTCCATTAGTTTTTCAGAACGCCCCAGCCAGCAATCCCTCAATGACAAACGTAATGAAGCCATAGAACTCTTAAATTCTGATCTAAATACTATCTCCAATTGGGGCAGAGAAAAACCTTGTTACCTTTAATGCTTCCAAAACCCAATTTCTCCATCTATCTACCCGTAAGGAACTCCCAGCGGACTACCCCTTATTCTTCAACAATACAAAAATAAATCCTTCATCTTCTCTCAATATTCTTGGTGTCTCTTTTTCTTCTGGTCTCAGTTGGAAGGACCATATTACCAGTCTTGCTAAGGCAGCCTCCCAGAAGCTAGGTGTGCTCAACCGCCTTAGGGGGTTCTTTTCCCCTGCACAGCTTCTTGCTCTGTACAGGGGCATAGCGCGTCCTTGTATTGAGTATTGTTCACATGTGTGGGGAGGTTTCTCTCACACCGCTCTCCTTGACAAAGTTGAAAGGAAGGCCTTTCGTATCATTAACTCCCGTCCACTCACCAACTCTCTGCAATCTCTCTCTCTCCGCCGCAATGTTGCATCTCTCTCGCTATTCTACCGCTACTATAATAATCAGTGTTCCTCAGAGCTTTCCCAGTGTATACCACCTCCTTTACGTAGGGCACGTGGTACCCGTCTTGCAACTCAATCCCACCCCTATTCTGTGCAACTCTCCAACCCAAGAGTGAAACGTTACTCTCGGTCTTTCTTCTATTCAACAGCTGAGCTCTGGAACTCTCTCCCAGAATCAGTCTTTCCCTCTTCTTATGACTTAAATTGCTTCAAACTCTGTGTGTCCAGGCATTTTGGCTCGATCGTCCCATGATTTTGGCCCTGTCACTCTTTCAAATATGGGGGAGGCACTCGCTATATTTTCTGCCTTTTGCTTCCCTCAATCACATAGAAAAAAAAAAAAAAAAAAAAAACGGCCCAAACTGCCCTGTGACACAATACAGACCCAACGTATAAAATGGCCCTGTGGCATAAGATGGCCCCACGGCAAAACATGGACACATATTCCAAACCAGAGCCTTGACCGAAAACGGCTAATCACCCTAAAGTGTCCTTGCGGTACAAGATATCCCCAAAGCGGCCTATTTTACCAATTCAATTGCAACCTAAAAGTGCTGGCTGGCTCGAATCTGTTACTGGACGAAAAACGGTTTCTTAGCCAAAATCTGCCACTTACCTAATTATTACCAGTGAAACCCATTTGATCTTAGAGTAATGTTCGTTCATCCAAGGGATCACGATCTTGTGTGCAAACAAGGTGTGACAGACGGGGAGGGCTTGGAATTACCAGGAATGTGGCAGTGACTGACTTGTGGTTGTTTTGCATCACATGTAATATTATATAATATGCAGGACTGTATGCCTACATCTCTCTCTCTCTCTCTCTCTCTCTCTCTCTCTCTCTCTCTCTCTCTCTCTCTCTCTCTCACACATACACACCTGTTTTACCCAGACTCACCCCTGGATTTGGCTGATCTGACATCCATCTCAAAAACCACCTTATCCCCTTCTTACCTTCTGTGTTTTTTCCTCATACGTTCTTCTTCATGCTCTTCTTTTTGATACTTTTATCATGTGTTTCATCATAGGTTTTCTCAGTTTTGTTCTTCATCCTTCTTTCCTTCGCCTTCCTCATATATTTCTTCATTGTCCATTTCTTCATTCATTCCTCCTTTATGTTTTGGTCATTGACAAATATAATAGTACAATGAACAAGAAGCAAAATTGTAAATAATGGTGTTGATGAAAATGAAAAAGAAGCAACAAATTGTTAGACGGAGAGGAAATTTGACCCAGATATAAGGGACTGATGGAGGGCCACTCACAAAAGGCAGTTTTATCGTAGCATTGAGATCTTGTTTTCCTGGAAATTGAAACACACTTTTTTTATAAATCAACGCGGACTGCCGTTCTCTCTCTCTCTCTCTCTCTCTCTCTCTCTCTCGCACACACACACACACAGGGACAGTGTTTGGTATTCCTGTATGTATTTTTCTTCGTTACCTGAACGGTTTGGTTCAGTAATTGGCTGGGTGTTTTGTCCGGCTACATTTGCGATTTAGTGCAACCAACATTGATTGGAAACACAAATTGACTAACTCTTTAATTAATTAACTTTAGCTAACAAACTATAATTGACAAACCAAATAATAAGAAGCTATAATGATAACAAATATATTATGTGTTTTAACAGTAACAAATTGGATAGACACACAGTCATAATTTACAGTCGTCCTCTTTGTGATCTACACTGTTCCTGCCTTCCACTTCACAGAGACTCCAACCCAATATCACACAGACGCACATCAAAGACTGGTAGGTGAGCAAACAGTGTATATATTATACCAATATACCTACATACAGACAGACAGACAAGAGAGGAAAGTACAGACAGCCAGACAACA
The DNA here is from genome assembly GCA_032716605.1 of Paralithodes platypus. Lineage (NCBI taxonomy): Eukaryota > Metazoa > Arthropoda > Malacostraca > Decapoda > Lithodidae > Paralithodes > Paralithodes platypus. The sequence goes on along the minus strand of CM064523.1, from coordinate 56,807,639 downwards.
GACAAAGTTTAAACATAAATGCTCACAGACAGGAACCCAGACAGACAAAACACATACAAACAGTAAAGTCACACACTGATTTAACATGGATACATATAGATGGACAAAGCACAAAGAGACAGACATTTGCCCACAAATAATAACATAGGGCAAGATGAAAATAGACATATATCTATATAGAAAGGACAATGAACTGGCAAGTCTGTGTACATGAAGGATAGACCAACAGCCACACAGACAGCATAACTCTTGTCTTGAGTGTTACATAACGTCTCCTCTTATTATACGCCGACCTGACCACTGAAATGTTGTGTTGGCTGGTATTGAGAGAGAGAGAGGCATAACTTACACACTTTATAAGTAGTAGGCATAATATATAAACACATACTTTATATATATAATGATTTTGAACCTCTATGTATCAGGAAGTATATAGTAAGTTGTATAGAAACCTTTTCGGTGAGCATCATTTCTCCGAGCAATGAATAGTGAACAGAGTTCTGGCTTTGCTCAGCAAATCGTCTTAGCCAAGAGTTTTCACTAAGCAGCCTGCTTGGCAAAAAGTTGCTTTGCTCAGCGAAAGTTGCCCGTGTGATAGCGGATTAAGAGGGCATAAGTAAATTATGTAGGTGACTGATTGTCAACTATGGCCTCAAACACCAGCCACAGTGCTCTCTCTCTCTCTCTCTCTCTCTCTCTCTCTCTCTCTCTCTCTCTCTCTCTCTCTCTCTCTCTCTCTCTCACAGGTCAGCCTCACACAGTCAGACCGATATAACCAGTAAAGTGCTCTTATCAGGATTCCCACGCAGCGATTTCCAGAATTTTCAGATTCCTATATTTTTCTTCTTGTGGTTCGGACTATTACGTTTAATGTTGCCTTCATTACCGTGGTTGGAGGCTGTTTGGGGCTTGGTAAAAGTGTGTAATAAATAAAGCATAGTTATTAATACGACACTATGTCTATATTATGTATATATATTAAATTACCTTTCAATTTACCTAGTTCAAAAAAAAAAATCTTATGAGCATTTATCATATATTATGATTAATTGTACCATTAAGGCTACCGGTAGCATTAAGATACCAGTAGGGTATTGCATTTGAATATACTCATGCTAAGAAAATGTCTACATTACTCAAAAATAATCAGGTAACCTTTTAGTGTAAACCAGTACTAAATTAAACTTATCCACCCTGTCATAATCTTTATTCCACAACATCATGCAGCTGAAGAGCGATTCCATTAAATAATACAAATTGAGTTGAACTGAGGTGAACTTATTTATTTATTTCTGGATATTTGAGTACAGTGATCTTTATATAGCTTCATAAAAGCATGGACAAATATCGGACGTACTGTACATTGCTACCTGTAAGTAACTATTGCAGATAATGTATTTGTACACACATACTGTATAAGTGACTGTACAAACAGTTCATGCGTACACCTGTTTTGTATGTTGCATGTGTAACTGCAAACTTCCGTAACTGTCTGTGTGTGTGTATGTGTGTGTGTGTGTGTGTGTTTGTGTGAAGAAATTGAGTGTGTTTGCCTGTGTGTACGTGCTTATGAATGTACATTGATATCCGAGGCACGGAAGGGAATGGGTAAGATAGTATAATTATGCATGTGTACTGGAATGTGTGTTGTTTGTACTTGTGTTTGGTTTTGCCTGAAATAATATTATTATAAGCTGTGTGTAGGTATACTCTTGATTCCTGAGGCTCCAGAATGACGCTAAAGATACTCATGTGATACTGACATTATGATAACATGCACTGGATACCAAACTCCGTTCCAATTCGTTATTACTGTATCGGTCAAACACTTTTAGCGGAGAATTATTATAATAAGAGTGTGATATCCAATTTAATTTATAATATTTATTTCACAGTTTTATATGATCACAGATTGTAAACAGTAACATTGTGGGAGTGGAAAGCATCACAAATATACTATATTACACTATGTTTGACTTTGTTACAAACAATCTAAGATTGCTCTTGTGACACCGACCTAATAGGATAACAAACCCCAATACAATTCCCTTAAGGTTTCCGGGACTTTGGTTTTAAAAAGTATAACCTGTTTCGTGTATGTTAAAAGTTCGAACATTTTGAAGCGATTGTGGTTAACAGAATGGCTACTGAGAGAGAGAGAGAGAGAGAGAGAGAGAGAGAGAGAGAGAGAGAGAGAGAGAGAGAGAGAGAGAGAGAGAGAGAGAGAGAGAGAGAGAGAGAGAGAGAGATGGAAGTCAGTGATATATATATATGCATATTGTAATAATATTATATTCAGGCACATACACATATATTACACAGTATAATATACCAAACCCACTCTGTGTAGTATCAGCTTTAGCCATAAACTCATCACGTACATTATATTTGCTGCTACAAATGTATGAATATTGGTAACCATATGTATGTACTCTAATATATTACCAAATTGGCTGTATAAATATTATCCTGATCAAGGGGCTTAATTAATGAACACGGACAATGAGTGTTTTTGTATCTATTGATTATATTTTCATATTGAAGAGCGGTCGTTCTTTATTGGTATATCTGTGTTTTTCTTCTCATCTCTCTTCCTAATTGTCTCTGTGTATATTTACCTAATTAATGGATCTCTATATTTATCTGTCTATCTATATTTTTATCTAAGCAATTGTCATCTTAACTTTGTAAAGTGTATAATTACTGTATGTATATTTTCGTGCGCGACTTCGGAGGATTGTGTGTCTGGCTGTCTGCAGTTCGTACACTATCCTAAGCACCAATTAACCCCTTCAGTACTGATGACGTCTTTTTTGTTTAATCTGGCAACTATTATATGACTTAATTCAGCTTGGGAAGAACCTCAGCAATTAAAAGGCTACATGCTATCTCATTTAATACTTTTTGCTAATACAGATTCTTCCTAAGCTGAATACAATCGTCTAATAGATACCAGAATATGATAAAAGGACACGACCTGTACTAAAAGGATTATGGCTATTCACGACACTTCAGGTGCCCATATGTTGTGGTTAACACTCCTCTTTCTGTTACTGATTCCAACATGTTTAATATGTTTACTTTGATTAATTACTACTTCAATACTTCATTATAATTATGGAATATGTAAGTGGCTTGTAGGTTAACTTAATAGGTCGGTAATATACAGGATGGCGAACAATTATGTTACCCAGTTGATTCAGTAGGCATCTCTTACTCCTGGGTTACCAAATGCTGCGCCACCCTATTTATAGTTATGATTCATAGTTTCTTGCGGCAAAATAGCTTCTCATATGACACATTTCTAACGTGCACACATTGTAAACCATTCAATCGTTTTTATTGTATTGATTGTCAATAGATTTATTATAGTTTGTGATGGAATATTATTCCAGGGTATGAACATTATAAAATTATGAAAACAAAACTTCCACATTAAATATGAAAATTGGGACTTCAATGTCCATCCCTGGTAGTTGTCCAATCACTGTACCAAGTTGTGTCTGTGTTGCTACTGGAACGTCACATCTTCCGTCTCCTTATCTTATCTCTTTCCCTCCCCCTCCCACCATCTCTACCCTACCCAACATATCTACCCTTTACGATACTCGATCATTTCGCCAACAAGTTTTTCTCCCAATTGTGTTTACAGATATGCTGATTGTTTTGCGCACACATTGAAGTTGGTTAGGTTCAGATTATGTATGTATCAGTTGCTCTCTGACCCCTGACCTGTGCGGACGTCCCCAGTGACCGCTAGTGAACCGGTTTACCCTTAGTGAGGTCCTAGTGAACTTTCTTAGTGATGGCTGTTGTTGATGAGTCTGCTGTCTCCTCCCATACTCTCCAGCTTTGTCTTGCTTTGCAAGAAAGACTGGAGAGTGTGGAGCAGGAGATTCAGTGTCTCAAAGATGAAAATTTGGCCTTGAGACTAGCTATGGCGGAAAAGAAGTGTGAGGCTACCGGAAGTGTTCCCAGGGATCGTGAAGCCCCTTGGAAAGTGGTGTCAACCAGTGCAACGGCCTGCAAGCTGAAAAGGCAGCCACTCAAGACCCACAACAACTTCAGCACCTTGGCTGATGAGAGTGATGGCGAGGAAGTGGCGATCATCGAGGCAGTGAGAGGGGAGGGGGGGAAGTCTGCTGCTGTTGCTGCTACAACTCCTGCTACAGGCCGGCAACAGAAAACAGCTAAGTCTATTTTAATTGTAGGGGATTCAATGATTAAATACCTTGGTAGGGCTACTAACACACATGTTGGTAAAGTTGTCTGTCTGCCTGGTGCCGGAGTCGAGAAGGTGGCAGAAAAGCTAGATGGTGTCATGGAAGCGAGTGGAGAGGACCCCATCATCTTCCTCAACGCAGGGAGCAACGACATTTGGAAATGCAGGACTGAGGAGTTGCTCACCACGTACCAGGAAATGTTGGAGAGGATCAAGGAGAAGGGTGGAGTTCCTGTGGTACACAGTATCCTACCAAGAAGAGGGGTAAGGAAGGAATGGTCCTCCAGGGCTATTGGTGTAAATAGCCGGCTGGAGAAGTATTGCAAGGCAAATACTATTCCATTCCTGGATAACTGGACCCGCTTCTACGGTAAGGATGAACTGTATGCCCAGGATGGAGTACATCTCTCTCGACTAGGAGTTTCGACCTTAGCCAGCTCACTCGACAAGTTTGTTGCGGGGTTTGGTTAATAAACCATAGGTGTGTAAGTAAAATAGAATCCCAGCCACATCAAATTGATAGTAATAACGAACATTCTGATAGCGTAGATTTTCCGTCTAGGTCCAGTAGTTCAACAGGTAAAAATAAATTAGTTAAAAACAATAGAAAAATAGTTGCAAATACAAGTAATAGTTTGAGTGTTTATTATACAAATTGCAGGAGTTTATGTAACAAAATGAACGAACTTAGAGCACTGGTTAGCAAAGAAAATATAGACATAATAGCGCTAACTGAAACATGGATTAATACAGAAACCAGGCATTTTTTAGCAGAGTTTGATATACCAGGATATAGTTTGTTTAAATATGACCGAACAAGTAAGAGGGGTGGCGGTATAGCAGTGTTTGTCAGGAGTTCATTAAAAAGCTGTACTAAATCAGGTATTAGAGTAAATAATGAAAATGAAAGTGTTTGGGTAGAAGTTAACGAAGGTAGTGAGACTTTAGTTATTGGAGTTATGTATAGACCGCCAAATATGAGTAGAAATGACGGAACATCATTATGGGAGGAAATTAAAATAGCATCAAGGCTTAGCAACGTGTGCATTATGGGGGATTTTAATTTCCCTAATATAGATTGGCAGCAACAAATAGGCGACTCTGATTCAAAGGAGTTTATTGAGGTAGTACAAGATAGTGTTTTATCTCAATTCATAGATACGCCGACTAGAGGTGATAATATTCTCGATTTAGTTTTCAGTAACAATGAACATATGATAAATAGTGTAGAAATCGGGGACCACCTTGGAAATAGTGATCACAATTCTGTGTATTTTAATATACAATGGAAAGGTAATATCAGAGAGAATACAACATTAATACCTGACTTCAGAAAAGCCAATTATGGTGGGTTAAGAGAAGCCCTGTTAGCGGACCCTATGGTCAAAACATTAAGTCGATCCAGGTGTCCAAATGAGTGTATCCTTTCTCAGGCACCTGTCATCTTAAGTCAGGAGGAGACGTCAAACTTGGTAGATACATACGATAATTTTATCAAGTCAGTATTCAATGCGCAAAATAAATATATCCACAAAAGAAAATTTAGATCAACACAGAACCAACCCAAATGGATGAATAATAGACTATTAGATCTTCTAGGAAAAAAGAGAGGAATATATAGAAAAATTAAATAAGGCGAAATTCACCTACTTGCTTACTATCAGAATCTATCACGACAGGTAAAAAAGGATATTAGTAAAGAAAAAAGAAATTATGAAATTAAGGTTGCCAATGATTCAAAAAATAATCCTAAAGCTTTTTACCAACTATATAAATCCAAGGTTAGAGATGTAATTGGTCCCCTTAAAACTTCGATAGGAAAATTGACAGAAAGTGATTTAGAAATGTGCAGTACATTAAATAGTCAATTTCTTTCCGTTTTCACTAATGAAAATTTGGCACAGTTTCCAGAAGTCCGTAAGGTATACAGCGATAGTATAGAAAATAGGTTAAGTACGGTTACTATAAGTAGAAATGATGTGGTTAAGGAAATTGACAGACTGAAACCTCATAAATCGCCTGGTCCTGATGAGGTATATGCTAGAGTATTAAAAGAATGCAGAGATGAGTTAAGTTATCCATTAACATTTTTATTTAACAAGTCATTAGAAACAGGTATAGTTCCAGAAGCTTGGAAGCTTGCAAATGTAGTTCCGATCTTCAAAAAAGGTGATAAATCAATAGCATCCAATTACCGTCCCATTAGTCTCACTTCAATCATAGGAAAACTACTAGAGTCAATTATTGCTAGGAAAATGAGAAACCACTTAGAAACATTTAACTTAATCAATTCTTCTCAGCATGGATTCACTCAGGGACGGTCTTGCCTTACTAATTTGCTTAGTTTTTTCTCAGAGGTATATGAAGCAGTAGATAATGACAAGTCATATGATATTATATATTTAGATTTCAGTAAAGCTTTCGACAGAGTCCCTCATGAGAGATTGATGAGAAAGGTTGAGGCACATGGAATAGGTGGGGCGTTGTTAGGATGGATTAGGTCATGGCTAATTGGTAGGAAGCAGAGAGTCAGCATAAATGGTACCAAGTCAGAATGGGGAGCAGTCAAAAGTGGTGTCCCCCAGGGATCGGTATTAGGTCCCCTGTTGTTTCTTATATACATAAATGACCTAGATTTAGGTATAACTAGTAGGATAAGTAAATTCGCAGACGATACTAAAATAGGGAGATCAATTGATTCAGATAGTGATATAGAGTGCCTCCAAAGGGATCTAGATACCTTACATGAATGGTCAGTAAATTGGCAGATGAAGTTTAACATTGACAAATGCAAGGTATTAAAGATAGGGAAGATGCAAACAAATGTTAAATATAAACTAGCTAATTTAGAATTAGAAAATTCAGACTGCGAGAAAGATCTAGGTGTGTTTGTTAGCAATGATTTGAAGCCTAGAAAACAGTGTATAAGCGTTCGTAATAAGGCAAACAGGATTCTCGGGTTCATCTCTAGGAGTGTGAGTAACAGAACTGCTGATGTTATCTTAAAACTTTACTTGTCATTAGTGAGACCCCATATGGATTATGCTGTCCAATTTTGGTGTCCTTATTACAGAATGGACATAGATTCATTGGAGAGAGTACAGCGTAGAATGACAAAAATGATCCATAATATTAGAAATCTTTCGTATGAAGAAAGGTTGAAGAAATTAGGTTTACATTCGTTAGAGAGACGCAGAGTTAGAGGGGATATGATAGAGGTGTTCAAGTGGGTTAGTGGGATTAACAAAGGGGACATGGCAAATGTATTAAAGCTCAGTGATAGCGAAAGAACTCGTACCAATGGTTTCAAATTAGATAAATTTCGTTTCAGAAAAGATATAGGCAAGTATTGGTTTGGTAACAGAGTTGTAGACGGGTGGAATGGACTACCAAGTGCTATAGTGGGATCTAAAACTGTAGGGAGCTTTAAGATAAAATTGGATAAGCATATGGACGAGAAGGGTTGGGTGTGAAGGGGGATCAGCCGGGTTGGGCCAATCAGCGCTCTGCAGACCTCCATAATCCTGCGTTAATCTCTAACCGTTTTGGTAAGATGATCCTCAGGGTATTAGAGTGTGAAGCCTATAATTGGGCTTTGTAATGAATTGGGGTTGTGTGGGACAGGGATCTGCCTTGCTTAGGCCAATCGGCTTTCTGCAGACTCCCATTTTCTTATGTTCTTATGTTCTTATGTTCTTATGTATGTATGTATGTATGTATGTATGTATATGCTCAGGCCCAATCCCCACTTTTCCTGTCTGTTTGTCTGTAAGCAAGATACCTCAAAAAGTTATGAACTAAATTTCACGAACTTCGGTGGGTAGTTAGAACAAGCACCAAGGAAGAAGTTATTTAATTTAAGAGTCGATTGGGAGAGTGCATACCTCTGCCAGTTCAGGCTACTCACAAACTTATACACCGATATTCTCGAAATTTTTTGGGCAGATGGATTATGCACCAAGGAAGGAGTGATTTCATTTAAGAGGTGCCCCTTTAGTCTTATCTCTCACTTTCAACACTCCCCTATTTATCTTCTTGTCTCCTAATTCTCTGCTGCCTTCCTTTTTTCACTTTAATGTAATATATATTATATTTATGTATAATGGTAATTCATTGCAGTACGACATAATTACTGAATACAACACTACATGTAATGCAAATTGTGAGCCGCCTACACTGGCGAAGGGATGCGCTCTACTAATCACCTTATACATTTAATCAGTTCTTCCTTAGCACATAATCCTATCTGTCTACAATTATAAATTTCGTTGCCGGAGGTAATGAATCTAAGTAGTTTTATCTCTGAGGCTCAAGCAGTTTATTAAAATATTTCGTCAGTGTTCCGTAATTTCATTTTAAAAAAAGGTCCATAAATTACAATTAACTTCTGTACTGTAGATCTACACATAAACCTTTGATTACTCATATATCCCATTTCTAGTTATTAAGCACAATCATTTTCAAAATAGTTATTGTATATTATAAATAATCTATCATGAGTAGCTTTAATATAATTATACTCATACATATTGTGACAGACTAAGCGACCAGTCTGAAGATATAAACTAACAAAACTACCTAGTTGGCGGAATTGTGCCCTCTACACTCACCTCTGCATGACCCCCAGGACCCCCTCTGGACATAGAAAGCTGTCGGATGGTTTTGGCCCATATGGAGGGTCAAGCAAGTGGGGGTGAGAGCTGTGTGACTGGCACCAGTGGTACGATTGGTAGAGGCACGACGAGACCGGAACTTTCCATCACGTCATGATAATGGGGCTTGGTGATTCACTAGAGACCAAATAAAATGTGTATTTAAGGGGTAGACCTGGGTGTAAGAGATGCCTAATAGTCCTCATGGGCTGATGGCCTTCCCATTCAAGTTAAGTAAGAGATCAGTTGTATTCCTGACTCGGCTGAGATCGTGAGGGTGAGAAGAGGCGATGGACGAGATAGTTCAGACATGGCAGTAACAGATAAGATTCATATTATTATATTACTAAAGTGGTAATGGTGTTCAGTTTATCTGAAATTATTTAACTTGACTTAACTTTGAATTGTAACTCTATGATACCGTAATTAACATGCGTGGTGTGGTCTTGCAGTTCAATTTTGACAGTTTATAACTACTGCAGGTGGTTTAACACCATATTAGCGGGCTAGGCGGTCTAGCGGACTGTAGCGCCCAGCGGGGTGTTTTTACCCTAAATAGGGTTGTTTACGTGATCATTTTCATGCCTAAATAAGACTCAGAGTGTAAAACAAGTATCTATCCCTGAAAGGGCGTAAACAGAGATTTCCAATGACACCCGAACCATCCTTGTACGACCGCTAGTTCTCTTGCAACGATCGTGCAACACGAGTGCAAAAACCATGTAATTAGGTACTTTCCCTACATAATTCCCTGTGTAGCGAGTGAGAGAGGGGAGGGAAGGGAGGGAGACACCTCAGTTGGTCCACGGTGGTCGTGCGGAGTGGTCATAAGGTTGTTAGGCTCCTCACACCGCTCAGCTCTCTCTCTCAGCAACATTACATGCTGAAAATGCCTATATTAAGCAATCAGGAAGACGCACATCATTTCTAGATTCAAAGCCGACAGCTGAGGAAGTAGACCTCCATCTAGAGACGAGCTTCGGGTGCTCGCCTCGTATTTAAACTTGCCATCCTCTGAGAGTTTAACAAAGGTCATGTTATCCAACTCTGTTAAGACCGAGATGTTTGGGATACATGACACTAGCCAGATACCTGAGGGTGGGTTGGATGAGCAACTGGTGGTGACTTGGTTGACTCTAGACGCCCTACTGATGACTCGGATTGGAGTCATGAGGGGATATTTCCCCCTCCTGAGAATATGCCTCCAGGATTTACTGAAGCAGGATATATAGAGTTGGCTAGAATTAACGCCCATCTTGTTCGGGAAGATCGCGAGTTACAAGCCCAACTAGTTCGGGAAGAGTTATAAGTCCAACAAGTTCGGGAAGATCGCGAGTTACAAGCCCAACAAGTTGAGGTACAAGCCCAACAAGCTCAGGCAGACCATGAATATCGAATGGCCCAGTTGGCTGCCCAGAGTACCACCAGTTCCTCAGTTTCCTCTCCCCCTCAGGGCTTAACTCTGAGTAGTGTCATTCCCCCATTTACTGATGATGATGTTGATGACTATTTTGTACTGTTCGAAGATATTGCAAGGGGCATGAATTGGACCAGAGAGCAATGGCCTTTCATGCTCCAAACCGTTTTGACAGGGCTAGCCCGCACCACGTATGTAGCAGTAGAACTGGATGTGAGACATGACTATGATCGCCTCAAATTAGCCATTCTGAAGGCATACCAGTTGAGACCAGAAGCCTATAGGCAAACTTTTCGGAAAGTTCATAAGAAACATGAAGAGAATCATGCTGTGTTCTCAAGGACTATGACTAAGTCTTTTAACCCGGCAAGTGCTGGAAGACTAATAAGAGTTTTACCGTTGCGCTGTGGAAAGCCTTATATAATCCAGGTTTTTGAGCGCGTACCAAAACCGCGGGCTTACAGCCAGGCGGCTACAAATTGGTGTGGCTGTAGTACAGCTTGGCAACTCTCGATACCCCCCCGCCACACAGTCGGCCCGCACTCACTCAAGCAGTACACAAGCACTTGTCATGAAACCTAGACGTCCCTCACGCTCTCACCCTGATGACACAACCAGAACTCCTTCTGGTGGTGTCAGCGCATGTGGAAGGCAGAGAGTGGCTGCTAAAGACCCGAGCTACCATTACTACGGCACGAGTAGCTCCGAGGACGAGGAACCTGCACGTAAAGCACGTAAAACACGTGCAAGCAGGGGCAGTGCACAGAGGTCATTGTCTTTCGGGGACACTGCCACGACAACCCAGGCAGCTGCTACCACCACTGCCACCACTACCACTGACGCAGGAGGCCGCCCTGGGGCTGCAGGACCTGCGGGGGCCACTGGGAAGACAGGGAAGGGCATGGGTAAATTTTTTTTTACCTCTGCCACTACCACAGCGTCACATCCACTACCACCAGCCGTGCCTGCCGCCTCTGCCGGCCCTTCTCCCCTGCCCCTGCCCCTATCAAAGGGAAGAAAGGGATGAAGGGCAAAGCGACAAAGGCGACAGGGACCACCATAATATTGCCATCCAGGACCTCTGCTGGCCCTGCCGATGCCGCCCCTGCCGGACCTTCTGCCCCTGCCCCTGCCCCTGCCAAAGGGTAGAAACGGACGTAGGGCAAGGCGACAAAGGCGACAGGGACAACCATAATATTGCCATCCAGGACCTCTACTGGCCCTGCCGACGCCGCCCTAACATACAGCTGACTGCCGTGGCTGGCCTTGGACAGCGACACACACACTCCCTCCCTCCCACCCACCCCAACTCTCCCCTAAATATATTCATAAGGCTTATATATCGCATAATTGATCTATATGCGGTATATTCATTGTTCATTATTGTATGTTCATTATAGGGGATAATGTTGAAAACATCAATACATCAATATATCGACCTTGTATTCCCGCCGCAATGTACCACCTGTGGCCGGATTCTATCAATCAACCACATCCTTTTGTCCTGTGGTAGATGTGTGGAGGAGCGTCGCCCTCTCCTGATGTACTGCAGGGCGAATAACGTCCCCATCACTTTGGACTCGATCTTGGGTGATGGGGATGTTGGTGTGGCTGACAAATTGATGGCTTACTTGAAAGAGACTAATTTATTCAGAGAGTTGTAACTGGAGTTTTAATTTTGGTGGTGGTGTTCTATTTATTTCCTATGTTCCATTTTAGCACATTGTTATGCTTTTTTTCACTCATTATTATTATGTTCACAGGACCTCCCATGTTGCTTAGTTTGATAAATTCTTAAATGTTGTCTTTACTTCATTTTAGAGTCATATTAATTGCAGTTTCCTTTTCGCTGTTTCCCTTTGTCTTAGCATATAATGAGGTTGACAGTTGATGCTCATAAGAATGTGTTTTGTCCTGACACTATTCTTCTCAGTTGATGTTGCCTTTATTATTTTCCTGTTGATAATTGCTTTCGACGTGTGACGTATGCTGGATTGTGATACTTGCCGCAATCACATCCAGTATTATGAGGTTCATGGCGATTAACATTTTGCTTTAGAATGGCCTAATAGTCCTGATGGGCTGATGGCCTTCCCAATCAAGCTAAATAAAAACAAAACAAAATACTTTGTTATTGACCTAATGAAACTATCTGTGAAACGTTGTCAATAAAGTGCTCTTCCTCAGATGGTGCTTTTTATCCATGTTCCATCTATCTACCCGTTCGGAACTCCCAGATCCCCAGAGGACTATCCCTTATTCTTCTACAATACAAAAATAAATCCTTCATCTTATCTCAATATTCATGGTGTCTCTTTTTCTTCTGCTCTTACTTGGAAGGACTATATTACCAGTCTTGCTGAGGCAGCCTTCCAAAAGATGGGTGTGCTTCACCGCCTTAAGGGGTTCTCCACCCCTGCGCAGCTTCTTGATCTGTACAGGGGTACAGTGCGTCCTTGTATTGAGTATTGTTCACATGTATGGAGAGGATCCTCTCACACCACACTCGTAGACAAAGTAGAAAGGAAGGCCTTTCGTATCATTAATTCCTGTCCACTCACCAACTCTCTGCAATCTCTATCTCTTCGCTGCAATGTTGCATCTCTCTCGCTATTCTATCGCTAATAAAAGTCAGTGCTCCTCAGAGCTCTCCCTGTATATACCACCTCTTATACGCAGGGTACATGGTACCCGTCATGCAACATAACCCCACCCCTATTCTGAGCAACTCTCCAACCCAAGATTGAAACGTTAATCTCAATCTTTTTTCTATTCAACAGCTGAGCTTTGGAACTCTCTCCCAGAATCTGTCTTTCCCTCCTTCTTTGACTTAAATTGTTTGAAACTCTGTGTGTCCAGGTATTTTGGCTTGAACGTCTCTTGATTTTGGCCCTTTCACTCGTTTTGCTATGGGGGAGCCACTCGCTACAGACAGTTCTGCCTTCTGTCTCACTCACTCACATAGAACAAAAAAATACAAAAATACTGCCTCCATACTCCACTATTGTCCTTCTCCTCTTCCTTCTTCCTCCCCTCCTACTCCGTTACTAGTTACTACCCATTAACCTAAGAAGTGCGCATGGGGGGTATGAGACACCACACTCCTGTGCTGATGTATTAGAGCTGTTCCCATCACTAACATCATTATTTTACCATAAATAGCATTAATACTTATCCATATGCGCCTATTATAGGTTGATTATAAAGGTATTAACCTGTTACAACAATAAAACAAGTGGAAACAGTGTTTGGATGGTCAAAATCGATGATACAGGCCGGGAGTTACATAATGTATGGCTGAGGCAACCTCCCTGCCCTCCTCCCCTCACCTTGTCTGGAGAGACACTGTTATGCAATAGTCTCTCTCTCGCTCTTTCCCACGCTTGGTAACAGTTATGACAACGCCCTGCTACCAACTCGCTAATGTTAGCACGAAAATAGAGCACAGAATAAGGGAATAACAGGGAAAATAGGTGATAACTGAAGGAGGGGAGGAAAGTGGGGAAGGAGGGGAGGTGGAGGACTGATATTTGGCATGGCCCAGGGGCAAAAAAAAAATAAAAAAATAAAAAAATAAAAACAACAAACACATTATTTTTTTTGGGTGTTTTAAATGGATTATTTTTTTCCCTTACTCTTAAGATTCTTCCCGCAGTCCGCCGGGGGAACTCTTAAGAGTCTCCCAGCAGTTCGCGAGTTAATCTCTCACTTGATAAGCCTCATTGAAGTGTATGGCGAACACGATGGGCCTCACGGAAGCAAGGCCATTACAAAATTCTTCCTAAATTCTCCAGAGGCTCCCAAAACAAAGGAATATGTGACTAGGTGAGATAATTCCCCTCTAGTAAACCTCCTAACACTCATCCACATGCCCCCCCCCCCCCCCCCCGTCTTTATCTTCCTTCTCAATTATCGGCTATTTTCCTTTTATTTCCCTCATATTTCGGATAGTATCCACGCAAAATATTCTCAAGTGGGTAGGCAAGAAGCAGTGCGTCATTTAGAGACCCTCTAGAAGTGTGAAATTTATCTCGGCTAGCTCAGTTGCAAGCCAAATGTTATAAGGTGTGTGTCTCTTGGCAGGCAGCCCAGAATATGACCGGGCAGCGAAAATATAAGTTTTTCACCCTATTAAGAATTCATATTATAACAGCGACATAGCCTTATTCCTCTTTCACTTTCCCTTCAGCTCTATACATTAGGCTACCATAGCGCAGTTGGAATATACTGTATGTACATGCTCAGATTAATATGCAGGTTTCGAAACTGCATAATAAATCGTAGGCTTGTCCACATATCTGTAACTGTCTTGATAGTGTAATGCATAGTGCGCGGAATTTTTATGTGAGTAAACTGGGTTCGAGTCCTCGATTGCCACATGTATTTGTTGATTTCATTAATTGAATTTAGATGTGAAGTTGGTTGGTGTAAAAAAAATACTAATTCATTCTGTTTCAGGAGCAATTTATAGCAGGCCTTCCTAAGGGTTAAGTGTCCCATTAATTACTCCTTCCATTCGTCTATACATTTGGCTACCATAGCGCAGTTGGAATATATGTACATGCTCAGATTAATATGCAGGATTCGAAACTGCATAATAAATTGTAGGTTTGTCCACATTTCTTTAACTGTCTCGATAGCGTAATGCATAGTGAGCGGAATTTCGATGTGAGTATCCTGGGTTCGAGTCCTCGGAGTGCCACATGTATTTGTTGATTTAATTAATTGAGTTTAGATGTGAAGTTTGTTGGCGTAAAAAAACATAATAATTTAATATGATTCCAATCCATTACTTTACCGGTACTCTGGGTTTCAGTCTCAGTGCTATGCCAATCCAGGTTAAATAATATATAATGCTATCAAGGTTTGTTAAGTTTATTTATTTAATAAGTCTTTATGTGACTCATGTTATATACAGGATGTCCCATAAGGAAAGGGCATGACTTTGGGAGTTGACAGAATAAGGTATTCAAAGCCTAAAATGTTCTATCAAAAATATTCCAAATCCCAACAAGTATAGAGATATTGCATATTGAAAATTATATTTTCCTATGTATTTTTCCATAAGGTTGGCCTAGCTATCTGTTATGTTATTTGTTATAAAGTTCGCCACCTGCAAGTGGATGTCCTAGTGCCTACCACACCCCCATATAACTGCAATTATTTTACCATGTTATTATATATTATATATATATTAAAATGTTGTAATTTGCAAAATTATTGTAGAATATTAGCTCGCTCTGAACCAGTTGGAAGCTATAGTGATGTGAGGGAAGCCACTGTATGAAACCCTCATTACCGAATCTTTTTAACGGTTGAGATTCGGAATTTTTGAAATAAAACATGTTTTGCTTAGAATACCTTGTTTTATAATTTCCCAAAGTTATGTCCTTTCCTCCTGGGACACCCTGTATATCCTAGTAAATAATTATTTAGTAAATCTACCAATTATTGTATATCTCTCATGTAGACCTACACAGAAACAAATACACAACATAACACAGTATATCGCAGCGCCAATGCAACCTAACACATTGCAACTCAAACACACATGTTATATTATCACCCTATCACTCGTATTCCTCACACCAGCATGGTGACCCTCCTTCCATAAGTTAATCAGCACCTTCCCTGTTGAAATATGTAGATCTTGATTTAGTGATTTTATGTAGTGCGGACGAGGAACTGACCCGTTAGCCTTATTATTATTTGTTGTTAATATTAGTTTGCATGCTAACATACATTCCGACTAAAGTCGTCGCTGGGATAGGTCTATCGACGATAGATGTGTAAGTGTGTGAGTGTGCTGAATTATTGGTCTACTTGCTATGTTGTTCATTGGGTTGATAGAGCTTATGGAGGATTAATTACACACTTTCTTATTCATAGATTTTGAAAGCATTATATGTTTATTCCAACTGACGGTAAATTGCCATGTCCCCATTTTGATTAGTTGGCTAATACGATCATCGTGTAGCGAAATATGTTGTTAATTATGTAATCTCGGAATAATGATAGTAGTTTCATAATTTTGCATTAAGAATCAGGCATGCATTTACAGAGTGATTAATTTTACTGTTAGGTGAATAATATTAAAATATACTACCATATTATACAATAATTGGGCTATAATGTGAATATTGCGAGGGTCGACTTCCATCACCACGGCTACGTCCTACACCCATATAAGTACTAATTCAGGGTCATTGGCCCTTATACCTCATCAATGTCGGTGGTAATTAATATTGTTGTGCCTATTTTGCCTTACTGTTAATATGATTTGCCAGTTGTTATAATCAGAATGATGTTTCTGTAATAAGGTTGCAGTACTTCTCATTACAAATGTAATAACCTGCGAATCCTGTTAACTTGATAAGAACACAGCTAAGCTATAGTAATTACCAACGACCTGGACGGGTTGAATCTAAAAATACAGGGCTATCATGTAGGACAATAGGCAAATTGTTCCCATTAATGTTCAATAAGATGAATACGTTACAGGTAAACACTCGATCACCAACGCAATTTTTTGTACATACAAGTCGCAAATTATATATTTTACACTGCATGAGTGTTGAGTTAGATAATCAGATTAATAATCCCATATTGGCACCGTAGTGTCAGTGTAAAAAAGGAACTCCATTGGCCTATCATGTTAGGCATTATATTCAGTGGTAGCTACTTCCTGTGGGGAAGTAGTCAGGCAGATTAGAAAGATATAAAAACAGTATATACATGTAGTTAGGTAGGGTATAAAGATAGATGAGCAAGGTAGAAAGGGAGATAGGTTCGGTTGGGAGATAAGGAAGCAAGGAAGGAAAAGGCGTAAGTTAGGCATGGAATAAGAAAGGTTGGATACCTAAGGAAGAAGGATGGGAGGGCAGTGAGGCAAGAAGGTAGGCATTCAGGCAAGGGGAAAGCAGGGTATGCAGAGAGGTAAATAATATGGTCAGGGTAGGTAGCAAGGAGAGATTGGTAGGCAAGCTAAGTAGGCAGGGTAAGCTGGCAGGATGGTGGCTAGCTAGGAAGACAAGGGGAAAGGCAAGAAGAAGAAGGCAGCAGTAGACAGGGTAGGCAGGAAGAAAGGGTAGGTAGGCAAGGCTGTTTTGCCTGATATTCCCTCTCCATCATTTATCTTTCTTGTTCTCAATCATCGTGTTCCGCCTCATCCCTCTCCACCCCACCCTGTCCCCTTCCTCTTCCTTTTCTCTCCCCCACCCCCCAAGCCAAAATTATAACCCCACATTAGTACAATTGGAATCGTGCCTGAGTCAGATCCCGGTAGATATATTGGGTGTTAGGGTCGCACCGCTCGGATTCCTAGTTTATGCTCTGATCTTTTACAACATTTTGGAGATGTATATGGTGGGGTAGGCGGGGAAATAATGCCCTCACGGCGTTCTTGGCAGGGGGAAACGTTTATAGATGCAGAGTTGTAGTAGGGGTAAAAGGGTAGGGGGAAGTTAGGGAGAAGAATTTAGGAGGGAGTCCTAATTATTTGTGGTCTAAATATATAAGGTACTGAGAGAATGTAATATAAAACAAAGCTGTAGGCGGTGAATAGTGGAAATATATTAGTGGTTGTGGTTTTTGTAGGAGGTAAAGAGGAAAGAAGAATTGGAGACAGGGAGATATGTATGGAAATGAAGTGGTGCACGATTCTCAGTGTATGATATTAATATTTCACTTGATTTCGGATATGTAAATAGTGAGGGGAACTGTGGAGGGAAAAAGTTGAGTGTCAGGGGTGAAAAAGGGAGAGATTATATATAAAAGAAACAAACAAAATATGGGCTTAACAAAACTAAATAGTAATCATAGAAAACTTGAATTATATTTAGATCTTACAGTATATACATCAACACTTGCTTCTATAGTTATTGTGTTGTAAGGGACAAGCAACATCATTCACAATAGTAAATGGCAGTTGCTGTTTTGTTCAAATTGTTGTCTGTATCGGCCAACATTTGAGTACTGTTTAGCGTTACTGACAGCGATTTAACTGAGGGTAGGGATATTTATTTGGAATAATGTTTTGAAGCTTAACATTTAAAGCCAGCCGAACCAGAATTGCCTTGGCAATGTCAGAAAATATCTTTGTGTGATTCTGCCTTAATACGTGTTATCAATATGGCGTAATTTTCATTATTATATTTTTTCCATCATATGACGGCTTTGGTCACATTTATAAATAAGTTGCATAGTGATGAAGTCTAACACTATCACTAGTACAGCATTACCACGGGTTTTTCTTCACTGCACCTGTTCCTTTTTTTTTTTTTTTTTTTTTTTTTTTTTTTTTTTTTATGTATTCCAACTTATTTCCTCTCGGGCATAGGCTGAGAGCCTTAACATTCACCGCTTTACAATGAACAGTGAAGCCTGTGAGGTCTTGTTCCAGTCTAGGGAGTGAGACATGTGAAGCACGTAGAGTACAACGAGCACCTGCCATCTTGCCTTCACATGAGGCACGGTGCTCACTCATGGCCCGAAACGACCCCATCTCTGAAGCCACCTCGTTCCCGTGCTTCACTGTCTCACCCCCTACACTCGGACTCTCACACTTACACACACACAACGCCACCTGTTGAGCAGATAACTCATCAGGCATTGCACCCCTATAGCATATTTTGAATATGGGAATATTCATACAGTGCTATTTAATCAGGAATCAATGAGGGTATTTTATTGACGTTTCGGTGGGCTTGTGGTAATGCACTGATACTAGGTACAGCACAAATTCCATCCCAATAATATCTTCCCATTGATACATCGGGATTTGAACCCGGGACCTTCGGATTACCAGGCCAGTGGCAAGACCACTCCACCTATTATGGCTAATGTCCCCTATTATGGCTAATATTAGACGATTATATTGAACTCATGAGAAACTCCTCGTAATCAAAGGGTTAAATGTAATGTTATTGTCCCTCAGTGATTGTAGGGTTCAACTGGTTCATTACTAAACGTTTTCTGGCCACCATGGTGTAATTATAGTGTACAGTGTGTGTCTGTCTGTCTGTGTCTGTGATTATGTGTGTGAATGCATGCGTTTCAGTTGTTGTTGTTCCCCAAGCTGCCTGGCCGAACTGCCCCAAGACCCCGAGCAAAGGCCAAGACCATAACCGAGCGCCCCCACAGAACCCTCCCTGCCGACCACAATAAAGCCTGGGTGACCGAAGCCACTCCATGGCTGGAGCTGAGGAAGGTGGGGAAACGCCCGGGAAACCAAGCTCCTTGTGCCCCTCAGCAATTATGAAGAGAAAGTTGAGGGACAAAGGAAAAATGTGATGCTTTGGCTTCCAATCTTGGTAGATTGGGAGGTCAATCCACGGAAGAGACGCCGTTACTTTAAATCTAGAAAATATATAAGTAAAAGGAACAGTCAGAGTAAGCTATGGGTAGCAGAGATCGCTCAGCTCTCCACTCTGATAAACCAGCCCATCACCACATGACTAGAACCCAATCTTCTCAACATCAGCTAAGAAAGGCCCTAGAAAGCCGCCTTTGTCGGGGGGGATAGCTCCCCCTATTTCAACCCCTTTCGGGGTTGGGCACCCGCCCATGCGTTTCAGTTATTGTTTGTGGCTTTAAGCAGATATTTTGTAACTGTAAGTTGGTGACTGTATGCACGTGTGTGTATGTGACTGTATCTGTGTATTAGCGAGAGTGGAACAGACTGCAATGAATCTTGATTACTACGCATTTTCCGTCTACGAGCCTATCTGAATATCTTTTCGTTATTAGATAATCTCCGCCATCCCCGGCACAGGCACCCACAAACATAATCAAAGGTCAAAATGACCCTAGTCGAATAACTTGGTACATGTGTTTAATATATTTAGTTTACTGAGCTACCATACCAGTGTTAGCAGTATGCGGGATTTTCTCCGTTCTGGGATGTGCTATAATTGTCTTCATGTATTATTCCACTTATTTTGTCCGAATTACCTTTACATTTCTCCTCGCCAGTTCTCTTCAACGGCATTTAATGCTTACCATACACAAATAGAAATGCCATATCCCCCGCCCCTTTCTACCCACACACAATCCATTTATCTCGCATTATCCAGCATTAACGTTAACGAGCAGTATCATTTGACATCAGCAGCAGCAATTTGACAATACTGTTTCGGCAACCTGTAATAATGCTTCCGTGATTTGTATGTTTGGAAAAATGGATATTGATTTGTTGATTTTGTTTTGTAAGCAGGTGTGTTTGGTTGGTTTGAAGGTTGTAGATTTTATTGTTGTTTTGTTCGTGGTTATACACATATTGTTTTGGAGAGTGTATTGTTCCTCATAACAATTAACCGTTCAGGTTCGGAGCTGTAATTAGTGGTTTACCCTACTAGTCCAAATTACCTGGTCAACTTGATTTTTGAATTTGTTCCACAAGTGTTTTCTTACCCACAGTTTAAGTTGTTAGATTGGGATAACACAGGATACATTAAGGTTTGTTAGGGATAACATGTGAGGTTATGATTACTTTAGTATATGATATGTTTGGTTACGATATAGAACAACATTTATACAAAGAGCAACAACTGTTAGAAATAGAGCAACAGTTGTAAGGAAACAACAATAGCTGTAAGACAAAATAAACAACAGTTGTGTGGAAAATAATAACAGGCGTAATAATAAAGGAACAGTTATAAGGAAAGTAACTACAGGGGTAGGACAAAACGTAACACTTGTAAGGAAAAAAATAACAGTTGTAAGAAAAAATAACATTTGTAGGACAAATGTTTGCAACGAGTGTTAACATAGAGCAATCGTTGTAAGGATAATAACAACAGGTGTAGAACCAGAGCAACAGTTGTGCACAACAGAGCAACAGGTGTAAACAGAGAACAACACGTGTACGAAATAAAGCAGCATGTGTTAAGAAATAGAGTTTTGTAGTAAATAGAGCAACAGTTGTAACAAATTGAGCTATATATGAAATAGAGTTACACGTGTAAGATATAAAGTTGTGTAGGTTATAGAGCAGCAGGTGTAAGCTATAGAACTGTAACGGAAATAGAACACCAGCTGTAAGACATAGAGCTGTGTTAGAAATAGAGCTCCAGGTGTAAGACATAAAGCTGTGTAGATAATAGAGTATCAGGTGTAAGAAATAGAGCTGTGGACAAAATTAAGCAGCACGTATAAGGCAGATGTATAGGAAATAAAACAACAGGTGTAAACAATAGAGCTGTATGGTAAACAGAGTAGCAGGTGTAATAAATAGAGCTGTGGACAAAATTAAGCAGCAGGTATAAGGCAGATGTATAGGAAATAAAACAACAGGTGTAAACAATAGAGCTGTATGGTAAATAGAGTAGCAGGTGTAATAAATAGAGCTGTGGACAAAATTAAGCAGCAGGTATAAGGCAGATGTATAGGAAATAAAACAACAGGTGTAAACAATAGAGCTGTATGGTAAATAGAGTAGCAGGTGTAAGACATAAGCTGTGTATGGAATAAAGCAGCAGGTGTAAGAAATAGAGCTGTGGAGGAAATAGAGCACAAGGTACAAGACATAGAGCTGTGGAGGACATTGAGCAGCAGGTATAAGACAGCTGTATATGAAATATAACAGCATGTGTATTGTGTAAGAAATAAAGTTGTGTAGGGAATAAAGCAGCAGTTGTAAACAAATAGAGCGACAGGTGAAAGAAATACAGCAACAGTTGTAAGCAATAATAACAAGTGTAGAACATGGAGCTGTATAGGAAATTAAGCTGTGTAGGAAATAAGGCAACAGGTATATATAACGGGTGGATGGGACTCGTTAGCCTTGGTAGGCAACTCATCTAGGGGAGACAACCTTATACAAATCCGGGTGGATGGGACTCGTCAGCCTTGGTAGGCAACTCATCTAGGGGAGACAACCTTATACAAATCCGGGTGGATGGGACTCGTCAGCCTTGGTTGGCAACCTGTCTAGGGGAGTAAACCTGATACAGATCCGTACTGCTTACCTATGGGTAAGGCAGGTTAGTGGATGGATTAGCCGAACACCACTGTGGACAAATAATGCTAACAAGATGTGTGAGAGGGCCTCGGAGTCGGACGGATCCGAAATTGAGTGGTCAATCCTGTAAGGCCTTCACTAAACTGGCTCGGGTTGTCCATCTCACAGGGAATGGGTCCGCTTGGGGGCATTCTGTGTATGGCCACCCTCGTAAGGGGAGTAAGGCGTCCGGCAATAGATAGATAGATAGATAGTATATATCACAATAGGCCTAGCAAAATAGTACAACATTCAGCAAAAACACAAATATTTAAGAAAAAATAACAGGTGTAAATATAGAGTGATAGGAGTAAAATACGTAACATATGAAAAACACATTTAATAAGTTCCAGCAGCACCAAGAACAACAACGAGTATTATTTGTACAGTCAAAAACATAATTGGTGGCGCACCCATTGGAATCAGTATCAAATGCAAACAAAACGATGCAATGCTTCATTATAGCCCAGATGCTTCATTAGTTGCCTTTAAAGGTTTAGGAATTCGAATTGATGTAGCATTATAGACGCTCACGGCTGTAAATTTCAAAGAACAAAGGAGAACCTTACCAATGTAGTGTAGTGGCCACAGTTATGACAATGTTATATGCTAACCTTGGTCTGTGTGGTGTTATTATACAACATGTGGTCACTGTTATGATGACGTTATAGGGTAGCCTTGGTCTCTGTGGTGTTATTATACAACATGTGGTCACTGTTATGATAACGTTATAGGCTAGCCTTGGTCTGTGTGGTGTTATTATACAACAAGTGACCACTGTTATGATGACGTTATAGGCTAGCCTTGGTCTGTGTGGTGTTATTATACAACAACAAGTGACCACTGTTATGATAACGTTATAGGCTAGCCTTGGTCTGTGTGGTGTTATTATTCAACAACAAGTGGCCACTGTTATGATAACGTTATAGGCTAGCCTTGGTCTGTGTGGTGTTATTATACAACAACATGTGGTCACTGTTATGATAACGTTATAGGCTAGCCTTGGTCTGTGTGGTGTTATTATACAACAACAAGTGACCACTGTTATGATAACGTTATAGGCTAGCCTTGGTCTATATGGTGTTATACAACAACAAGTGGCCACTGTTATGATAACGTTATAGGCTAGCCTTGGTCTGTGTGGTGTTATTATACAACAAGTGGCTACTGTTATGATAACGTTATAGGCTAGCCTTGGTCTGTGTGGTGCTATTATGCAACAAGTGGCCACTGCTATGATAACAGAAGGGCACGACGGGTGCATGTCGAGGAACAATGTATCTACAGCCATGAATGATGGCAGCAACGCCGGCAAGATGAGAGACGAAACTATGTACGACAGTCCCACATGCGAATTTTCACCAAAATATAGAATACAGTATAATTATGATAAATGTTCCGGGTATACAGTAAAATAATGTAAAAGTGCTGTTTTCTCATTTTGGAAAGAAAACTACACCCAATTCTGAATTTATCTTCTCACAATTGCTTATTAAAGGCATTATAGGCTACACATATTTCAGCGGTATATGTTATTATAACTGAACATTGAATAGGAAAACTGTATACCCCGGTCGATTTTTATGACAGTACAGTATTAAAAGATGAGGGCATAAATAAGTATTGTCTTTTGTCATGATTTCTGGTTATCTGAATATTGTTAAATAGGGTTCTCCAGTACTGTTATGCTGGCTTATGCACTCCGATGTACATCCACGGTTTAGAAGATGGCAAACGACGGTGCCACAATAGCACTACGACGGTGCCAAGACGGCACAAAATAATTTCCTGTGCCAAGACATCACACAACTTTTCAAAATTTGGAACATGCCTAACACATTTTCGCGCCTGGCCGACACGTTGAAATGCTGGGAGGATCACCCACGCCGCATCACGCAAATTAACTACCAGGCCATTAGGCAAGTTCACTACCATGCCGCCGAATGCACAACGTTTCAGGAGTATTTGTTTTAGACGGTGGACTATCATTGTTGATTTCATAAAATAATGTCTTACTTCGAACCAGAGAAAGAGAGAGAAAGAGTTAGATTAGACTCCTCCGTCTGATGTGACACGATCGCGTATATAAGTACTTTGGACCAAACCGATTTTGACGCAATCGCGTATATAATCGGGGGCGAAACTTATGTAATCCTAGCAAAGTAATTATATACGCGATTGCGTATATCTTTTCACCAGTGTGTCACTGAAAATCTTAGGATTTTTCGTGAGGTAACTTACAACACTGTAAGGTATATATATCCCTATGCGAGTAAGCTCTAAAGGTGGATAAACCCCAGTTTGCCTGAGACAGCCAGGCCGGGAGGAGGCATAGCGGCGACATTTAAAAATGGCCGCCCCCTGGATATATCGTCTTAGAGTGGCTTTATGTGATATAAGTGATAATGTATAGCATTGAAAATGACTGAAATGTGATTGGATAGCCTCAATACATATGGTGTTAACATATTACGTTCAACGGTCAACGGTAAGGTAAGTAACGTTTAAATTATTTCGTTGTATGGTATGCGCATATGAAAATATTCATATAAAATCAAATTTTTGTCGTACAGAGCTGGTTCTTTGAAAATAACAATTAGTTTTCATTGCCGATATAAGAAATTGATATCTAAAAACTGTATCGATCCTTAAATTATATTTAAATAGAACTTGAATTGAACGAAAATAATTACCAGTGGGTGACCGGGGCACACGGACAAAGAAATATTCGTGAACAATATAAGTTTTGATTGTACATTGATGATATAGATATTATTCGAAAGTTAATGAAAAATCCTAAATAGCGCGATTTAAAAAATATCCATTGTCCCACATTTTATCGGTGAAAATGGGGAGGATGGGAGGAGGAAAATACAGGCGGACTTAACATTTCCCTACGCGTATGGTGTGCATATGAAAATATTCATATAAAATCGAGTTTTTGGCGTACAGAGCTGGTTCTTTGAAAATAACAATCTGTATTAATTGCCGATATACGAAATGAATATCTAAAAACTGTATCGATTCTTAAATGATATGTAAATAGAGCGTGAATTGAAGCAAAAATAATTACCAGTGGGTGACCGGGGCACACGTACAAAGACATATTTATGAAATATATAAGTTTTGATCGTACATTGATGATATAGATGCCATTCGAAAGCTAATGAAAAATCCTAAATAGCGCGATTTAAAAAAATATCCATTGTCCCAGATTTTATCGGTGACAATTGGGAGGAAGAGAGGAGGAAAATACTGGAGGACTGAACATTTCCCTATGCATATGGTGGGCATATGAAAATATTCATATCAAATCGAGTTTTTAACATACAGAGCTGGTTCTTTGAAAATAACAATCTGTATGCATTGCCGATATACGAAATTAATATCTAAAAACTGTATCAATCCTTAAATGATATGTAAATAGAGCGTGAAGCGAAAAAATTTACCAGTCGGGGAGGGCGGAACACAGACTAAAAATATGCGGATCACGGACAAAAATATTAGGGAAATATAGAAGTTTTGATCGTATATCTATGATATACATAACATTCGAAAGCTAATGAAAAATCCTAAATACCGCTTGCTTAAAAAAAAAAAAATCCCAAAATGTATCGGTGAAAATGGGGAGGGCAGCATGGATTCTATAAGACCGAAAACCTATCGTTATAGATTTATTTATATAAAATCCAATATTGATGATACAATATTCTAAACACCACCATCATGTTCAGGGGAAAACATTGCTGTGATTTAGTATGAAAATAAAAATAAGTTATTTCGTAAGTTTCGGAAATATCTTGAAGTAAAGTGACAAAATCACAATTTGAAGCAGAATTATTTACGAATATTAATTGTACACGATAACAATTATAGATACACTATTTTTTGTTTATAGAACTATTGTTCCATAGACTTCCTTCTATCTCTTGAAGTGTATTTAAATATAATTGGGGTGATATTTGGAAGGTGAAAAACGAGCGATAACATTATTATGTTGGCCGCGCCTAGAAGCTTTTTGGGTGGGAATATTCGAATTTCCGTTCACAGATCAATAAGTAATACTGATCAGACTGAGGGGGTTAATTTACATAAATACACAAACTGCACAGACCGTCCTGTCCTTACTAGGAAATCTGGACAAATCTAACATAGGATTTTCGATATAGACAACATTGCTTAAAGCTCCATCCTCACCCATCGATCTTCAGCCGGCATGAATAATAATTGGGAATAAACGCAGATAGAGAGACAGAGAGAGAGAGAGAGGGGATGAGTCAAACATACAGTACATAACACACCACATCATCAAGTCAGTGACGGAGTACAACCATCCAGTTATTCCCAGGTGATCTTAGGACTGATGCACCATGTTCTTCCAGGTTTTACAACTTCTATTTTTTAATTTCAGCCACAAGACCTAACACGACAAGACACATACGCTTAAGTCCTCTTTTTTTTGTATTGCCCGAAAAAGAATATCTATTTTACGTTAAACGTTAATTTTGTCCAGGTGTGGCTTTTAGTCATGTCAGTCTCGTACTCTTTACACAAACCACTCGAGTAGGACTATTCCGAAATTGACGATTGGTGAAATGATTTGTGAACGAAAGCACCGAACGTTTTAACTGAACTCAAACAATTATAGCTTCCAGTCTCAGGTCTGTCTGACATTTTGGTTAAACAAAATTATGACTGTTTTCATTGTTGTCAAAATAATGTTGGTTTTATTTTGGCGACGTTAGGTAAATTATAGTGAATGTTGTATCATTGTTAATAATTGTGTTTTTAATTGTGGATGAATTGATACACAACAAATAGTTATGTACTATGCTATATTATTAACACGTAGGCCGATTATCTATATATTTGTACCGATACTTTCCTCCAGTTTAACAAAGACAAGTTTATAGTGTTGAGAGGTTGGAGGAATTCAAATAAAGAGGCCTATGCTCTAGTGATAGTTACTATATATTAAAGGCTAATAATTATTATGTAAATGCAGTGGAAGAGGTTATGACATTTGATTTCAAGGATTTGCACAATATTGAGAAGGAGTCTCTCTCTCTCTCTTGTTACGATCCAGGTTCTCAAAGACACAGGGCTCTTCAACATTGGACTAGATAATGGCAAAATGCAACAACGGTAACACTAGATCCAACCCCTGCCTTAAACACTGGAAAACAAAACACCATTACCACCCTGAGTCGTGACTGGACAACGAGGTATCCTATGACTCGGTAACTGGTGCACACACACTAGGCTGACGCTCAATGAAACAGCCTATTCTCAAACAGTAAAAGATTACTCGATTATGTTACACAAAGAAAAGATAGTTAACGTGATTAATTAACGTTACGGTAGATACTCAAATAACTGGCACTCCTGTATTAAAGAAAGTGCAATGCTAGTCCTGCAACATCAACTGGAAACTTCTGAAATATTTCTGATGCTGGGAAGATGTTCGTAAAGAATCTTGAACAATTATAATGCAGAATACGGGTCACAATAAATGCTAGGACATATAGTAATAATAGGCAGGCGAATAATAAAGACTGCGCAAAGGTAGTAATGATCGACAACTAAAGAAATGCTTCGTGACACAACGCAACAGCCTACTAGGGTTGTGCAACTCAACAACAACCTCGGCTCAAAAGTGCAGTGAATAATAATGTTGCATACATATAATAATGGGGGCTTATCTCTAACCAGTGTCTGCTCAGTTAATAAAGTCTAGCGGGGGTATCAAGGCAGGGCAACAATGGGTGAGCATGCGGCTCGTAGCCTAACGTTGTCCGAAGGTGGTAAAATGAAGATTACGTTATGTGACGGGGATGCTCTCTTGATAAATCTGGGTCTCTAGTACCTAGTTCTATCCTGGCGATCCCTCAGAAGTCAACACAAAGAGGCAGCACTATGTTGTGAGGGATAGGCTATGGCCCTCTCACACCACAGCGCTGTGCTCGCAAAGTAAACCCACCCGAAGACAACTTAGGCTCCCACAGTACCTGTCGATTTCGTGCAGGGCTTAGTTAACACTGCACACATCGGAGACAACGACATGTAACCTTACCCCTAGTCTAGCTTTAGATAACCAAGCAGAATCACTCAACACCTTGCCAGGGAGACATATACCGGTCTACAACCTTCCCGAGAGAGGACACATACGGAAAAGTCCGTCTCTCTAACCTCAATAAAGCATAATACCTCCTTAACCTAATACATGGAAATATCTGAGAGCTTCGCGTACAATACGACTGGTCGACGGTGAACGTCTATGCTGAAACCAGAAGGGATGTTGAGTTTAATAAAGATTAGAGAATGAGAAAGGAGAAGTCGAGAGAGAGAAATAGTATGCAAAGTGGCGAGTATGGGGGACAGAATTGCAAAGGATGTAGGCGATACGCGTGTCAGGCAAGCTCTGAGCTGGTAAAGAACACGAGGCCGCGATGGGAAGGGACTAGTTGACCACCCGGCCGCCAACGCCGTCAGCGCCCAAGCGAGCCGCGTCATAGCTCACCCCGCTGCCAGGTGTACTCCCTCACCCTCTCTCGCTCGCCTCCCACACAAGCAACATTTATATTATAGCGAATATAAAATATAAGGCGCATTCACAGACCAAAACAAAGACCATTTCTAGACTGTCTGTGGTAACACGACACTAACTAAATAAAGCAGATCTTTCTAGGACAACTGTAGCCCATCCCCCCATCCTGGCGAGCGCTAGCGAGCTGCAATGCCCCACGCAACCATTCAGGCGTCACACCCCCCCCAAGATATGGGACACTCAACCATGAGCCCATATCTGAACAGGCAGAATGTCGCTAGAATCTGCCACTCCTAACCACTCTGCCACTCATGGAATGCAAGCTCAGTCTCCTAAAAAAAAATACAACAAAATGTTTATATAAAAAAATCTTATCACCCTTCCCAAATATAATACATTAATTCATAACATTGTACTCCCAGAGCGAGCTTTAAGAAGCACAGCCTACCGAGGGAAAATCATCTGCACTCAGTACTCAGCTACAATATTATCTTAAAATTAATTATTAAAAAGAAAGTTTTTATTTAATTTTTCATATTTTATTTTAATGTTGTTTTTGGCGGCTACTATAGATGTAGCCTAATTTTCTTCTAATCAAAGCCAACAACTCCTGCCCTGCGACCCTACGCTGATGCTACACACGCGAGCCAACAAGCACCAGCGCAAAAATACACCGCGAGCCAAGACAGGAGGCTATACCAACATACTGTGGTAGCCTACCCCGAATCCTCCACCCGCGACAAACAGTCCGCAATCACATTCTCACAACCGGCAATATGGCGAATGTCTAAGTTGTACTCTTGCAACATGAGCGACCATCTGGTCAGCCTCATATTCCGGTTGTGGAATTGATTGAGGAATTTAAGCGGGTGGTGGTCGGTATACACTACCACGACTGGCCCATAGGCAGGAACATAGACCTCAAAGTGTCTGAGCGCTAACACGATTGCCAGCAGTTCCTTTTCAACAACCGAATAGTTTTTCTGTGCTGAATTATATTTCTTTGAAAAGAAACTGACTGGATGCTCAAGACCTTCCTCGTCTGTCTGCAAAAGTACGGCACCAGCCCCTATTCCGCTGGCATCAGTCGCCAACTGAAATGGTCGTTCAAAGTCCGGGGCCCTGAGGATAGGGTGAGTGCATAAAAGGTGTTTAACTACTCGAAACGCCTGCTCACACTCAGGTGCCCAGCGGAACTTTTTATCTTTGGCTAGTAGATCTGTCAAAGGAGCTAACACAGTAGAATAGCCTCTTATAAAGCGGCGGTAATACCCAATCATGCCCAAAAATCTCATGATCTGCCGCTTGGTGGTCGGCCTGGGGAACAAGTCGATAGCCTGTATCTTCTGTTGGGGCGGGCTCACCTGCCCTAACCCAACCACAAACCCCAGACACTGCACCGTGGCTTGCACAAAGTCACACTTGCCCAGATTAACCACCAAGCCTGCTTTACTAAGTTGACGAAATAAGGCTTCTATGTGCTCACAGTGACTTTGGAAATCGTTGTCATAAATGATCACGTCATCAAGGTAGACAGTACAGTTTGGGATGTCTTCTACGATGTCGTTCATTAAGCTCTGGAAAGTGGCCGGTGCATTTTTCAGACCATATGGCATCACGTTGCAACGGTAAGTACTGCCATCCACCACAAACCCGCACACCTCTTTAGCCCGCTCAGACAGTGGTACTTGCCAGTAGCCTTTGACGAGGTCTACCTTGGTCAAGTACCTTGCTTTCCCGATCTTATCCACGCTGTCATCCACCCGGGGAAGAGGATATGCGTTGGTGGGGGTCAACCCGTTCAACCGCCTAAAGTCAATGCAGAACCGAACTTTTCCATCAGATTTGGGCTGCAGAGTGACAGGAGAAGTCCACCGTACTGCCCCCTTCTCGATCAAGCCTCTCGCCAGCATATACTCCAGCTCATCCCTGAGCGCTGGGAGTTTAATGGGTGGCACCCGATAAGGTATCGACTTGAAGGGGGGTGCTCTCCTACATCGACGTCATGCACCGCTTGAGTAATGAGGCCTGGGTGCTCGGCAAATACAGTGGGGTATGAATCGAACAGGGGCTGCACTGCCACCTGCTGTTCCTCCGGCAGGTGCGCCAGAGCATCATGCGCACATTGGCTCGAATTCCCCGCCCACTGATCAGCCGAGACATGACAATCCCAGTTATCATCCACCTGGTCATTGCTGCCCCCCTCTCCTTCTCCACCATGACCGCAGCAGGTCAACACAGGGACAGCTAGTGACTCAGGTGGGCGCCTCACATACTCCTTCAACAAATTAATGTGGCATAGTTGGTTCCGCTTCTTCCGGTCTGGAGTGGTAACGAGGTAATCTAGATCGGAGATCTTTGACACCACCCGATAAGGCCCAGCGTACTTGGCAGCCAGAGGATGACCGGCCAAAGGCAACAGGACCAACACCTCTTGACCTACCTGAAACTCCCGGAGTTTCGCCTTGGTATCGTACCTGTCCTTCATACGGGCCTGCGAACTCACCAAATTACGCCCGGCCAGCTCCAGACTTCTAAGCATTCTCTCTCTGCTCTCGAGGACGTATCTCAACATAGAACATGGCTTAGCGGTACCCTCCCAAATCTCCTTCACCATGTGGAGAGGGCCCCTCACCTGATGCCCGAAAACAAGCTCATTCGGACTGAAACCGAGACTCTCTCCAGGTACTTCTCTTGCCGCGAACAAAACATACGGCAGACCAAGGTCCCAATCCTTTCCGTTCTCTGCGCAATAACATCGAAGCATGCTTTTCAGCGTGGCGTGCCACCTCTCCAACACCCCTTGACTCTCCGGGTGATACGCAGAAGAGACGACAGTGCTGATGCCATGCTGAATCATAGTTTGTTTGAACAGATTAGAGGTAAAATTAGAACCTTGGTCCGATTGCACCTCTTGCGGGTAACCATACCGCGAGCAATACAAGAGCAGGTTCCGGACAACAGTTTTCGCCGTGCCATTTCTCATTGGATATGCATCAGGATAACGAGTGGCCACATCCATGATAGTTAATAGAAATTTATTACCGGCACTAGTAGGGGTTAGGGGTCCGACCATATCAATGATGACCTTACTGAAGGGCGGTCCACTGACAGGAATGGGGTGCAACGGGGCTCTCGGAATTGTTTGGTTAGGTTTTCCAACCCTCTGGCACGTATGACACCTTGCTATCCAGGTTACCACCTGCCCCTTCAACCCCGGCCACCAAAACAATTTTTTCTAAAGCCGCCACCGTTTTTCTCACCCCTAGATGTCCTGCCAGTGGTATGTCATGCGCCAACCTCAGTAGGCTATCCCTGCACTCCCGTGGCACCACCAACTGGTCCACTACTCCGGACGCCTCTAGCCAACTACGTTTAGGGTCTTGAAAACGCCTATAGAGGATGCCTTCTAAATAAAAAAAATCTCCTGGCTGTGCATCGCCGTCCTCATCGAGCTCTACCGCTCCATTAGCACACGTTTGGAGCTCAGGGTCCTCTAGTTGCAACCGACGTATATCTGAGGGTGCCAAGCGATCTAACTGCTCCCGGAGCAATGCATGACCTTCCCCGATACTGGGCTGCTCCCTCTGTCTCTCTCGATGTACATAACGTTGCTGTCGTGGAGACTCGTCATGCCCAGCCTCGTCACTCTCGATGACAGGCCCAGGGGCTACTCCAGAATTAAGTAATGGTGCTAATACTGAATCACCCAGGAGAGCCGCCGAGTCAAAATTCTTAAACCAACTCCAGCTGTAGCCTCCTCCTGTTGATCGTTCCTCCGCTGGTCTGAAGACGGAGGACTAGGCTGTGACACTTTAGCTGCCCGAGCTCGGGTGACAACACACGCCATGGGTTGTGTCTGGCACCGCTCGACCCACTCTTGCTCTTCCCTACTCACGTCGGCCGGCCTCTCGGCAACGACTAAGGGTAGAACCTCAGAAGCGGGCATTGCAAAGTCGTTGCCGAGAAGAAGGTCGACGCCCTCCACTGGCAGTTTCTCCACAATCCCGACATCCAATTCACGTGCCACACCATCCACCTCCAACTCCAACCGCACCAGCGGGTATGACCGAGTTGCATTAATACCCTGCACCACCACCACCCGAGCCGCGTTTATAGGGTAGCCAGTCAAGTTTTTCATCAGAGTCTGGGAAGCACCTGTATCACACAAGACCTCTACTCCATGCTTGCGCCCCGCCCACTTCACGCAACCCCGCCCTATATGGTCGCAAAAAACATCCGGAGCAGGGTTCGAGCCTCCCAGGTGCTTCTGCATTGGCTGTGCCTCAGCCTCTGACGAACTGTCCCGGGCAAACTCAGATGACTTCGGAGACACACCAATGTTGCAGGCCAAAGACACAGCTGCTGTAGGTGGTTTGCTAGGACAGACTCTTGCAAAGTGCCCCTTTTTATGACAATGATAACACTCCAACTCCCCTTTGGGCTTCCCTTGGTACTGGGAAGGGCCCGGCCCCTTCTTAAATGGGACGGTGCTAGTCTTGTGGTCAGTCTTGGTATCATGGCTCTTGTACTTGTTTGCATAAGGTATATCACTAACTCGGGGGGGTGGGGCGTCACGCCCCTTGTTACCTGCCTCACTACGCTGGGCAGACCCGCACCCACGAATTAGTGGTAGCCGGAGGTCAGCCATCTCAGCTGCCTCCTGTAGAGTTTTTGGTTGCTTTTCTTTAAGGTTTAACGTCAGGTCGCCGCCCGTGCATTTGAAAAACTGCTCTAAAAGCACCAACTGTTTAATGTCGTCAAACGTAGTATCTTTCTCCGACCTCAGCCAATTCCCAAAAGCATCGGACAGCTCCCGGGCATGCTCCAAAAAGGTGCTCTCCCGACCCTTGGTAACACCCCGGAACTTTAACCTGTACGTCTCTGGTTGTAGTTCGTATGCTCTCAGGACAGCCTCCTTGAGTTCCTCATAGATAATACAAGACTCTATAGGCAATGCATCGTAGGCTTTAAGACCCTTGCCTATTAATCTAGAGGATACAAGTGCTGCCCATTTATTCTCTGGCCACTGGTGTTCCTGGCACTTCTTCTCAAAGCGTGTGAAAAATTCTGTTACACCACTCTCATCGAACACCGGAACCAGTTTCAATAAGTGGGAGAGAGACTGCTCATGAACACGGATACCAGCCCCAAGTCGCTGTCCCGTTGTCTCTACTCGCGACTTCTCTACGTCCATGTCGGCACAGTACCTGGTCGACTCAGCTTGGATTTTTGCTAGCTCTATTTGCTGCTGAAGCTCACCTGCCTTTTGTTGCTGGTGAAGCTGAAGCTCAGATACCCTGATAGCCTTTCTCTCTTCGATCTTAGCTAATTCGAGCTGATACAATAATTCTGGAGTTAACCCTGGAGGAGGTGAAGGTGCTACAATGTTTGAAATTACCGGTGGTCCCCCCAGGGGCAACCCCCCCTGCCAGTCACCACCCAACTGTGGAAGCGTACCCGGGGTCGGCAAACTACTGGGATGGCTGGGAGTCGAGTGTAGGGGAAGCATGGCCGAAGGGCTCTGAGCACTCAACCCATCTCGCTCACCAGTCACCCTGCCCAGTACACACGTTATCAAGTTATCCTTGGTCATGGTGCTAGTAACCGCATGACCGATAGCTGTGGCCAGGCATTGAAGACCGATCCATACCCTCCAACCGCTCGGCAGTAACAGGCCATTGCAAAAATATCCTAGCATCCTCCTCACAGTTCACCCGATTAACCCTTTCATCATGCTGCTGTTCCTCAGTTTCGACATTACGTACTGTGTCTCCATTCTCCTCTGACCCGGTATAAGACATGATGCTCACAAAAATTTCTCACCACAATATTCAGAAAAGAAGTACCCCAAACTCTTATGTAGCACTATTCACTTGCCAAAAATGTCTGAAGACTCTCAAGTGCTATACTACTTTGCCAAAACAAAATTAACGTGCCCACTATATTCCTCAATAAAACAAATGACCACAACAATCCTGCAATTATCTCTTAGTTCACAAGATCCTGAGCTAGGTCGCCATTTGTTACGGTCCAGGTTCTCAAAGACACAGGGCTCTTCAACATTGGACTAGATAATGGCAAAATGCAACAACGGTAACACTAGATCCAACCCCTGCCTTAAACACTGGAAAACAAAACACCATTACCGCCCTGAGTCGTGCCTGGACAACGAGGTATCCTATGACTCGGTAACTGGTGCACACACACTAGGCTGACGCTCAATGAAACAGCCTATTCTCAAACAGTAAAAGATTACTCGATTATGTTACACAAAGAAAATATAGTTAACGTGATTAATTAACGTTTCGGTAGATACTCAAATAACTGGCACTCCTGTATTAAAGAAAGTGCAATGCTAGTCCTGCAACATCAACTGGAAACTTCTGAAATAAGTCTGATGCTGGGAAGATGTTCGTAAAGAATCTTGAACAATTATAATGCAGAATACGGGTCACAATGAATGCTAGGACATATAGTAGTAATAGGCAGGCGAATAATAAAGACTGCGCAAAGGTAGTAATGCTCGACAACTAAAGAAATGCTTCGTGACACAACGCAACAGCCTACTAGGGTTGTGCAACTCAACAACAACCTCGGCTCAAAAGTGCAGTGAATAATAATGTTGCATACATATAATAATGGGGGCTTATCTCTAACCAGTGTCTGCTCAGTTAATAAAGTCTAGCTGGGGTATCAAGGCAGGGCAACAATGGGTGAGCATGCGGCTCGTAGCCTAACGTTGTCCGAAGGTGGTATAATGAAGATTACGTTATATGACGGGGATGCTCTCTTGATAAATCTAGGTCTCTAGTACCTAGTTCTATCCTGGCGATCCCTTAGAAGTCAACACAAAGAGGCAGCACTATGTTGTGAGGGATAGGCTATGGCCCTCTCACACCACAGCGCTGTGCTCGCAAAGTAAACCCACCCGAAGACAACTTAGGCTCCCACAGTACCTGTCGATGTCGTGCAGGGCTTAGCTAACACTGCACACATCGGAGACAACGACACAGTAACCTTACCCCTAGTCTAGCTTTAGATAACCAAGCAGAATCACTCAACACCTTGCCAGGGAGACATATACCGGTCTACAACCTTCCCGAGAGAGGACACATACGGAAAAGTCCGTCTCTCTAACCCTCAATAAAGCATAATACCTCCTTAAGCTAATACATGGAAATATCTGAGAGCTTCGCGTACAATACGACTGGTCGACGGTGAACGTCTATGCTGAAACCAGAAGGGATGTTGAGTTTAATAAAGATTAGAGAATGAGAAAGGAGAAGTCGAGAGAGAGAAATAGTATGCAAAGTGGCGAGTATGGGGGACAGAATTGCAAAGGATGTAGGCGATACGCGTGTCAGGCAAGCTCTGAGCTGGTAAAGAACACGAGGCCGCGATGGGAAGGGACTAGTTGACCACCCGGCCGCCAACGCCATCAGCGCCCAAGCGAGCCGCGTCATAGCTCACCCCGCTGCCAGGTGTACTCCCTCACCCTCTCTCGCTCGCCTCCCACACAAGCAACACTTATATTATAGCGAATATAAAATATAAGGCGCGGTCACAGACCAAAACAAAGACCATTTCTAGACTGTCTGTGGCAACACGACACTAATTAAATAAAGCAGATCATTCTAGGACAACTGTAGCCCATCCCCCCATCCTGGCGAGCGCTAGCGAGCTGCAATGCCCCACGCAACCATTCTGCTAACGCCGGGAGGCGTCACACTCTCTACTCCTGTGTCACAATTTTTCCTCCTCTTCTTGTGTGTCTTCCCTGCCACCAATTGCTTCTGTTTACTTTAGTCTCCCTCCACATTGATTTAAGTTTCTCTTTCATAGGCCTGGTTCGCTGTTTTTTTTTCCTAATCTCTCTCTGTCTTTATCTTTGGTATCTGTCTCTCTCTCAATATCTTTGTTTATCTGTCTATCTCTTAATTTATCCAATCGTATTTGTATTTCTAAGAATGTTTATATGAGTGTATTTCTTTGTTTTAACACTATGATACCGATTTCAGAATCTCGTAATTTTCATGAAGTACCTAGGATTACTTGCATACTATAAATAGTATGTTTACATACTAAAATAAATATTTAAATAAATACAAGGACGGGAAGGAAGTAAAGTAAGGAAACTATATCACAAAGTGTTGATAGTGCCACACATCCTTGGTGTCCAGACTGGTGCATCATTATTGTTTGCTCCCAAATGTATTGAGTGCAGTCATCCTGAAGCAGTTCTATGAACACATGTGTCTATTGTATGTCTTTAATCATTATGTATTTCATAGCTAGTCTAACTCGTAGGGAAATTGATGACCTACTGAATATATAACTAATTATATACTTGTCAAGATCCACATATCAATCCAGTTCACTGTACATTGGTTACAGTTTGGCCTCGAAACGTTTTAATATCTACAACTTCCAAACATATAACGACCGTTGGTTGACTTAGGTTTTATCAATGCTTTATGTGCAGTATTACTATTAACATTAGTTAATCATAAATCTGAAAAACTGACTGACCCAAAAACAGTCACCCAAACGAACCTATTGAATTATTTCGCCAATTAGTGTTTGTTGTGTAAGTTTGACTTAATTTATCTGTATCGGTTTTATACTATATACTGTATATTTACCCTCCCCGTCAGTGTGGAAGAGCAGACCGGGGAGTGTAAAAACTGTGTGAATAGAACAGCAAACGCCGCCATGGGAACAGCAAATATAGGAAGGAAAGGGAAAAGGGAAGAAGCAACACATGTAAGATACAAAGTTTATATATTGTTATTAGCAATATTGATAATAGAACAATATAACTCTAGCGATACATTTTGCGACTACGATATTTACTATAATCATAATAATTACAAGGAGTGAAACAAATACACAAATTAATATAGTTACGGAACTTAAGTATTTTCTTACTTGAATCTATTATTTATAAATACAAGAACGATTGGATTGCAAAACAATATAATTAATATATCTAGCCATTAAAACTATTTCATTATTGTGAAAGGAGAGAAGAATAGTCAAATTACTGCTGGCTCCAGAATAATGGCTACGGTAACTATAATTACACTAAGGGTTCAGTTTCCTGCAAGGTTTTAGTAATAATAACATTATAGCTGGATAGTTAGATACAGATGACATACTCCGTTATGTATGTACATATGTACAGTCACTCACAAATATTCGTGGGGCCCTCTTATGTTTTTTTAAATATTCAAATACAGCCATCATGATTTATGCATTCATGCATGGTCGAATTTACTCATGCCCGGTAGTGATTTACATACCAAGGCGTATATTAATTAGGACACTTTTCAGGAAGGGAGTATCTTGGTGCCTTATCATCGACCGGCCTGTGGTGGAACTGATTTGACCAAATAATCCCTGTGCGAGTGGGAGAACATTTGAGTAATTAAAGAGGTTTGTATAATAGTAGGCCTATTTACCAAGCATGCAATTATGTATTTACAGTATGGATTTATATATAGAGTGTATACATGTACCAAATTTATCAAGTACTGTACAATGTTATCTAATAAGACAGCAACGAGTGAACTGAGACCTACAGTACAAACATACTGTGGCTCGGCAACTTTCTCCTCAGGGGGGACTCTGGAAATTATTGCCGGTGTAAACACTAGGGGGAATTAGTTCTCGCGGATATAACAATGGTGGAATTATTATTTGTTGTAGTAAAGATGACGGGGAAATAGTGGAGTTTCCGATAAGCTAAACTTATAGTGTTCACTGTGTTTCAGTGCATAAATAGATGTCCGAGCCTTCAACAAATTGGAAGTGTAACAGCAGATTTTGAGGCTTATTTTAAAATGTAAAGAAGCAGAAATACACAAAGCTGTAATAAAATAATATTAATGTATAATCTTATTTAGATCATATATTACATAAAATTATATATGGTCAATTTGGTCATGTATTTGGAAAATTGTCTTATGAGAGTGATGTCATACTTATAAAATCACCCATTTATTTTTATTTCACCACACCAGCAAATACCTCCAATGAAATTAATGAAAGCATATAATTATGTGATCCACCGGGATTCGAACCTGGGTTATCACACATATGTTTAGGCACCTTAACCATTACACCACCAAGACGGTTAACAAGGTTTAACCCTTAACTAGCGGCGCGCAACATAAGTCGAGTATAATCAATTTGGACTATCTGGCGGCGCGCGACATAGGTCGTGTGGCAATTTCAGCACGTAATGTTGCTGAGAGAGAGAGACAAGTGGTGGCAGGAGAGTAGCGAGCGTATGACTGCTCCAGACCACCGCGGCGAACCTACTGACACGAATCCCACCTCCTCCCTCCCTCTCTCACTCGCTACATACTGAATTGTATGGGGAAAGTACTGAATTACATGCTTTTTGCACTCGTGTTGCGCGGTTGTTGCAAGAAAACTAGCCGTAATAAAAGGATCGTTGTGGTGTCATTGGAAAGCTCTGTTTATGCCCTTTCAGGGATAGGTACTTGTTTTACGCTCTGGGTCTTATTTAGGCATGAAAATGATCACGTAAACAGCCCTATTTTGGCTAAAAACACCCCGCTGGGCGGTACATATAAATAGACCGCCTAGCCCGCTAAGACAGGCTGGCGCCCTTGTAACGTATGATGCATACCGGACGACGCCCGACGCCGCCAGCCTACCGTCCCCGTGCCGTCAATTTACTAGCCGCCGAATCAACTCATGAGGGTTGTGCATGTCGAACTTTTCCTGAGGCCCCTGACGACCTCTCCCGACGGCTCTCTTGAGTAGGCGCCCACCCACCGTCGCGCGGCGATGTAGGCAAATATCTGCTCCCGACCCTTAAGTCATGGAGCGTCGGCACTTAAAACGGCATAGTGTGACAGAGCCTTTAGGCTGCCTGGCTGAACAGCCCTGAGCTCATAAGGAAGGCCACGGCCGAGACCAGGTTTTCCAACAATGTTCTCAGGGAGTGTGTGTTGTGTTGTTGGCGTAAGTGGTAGTGTGTTATGCTGCCTTCCATTATGTGTTTGACAGTGTGCAATCTTGTGTTACAACCTGGACAGGTGTCCTGGACGGAGTCATCAAGCCTCTTCTGATAACTCAAAAGGGCTGGATGGTGCCCACATTGCAGCCTAGCCAGGTGGGCTCTGTCCTCACAGGAAAGGAGGGTTTTTGAGGGATGGTCTTCAGGGGCCGAGCATGTAACTGAGTCACTGTTTTCTCTGAGTGACTGGATGGATTGGTGGCTGATTTGAGTATGGATATGCTTCTAGAGGCTGGCTTGGGGTGGGCAAGGGGTTAATGAAGACAGTATTTGTGTATAATAACTAGTGCTAGATTTTATGTTTCTTGGTGTGTGTGGATGTTCTGCCATGTACAGTAGTGTAGTGGGTGGTGTTGGTTTGTGGAGGATACATCAAGATATTGTGTGCCACTTATATCAAGGTGATCCTTGATTTTGAGGACTTTGGTTTTGTGGTGTAGGTGGTATGTAGGTGTAGTAGTTGTGCAGCCAGTAAGGATTTTGAGGGCATTGTTCTGTATGCCCTGTAGGGTGTTGTGAAGTGTTGCAGAGAGGTAGAGACCATAGTCCATCACTGAACGAATATATTGTTTGTATACTTTGGTGGTAGTTTCTTTCTATGTCCGAATGTTGTGTGGGCAAGTGACTTGAGGGCTTTTAGTCTTTGTGTCAGTTTGTTTTCAATGTTTGTAATATGTTGTTTATATGACAATGATGTATCACATGTTACACCAAGGATTATGTGTATGTGTGTGTGTGTGTGTGTGTGTGTTATATGGATATTGTTTAGGGTAAGGTCAGGTTAGTGACTATGCTCTACTGTCCAGTTGGGAGAAGGGTCACTGTAGATTTGGCTGGGGCTAGTTTGAGTCTGTATGCGGACAACCAGTTGTGTAGTGTGTTGAGGTACGGTTGGAGTACATGTGCGGCTGTATTTTTGTGTCTATGTGTACATGTGAGTGTCATGTCGTCTGCGTAAGAAGCTGTGTGTATCTGGGGTGTGAGGGGTATGGGTAGGTCGTGCATGTATAGATTGAAAAGTTTGGGTGACAAGACACATCGCTGAGGGACTCAGTTTGTGAAATTTCAGATGTTCGATCTTCGATGACTGGCCAGCAAATCTTACATAGGCACATCTGCCTGCTCGATAGTTGGCCAGTCATGTTGTTGTATTATTGTGCATGTTTGTGTTAAGAATTTTGTTTATAAGGTTCTGGCAGGGAATGGCATCAAAAGATTTACTAATGTTAATTGTAAAGAGAAGGGTTCTGTGTGGTGGATTAGCTGAATTGATGACGTCAAACACTTTTTGTGTGAGGTCTGTAAGAAGGGGGTTTGTGGAGTGTAGTGGCCTATAGCCGTGTTGTGATGTAGCTAGGACAGTGGTCAGCAACCCTTAAAGCTAGAAGAGCCATTTTTTTAAAGTTTCATCAAATATTTGTATTGTCGGAGCCGCAATACAAAAGCATATGTCTCAACAACCGATTTCTACAGTACTTCAGAAATAAGAGAATATACCTTACTTTTGGACTAAACAAATTACAGTGATAGTGTTCAATATACTGGTATTCACAAGCTTAGGAAAGACATGTGTCACATTCTAGATTCATAACGAATGTTACCTATACATCTTTTTGAAGTTGAATAACAAATATTTAATGTTGCCTTGAATGTGTTATATGATGTCTTCATTTTGAAGGAAGAAAGATTATTTCTGAAGCTTCTGGAGCCACACAAATGTCCTGAAAGAGCCGCATGCGGCTCCTGAGCCGCATGTTGCCGACCCCTGAGCTAGGATATTATGTGTAGTTAGTTGTAATATGAGGCGTTCGGTAACTTTTGAGGGGGTGCAAAGGAGAGTGATGGGGCAGTGTGAGGAGGGTAGCATGGGATCTTTGTTTTATTTGGGGATTGTGATGATGACACCATGCCTCCAGATGTTGGGTATTATGTTGTGTAAATTGTTGTAGTTTGATATGTTGGGGAGTGCTTGAATGCCTTGTGGTCCCAGGTGGCTAAGGTGTATGTTACTTATTTTGTCTGAGCCACAGACGGATGAATGTTTGAAGTTGTCGATGATGTGCATTATCTGACTGTTAATGTCGGGTGCATAGTCTAGGTCTTTAGGGAATAGTCGTTTTCGTCGGATGACTCGTCGATTGTCACGGTGGGGGTTAAGATGGCTGACTCGTGAAAAATGATTGATGAGAATGTTTGCTTGTTGTTTGTTTTAAGGTATGGTGTCTGTTGTTGTGATGGCAGCATGTGACCGTGTTCTGTTTCTGTAGGAGAGTGTTATGCCATTTGGTGTTTTGTAGAGTTTGCTGTATTTTTATTTGTGATCAAGTGTTTGGAGGATACTCTTCCAGTGTATTGTTTGTTGTTAAAGTATTGTGTTATTAATTTGAGTGCTTAGTGCTTGTATTTGTTGTGTAGTGTCTTTAACCCTTAACTGGCGGCGCGCATCATATGTCGAGTGAAAGAAATTTGGACTATGTGGCGGCTCACAACATAAGTCGTGTGGCATTTTCAGCACATAATGTTGCTGAGAGAGAGAGACAAGTGGTGGCAGGAGACTAGCAAGCGTATGACTGCTCCAGACCACCGCGGTGGACCAACTGACATGAATCCCACCCTCCTCCACCCTCTCACGCTCGCTACATAGTGAATTGTGTGGGGAAAGTACCGAATTACATGGTTTTTGCACTCGTGTTGCGCGGTTGTTGCAAGAAAACTAACGGTCATACAAGGATCGGTGTGGTGTCATTGGAAAGCTGTTTATGCCCTTTCAGGGATAGATACTTGTTTTACGCTCTGGGTCTTATTTAGGCATGAAAATGATCACGTAAACAGCCCTATTTTGGGTAAAAACACCCCGCTGGTGGCTACATATTATTTACCGCCTAGGCCGCTCGTTAGGTGTTAAGTGTGTCGCATTGTCCGATGAGGTCATTAATTTCTAGGGTACAATTAAGTTTGTGTTGCGTTCTGTTAGCTCTAGGTTTTTATGTTTTGTTTGTGTCTGCATTTTGAATACTTGCATTAACCCTCTCACGTTCTTGATGCAATTTTGAGCCTATTAGGGATACTTTAAAGCCTTTGTTACCATCAGGGGTATTTAGAAACCTTTAATTTAGTTACTTTAACCTCTGCAGTTGTCTTTGAGTTAGCTGTGGGCAGAAAACTAATTTTGGAGAGATAATTATAAGAGTGAGAGAACTCTATTTATTATTGCTAATCTGGCAACCTCTGCGTCATATGGTCGTGAAAGGGTTAAAAGAGTGTACGGCATCGTTGAAGTTTATGATAGGTGTACTGGTTAGAGTTTAGAGCTGTTGTTCTGTTTCAGTTGTGAAAGCTCACAGTTGGCTCTTTTATAATTAGTATATGTGGCCGGCTGGGGTGA
This sequence comes from Paralithodes platypus, assembly GCA_032716605.1. Classification (NCBI taxonomy): domain Eukaryota; kingdom Metazoa; phylum Arthropoda; class Malacostraca; order Decapoda; family Lithodidae; genus Paralithodes; species Paralithodes platypus. The sequence continues at coordinate 56,764,365 of CM064523.1, read as the reverse complement.
TTTGGTTTTGACGGTGATGATGATCGGGAGGTTGTCAGAACTTAAGGTTTTGACTGCCTCCATGATGTCGTGAGGGCGAGGATGGGGGAACAAAAGAGGATATATGGTGATCAGGGGTGGTAGAGGGCTTGGTGGGGGATATTGGTATGTGTATGGATGTTATTTAGGATGAAAAGGATACCTGTTTGGTTGTTGATCACCAGTCCTCTGCCTGTGACGGGATTGTTGAAATACCAGGCCGACGCCATAATTATTCAAGAAGGGGTAACCCCCTAACAATGTTTTTGAATAATGGCAAAATAATGTTCTCGTTTTTATAGGTAAAATTTATTTTGATAAATCCCAAGGCGTTGTTAGCTTTAATTGCCGCAGCCGCACATTGCTCTGAAGACTTTAGGTGTTCAGATGTTATAACCCCGAGATCTTTAACCTTAGAGTTTGCTATTATTGATTTGCCTTTCACTTGATAATCATGCTTTTTGTGTTTTGTACCAACGTGCAAAATTTGAAATTTGTCAACATTTAAGGGCATTTGCCACTTTTCTGAGAGAGAGAGAGAGAGAGAGAGAGAAAGAGAGAGAGAGAGAGAGAGAGAGAGAGAGAGAGAGAGAGAGGGGGTGGGGGTGAAATAATTGACTTTCCAATTACTAAATTATGTCATTCCTTCGTTTTAAGGAAAGTAGAAAGTAATAAAATGCGGGAAGGGGAAATGGAAATGTTAATGTGCTATTAGTGAACATTTAATGATATAACTGTATATGATTAATAATCAGTGGGATATTGGGTCGAATATTCTTATGGCCCGTAATGACGTACTGTCGCCGTCAATAATTTCCTGGACACCCAACTCACAAGGAGTCATGATTTGTTTTGGTAACACTGTTGCCCCCCCCCCCCCCTTTCTTCCCCATCCACCCCCTCTGTATGGTTTCTCATCCCTCTCCCCCTCATTCTCCTACGTCGTTTCCTACTGTAAGCTTCGCCCCCTCGCTTCGTCCACCAACACATCCCTCACATTACTATCTCCGAAATATTAATTAATTATAACTGCTATGAGGTTTAGAAGCTTCTTTAAGGGGAGAATACACATTACTCTCTGTTTCGGGATTTTATCGGGAGAGTAACTGACGCTTCTTAAAAATATTCAGAGCTTCATGTTCTTATATTGACTAATTTGTGTTCACTGACGTCTGCCTCAGATACTACACTAATCGTTGAAAATACATAAAAACACATTTGGTCAACAAATCTCACTATATGGCCAAGGGAATGCAATATTGGTATATTAATTCTGTTAACGAATACGAAACATTATACATTTCTACGTTTTAATAGTGTAAATATGATCCTAAAATATATAACGTAATCATGGTGCTGAATAATTACAATTATCAGTTGTGTGAGAGAGAGAGAGACAGAGAGAGAGAGAGAGAGAGAGAGAGAGAGAGAGAGAGAGAGAGAGAGAGAGAGTCAGCATAATGGTGTGGATGTGCTGTGTGTGGAGTCCGGTGGTGGTGGAGAGGTAGAGGCTTACAGTTGCCCGACGAGGGAGAAAGAGGGGGAGGGACATGACTACAGAGTGAGTGGATGGGGAGGGGCAACACTGTTACCAAAACAAATCACCAGTCATCGTCAGATGGGTGTCCAGGAAACTATTGACGGCGACAGTACATACCAAGGCGTAAATTCAGGAAGGGAATATCTTGGTTCCTCATCATAGACCGGACTCTGGAGGAACTGATTTGAACAAATAATCTCCGTACGAGTGAGAACACAAATTTGAATCATTAAAGAGGTTTGTTTAATAGTATTTACCAAGCATGCAATATGTATGTACATTATGAATATATATATATATATATACTGCATATATATATATATATATATATATATATATATATATAGAGAGAGAGAGAGAGAGAGAGAGAGAGAGAGAGTATATATATACCACATTTCTCAATTACTGCAGAATGTTATATAATAAGACAGGACCCAGTGGACTGAGACATACAGTACAAACATACAGTGGGTCGGCAACATTCTCCTCAGGGGAGAAACTGGATATTACTTCTGGTGTAAACAATAGGGAAAATTAGTTCTCACGGATATAACAGTGGTGGAATTATTATTATTTGTTGTAGTAAAGATGGCCGGGAAATAGTGGAGTTTCCGAGAAGCTAAAATAATAGTGTTCACTGTGTTCCTGTACATAAATACTGTAGATGCCCGAGCCTTGAACAAATTGGAAGTGTAACAGCAGATTTTGAGGCTTTTGATAGAATATATAGAAGGAAACATATACTAAGCTAAAATGGAATAATATTAATGTATCATCTTAGTAGGAAAGAATGGTAGAGATTGGGAGTTGAATCAGTTGCTGTTCGCTGATGACACAGCGTTGGTGGCGGATTCTGAGGAGAAATTGCAGCGGGTAGTCAAAGAGTTTGGAGTGGTTTATGGGAGGAGGAAACTGAAGGTGAACGTCAATAAAAGTAAAGTAATGGTGTGTAATAGGGGTGATCGTAGGGTGAATCTAGATGTGAGGATGGATGGGAAAATATTGGAACAAGTAGAGTGTTTTAAATATCTAGAAGGATCGATAAGCAGGACTGGAGGTATGGAAATGGAGGTAAAACAGAGAGTGTGTGAAGGAAGGAAGGTTTTCGGAGCAATGGGAAGTATGTGGAAGACGAGAAATCTCGGAATGAAAGTAAAAAGTGCAATGTAGCCAGGATTTGTTGTGCCAACAGAGATGTATGGGGCTGAGACATGGGCTCTGAAGAAAAAGGAGAGAAGAAAGCTGGATGTGATGAAGATTAGCTGCTTGAGGAGTATGTGTGGAGTTACACGTAGAGACAGATTGAGGAATGAAGAGATACGTAGGAGAGTGGGGCAGCAGGAACATTTGTCAGCCAGAGTGGACAGAAGGGTGCTGAGCTGGTATGATCATGTTGAACGAATGGGAGATGGAAGGCTTACAAAGAGAATATATGAGTCCGATACAAGGGGAGATAGAAGGGCAGGAAGATCCCCATTGAGATGGAGAGACTGTGTAAGACAAGCTTTGGATGATAGAGGAATGACTATAGATCAGGCAAAGAAAGTGGTAATTAGACAGGAATGAATGGAGAATGCTTGTGAATTGTTGAGTGAACACGTTGTCATTTGGGGGAAGGGGATTGGCGCAAGTTGGACTAGAATAGTCCATCAGGCGCCTGGCCCGGGGAGACGATTAATATGAAGGGTGCGCCTGGAAGTGTGGTGGGCGGGCTTGTGGCTTTGGCTCCGCTGCATTTCTGCCTGCCGAGATCGGAGCCTCTCTCGGTGGTCGGGGGCCGGGGGAGTGCTGGAGCGACCTTGGTGACCCTGATCTCTGGGTATTCTCCTGGGTGACCTAGATGTGTGTGAATTTTGTGTTTTGTCTGTGTTTGTTCATTGTTTTGTCCTGTGTTTTGTGTTTTCCTATTCTTGCTCTGTCTTGAGTCGGCCACCCCCAAGAAAATACAAAAACAAAACAAAATAATAATATACAGAGGAAAAAAAAAAAAAAAAGGAAAAGTGGGGATTGGGCCTGAGCATATAGATAAATAGATATAGGTAGATCTTATTGAAATATATTATATACAATTATTATGATAATGTATTTGGAAAATTGTCTTATGAGAGTGATGTCATACATATAAAAGAACATTTATTAAAATGTTATATTTACAAATAATAAACCAAACTGTGATGTACGATTTGCAGGTGTAATGTATGTATGAGTGTTGGGGGTGAGGTTTGTAATGTATGTATGAGTGTTGGGGGTGAGGTTTGTAATGTATGTATGAGTGTTGGGGGTGAGGTTTGTAATGTATGTATGAGTGTTGGGGGTGAGGTTTGTAATGTATGTATGAGTGTTGGGGGTGAGGTTTGTAATGTATGTATGAGTGTTGGGGGTGAGGTTTGTAATGTATGTATGAGTGTTGGGGGTGAGGTTTGTAATGTATGTATGAGTGTTGGGGGTGAGGTTTGTAATGTATGTATGAGTGTTGGGGGTGAGGTTTGTAATGTATGTATGAGTGTTGGGGGTGAGGTTTGTAATGTATGTATGAGTGTTGGGGGTGAGGTTTGTAATGTATGTATGAGTGTTGGGGGTGAGGTTTGTAATGTATGTATGAGTGTTGGGGGTGAGGTTTGTAATGTATGTATGAGTGTTGGGGGTGAGGTTTGTAATGTATGTATGAGTGTTGGGGGTGAGGTTTGTAATGTATGTATGAGTGTTGGGGGTGAGGTTTGTAATGTATGTATGAGTGTTGGGGGTGAGGTTTGTAATGTATGTATGAGTGTTGGGGGTGAGGTTTGTAATGTATGTATGAGTGTTGGGGGTGAGGTTTGTAATGTATGTATGAGTGTTGGGGGTGAGGTTTGTAATGTATGTATGAGTGTTGGGGGTGAGGTTTGTAATGTATGTATGAGTGTTGGGGGTGAGGTTTGTAATGTATGTATGTGTTGGGGGTGAGGTTTGTAATGTATGTATGAGTGTTGGGGGTGAGGTTTGTAATGTATGTATGAGTGTTGGGGGTGAGGTTTGTAATGTATGTATGAGTGTTGGGGGTGAGGTTTGTAATGTATGTATGAGTGTTGGGGGTGAGGTTTGTAATGTATGTATGAGTGTTGGGGGTGAGGTTTGTAATGTATGTATGAGTGTTGGGGGTGAGGTTTGTAATGTATGTATGAGTGTTGGGGGTGAGGTTTGTAATGTATGTATGAGTGTTGGGGGTGAGGTTTGTAATGTATGTATGAGTGTTGGGGGTGAGGTTTGTAATGTATGTATGAGTGTTGGGGGTGAGGTTTGTAATGTATGTATGAGTGTTGGGGGTGAGGTTTGTAATGTATGTATGAGTGTTGGGGGTGAGGTTTGTAATGTATGTATGAGTGTTGGGGGTGAGGTTTTGCGCTGTTCCGATTTTACAGTGTTTTGTAATCAGAAAATATTGCCCAAAATCTGTGGAATAGTTCTGTGGAGTTAGAGGCCTTTCCAACCGCCTAGTCCATGGGTCAGGGTGGAAATAGGTCCCATCGGGAGAGGGTTTTAGTTACCATTATAATGTAAAATACATATTTGTTATCGTACTGGAGATATTACTTCCACATTATAAGCTTGGCCATTTAGTTCCCATTTCCCTTCATAGCAGTTTATTGGAGAATATGTTCAAAGTGTGAATCCTTTAGAATGGGGCCGAAGGTGTGATTTGGGGGTTAATTACTCTTCATTCACACAAGCATAAAAATACCGGTTTATATTGGTGTCTGGAATCCACTATAGTTATTACATCATTATGAGGAATAAAATGCTTTCAATAGGCTATATGGAAATGTGTTACTACTGTATTCTGGCTAATGTTAGACGATTTTACCCAGCTTTGGAATGACCTGTACACATTCAAGGAGTAACAGCTGTCTCCTTTAACCCTTTGACTCCCACAATTCCTTCATCAACCCAGTAAAATCGTGTACTGATAGCCAGAACAGAGTAAGGAAAGTGTCATCATAATATGCTAAAAGTTATAAGTTATTTACTCGTGCTTTATTTTTGCTTCAAGAGTATGAGCTAAGTGATTCAAAATGGTGTATTAAAAGTGTGTTTGTTTTTATTAACATCAAACTGCATTTTGTACTAATATATTGTCATCACAATATATCCGCAGTTAAAAGCGTTTGTGTGACTGATTATTTAAGCAGAGATAAATTATCACATCTCGTGGCATTTTACCTTGTAATTTTGGCCTGAATATATTATACATTAATGTGTGAAGTAATTTGGTAACTTATCGTCATGAACCATCAGTCTAGTGGCCCCTTCCCTCTCCCCACAATAAAAACAAAAAACAAAAAACAAATTGTGATTGATTTTCTATAACTCCTGAATTGTTTTGTTTTTTCTTTAGGTAAGTCGATGTTTGAATAAATACAGTAGTTTGTAGTTTGGTGTGTTGACACCTTTATCTCAATGTATCCGGGTTATTAATTAGCTACCGGTACTTCATTCAGTTAAGGAACGTTGTCTCACAATCAAGGGGCTTAAAGCTACCCACTTAAATTATTCATTAAAATTATACCATGTTGTCTTGTATGATGGGAACCACTATGCTATTAAAATATAATACCGCATTCAGGGAGTAAAGATAAACACTTCGGCGGAATATTTTAGAGACATATCTGGATTAATTGTTGGTATGTACAGTGTGAGTGGACATTATAGACACCTTATCGGATTTGAACTCTTTGTGTAATTGTCGAACTAATTATTCTAGAAAAAAGCACATGTCATTGCAATAATAAAACAGTAAGCTAAGGGATGTGTTTTACATTATATAATAATTACATGATTGTGGTCAAAGCAAACATGCGCTTATTGGTATTGAAAAACAATATTTAAACAAATTGGCAAACTAGTGTACTTATATGTGAAATCTATGTAAAACATGGATGATTGTATATATTTTGAATCAGTGCAAACCCACCTTTGTACTCGATAAGCCCAAATACTATTATTTCATGTTTACTGCTGTATAGGTATTGTAGACCACTACCATTGTTGTGACCAATAAAACACTCATCAGAAACCCCGACTGAGTCCTCAGTCATCAGTTGTGGAGCCTTCCTCATTAAACACCGTATGTTATTACCCCCATAAGTCCTCAGTCATCAGTTGTGGAGCCTTCCTCATTAAACACCGTATGTTATTACCCCCATAAGGGGAGGCTACACTTCTAAGAGTTAAAGAATACTCAAAGAGAGTAAACAAATATTCATATTCCATTCATGTCAGGCCCCCTGACAAGAAAGGAGTATGAGTAATATTTGACTACCGAGTTAGGGCACTTTATGCATATGTACAAAACAGGTATGTGTCAAAATGGATCTGATGATTCCGTAATGATGTTGTGTGTCACATGTATATCATGTGTATATATACTGTTTTACCCAGTGAACATGTATGACTTAGAATGTTCCTTTTGATTGACTCCCTACACACACACACACACACACACACACACACACACACACACACTCACAAACGCACACACGCGGGGACGCGCTGAAACACGACAGCAGGTGTCACCAGGGACCAAACAAATGGTTCTGACTTTAAAACTTGGTAGTGCAAATTACGCCCGCCTAAGAGAGAGAGAGAGAGAGAGAGAGAGAGAGTCAGAGAGAGAGAGAGAGAGAGAGAGAGAGAGAGAGAGAGAGAGAAGATAAATACAGCAGAACACAGGAACTATCAGAAACAATATGTGATCATGTGCAGGTAAATGTATTTACTTATCTCTATAGTTATCCATAGTTTAACTTAATCTTGCTAAATACAATCCTAACTTCAGCAAAACCAAATTAAGCGAAGCCAACCTTAAGTAACCTGTCCGACTACTTATTTTTGACACTTCCTTGATTATCAGGCCCAGGGCGTGCCTTTGTTACACTCACTTAACTGGACATATTGCCACGAATTGCTAGACCGAGCTGTCCAACACATTTGACATCTACCAAAGGCACGGGCTAGGATCAAAGTTCCGACCATTTGGTCGGTAGCCAGACGCTCTACCCACTGGTACAAATCATGGTCACACACTGCAACTTGTTGTTCTGTTCCCTGTGGAATACGTATTTATAAAAGTTCTTGAGTATTTCTCTGAGAGTCTCTCGTGATACAGACAGTACAGTCACGTTCATTTGTCCTGGCTCACCTTCGCAATGTTATCTTAATTTTTTGCTTTCTTAGTATAACAAATTAAATTACTCCAACTAAATTCAGCAATGGTTAAATGTAAAGTTTGTTTCCATGTGTGTTAAATAATGTTATCCATTAAATATAGAATTAGTCAAAGTTGTACACATGGGAGTAGGGCACACCCTTTTTGTACCGTGACTGCAATTGCCATATTTGTTTATTATTTACATACCTTTTAATACAAGCTCCAACACTCTGGGGATACAAGTAAAAATTGTAGAGTAATTTAAACAGCAATAATGCATAGGATGAGAACATATACTGTAATGCAAACATAATAGCGTGAACAAATTAAAGTGAACATGCCAGAACTAAAATAGTTAACAAAGGATTCGCAAAGTCCGGAGAGACAGAATTTGTCAATACATTTTTTTTTTTTTTTAAAGAGACAATGAACGGAGGAAGGAAAAACACAGATAAAACAAAAAGGTCCATGTGCCTAAAGGCATCCTCCATTCATACAATTTTTGTAACAACTGGATTTAAACATTTGTAGATTGTAAGTTTGTGGAAAGCAATTCGAGGGAAGTGAATTCCAAAGAGTAGTAGCTCTGGGGATAAATGAATTCTGATAAGCAGAAGTTCTGCATTGTGGAGGAGAAAGTGTAAATTCATGGGCGCTCTCAGCTGCCCTAGTTCTACGGGGAAATATGTGGAGAGGCGGCACAATTGAAACAAGTTCCTCGGAACAATTGCTGTGAAAATATCAGTAGAATAATGCAAGGGATGCAACGTTTCTTCGTAGGATAATGTAGGAAGGTCCTGTGTGATTGCAGGGTTATTTATTAATCTAATAGCTTTATTTTGAATTTTGTCCAACTGCCTCAATGCCACCACTCCACTTCCACCCCACAGAGGTGAACAGTAATCCATCTGAGAACGCACATGACTTTTATATATTACGGCCAACTGCTCGTCAGTGAAGAATTCTCGAACTCTGTACAGGAGTCCCAGTTTTTTAGAGGCATTCTTAGCAATGCTTCTAACATAATGTGTCCAGCTCAAGTTAGTAGTTAATGTTACACCGAGAATGTCAATACTAGGGGAAGTGGGAATATTTACATCATTACAAAATATATGGGAGTCAGTGAGATTCTGTCGGTTAGAAAATTGAATGCACTTGGTTTTCTGTGCATTAAAGGAAACTAGATTTTTTGTCCCCATTCATTAATTCTAGAAAGGTCCTGGTTCAGAGAAATTGCAGTGTTTATTTTTGAATTTATAAGATCGGGTTCGGTGAAAGAATTGGTAAATGTGAAGGAACTGTGGAGTGTTGAGTCATCTGCGTAGGAATGTATTGGATTATGAGTGGTAGATATGAGATCATTGACATGAATGAGGAACAGAGTTGGGGCCAAAACTGATCCCTGGGGAACACCAGCATTTATTGAGTGAAATTGAGAATAAAGGCCATCTACCATTACACATATTTTTCTGTTATGAAGATAAGAAGAAATTAGTGGAACTAATGATGCAAGGCCGTAGTGTGACATCTTCGACAATAAGGATTGATGCCAGACTCTTATCAAATGCCTTTGATATATCCAGTGCTATTGTATGTGTTTCACCATGTTGGTCTGTAGCTTGGTTGATTTGATGCGTAAGAAGGCAAAGAATGTCTGCAGTTGATTGACATCGTCTAAAACCATATTGCCTATCACTGATTAATTTATTATTCTCAAGATGCTTAATTATGTGATTATTTAATATAATTTCAAAGACTTTACCAAGAGTGGAAGTTGTTGTTGTTGTTGTTTTTCCCCAAGCTGCCTGGCCGAACAGCCCCAAGGCCCGAGCAAGGCCAAGGCCACAACCGAGCGCCCCCACAGAACCCTGCTTGCCGACCACAATAAAGCCTGGGTGACCGAAGCCACTCCATGGCGGGGAGCTGAGGAGGGTGCGGAAACGCCCGGGAAACCAAAGCCCCACCCAGGGCCCTGTGCCCCTCAGCAATTACGAAGAGAAAGTTGAGGGGCAAAGGAAAGATGTGAAGCTTTGGCTTCCAATCTTGGTAGATTAGGAGGTCAATCCACGCAAGAGACGCCGTCACTTGAGATCTAGAAAATATATAAGTAAAAGGAACAGTCAGAGTAAGTTATGGGTTATAGCTATTGGTCTGTAGTTTGATGGATCTGAAGAGGCACCTTTTTTAGGAACTGGATGGATGTTTGCTTCTTTCCAGTGTACTGGGAAGCATGAGGTATGAGTACACAGACGGAAAAATGTTGCCAATACACTGAAAAATCCAGTCAGGTATAGAGAACGGAGAGGCATAGTACACAGATGAGGAGGGATGGAGGGAGTTAATTTGTCTGTGGTAAAGAAATACAAGTAGAAATAAAGAGAGAGAGAGAACCTAACCTAACCTAACCTAATGTAACCTAACCTAACCTAACCTAACCTAAGTGGGCCCAATCCCGTATGGGCCCAATCCCGTGGTCACCATATAATACACAAACACTTAAATATCTCTGCTATCTACACATCAAATTATAAACAGATAATAACCTGGCCAATGACCACGTAACATATCAGTATAGATAATTGTCTGTGTCATTATCTTATCTATATGTTAATACAAAATAAGCAAATATGTGTAGTGAATGTTAAAAATACTATTTTTATCCCATAGTGATAATCACAGAAGCAAAAAGCAGACACCAGTACATTAATTAGTTATATTTACACATTAACCAATTAATAATGAGTATACAACCACAACTGTTATCAACAGAGGCTGTACTCTACCATTACCACCTCCAATACAATGGAATACGTGTATTATATTCTGAGTGTCATTAGATAATACACAACTTAGGAAGGACGAACAGCAATTATATGATCAACATGTATCTCGCCTAACCCTAAGAATTTTACTGATCGGGTCCATTCTATGAAAATAATACAATCATCTATTGGTAGCCACACTAATAAGTAGAAATGCATCATCGTACTGAAAGTTTTAATATAGCCTTGTCTGGTCGGCTTTAAAAATCATATATTTTTCATCGCTGCAAATATGAAATGCAACACAAACTATTAAAAAATTTAAAAGCACTGACGTTCGCGCTGATATTTGGCATTACTTTTTTCACGAGCCCCACGATTCATATCCCGTTCCCTCGTAAAAGTATGTGAAACCAAAAATATTCCCGCCAGTCTTCCATGTCTATATTGCTGCGTTGAAGAACGAAATCGTTCAGGCGAAATCACACGGATATACTCTTTTCACCATTATTATTGTCGGTATTATCATTTGGCAGCTTATATATATATTTTTTTTCATAATGTAGACATCCAAGATAAGCTACCTACAGTTGAATTTCCAATACCAAGATGGCATAACTTTGAAATTTACTTTTTGTGATCATATCAATTTTGATTACACCAACCATGTGTTACTGATTATCTTGGTATACATTTACTGCCAATATAAGTGTGATTTATAATGACCAATGTTCTTAACGGAGGCAGCTGTCCAATTTATTAAGAAAGGTCTAGTCTCAATAAAAATGTCATGAGTGTATTCTTCTTGTGAATTTTACGTGTGCATTGTGCATTTCACTTTGCTGATTTCGGTTGAGTTAAAATTGTGTATAAGACTTTTACGTATATTTTCGGATTTATAAACTGATTTAATACTGAAAAATAAGTGAGTGTACCAAAGCTGAGTGAGTGAGAGAGGTTGGAATATTGTTGTCTGATGTACAGTATAATGTTTTATACTAACTCTCCTCTCCTCACATCACACTGGTGGGCCAGCATTATGCTCAAGGCCGACTCATGAATATTATGCATTTTTATATGTATATTTCTGAAAATATATATCATCATGGTCAGAGTAAGCAATTTCAGGGCTTAGTAAGCAGTGGCATTTCCAACTTACCGAATCCTAAAATTACCCTCCCATTCAGTTGGTGACCAAAGGCATTTTCTAGTCCCACTAGTCTGAGGAGTTTTTTTCCCTATTTAGGGATCGTTATCAGTAGTTGGCATTTCCATCACTAATATTGAGCTTTTAATAGGCTGCACCTTTAATAATAGAAGGCTGAGGTACGAGGGCATCCCCACACTTCAAATCTCCATTATTAAAACTGCACTAAAGTAAGGACTAACAAATGGAAGTTGGCACACCAAAAAATACTTGGCGGTTCAGGGCCCTGCGAGATATCGTAACTGGCACTCTGCAAAAAGACGTACTTGGTGTATTAGTTTGTAACATAATTATATACTATTGGACTTCTACAACTAAAAGGTTTAAACACCGTCCCAAGTTCTTTGAACTTCTTACAAAGATCAGAGGCAGTCAAGAAGACAAGAGAGGTTATAGCCATATTGTCTTCTCGCGTTAGCCCGATATAGTGCAAGCTCGTCATAACTGGGGCACTATATTTAAGATCCTAACTCAAGAGTACCTGAACAGAACTTCATCAAAGATTATTATAAAGGTCAGGATAGTCGAGTATCCCTAAGCTTCTAGCTATATATACTCGCGTTAGTCCGATGAGGTGACCAAATATATTTATATTTACGGAGCCGTATTTAAAACCCCACGTCATTAATCCATCTGTAACTACTACTTCATACGACAGGCCAAACTGGACGGCCCAACGGAGACTCAGATGATAAACTGCCCCCCCCCCCCCCCCCCCCACTTAAAAACTCATTAATTCCAAGTGCCCAAGACTGGAATTATATCTAAGAAAACTGAAGAAGTTTTTGATACTACTGACGAGAGAAAATAAGTTAGAGTCCTACCAATCGACTCAGTCAAATATTCACCAGTGCGCAAGGTGATAGCAAAGTTAGAGTCCCATATTGACTCTGCCAAAATTCCCTATATGTGTGTAAAGTTAGAGTCCCATATTGACTCTGTTTCCATTCTCATCAGTGCGCAAGGCAAGTAAGATAGAGTCCAGTGTATTGACTCATAATATAATCTCGTAACTTTTAATGTGAATCTTTGTATCATATTAACTCTAGATATAATAGTGTTTAATACTTCAGTCTTTTCATGACTATATGAATGTGGTTTAGATAATGCGGCACATTAAATAAACAGTATACGCCTGAGCTCGGCCTAGATCCTCGATCATACTTGAATAGTAAACTTTATGTTTTTATATTACCTATGTACCTATAACCATATAATCTCCAATATAAATGTGTTTAGAGCAAGGTTAATTAATAAGATAAATAAATTGTTCTTAAAATATTTTCTCAGTGTTATATATATATCCTCTATTGTTTATATGCATGTATTGTATGAATTCTGAAATGTCCAGTCTTGAAAGAACTCACCTCCACCAATAGCCAAGCTGATATAAAAATCACACTATTACAATATATATATATATATATATATATATATATATATATATATATACAGTATATATATATATATATATATATATATATATATATATATATATATATATATATATATATATATATATATATATATATATGTGTGTGTGTGTGTGTGTGAACAATTTCAAAATATGTTCTCTCCACAACTAAACTTCTTTTTTGTAATACACAAATGACTGGTAACATTGCTGGACATCCATTCGTTTTCATTAACTTGGCACGTAAACACAGATGAATGTGGCACACAAGTACATAAATTGTCTCCCACATGTCCCCGCCAAAAAAAAAAAAAAAAAAAAAAAAAAAAAAAAAAATAATAATAATAATAATAATAATAACAAAAATAATAAAAATAATAATAATAATAATAATAATAATAATAATAATAATAATAATTTAGGTATAGAGTAAAGGGGGAGAATAATTCTTGAAGATAGATGGGCAACCAATAGGCTCAGGTGAAACAATTAATAGTTGGTGAAACAATTAATAGTTAACTGATAGATAGATCAGTTATAGATAGGGAGGACACTAGTCCATAATTATATATATAACGAACTCTTTTGTTAGAAAGGAAACAATATCCATTACCATAGATTTGGTCAGTTTTGTGTGGAGCGTTAAGGGCGTTACGTTTAGTATAGTAATGTGATCATAAGAATTTATGTAAAGGATTAAAGGCGAGAATCTTTTCCGTGTAGAGGTTTTGAGGTACAGTTTACCAATCGAGAATTATTATTGATTAAGAGATTTATGTGAATATAACTTGTTTGTAATAAGATTATGTGAGGTCATAATCGGAGGGTGTTATCAATCAGGGTGATCAAGGTAAATTGTGGAAACACCCTGTTCTTTTGAGTAACTGTGTTGTACAAACCAAGAATGTATTAGAGAGGGAAATCTAGATAACTTGTAATAACGACCGGTTCATTTGGAGGAATTTATTGTATATTCAAAGAGTGTTGAGGTACTATTTGTAACGACGTCTATGTCATATGAGTCAATGTAATGTATAGGACATATTAGTAAAGAGATTATATGTAGTAACGCCTTGGTCTCGGGAGTAGACGAAATAGGTGGACGTGTTTCATTCTTAATTTAAGGTTAGATAAAGAATATAACTTTTACTTAAATAGGTGAATAACGGTATGATTTATTAGTGCCCTGGTCTCTACAGTAGACACAGCAGGGCTCGGTAAAAACTATATTAATTTAGAAACTAATAACGTGCCTTTGGATCGAAGCCGACTTGAGTCAATACCTGAATAACGGGAATTCAACTAGGGAGTAACGGGAGCTCTAGGGTTCCAAAGCACAACCTATCGTGGATCAACGTAATATTCAATCCGTGTCTTGAACTCGTCTCGGCCCGAACAGAGAAACAGTTATTAGAGTAGTTAGGAAGTTTATTAAGTAAAGTATACGAACTTCTAAATGACTGTCGGTTTATCCCCCACTTAAGTAGTATATTCGAGAAAAGAAAAGAAGTACTACAATAATAATAATAATAATAATAATAATAATAATAATAATGATAATAATAATAATAATGAGATAAAATAAAATAAATAAATAAAACAATTAAAAATAAAGATACATAATACACACTTGCACACATACATTACCCATATTATATACTTATAATATACTGTATGTACGGTACATATCATAAAGCAACATAACTACACATGAATGTGTCATAAGCTACTAATAAATACAATTATTTAAGATATAATTTAAATGGGGGACTTTTGCGGGCGACTGCACCTATGTACACTATACACACATAACTTACAAAGTACACTAGTGATGGGCTGGTCTATCAGAGTGAGACCTGAGCGATCTCTGCCATACCCATAGCTTACTCTGACTGTTCCTTTTACTTATATATTTTCTAGATCTCGAGTGACGGCGTCTCTTCCGTGGATTGACCTCCCAATCTACCAAGATTGGAAGCTAAAAAGCGTCACATTATTCCTTTGCCCCTCAACTTTCTCTTCATAATTGCTGAGGGGCACAGGGCCCTGGGTGGGGCTTTGGTTTCCCGGGCGTTTACGCACCCTCTCAGCCCCCCGCCATGGAGTGGCTTCGGTCACCCAGGCTTTATTGTGGTCGGCAGGGAGGGTTCTGTGGGGGCGCTCGTTTATGGCCTTGGCCTTACTCGGGGCCTTGGGGCTGTTCGGCCAGGCAGCTTGGGGAACAACAACAACAACAACAACAACAACTTACAAAGTACTAATTACATACTGATTTATAGAATATTATATACACTATTTACATGTGAATGGGCGAAGTCATAATTGTTTTAGGGATGCAGGTGACTAAAAATATAAAAGCACTTACAATTGTAGTGCATACGTATGTACACCTGCTCACCTTCTTGTACATTATATACAGTACACCTGCACACCGTGGTGTACAACACATACAGTACACCTGCACACTATACTGCATACACTACATACAGTACTCCTGTACACTACAGACAGTACACCTGTACATCATCTACATTACAGACAGTGCATCTGCACACTATATACACTACATACAGTACACCTGTACACCATATACACTACATACAGTACACCTGCACACCGTGGTGTACAACACATACAGTACACCTGCACACTATACTGCATACACTACATACAGTACTCCTGTACACTACAGACAGTACACCTGTACATCATCTACATTACAGACAGTGCATCTGCACACTATATACACTACATACAGTACACCTGTACACCATATACACTACATACAGTACACCTGCACACCGTGGTGTACAACACATACAGTACACCTGCACACTATACTGCATACACTACATACAGTACTCCTGTACACTACAGACAGTACACCTGTACATCATCTACATTACAGACAGTGCATCTGCACACTATAACACTACATACAGTACACCTGTACACCATATACACTACATACAGTACACCTGCACACCGTGGTGTACAACACATACAGTACACCTGCACACTATACTGCATACACTACATACAGTACTCCTGTACACTACAGACAGTACACCTGTACATCATCTACATTACAGACAGTGCATCTGCACACTATATACACTACATACAGTACACCTGTACACCATATACACTACATACAGTACACCTGCACACCGTGGTGTACAACACATACAGTACACCTGCACACTATACTGCATACACTACATACAGTACTCCTGTACACTACAGACAGTACACCTGTACATCATCTACATTACAGACAGTGCATCTGCACACTATATACACTACATACAGTACACCTGTACACCATATACACTACATACAGTACACCTGCACACCGTGGTATACACTACATACAGTACACCTGCAAACTATATACACTACATACAGTACACCTGCACACCGTGGTATACACTACATACAGTACACCTGCACACTACATACAGTACACCTGTACACCATATACACTACATATAGTACACCTGCACAGTATATACACTACATACAGTACACCTGTACACCATATACACTACATACAGTACACCTGCACACCGTGGTATACACTACATACAGTACACCTGCAAACTATATACACTACATACAGTACACCTGCACACCGTGGTATACACTACATACAGTACACCTGCACACTATATACACTACATACAGTACACCTGTACACCATATACACTACATATAGTACACCTGCACAGTATATACACTACATACAGTACACCTGTACACCATATACACTACATACAGTACACCTGCACACCGTGGTATACACTAAATACAGTACACCTGCACAGTGCACACTATATACATTATATACAGTACACCTGTACACCATATACACTACATACAGTACACCTGCACACCGTGGTATACACTACATACAGTACACCTGCACACTACATACATTACATACAGTACCCCTGTACACCATATACACTACATACAGTACACCTGCACACCGTGGTATACACTACATACAGTACACCTACACACTACATACATTACATACAGTACCCCTGTACACCATATACACTACATACAGTACACCTGCACAGTATATACACTACATGCAGTGCATATGCACACTATATACATTACATACAGTACACCTGTACACCGTAATTATACACTACATACAGTACACATGCACACCGTGGTATACACTACATACAATACACCTGCACACAATATACATTACATACAGTACACCTGTACACCATATACACTACATATAGTACATTTGCACACCATATACACTATATACAGTACATCTGCAACGTTCATGTACACTATACATTACACCTGTACACCTTAATTGCACATTACATACAGTACACGTCGACCTTCTTTTACACTAATTACAGTACACCTGTACACCTTGCACACTACATATAGTACACCTGTAACATTCATGTGCACTGCTGTGCATACAGTACACCTATAACGTTCATGTGCACTACATACAGTACACCGGTAGGCTACACCTTGTACAGTTGGTCAAAGTTCCAGCTGACCCACCCTCGCTCTGGGGCTCGCAGAATTATCTGGCAATACTGGTGTAGGAAGGAGGTGTGTCTTACAAAGATTGGGATTGGTAGATCTGATTTCGGCTGTATCATTGTTAGAACATATACTAAACAATCTCAAATCTCAAATATATATGTATACAAATATACAAATAATATTAAATATAAATGTATCGCTATGTATGATCCCGAACATTCCCCCAAAGTTCGTAGATTTGCTTAAATATTCAAGATATATCCACTGATTGGCAACTACACCAGTATTGCCAGCTAATTCTGAAAGCCCCAGAGCGAGGGTGGGTCAGCTGGAACTTTGACCAACTGTACATTACATACATTACACCTGTAACATTAATGTGCACTAGCCTACATACAGTACACCTGCACACCTTCATGTATAGTACACTTCAACACTCGTTCATATCTTACAATATGGACCACATTTGCATATAATTATGCACATATGCACTCCAGTACCCATGCACATAGATAGTTGCCCACCTTGGGAAAAAAATAAAATAAATAATAATAATAAAAATAAAGTAGACGTGCCGTTTTGCCCAAAATCAAAACGGCATACCCAACTCTGCGATGGGTCACCATCATCACTACTAATACCATCATCAATCACAATCAACATAATCACTACTACTGCCATCATCACTACAACTGCCATCAATACTACAACTGCCACAATCATCACGAGTACTGTCATCATCACCATTACTATGATCAACATCACTACTACAATTACAATTATCACTACTACTCTCACCATAATCACTGTCCATTGTCACTAGCATCTTAATCACTACTATCATCATTGATACTACAACTATCAACCATCATTACTAATATCATCACCACCATCTTACAATCATCATTACTACTGTTAACATCATCACTACTACTATAACCATCATTACTACTGTCACAAATAATACCATAATTTATTCTGTCACCATAATAACTGCTACTGTCATCATCACCATTACTAGGAACTTCATCACCACAACTATCATCATCACTACAAATTTCACCATCCTCACTACTACTCACCATCATCATTAATACTCACACCATCGTCACTACCATCATCACTACTGTCATTATTATCACTACAACTATCATCATTACTTGTCACCATCATCACTACTATTATGACCATCATTACTACTACTGTCACCATCATATCTACTACTGTCATCATCATCAATACAACTACAACCATCATCACTACAATTATCACCATTATCACTACTATCACCATAAATCCAAATAGGCCTATTACTACCATCACTTCTAATGCCAACTAAACTAACTTAACCTAGCAAATGCGTAACGAGATGTTTTCGCTCCCAGAACGCCATCATTGCGGGGGGGGGGGGGGGTTCCCAGAGGGTTGGGAGGAGGGGGGGCCAGGAGGTGGAGGGGGGGGGGGGGGCAAAACCATATTTTGGACCTAAAATCATAACTATTGCATAAATTCAAAACATCTTTTTTGACTGACTTTTGCATTCACGCAACAAATGTTCGTGTGAAATTTGGTGAAAATCTGTCCAACGGTCTAGGAGGAGTTCCGAGACAGACGGACGACGACGACGCCGACGAAGACAACAACGACGACGACGACGACGACAACGACGACGACGACGACGACGACGACGACAGACATTTTTTTCGTGTGGTACCCACTATACGGGGTGGCGATACCAAACTCTAGTTACGCAGAGTTGATAATAATAATAATAATGTAGACGTGCCGTTTTGCCCAAAATCAAAACGGCATACCCAACTCCACGATGGGTTACCATCATCACTACTAATACCATCATCAATCACAATCACCATCATCATTACTACTGCCATCATCACTACAACTGCCACAATCATCACAACTACTGTCATCATCACCATTACTATGATCATCATCACTACTACAATTACAATCATCACTACTACTCTCACCATCATCACTACTACTGTCACCATTGTCACTACCATAATCGATTCAATGTCACATCAGCCAATTATAAACGAATCGTCAATAACATCAATAACAGGCTGAAGAGATTTTATAAGAACAGGAACCACATGAGATTTTTGAGTGTGGGGGCAAATCCCTTTCAAAACACAACCGATGGGGTACACTTTGACGACGAGACTAAGAGTCACTTAATTCATAAATTCCGCAATACCATCAGACATTTCCTCGATCATAACTAACAAGATTACCTACAACCATGGAAGCAGCTAAACGATCACTCACAGCTTATAAGGGACACCTCACGAGAGCTATTCAAAATTGTGAACAACTTCTCAAAGCAACAACTGTGGATTTGGTAGAAGTAGAGCGAACTATAGACCGTTTGGTGTCAAAGTGGAACAATTATGAAGAAGGCTACACTAAATTAGAGGCTCTACTAATTGAGAGTGAAACTAAGGAAGATGTCATCGATAAAATGCAAGCAGAGTATTATAAACATGAAGCGGACTATCAAGATCACATATTCAAGCTAAGAACAGCTGTTGCCGCTAAACCTGCGCAGAACTCCACAACTCCATCAGGCGGCACAGATAGTAACCAAGGTAGTGTAGCGGTAGTGAAGCCTAAGCTTCCATGCATCAAAATCCCCGTTTTTTCTGGAGACATCACAGAGTACGAGGCTTTTATAGATCAATTTCAGGCGCAAATAGGCAGCCGCTCAGATTTAGAGCCCGTTACAAAACTCCAGTATTTGAAATCTCATTTAAAGGGCAGAGCATTGGATCTTATTGAAGGTTATAGCTCCGTCACAGCCAACTACCAGAGTGCGCTTGACTCTCTGAAAGATACATACGGAGACGAAGAAAGGATAAAACACTGTCTGTTACATACGATAGTTAGCTTGAATTCACCAAAACATGACAGAGGAGATCTTGAGACATTCAGAATATCAATGTTAAACTTAACCAGAAGCCTTAGTAATAAACACGATTACACCTGCTGTGAATGGATAATCTCATCTTTATTCCAACATAAACTACCAAGCGCAACCATCAGGCAGTTATATCTAAAGTATGAGACAAACTACTTTACCATAGCTCAGATCAATGAAGGCTTAAGAGATCTTGTATCACACATGGAAACAGAATCTCAAGCAAAGGCAAGTAGGAGTGTAAAGCAGGATACTCAGTGGAAAAGATCAGATAGATCTACAGAAAAGACCATTGGAACCTACTACAACACCGAATCAAGAACCAAGCCGAAGGCAAAACCAGAACCTTCATGCATATTTTGTGGTGGATCACGCAGAAACGCACAGTGCTCTAAATACGCCACTGGGACTGAAAGAATCCAGCGGCTAAAAGAACTCTAACTCTGCACAAGATGTATGGGAACTCATTCCATCAAATCTTGTAACACCAGGCTACAAATCTGCCGTAGGTGTCAGAAGGGTGTACATCACACCAATTTATGTAAATAATTTGATAAATCTAACCAACAGACTAGTCAGAGGGTGAACACTTCATCCACTGAGTATATAGCTCCACCTAAACAAAGTAATTCATCCACATCCAATGTAGCGCACATAAATGTTACTACGGGTTCAACAATATCTAGATTCTCCGGAGTGGCTCTGTCAACGGGATTAGCAAATCTAGAACATGGCGGAAACGAAAGGGAGGTTAGACTGTTCTTTGATAGCGGTTCACAGAAATCTTTCATAACTAGAAGCCTTGTAAATCAGACAAAATTACCCTTAAAGACGTCTGTGAAGATGACTCTTAATAGATTCATGGGCCAACCTGTTACCCAAAATTATGACTTAGTCAAACCAATAATAAAGGTGGGAAACCGGAGGAAAAGGATCACAGCAGTAGTAGTGGATGAGTTACCGCAAACCATTGTGACTGCTGGAATATCAGAAGCTATGGAACATTTAACCAGGAAAGGGATGAAACTAGCAGATACCATACCCCACAATGATCAAGTAGGACCTGTGGGTATACTAATTGGCGCAGATCACTACTATGATTTTATATCACGTCACACAGTTGTACGTGAAGGCATAAACCTGCTCAAATCTCCAGCTGGATATATACTAACAGGAAATATTCCTACTAAGTACAACACATTGAGTGGATCTAATCACGATACACAGAATATTATACCAGAGTCTGTCCTAGTGATGAGGATTACGGACCATATGGATTCCCTT
Source organism: Paralithodes platypus (assembly GCA_032716605.1). Taxonomy (NCBI): domain Eukaryota; kingdom Metazoa; phylum Arthropoda; class Malacostraca; order Decapoda; family Lithodidae; genus Paralithodes; species Paralithodes platypus. The sequence goes on along the minus strand of CM064523.1, from coordinate 56,742,479 downwards.
ATTGGAGTGGAAACTCACCTTGAAGAAGAGTCTGAGGTTCACAAACTATGGGATTTAGACACGTTGGGAATCGATGCCACTGAGCCAATGCCAGATGATCGTATGTCCTATAAAGTATACCTGGACTCTTTGAAATATGAAGCAGGACAATACTGGGTTAAGTTACCATGGAAGTTGAATAAAGCTGATCTTCCGAACAATTATTCAAGAGCAATTGGACAAATACACTCCCTAGTTAAAGAACTGAAGAGAAAAGACAAGATTGAGATATACCAGAAGATTCTTGACGATCAACTAGAGGCAGGATTCATTGAAGAAGTACCCAAGCCTACACCTAATGATCAATCCCACTACTTGCCACACCATGCAGTTGTTAAAGAGTCGGCTACAACACCATTAAGAATAGTGTTCAATTGTAGTTCACGAGCAAACAAAGGTAGTCCCTCTCTGAATGACTGTTTAATGACAGGTCCCCCATTGACTAGCAAACTATATGATGTGCTTCTCAAATTTAGAACTAATCAACATGCATATACAGCGGATATTTCAAAGGCGTTCCTGAGAATTGGGCTACAAGAGGAAGATCGTGACTACACAAGATTTTTTATGGCCAATTGACATACAAGATGTGAATAGTCCACTAAGAACATTATAGTTCAAGTCGGTCCTATTTGGTGCCACAAGCTCACCATTCTTGCTTCAGGCCACGATAGATTTTCATCTGAAGTCTTCAGAAAGCCCCATCAAGGAAATGTTGGCCTCCAATTTCTATGTAGACAATTTCCAAGGGACAGTGATGAATGAAGATACATTGACATACATATATAAGGAAGCCAATAGAGAACTTCAGCATGCTAATATGCTGCTAAGACAATGGGTCACCAACAATACAAAGCTGAACACTGCAATTGAGAAAGACTTTCCTGGATATAAAATTCCAGACACGACATCAGTTCTTGGAATATTATGGAACGTTAAAGAAGATGTATTGAAGTTGAAGCCAGTGAAATATGTCGACAGTCAATCAAGCTCCATTACAAAAAGACAGCTACTAGCCAAAGTTAGTAAATTATTTGATCCCCTAGGTATAATGTCACCTATCACTATAAAGGGAAAACTATTGGTTCAAGAAGCTTGGCGCCTTAAAGTGGAGTGGGATGACATTCTCCCTGAATTCAATGTTGATGAATGGAAAGAGTTGGAATCTGAATTTCAGCAGCTATCAAGTCTACAGGTACCAGGTCCACAGCACATGAAACAACTCCATGCTCTCTACACATATTCTGTGACGCTTCCACAAGGGCATACGGTGCAGTTGCATATTTGGTGGATGATTCAAACTCTCTACTTCTAACCAGTAAGGCAAGAGTAGCCCCATTGAAGTCCAGGACCATACCTCAACTAGAACTAACTGCACTGCTTGTCGGAACAAGACTGGGATCATACATTAATCATATCTTAGGAAACCTGAACATCATTAAAACTTACTTATGGTCAGATAATGAAGCTTGTCTGCAATGGGTGAAAAATGACAACTCTAAAATACCATATGTGAAAAACCGTGTTGCAGAAATTAAAGAACTACAAAAGGGATTTGTGTTTATGCACGTAGACACCAAGAATAATCCTTCAGATCTGCTCAGTAGAGGCGTCAAAGTACAAAGGCTTGACTCTTTTTGGTTTAATGGTCCAGAGTGGTTGATGGATCCTAAACTTTGGCCTATCCAAAAGCCTTATGTTGTATCAAACATTCTTGTGCCAGACGTTCTATCACTCATAAGTAGTAATCCAAGCCCTTTGGTAAATACCAATAGATATTCAACTCTTGGTAAATTACTGAGAGTAACAAAAGGGGTGATGGACTTTGTCAATAACTTGTTTGCAAAGAGAAGATGGAATCGCAGATTGAAGATTCAGTGTCCCATGACCTATTGGATAAAACATCTACAAAGTGAAGTATATGAGGATGAACTACAAACTCTATCAAGGAAGGAACCAGAATCACAACCTGAGACATCTAAAAAGATACTCAGATCAAATAACTTCTTAATTCACCGCTTAGGGTTATTCCTTGATGAGGAAGGCCTCATTAGATGTAAAGGGAGAATCCATCATTCATCTTTGCAATATAATACTAAACATCCCATCCTACTGCCAAAGAAGCATTGGTTTACTGAACTGGTGATAGAAGACTCACATGCGACTACCTTACATGGAGGGATTGCCGAAACCTTAATAAACATACGACAACAATTCTGGATACCAAAAGCTCGTCAAGCCATCAAGAAATGCCGCCAGAAATGTGTAGTTTGTAAAAGTTATGATGCCAGAAAGATCAGGTATCCCACATCACCACCTCTTCCCGAAAACGTGTGCAGCAAACAGCTCCCTTTCAAGTTGTGGGAGTAGATTATACTGGAGCAATCCAGTTGCAGGGACCCAATGGAGAGGAACGGTCTACGACAAAAGTTTATGTCTGTCTGTTTACTTGTGCTAACACCAGGGCTGTACATTTAGAACTTGTAACAGACATGTCTGCCAGCACCTTTTTAAGAGCATTTCGGAGATTTTCAGGCAGACGGTCATGCCCTCGTCTCATAATTTCGGACAATGGATCAAATTTCAGAGCAACGGAACCACTCCTTAAAAGTTTTTTTCAAATGGCGGAGGTACAAAATTTCTTTGAGGGTCGGCGTTGTGAATGGAAGTTCATTCCCCCTAAAGCTCCATGGCAGGGTGGATTTTACGAAAGAATGGTGAGTGTCGTCAAAAGATGCTTGCGCAAGGTGTTGCATAATAAGAGGGTTAGTGTAGATGAATTGAGGACGGTTCTAGTGGAAATCGAGGCTAGAGTAAATAACCGACCACTAACCTATGTACACGAAGATATTGATGAGCTTCAAGCCCTGACACCCAACCATCTGTTACAAGGATCCCCCATTCAAGTCCTACCACCTGTGATTAATAAAGACGCTATAAAGGACCCCGATTTCTTACTGAACTTGGCTACTCCTACTACAGAGAAGTTGACCACAAGCTTCAATCATCTCAACAAATTGCTCAAACAATGGCGGAGAGTATGGCAACAAGATTACTTGACATCATTGAGAGAGTACCATTATGGAAAGAAACCTAGTGCTGAAACTCGTTTGATGGTTGGAGACGTGGTTTTAATAGATTGTGAAACTCCAAGATCAACCTGGCCTCTTGGGAAAATAGTTTCTCTGCATCCAGATACATATGGTTCCGTGAGAGTGGTTAAAGTGCTGTCAAAGGGTAGGGTATCTCTAAGGACAGTAGACAAATTAATTCCCTTAGAAATATCTAGTGAAAGTACTCTCGATACCACACAAACAGTGCCAACACAGAAAGGTCAGAGACCTAAACGACAAACAGCAATCAAAGCCCTGTCAAAGATACATGAACAACTGATGACTTAGATTATATAGTAAAGTTAAGAAGTGGAGGATTAGGTTGTACATAAAAAATAAAAAAAAATGCTACCACTTCATATTGGGTTATTGGTGATGGTAATAAGTTTAGGTTTAGTTAATGTATGAGGGTTAAGTGCTTTCTGGCGCCCCCCAGGATGTGGGAAATATTATCCCACAGCAGATAATGTTAGTTAACCTATAAATGTTCGCATAATAAAAAATAATGTGGGGTAATTAACATCTTTCCTTTAATATTCTCAAGCATAAATATTCCTACATATATTTAAATAACACTCTGTATCAAAAAAATATAGTTTACATATATCCATAAATATTAGTTTGAGCCATCTAAGAAGATACTCAAACTTAACATACAATATATAAATACTGTTCAACTATTCGAGCCATCTAAAAGGATACTCGAATTAATTAATGATCACGCTATAAATAAAAGGAATCCGAGTTTACGAAGTTCACGAAGCAACTGTACGTATTATTGCGAGTCCGAACGAGATAGCTAAAAATAGATTATAAGCTCTCGAAGCAGTGAACTGAAAATTACCGGGCATAATTTACCGAGCCTAACGGCAGTTACTATCACGACACCGTGGATACCACACCTCTCAAGTTAATGTTCGTCTAGCCTACGGTATTATATCTATAGTGATTGCCTGGGTAAAAGTGTTAACATATAACTTCATAATAGTGACACGTGTCAACGGAATCTACCCTGACAACACATCGCAGTGACAACGATAATTATAACGCTCGTGCGCTTTCCGAGGATAAAATATCCGTTTATTTACCGGCTGGCCAGTTAGGTATTTTAGGGTATCTTTTAGGAGGGCGTTACGAGGCATACCCTCCAAAAACCAAAAGTAAGTTTTGTATATTGCGCTAACTTTTCTTTTGTAACAATAATTGATCGACCTTGCTATCTAAATATCATTACGATTGAAACTATTAACAGGCATAAGGTAGACCGAAAATTAATTAATATGTATTATCTTTATTACAGAATTACTTGTTTGCCGGATCCAACCGAACCGTAAGTTAATTATAGAACTTGTTATTGTAAAGCCCGAATAATAGTTGTGTGTGAAGGTTGCTGATCATCGAGGGGCGATTAGGGCGGTCGCTACAGTTAACATTTCATTACAGACGACGACAACAACAACGACGACGATGACGACGACGACGACGACAGACATTTTTTTCGTGTGGTACCCACTATACGAGGGGGGGGGGGGGGGGGACGATACCAAACTCTACTTACGCAGAGTTGATAATAATAATAATAATGTAGGCGTGCCGTTTTGCCCAAAATCAAAACGGCATACCCAACTCCACGATGGGTTACCATCATCACTACTAATACCATCATCAATCACAATCACCATCATCATTACTACTGCCATCATCACTACAACTGCCACAATCATCACAACTAGTCATCATCACCATTACTATGATCATCATCACTACTACAATTACAATCATCACTACTACTCTCACCATCATCACTACTACTGTCACCATTGTCACTACCATCTTAATCACTACTATCATCTTTGATACTACAACTATCAACTATCATTACTACTATCATCACCACCATCTTACAATCATCATTACTACTGTTAACATCATCACTACTATAACCATCATCATTACTACTGTCACATGTATTACCATCTTGTATCCTACTGTCACCATCATCACTACTACTGCCATCATCACCATTACTATATGATCTTCATCATCACAAATATTGTCATCATTACAACTTTCACCATCATCACTACTACTCACTATCATCACTAATACTCACACCATCGTCACTACCATCATCACTACTGTGATCATTATCACTACAACTATCATCATTACTTGTCACAGTAGACGTGCCGTTTTGCCCAAAATCAAAACGGCATACCCAACTCTGCGATGGGTTACCATCATCACTACTAATACCATAATCAATCACAATCACCATCATCACTACATTTGCCACAATCATCACAACTACTGTCATCATCACCATTACTATGATCATCATCACTACTACAATTACAATCATCACTACTACTGTTACCATTGTCACTGGCATCTTAATCACTACTATCATCATTGACACTACACCTATTAACCATCATAACTGGGCGGGTGCCCAACCCCGAAAGGGGTTGAAATAGGGGAGCTATCCCCCCGCCAAAGGCGGCTTTCTAGGGCCTTTCCTAGCTGATGCTGAAAGGATTAGGTTCTAGTCATGTCACTCTATCAGAGTGAGAACTGAGCGATCTCCGCAATACCCATATACTGTAGCTTACTCTGACTGTTCCTTTCACTTATATATTTTCTAGATCTCAAGTGACATTGTCTCTTCCGTGGATTGACCTCCCAATCTACCAAGATTGGAAGCCAAAGCGTCACATTTTTCCTTTGCCCCTCAACTTTCTCTTCATAATTGCTGAGGGGCACAGGGCCCTGGGTGGGGCTTTGGTTTCCCGGGCGTTTCCGCACCCTCCTCATTTCCCCGCCATGAAGTGGCTTCGGTCACCCAGGCTTTATTATGGTTGGCAGGGAGAGTTCTGTGGGGGCGCACCGTTATGGCCTTGGCTTTGCTCGGGGCCTTGGATCTGTTCGGCCAGGCAGCTTGGGGAACAACAACAACCATCATAACTACTATCATCACCACCATTTTACAATCATCATTACTACAGTTAACATCATCACTACTACTGTAACCATCATTACTACTGTCACAAGTATTACCATCATGTATCCTACTATCACCATCATCACTACTACTGCCATCATCACCATTACTATGATCTTCATCATCACAACTGTCATCATCACTACTACTCACCATCATCACTACCATAATCACTACTGTCATCATTTTCACTACAACAATCATCATTAGGCCTACTTATCACCATCATCACTACTATTATGACCATCATCACTACTACTAGTATTGTCACCATAATATCTACTACTGTCACCTTCATAATTATCTACTACGGTCATCATCATCAATACAAATACAACCATCATCACTACTATTATCACCATCATCACTACTATCGCCATCAATCCCACTATTACTACCATCAATTCTAATGCCAATTAAACTAACTTAACCTAGCAAATGCGGAGCGAGATGTTTTTGCCCCCAGAACGCCATCATTGCTGGGGGGGCTGGGAGGGGGGGAGGGAGGGTAAAACCATATTTTGGACCTAAAATCATAACTATTGCATAAATTCAAAAAATCTTTATTGACTGACTTTCGCATTCACGCAACAAATGTTTATGTGAAATTTGGTGAAAATCCGTCCAACGGTCTAGGAGGAGTTCCGAGACAGACGGACGACGACGACGACAGATTTTTTTTTTTGTGTGGTACCCACTATACGGGGGGGCGATAAGAAACTCTGCTTACGCAGAGTTGATAATAATAAATATATATACAATAAATACATTAGTTACTAAAGTGCATTCATTCGACATATATCGACAGGCCCCGCCCGCTTCCACCAGCGCCGTAGACGAAGTAGAGCTTATCATACCGCAATCTCGGACAAGTCACTTGTCACCTTACCACGGAGCTGATAAGAGCTCCAAGTAAAGTTAATTATAGGATGTAAGAGCGCTTTAATACATGCATATTTGCAGTTATTCTTTACTATACAATATTACCATATGCCATTGTACAGAAAAGTAAACTCCATTACCATTGTTACCTCGTCTAGTTGGGCAGAGCAGAGGTAGACATTTTTAAGCTAGGCTTAGCGAGCGACTGCGTTTGGGTGTATTGGGTACGGTACCGTAATGCCTCCCCCCTCCTTGTCTGTGTACCTCAGTCTCCCTCCCTCCCTCTCTCTCTCATAGTGTGAAGTGATCAAGTTGTCAATTGATCCAAGTATGGGTGAAAGCCGTTGCTGGTAAACTGGTGAATGAAAGAGTCCTTCAATCTTCCTGCCTTGAGTTCTGATCTTGTTAATCAATGGCTGTGAAACTTGTGTTGCCTCAGAGGTTTTCTTCACCACCACATCAACTGGCTCAGTTTTCTCCTTATCAAAATATTTTAATACATTTAATACAATATTCCTGGCTTGACTGACAAGTCGGGGAGAACCAGCAAGTCTGCCAGGGGTATGGGCAGGAGACGCCATCTTCCCCCTTCAGAAGACGGGAGGGAACTGAACTGACGTTTGAATGACAGAACATTGACAGTTGAGAGAGAAGACACCGGGCGTTGCCAATGTAGCTACCTTACCGCTATATCTAAAAGTATTTACTTGAACAAGGGAATGGAGCTGTTAAAGACAGGCTCCAGTCTTAACATTTCTTTCTCACTCGTTGATGTAGAAAGGTAGATGGCTTTGTAGGCCATTTTTAATAATTTAAATTGATAAATAAATATTGACTAGATCTAGCGGCAATATTTTACACCTAGCAATAAGAATGCTGGCTATACTCCGAATCTTTTAGAACATGTTATCAATATTGGAGTAATATTCTAGCAATATTAGGTAGGCATTTACTAGTTTGTATTCTTCTAGTTACTTCTGCAAACAGATTAAATAATATTTTTGTGCTGATTTGGTAACTCTGTTGGATACCCCTACATCGCACAGTCATGCCAGCCGTATGATAACGGTTGGGGAAATGGGCGGGGCCTGTCGATATATGTCGAATGAATGCACTGTAGTTTAGTTAATGAATTAATTGGTAAGGATAAGGTCAATAATATTGATACTATAAATAGTTAAACAAAATTAAAAAATTAAAATAATTATGAACTATAAAAATAAGGAATAATTATACTCTGATCAGTTTCTTCCAGCATAGTGATGACTTAGTCTGATACGTACAAGGATGGATGTATGGGAGCATAAAGGTCACAAGTGCGGTCGGGCTCAATCTGGGGTATTAGCGAGGACCCTCTAGAAACTGGTATGCAATGATTTTGACCCTTTTGGGTAAGAAGGGTGTAAAGGCTTACTCCTTTGATGAGTGTATAGGAGTCCTTTTCACCCTGGCTGAACACTAGCTTCCTTTTCTGTGTTGGTGATGAACAATAAGAGCATTTAATATTCTTCCCAGGTGTAATAGGACATCCAGTACTAATAGTGTCAACTCGGACTTGTCTGCTGGCGGCTAGTATTGGTGTAGTATAATTTTCCTTGTTCATTCGACGGATGCTGGGGACACGTGTTGTTTCCTTATGCGTGTGTTTCCGGGCGACTATTTCCTCCTTTTCTGTTGTCTTTGTACTTCTCATTCTCTCTTGCTTTGTTGTTGATTGATTTTGGTATGGAATTTTGGGTACACTTTCTTCGTTGTCTGCCATTTTGCTGTCAAGTAGGCTACACGTGCGATATATTTACGTGTACATTCTGTGGTAGTCGTTTCTTCTGGTTTTCCCGTCTTCTGGTTCCTCTTCTTTTCTTGTTCTATGGGTCGTTGTTTATGGTGAGGCACTTTTGGAACATTGAACAGGTGACTAATCTTGAGTTGTAGGGCTTGTTCTCTTTTCTTATGTTTTCCTTACGTTTCCCCTGGGCTGGTACATTTTCTCTGATGTCCTTCATTTTGCTGTCCTTGTCGGTGGTCGCCATTTTGCTGTCTGATTCCCCTTCCTCATTGAACTGCTCTGTCATCCTGTTTTTGCTGTGGTATAGAAGTATTTTTGTTTTTGTTTTTTTCTGACGTCTTCCTTTGTTGGTGTGTGGATGTCTTCTTATTTTTCGCTATTTCAATAACTATTAGTTTTATACTGTTGTTGGCTGGTTGGAGCCTGTTGGAATTTACTCAGAGTTAATGATTTCCAGCATTGACTATTGTTGTTCTAATGGTTATAGACAATTCTTATGATTAGTTGATCCTTGACCTACAGGTACAGTACCTCAAATATTAATTAATGATCTCCTCAACTGTACCTCTATTCCTATCCACTCATATGCTGATGACTCTAGCCTACACTATTCAACAAGGTTCACATCAACCCAGCATGCAATCAATACAAAGGTCATGTAACGAGGCCATAGAATGCCTAGCTTCTGATATACCAATTATTTCTGATTGAGGAACATAAAATCATGTTATTTTCAATGATTTCAAGACCAAATTTATCCATTTAACTTCCCGTCGCATTCTTCCACAAGACTATCAATTATTCGTCAACAATGCAAATCAGCCCTTCATCTTCTCTCAATATTCTTGGTGTATCATTTGCATCCAACATTTCATGGAATGATCATACTACTACTCTTGCTAAGACAGCTTCCCAGAAGTTAGGTGTGCTCAACCGTCTCTGTAGGTTCTTCACCCCTACGCAGCTTCTTGCTCTGTATCATGGGCACAGTGCGCCAATGTATCGAGTAGGCTATTGTTCGCCTGAGTGGGGAGGCTCCACCCATACTGCACTTCTCGAAAGAGTAGATTCCAAAGTGTTTTGCCTCATCAAGTCACTTCTCTTACTAGTTCCCTTCAGTTTATTTCTACACGCCCCAATGTTGCATAACTTTCACACTTGTATCATTAATACAATAATCAGTGTTCTTCAGAGTTCTCCCAGTGCTTACCCCGTCTCTTGCGGTGAGTGTAAGGCACACGGCATTCAACACAGTCCCACTCCTATTCTGTCCAGCTCTCTAACCCAATAATTTGCAAATGTTCTCAATCTTTCTTCTACTCAACAAGTGAACTCCTGGACTTTCTCCCTTAATCAATCTTTCCTTCATCCTATGAGTTAGCCTGCTTTAAACTTTGTGTTTCCAGGCATTTTTACCCCAACGACCCTTGAATTTGGCTCTGTCACTCTTATGGCTTTGGGGGAGACACTTGTTGCAGGCAACCTGCCTTTGTCTCCTTCATACACATAGAACAATAATAAAGGTGATATCATGCGCTAACATTATATATGTTTTAGAGTGTGACGCCTCTTAAGTCGTTCCCTCAATGATAGGAAGGAATTAGTATAAGACAAAAGTTATTTACCCGTATAGCCCCAGCGACGCGTCTGACGCGTCGGCGATGTATGAAACGCACAGCCCCAGAGACGCGCCTGGCGCGTCACCCTAATTGCGCCGACCGTAACCTCAGGTGTAGCCACTCAAGAGGGCTCAGATTTGTATGGGAACTGTGTACGTATCCCACGCAACCGTGCCGATGGTTGAACACTCTCAAAGTCCACGTGCGTGCGCGCGAGCGCGCAAGAACCTGTTTTTTTGGGATAATTGCCTTCAATTTTTTACTCTTGTAAAATCCGTTTTCGGGGGCTCTGTAGGACCATTTTTTAAGCTTTTTGAGCGTTTTTTCGTTGTTTTTCCTTCATTCCTAACCCATTCGCTATTGTTTCTGGAATAAAACCATTTTTGAAAACCGGCCGGGTTCTGGTGCGCAAACATTACAAAACTAGCAGGGGCTCCACGGGTTAAATAAATATGTGACATTTGTCTATTGAAACAATAACTTCAAATTTCAAAGCTACCATAGGTTGTGACTGCGATAGTAATCTGGTGATGTTAAAGCAAGCGTGACACTGATTTTATTGGAAGGAATATGTAGAAACTATTAATGTAAATACTAATTTGTTTTGTTGTGGCATTTAATGTCACGTAATAATTTACTTATGTTTCCCTCATTTTTACTTCTTTGTAAAAATAAGTCGTTTTAACCCTGGGTTAATCCTTGTAATTACTAAAGTTATGACAACTTTTTAATATATCTTTACCATAAAAACTACACCATTATTAGTTTCTGGAGTGGACAACAATAGAAGTGAATTTGTTTCTGAAAGTAGTTTAACCCTCCTGGCCCGGTTGTCATTTTAAAATGACACCACGAAGTAAGGGCAGGAGCCCGGGTGTCACCTCCGAAAACAAGAAAGAGAAGACTCGTTTGTTATTGTATGTCTGTATGTCGTTGTTTCAGTAGTGAAAAGATCGTCATATTGCTAACATCGCCTGCAAGTGCTCTCCACTGAAATCATCATCACAACTGAACCAGTTGACATAGAGAGCTCTACTCAACGCCAGTCTACAGATTGGAAACCGCACTACATTTATAGATGTGTGGGAAATTTCTAGCAGTTAAACTAAACAAAAATACGGTAGCCTAGGCCTAGACGTTTTTCGGCCAGATCGCCCGGGTAGCCCACACTGTCATTTTGAGAGCCTGCCCGGGCCAGAAGGGTTAAGGAAAAAAACGGTTACAGAAAAACACGCCGTAAATGTATGTGTGTGTGTGTGTGTGTGTGTGTGTGTGGTGTATAGACAGCTAGGAATTTGAACGATAGAGAGAGAGAGAGAGAGAGAGAGAGAGAGAGAGAGAGAGAGAGAGAGAGAGAGAGCACAACCAAGAGAAAGCGTACGTCAAGGAAACAGGAACATCTGTGTGAGTTACCTTACCATCAGTTTATGACCTTAACACCTTACGAGCGGCCTATGCGGTTTATTTATATGTACCGCACAGCGGGGTGTTTTTAGCCAAAATAGGGCTGTTTACGTGATCATTTTCATGCCTAAATAAGACCCAGAACGTAAAACAAGTACCTATCCCTGAAAGGGCATAAACAGAGCTTTCGAATGACACCATAACGATCCTTGTATGATGGATAGTTTTCTTGCAATAACCGTGCAACGCGAGTGCAAAAAGCAGGTAATTCGGTACTTTCGGTACATAATTGAGTATGTAGCGAGTGAGAGAGGGAGGAGGGAGCTGAGATTTGTGTCAGTAGGTTCGCCGCGGTGGTCTGGAGCAGTCATACGCTCGCTAGTCTCCTGCCACCACTTGTCTCTCTCTCTCAGCCACATTACGTGCTGAAATTGCCACTCGACCTATGTCGAGCGCCGCCACATAGTCCAGCTTTATTTAACTCGACTTATGTTGCTCGCCGCTAATTAAGGGTTAAGAGTTAGTTGGTATAACTCAGGTGACTTGAGTGTGGAGACATAGGAAGATAGGATATAATTATATAGTACAATAAAGGATGTGTACTTGTGTATGAACAAGAAAGTATGTTTGAGTGTTTGTGTGTGTACTGTATATGTGTGCGCGTGCGTCAGTGGGAACTTTGTGACTGGAGAAGGTAAAGTTGCAAACCTTATGTTGTGTGGAAATGTTCCTTAAAGTTATTTTGTTTCATCTGTGAGCTTGCGTGTGTGCTTGCGGCTTTACTGATTTTATGAACTGTGTATGTCAACGATATTTTGCTGGATATTATGCCGTCATATCTAGGACATGATTATTTCATGTTCTACATTATTTGATTTTGAATACATAATATTACTTTAGGAGGTACCGTGTAATGCTGACCAATCATATAATTCACTGAACAATATTTTTAAAGGGTTATTCCCCGTAGCGCAATAATTGCGAAGTATTATTTGTGTAATATCTTAGGAAATGTATTGATAAAATGATTGAGATCTTATTACAGGATGCTTTCCAATAAATTTCCAAAAATATGAGAGGTTGATATTAATGTTATAAGTATAATACAAATATAGCGATAACGCGAAGACTTACGGCAATTGTTTCCGTGACGACCAAACATTTTAAGTATTGTAGTACGAACCTTTACTTATATCGCAATTTTAAGATTAAAATCTTTATCGAGAATGCGTTATATATTTGTATTTGTAACTTCAAACAAATCTTCAATAATAAATACAACAACAATACATAGATAGCACCGCCACTGTACGTACAGTTGATGAAATATGTCAGGCAGCAGTGTCATGTTCCTAATATAAAGACCCGGGATTATTTCTGTCCTAATATACAACCATGATGTTCATGAAATGTTTGTTATAATATACGTGAGATTTGAATGTAGAAGGAAATAAGTGTGGAGGTTATATGAGAAGTATTAACCCGCTGAGTACCAGCTAAATATTTATAAATGTACCACCCAGGACCAGCTGATTCTGATTTTTTTTTTATTCCAGAAACAATAGCGAATGGGTCAGGGATGAAGGAAAAACCACGAAAAACCGATCAAAAAGCTCAAAAAATGGTCCTACAGAGCCCCTGAAAACGGATTTTACAAGAGTAAAAAATTGAAGGCAATTTCCCCCAAAAAACATGTTTTTGCGAGCTCATGCGCACGCGGTTGGACTTTGAGAGTTTTCAACCATCGGCATGGGTGCGTGGGATACTTACACAGTTTCCATAAAAATCTGAGCCCTCTAGGTGCCATAGGACCGGAGTAATAGGGACCGGAGTGACACTGACGCAAACGAGGCGTCGCTGGGGTTTAGCGTTACATACATTACCGACGCACTGTTTGCGTCGCTGGGGCTCAGTGGGTTAAGATGAGTTTGTTAGTGTTATTGTTGTTATTGACCATATTGGTGTCATAGCTATCTGTAAATATTGTCTAGTAGGAGTTGTTCATGTTACCTTATCTTATTGCTATATAGAATTGTGTCTATCTTCGGTTAGTTGTTATAACACACCTGGTTTACAGTCCATCTTGAACCTAGAGAACTGTGTTACATCCCATTACTTCTGACTGAAACACTGTGAACCGCGGAACAGTAACTTTATAATGTTACTGAACAAATCACTAACAATCAAGGACATTGAGGGCCAGTCACGGTAATGACCATATTGTTTACACATAACATTATACATACTCATCTCAAAATATTGTGTAGATATGTTCTGCAGTCGGTTTATGCGGTTTTTACCATCATGCACTCCCTGCTCAAGAGCTGGGTTCCCTATTGATCAGGGACAACAGTGAATAGTTGCTACAGATTCCTAGCCTGTACTGTCCACTAACAACACTGGTGTCTGCCAATAACACACACTGGCTGGCCTGAGACTGGAACCGTCGACCTCATGGTTTGTAGGCGAGTGCTCTACCAACCACGCTACGGAATGTGGCCTGTGTCACTTGATGTTAATTAATATATATTATTTGACTTCCTTACACTTTGTTATTATAAGTGTAGTACTTATTTTCTTATCTCGATTATACTACTAAAGTGGGGGATAAATCGACAGTCATTTAGAAGTTTGTATACTTTATTTAATAAACTTCCTAACTACTCTAATAACTGTTTCTCTGTTCGGGCCGAGATGAGTTCAAGACACGGATTGAATATTACGTCGATCCACGATAGGTTGTACTTTGGAACCCTAGAACTCCCGTTACTTCCTAGTTGAATTCCCGTTATTCAGGTATTGACTCAAGTCGGCTTCGATCCAAAGGCACGTTATTAGTTTCTAAATTAATATAGTTTTTACCGAGCCCTGCTGTGTCTACTGTAGAGACCAGGGCACTAGTAAATCATACCGTTATTCACCTATTTAAACAAAAGTTATATTCTTTATCTAACCTTAAGAATGATACACCTCTACCGGGCCTATTTCGTCTACTCCAGAGACCAAGGCGTTACTACATATAATCTCTTAACATTATTTCCTATACATTACATTGACTCTTATGACAAGGACGTCATTACAAATGGTACCTCAACACTCTTTGATTATACAATATATTCCTCCAAATGAACCGGTCGTTATTACAAGTTATCTAGATTTCCCTCTCTAATACATTCTTGGCTTGTGCAACACAGTTACTCAACAGAACAGGGTGTTTCCACAATTCACCTGGATCACCCTGATCGAGAACACCATCTAATTATGTGTTCACGTAATCCTATTACAAACAAGTTATGTTCACATAAATCACTTAATCAATAATAATTCTTGATCTAGGGAAACAGTACCTCAAAACCTGTACGCGGAAAAGATTCTCTGCTTTAATCCGTTACATAGATTCTTGTGATTACAATATTATCCTGTACTTAACGCCCGTAACGCTTAACACAGATCGAATATTCCTTTAATTATGATAACAGATAAAATTTCCTTTATAACCAAAGATATCGTTGACCATACGGACTAGTGTCCTTCCTACCTATTTCTCAAACTAAAGCTGGTCTAATGGCAACTATTATTGGTTCCCCTCGAGCCTTATAGTTGCGTGTCTATCTTCAAGAATTATTCCCTTTTACTTTACTATTATTATCTAAGTCTTTCCTATCAGATCCTATGCTAATAACTACTCGGCATTGCGCCTTTGCTAACAAGAATAACTATTTCCCTCTCAACACATCATTTTATTTATATATAAGTCTAAGATCTTTTCTCTTTAGTCTGTCCTATAATGACACATCAAATATTTAAGGAACCACTAGGTTAGTCAAGCACTTTCTCTCTCTTTCTTTAAGTCTGGTTCGGGCCCAATATGGGTCCTTTAAAAATATACATTGTCTGTTATTAAGTGTGTGTGCTGGAACTGTTTTACCACCACAGAGCTGGTCAATAGCTCCTCTGGAAGTTCTCGCTCCCGTCCACTATTTGTCGTCCCTCTTGAATCGCTTGGCTGTGAGTGTGTAAGCTAGCGATGTGACGACAGGCGGCCGGATACTGAAGGTGTATCCGCCTAGTGGGAGAGAGTGAGGCTAGTCCCGGAGTGGTCTTTACTGGAACATTTAAGGGGGGCGGGGTAGCTGGAATAGTTGGCTCCGAGTTCCCTTTTGTGCCAAAGCGAGAGATGGGAAGTGGGTTGCAAGAAGCTCGCCCAGTGAGTTCCGAGGGGTGAATGACCCCTGTGACCTGCCCCACCCTTCCTTTATAGTCCCGCCTCCCGCTCTCTGGCGCTGTGATAGGCTGAGCTGGTCGCGCGGCCGCCCACTCGCTTTGAATACTCGCTCTCCCCACCTCCACTCTTTTCTCTTAGTAATAAGTTCCTGGAAGCTGGTTGCAAATGTTTTTTAGTGGCTTACGGGAGTATAGGGCTGGCACTGAGGTAGTAAACCTATTGTAACCAGAGGAAAATGTCCGGGACGAGAACGAGAGCGAATTTAAAGGTGAGGTGGTATGTTTAGCCGTGCGCTCCGAAAATGGAGGCCTCTGATTGGCCGGCCGGGAAGGTGTGTCGTGTTGATGTTCTCGGTCAGAACTGTCAAACTCAGCTGGCGAGGCGAGCTGGTAAAATGTGGCGGGGTGATTGGTGGATGGCCTTTCTACTATAGGAAGTATTATCCTTGGTAATATAGCTAGTATTTTGAATATTGAATTTTCTTTTGAATTTTTGACAACATGAAATTAGTCTACTTTTATATATAGTCATCATTCTCTCCGTTTAGATCAGCAAATTAGTTGCTTATCCGTGTGTGTGTGTGTGTGTGTGTGTGTCTATGTGTGTGAGGTGTGTATCTGTAAGGTGTGATTTTGTGAGAGATGTGTGTTTGAGGTGTGTGAGTGTGTATGTGTGTGTATGGTTGAGAGTGTATTCCTTTCGGCTGACTTGACACTGAACTTCCACAGTTCAGGTGATGACAAGAGCTCTGAACTCAACAAAAGACAAGGGTTCTCTGCGTCAGCTCCCTCCACCCTCCTCTGCTGCCCCGGTCTTTTTTTCTCTTTTACTGATTGTCCAATTTATCCTTCTCTCTCTCTCTCCCTTCCTCTTACCTTTTCAGTATACCTCTTTTTTTTCTTTTAATGCTTTAATGCTGCTCTCCTGATGTGGAACTTTTTCGGGTCTATGTCTTGAATATATAATTATTATAATTATTGTATACTGTATATAGGTGTTAACCCCTTATTAGCGGCTCACCACTTAAGTCGTATTTAATAAAGCTGGACTAACTGGCGGCGCTCGACATAGGTCGAGTGGCAATTTCAGCACGTAATGTTGCTGAGAGAGAGAGACAAGTGGTGGCAGGAGACTAGCGAGCGTATGACTGCTCCAGACCACCGCGGCGAACCTACTGACACGAATCTCAGCTCCCTCCTCCCTCTCTCACTCGCTACATACTGAATTATATGGGGAAAGTACCGAATTACTTGCTTTTTGCACTCGCGTTGCACGGTTATTGCAAGAAAACTATCCATCATACAAGGATCGTTATGGTGTCATTCGAAAGCTCTGTTCATGCCCTTTCAGGGATAGATACTTGTTTTATGTTCTGGGTCTTATTTAGGCATGAAAATGATCACGTAAACAGCCCTATTTTGGCTAAAAACACCCCGCTGGGCGGTACATATAAATAAACCGCAGAGGCCGCTCGTTATGTGTTAATACCTTGTGATGAGTTCGCCACACTTCTAGCGGCACCGAGGAGCGCGCCGCCCCTCGTTCTGGGTGGTGATTTGGTGCAGCAGACTGTTCAAAGGGGCAGCACGCTCCCCTGCAAAGATGAGCTCGTCTGGCACTTTTTGCAGTTCGACATCGAGGGCTCTCTTGAAGTTGTCTAACGAGACGCCCCTCATATCTCTTACTATCCGTGGGCGTTTGTTGAAGAGACGTGGGCATCTTTGTGATAACCAGCCCTCTCGCAGAGAGCCCATAGCACCCCTGTTATTCAACCGGGGGATATCGCATTCCCAGCCTCTCCTATCACTGAATTTCATGACTATCGGAGTATGTAGGTTTGGTACTAAACCCTCTGCGATTATCCACGTGTATATTATTAGGTAACGTTCTCTTCTACACTCCAGCAAGTACAGTTTCAGTGCTCTTAAACGCTCCCAATAGTGTAGCTGTTTTACCGAACTTATATGGGAAGTGAAATTTCTTTGTACACTCTCGAAGTCATTTATTTCACATGCTTTGTATGGGATGTTAATACGCTAAAGTATTCAAGCCGCGGTAGCACTAGACATTTGAAGAGCGTTATCATAGGTAATTCACCGCATGTTTTAACCTAACTTGCGGTGTCCGTCATATGTAAGTCTAGAGATAAATGGGCAATGAAGCGGTACCCGTCATATGACGGGCGGCATTCTGAGCACATTAGGGGCTCTGAGAGAGAGTATGTGCGTTGGGAGGATGATGGGTGGTCTCTGACCGTTCGGCACGACCACGGTGCCTCTACTGAGACTGCCGCTGCAACATCCCAGACACTCGGCCTTGCGAGACCAGGAAAAAACTGGGGAAATTATCTTATTTTAGGATTTTTCACCTTCGGTTGCTTGATCGCTACAGGATAACCCGTGGTCGTACAAGGATGATTTAGGTATCATTGGAAAGCTCTAGTATCGCCCTTTCACGAATACATAATTGTATTATGCTCTGAGTCTTCTTTATGCATGAAAAAGAGCATGAAATGAAGCTCGTTTAGGGTAAACATGCCCGCTTGGCAGGTAGTAGAGTCCAGACCTGGTGCAAAGTGGGAAAGTGGAAATGGCCTCCTCTATGTCTTTTGGACCGAAATCAATATCCAGCATTTGGGGGGTTTCCGTGAGGGAGGTTTCCATGAAAAATATATTTTGGTTTCTGATGGCTTTTGTTTCATCAGGTTCACTGAAGGCCTCTGAAGGTTGAAGGTGTATGTGCAGTCCTGTTTGTGTTTGGGTGTAGATGTTGTTCCTCCTTTCCAATATGACTGTCCAATCGTATTATTCTTACATGCTTCTCATGCTTTTTGTTAAAATCCTATGCTTCTCGACTCCTCTCTCTCTCTCTCTCTCCTTTTGTAATTTTTGTTCCCACTTGCCTTCCTTATATGATCTGGTACGAAGAAGAAGAACATAGAGAGAGAGAGAGAGAGAGATGTAGTGGATTTATAAAATTAATCTGACCTGCAGTATTTCCAGTATATCTCTGCCCCAAATGGAAATGGTTGATAGGTTAGAATATAAGTGTGTTATTGTATCTTCGCATGATTTATTGAATGCTTGCTTGTTGGAGAGTTCTGGGTAACTAGTTGAATAGTGTAAGGTAGAGTCATCAGCATATGAATGGATAGGACTGGAGGTACAGTTGAGAAGATCATTACTGAATTTTTGAAAGAGAATTGGAGATAGGACAGAACCCTGAGGAACACCGGAGTTGATAGGATCAGGAAGTATATTCATATATATATATATATATATACCGGTATATATATATATATATATATATATATATATATATATATATATATATACACAGTATATATATATATATATATATATATATATATATATATATATATACCGTATATATAATATATGTATATATACTCACTCACTTTTCCTCACTCTCCACCTTGAATGATGTAAAGTTTTAAAACTTTTTCACACGACAGGTGAAGAAGGAGGATATTGGCATCCTCCTCCCTCCCTCCCCCTATTAGTACAAAGGAGTACAAAGGAAATCAAGCAACAACAGATCTAGTGACCCTTCTAGGTTGCTTGTCCTCCAAAACACTGAGGATCAAGTGTCCAAACAGTGGTTTAGAGTGGGTAAGGGAACATTGGAAAGGGAATTACTGCCCTGGAACTAATGTCCGTGGCAGGATTAGAAAGTTAGTAGGGGACAGATGGGTTAGTAACTGAGGGGGGGATAAAATAAAGTTATTCATTTACAAACGCAGTTAGTCGCGGGTTTGAAGCGAGATATTTGTCTAGGCGGAGTTTAAATGAATCAACGGTGCTGCAGTCTATAATGTTTCGGGGAAGCCCATTCCACAAGTTGACAACTCGATTGAAGAAGAAATTCTTAGATTCGTGTGAGTTAAAAGATTTACCAATAATTTTGCAACCGTTTCCCCGCGTGTAATTAGATTGGTCGATAGTGAAGTACTTACTACAGTTCATATTGTCGATGCCTTTGATGATTTTGAACACTTGAATTAAGTCACCTCTTAATCTGCGCTGGTTTAAAGGAAATAGATTTAATTCTCTAAGACGCTCTTCGTATGGTTTGTTCTTTAGGCTAGGTATCATTTTGGTAACTCTACGTTGAACTCGTTCTAGCTTGTTTATATCTTTTTGGTAATAAGGGCACCAGGATTGAATGCAGTATTCCAGAAGAGGGCGGACTAAGGAATTGTAAAGGGTTAGGATAACTTCTTTGGATTTATGCTCAAATGACCTGCCTATAAAGCCAATTATTTTGTTTGCCTTCTTAACAACTTCTGAACATTGTTGACTCGGTTTTAGGTTACTCGATATTGTTACTCCCAGATCGGTTTCTCTGTTTACATTCTTAAGCTGAGTGCCATTCATCGAATAGTTTGCTTTCTCATTTAGGTATCCGATATGTAGTACTTTACATTTATCCGCATTGAAACTCATTTGCCAAATTTGGGCCCAACATGACAATTTATCTAGATTGTGTTGCATATCGTCAACTTGTTCTTTTGAGAGTACGCTATTTGCAATTTTTGTATCGTCAGCAAATTTTGAGATTGTACAGGTGAGGCCCTCATCTATGTCATTGATGTAAATTAGAAAGAGAATTGGTCCTAGTACAGATCCCTGGGGTACCCCGCTACTTACATTGGTCCATTTAGATGCCTTACCGTTTATGACTACTCTTTGCTTTCTGTCGCTGAGCCAATTTTCTATCCATTTCAACACACCGTCTTGTATTCCATGCGCTTTTAGTTTTAGCAGTAAACGTTTGTGGGGAACTTTGTCAAAGGCCTTTTGAAAATCAAGGTATATAATATCTACAGCTTTACTCTCATCGTAGAGGTTGAGGATATCGTGGAAGAAGTCTAAGAGGTTTGTTAAACAGGAACGTTTTTTACGAAAGCCGTGTTGAGTATCTTTAAGTATGTTATTTTCCTCTAAGTGATTTACGAGTCTGTCTCGTATGACCGTTTCTAGCATTTTACATACAACTGAGGTTAAGCTAATTGGACGATAGTTACTGGGTAGGGATTTGCTGCCTTTTTTGAATATCGGTGTTACGTTGGCTAGCTTCCACTGATCAGGCATAGTTCCAGACTGCAAGGATTTATTGAAAAGTAATGTCAGTGGTTTGGAGAGCTCATCCTTAGCTTCCTTCAGAACTCTAGGCGAGATTGTATCAGGTCCAGGCGTTTTATTTACCTTGAGTTTATCTAAACAATTCAATACTTCTCTCTCTGTAACGGTCATATTGCTTAGAACATCTGAATTATCAATCTGAATCGGCGATGGTGTAGGGATATCACTGAGGTCTTCTGTTGTAAAAACTGATGCAAAGAAGGTATTGAGGGCATTACTCATTTGTACTTCGTCTTTGGTGTATTCTCCATTTTCATCGACTAACGGTCCAACAGTTGAAGTAACTACTTTTTTCTTTCTGATATAACTATAGAATTCTTTCGGGTTTGTTTTACTTTGATTCGCAATATGTAACTCTAAGGTCTTTTTAATTTGCTTAATTAACTTTTTGGCTTTGCGTCGTAGCTCTACAAATTTCACCCGTTCTTCGTCATTTTGTGAGGATTTTAATCTATCATTAGCAAATTTTTTAGCAAGCAGGCAGTTTGAAATATCTTTATTCCACCATTTGGGCTTATTATTATGGCCTGGACGCCGTATTTTCGATGGTATGCAGTCTTGCACTGCCTTTAGGTAAGTGGTTTCGAATAACTTCCAAGATGTATTTATGTCATTATTGTTAATTAAAAAGCTCCAGTCAGTTTCTTTAAACATAGCTCTAAGTTTATGGAAGTTTGCTTTCTTGAAATTAGGGACTTTTTCGATGCTACTATTTGGTTCGTTACTAGTAAACTTTAAAGTGAAAGTTATCGTACGATGGTCGCTGTTACTGAATTCATCACCAACATTCAAATTCTCTATTAATTCTTCTTTTGTTGCAAGTACAATGTCAAGAACGTTATTACCACGGGTCGGCGTTCGAACATATTGATAAAGCGAACTCTCTTGCAAGTTCGTATACAAGTCATTTCCGGAGTGTGAAGTAAGAGTATCGCCCCACTTGGTCACAGGTAAATTAAAGTCGCCAAAAATTACGGTATCTTGTGAGTTACTTACATCTGCAATTTGTTCATAAATTTCTCGGTCAGTTTGCACTGATTGAGCTGGAGGTCTGTATATTAATGCAAGTATTATTTTTGTACCTTTATTATTCTTTATTAGCACAAAAGATGCGTCGACGTTCACAATTTGAGGTTTTGACAAGAGGGTAGGGTTAAGACTTTCTTTGATATAAAGTAAAACACCACCTCCATTTCGATTTATTCGGCTGTTCTCAAACATTACATAACCGGGAAGTGAATACTCTGCTAAAAAGTCTCTATCTTCTGTATTGAGCCAAGATTCTGTTATGCCAATCACATCATAATTTTCTGTAAATACTAGCTCCTCTAAATCTGAAAATTTATTGCGTATGCTACGAGCGTTTGCATAGAAAATCTTTAAATTTGTTATTTTAGAACTCACGGAACGCTCTTTAATAATATTTTTGGTTCTTGTCGGATCTACATTTATGTTCATGGCTGTCCTCGGTCCTCGCTGTCTTCGGTCCTTATCGCTGGTGGTCCTCGGTTGCCTCTGTTTTTTTCTTGGCGTTGGATGATTTATGTCACTGCTGCTTCTTCTCGGATGGCGTTTTTTGATCCATGGCTGCGGACTGCTTCGTGTAGGAGACGACCCATGCGTGCTGAACCCACAGGGTTTAGATGAGTGCCATCCTTGCGGAACAGAGTAGGCTGGTTGTAGAAGTTGTCCCAGAGGTTGATGAATTCAACTTCTTCCCTCAGACACAAATATTTTAGTCGGCTATTTGTGCTGAAGGCCTTGTAGAATTTATCAGGTGCGTCGATCTTGGGGAGAATGCCTGAGATGATGATATTCCTTGACTTGTTTTTGTAGTGCTGGATCATCTTGCGATATTTCTCCATCAACTCTTCGGATCTGGTGCGCATGACGTCATTTGAACCAGCATGGATGACAAAAAGGGTATTTTCATTTGCATCCTTTGTGGTATCTTCGAAGGCTTCCACAATGTCGTCCAGTCCAGCTCCTGGGATGCAAAATCTTTTTCGTTGATTTGGGACTCTGTCGCAGAACTCTTCGACCTGTCCTCGTAGGATGGAATCCCCAACGAGCCTGGTCTCTTCTGGTTCGTCTTCCATCTCTACCAATATCTCAAATCTGTTTGACATTGTGACTGGTAGATGAGACCTTTTCTGCGTTGGCCGTGCACCGTTCCTCACTGGTGTAAATCCGGAAACCTGTGGTGGCGGGACTCTACGTACAGGTCGGGGAGAGGAGTGGTTAGAACGGGGGCGAGGGGTTGGTACTGTTCGTGTTAGCAGGCTTCTTGCACGAGGAGTGGGGGAGAGACTAAGGTGAACAGGGCGGCTGTCCTGGTTTGATGTCGGCTCAGGTTCGTCAGAAGCATCTGCTGCAGTGTCTACTGCAGGTGTTGGATTGTTGGCAGATGACGTTGGGGCGGTGGTGGATGCTGGAGTTGAAACAATTGGAGTTAGTGATACTCCAACGTTGAGTGTTACAAACTCTTGGAGTGATTCCAGCTTCCTGGTGAGGGCGTTGATCTTGTTGTGGGCTTCATCCAATTTTGCTTTCAAATCCTCTCGTTGCTGGCAGAGTCGGCAGACTTGTGGATCGGCAGGAGCAAACATGGAAGCACCAAACCTACCGGCGCAGTTCGTACAGGCACGAGGCATGGTGACGATCACTTTCTTCAGATCACTTCACTCACTTAAAAACACTTAACTCACTTTAAAAACACTAAACTCACTTTAAAAACACTAAACTCACTTTAAAAACACTTCACTTACTTAAATAGGCCTAACCGAAAACAAAAAAATTGAAATACACACAAATAGGTTATCAGCGGTGATAGCCTAACCGAAAATTAAAACAAAACAAAATTAAATTTGAATACGCAGTGATAGCCGAACTGAAAACAATTTTATGTTTATTTAAACAGAAATAGGCCACCAGGGGTTATAGCCTATCCTAACCGAAAACAAAAATTATGAAATACCGGTACGCAGAAATAGGCCACCAGCGGTGATAGCCTAACTCAAAATTTAAAAATTGAAGTATGCAGAAATAGGCCACCAGGGATGATAGCCTAGACTAACCGAAAACAAAAATAACCGAAAACAAAAGTTATGAAATACCGGTACGCAGAAATAGGCCACCAGCGGTGATAGCCTAGACTAACCGAAAACAAAAATAACCGAAAACAAAAATTATGAAATACCGGTACGCAGAAATAGGCCACCAGCGGTGATAGCCTAACTGAAAATTTAAAAATTGAAGTACGCAGAAATAGGCCACCAGGGATGATAGCCTAGACTAACCGAAAACAAAAATAACCGAAAACAAAAATTATGAAATACCGGTACGCAGAAATAGGCCACCAGCGGTGATAGCCTAACTGAAAATTTAAAAATTGAAGTACCGTACACAGAAATAGGCCACCAGGGATGATAGCCTAGACTAACCGAAAACAAAAATAACCAAAAACAAAAAAGTATGAAATATGCAGAAGTAGGCTACCAGGGGTGATAACCTACCTAAAAAAGCTAAACAAATATATATATATATATATATATATATATATATATAATAGAATATGTAACTAAATATACAATTCACCAAATAGAGATTATATAAAAATAAGGTGTAACTGCACACAAGGGGTTAATATACTGTATCAACAGATGGCACTGGTGTCACTGTAGGCTAGTCAAGCAGGATTATATTTAGATAAACAAAGTTATCAGTTACTCATGTGCTATACATTTTTTTTTAACTCAACCATTGTGATACAATTGATGCTGGTGAAAGTGAAACAATACGTTATACAATATCACTATCTCAAGACGAACTTATGTTTAGGTATTGGTAAATAAAATGTCTTTACAATTATTACCATATTTCGTATTAGGAATGCATGCATTAGATGTTTGCACATTGTTGAATTGAACAATATTACAGCTAAAACTATTTCACATAATTATAAGAGTATGTATATGTGAATGTTGGCAGTTGGTGGTGTGTGGTCGGGGCACAATGACAGCTGCTCCCATGGATGTTTTCATGTTTGTATTTTCTCCTCTGGTTTTCAATGTACTATTCCTTCTCTCTTCCTCTTCGCTTGTTTTCGATTATACTTGTTTCACTATTCTACTTTCAGCACACCCTCTATTCCATTTCTCTGTGTTTCTTGTCTTTGATCGACGTAAACATGGTTAAGGGACTACAGGGTCAACTCACGCGCATGTACACTCGACCAAAAATTAATCGTTACACTGGTGAGCTGTAAATAATCTCGTGTGAACGGAATGAATCAGGTGAAATATACGTTTGTGAGGTATTATCATAAGATTTCGACCCACTTCTAGAATGTTTAGAGCGTTAATGTAAAGATTGCTTTTTGGTCGAGTGTACCTGTGGCTGAGTGTCGTCAGAATCCTCACGCTCTACCTGAACCTCTCATCTAAGACATCTGTTATTTGTGATCTATTGAACTATGCGTGTAAATAGTCATATTTAATGAAACCGGATAAAATAAACATTGAAATACATCAAGTTAATTTTACAATTAAATGTGCATAAATATGAGGTATACATAATTATAAATGATAGCGAGCATACAAATAAATAACTTATATTCAATATGAAAATTTGTTATTCTCAACAAGGGGGAGAGAGAGAGAGAGAGAGAGAAAGAGAGAGAGAGAGAGAGAGGGGTTGATACCTGATTAGGGACTATTTAATCCTAAGGAATGGCATATTAGTCATTAGAGAAGGAATGGACACACATACAAACACGCACACACACTTGTGCCTGTGTGTGTTTGTGAGAAAGAGAGAGAGAGATACTGCGAGTGAGATTATATGAGTGTATGTGTAAAAGTGAGAATGTGTGCGTGTGTGTATCTTGCCCACCTCTATAATGACATAAGGACTTTCTGATCACACATGTGAAAAGAGCTGAAACTAATATAGATATATGAAAAATATAGAGAGACAGTCAAACACCCACCCCAAGGCAAAATAGCGAGGCGGATGGACTTCATCAGGCCACAGCCATCCGCCGTAATCGGTTTTCTGCTATAACTGTGGCAAACCGGCTATCTCTATAATACCTGGTGTAGAGTGTTTGCCCTAAAAGAAAAAGTAGTATAGTACTAATGCAATAGTCAAAGTCAGGTGGTTGACAAATTCGGGAAGTCAATTTTGTAGTCAGAAGTAGAGGAGACAAAATCAGTTAGTTCAAATTAGGGAAGTCACATTTTGTTGTCGGATATCGAAGAAGAAATCCATTAACTACATCAAAAAGTATTGAAACATATTTAGCATGAGATAAAGTGAGGTTGAGCTCTGGGAGGCAGGGGACGCTCAACCCCCACTCTGACAGGATCAGCCCATCTCCTTGGCATAAACATTCTGGTAATAATACGTCGACATAAATTATTCAGTAGATGCAGTGTGTGGTAAATTCAATGACGTCATCATTATTAGCTGAGATGCTCTTCACAAATTTACTCATATCATCTCTAGCAGTTCTAAGATGGTGTTTCTTGAAATATGTCACTTGTTATAATATTTTTTTTTTAAATTTATTGTAGTTAAAGTATCTAATTGGTAGTTTGTTAAAATTTCTTTTTAAGAGGTATATTTCATATCCTTGTTTCAACAATTTTCTAATAAGGATCTTACAAGCCTCTAAAAAGTCTTCATATTTGGAACAGACTCTACTATAGCGTATTATTTGGGAAGTAAAAACACCATAGCTTTGTCTTTTGGGGATATTTCCGCAAAGAAAGAGAAAGTTAACTATATGAAATTGGAAATCTGTTCGTTTGTCATAAAGTTTTGTTACAAATTTCTTATCAATTACTTTACTTTGTATATCGAGGAATGAAGCTTTCTTATCGGAGTAATGTTCTTTATTTAAAATAAGCTCCTCAGGGTATATGTCTGTCTGTAAAATCCACACACACATACACTGCAGTTTGCAAACGTTGAGTGTGTGTGTATATGTGTGTGTGTTTGAATTCTAGCTTGCCAATGTTAACCCGTGGAGCCCTGGCTAGTTTTGTAATGTTTGTTCACCAGAACCCGGCCGTTTTTCAAAAAATGGTTTTATTCCAGAAACAATAGCGAATGGGTTAGGAATGAAGGAAAAACCACGAAAAACCGCCCAAAAAGCTTAAAAAATGGTCCTACAGAGCCCCCGAAAACGTATTTTACAAGAGTAAAAAATTGAAGGCAATTACCCCCAAAAAACAGGTTATTGCGCGCTCACGCGCACGCACGTGGACTTTGAAAGTTTTCAACCATTGGCACGGTTGCGTGGGATACGTACACAGTTCCCATACAAATCTGAGCCCTCTTGAGTGGCTACACCTGAGGTTACGGTCGGCGCAATTAGGGTGACGCGTCAGACGCGTCGCTGGGGCTGTGCGTTACATACATCGGTAGCTGGGGCTGTACGGGTTAAGCTGAACATTCTCATTAATGTCATACTTTCCCGCCTATTTCCTTTTAAACGAAAGTAGGAGGGACACACGCGCGCACACACACACACACTGCATTTTACAAGCCGTGGGTATGTGTGTGTGAAAGGGGGGGGGGGGGTATAATTAATAGATTGTCAATGTTAACCCTTCCTACCCGGTCTGCCTTAGGTAAGGACAGCACGAAAGAAGGGCCGCTACCCGGTATACCTTATCTAAGGCATGAGCTTAATAGCCTAATTAAGCTTGGTCTGAACGCCGTGCGTACGACGTATGTCAACAAACCCAAGCGTTGCGGCACTGCACCTCCGAAAACAAGAAGGAGAAGACTCTTCAATGTTATTGTTCTGACGTCAGACGAAATTAGTGTCTGAAAAGCTCCCATATTGGCAACATCTCTGCAATATTGGCTCCACTGAAATCGTCATCACAACTGAACCAGTTGACTTACAGAGCTCTACTCAACGCCAAAATACAGATTGAAAACCGCACTACGATTATAGATGAGTGGGACAGTTCTAGCAGTGAAAATAAACATGAATACGGTAGCCTAGGCCTAGACGTTTTTCAGCCAATTCGCCCGGGTAGGGGCGACCGTCATTGGGTAAGACAGCCCGGGTAGGAAGGGTTAAGCTGACAATTTTTTCCTAATGTCAAACCTTTCCGCCTATTTCCTTTTAAGCGAATGTAGGAGGGACACACACAAACACACACACACACTGCATTTTACAAACTGTGTTTGTGTGTGTGTGCACGTGTGCGCTTTTTGCAATTCTACCTTGTCCATGTTAAGCTGATGATTGTTCCTACTGTCCTATGACTAGCTGCCTAATTTACACACACACACACACACACATTGTATTTGTCTCAACATCTGATTGTTATGGTTAACTGTATAGTAACTAACATCATTGCCTTTATTCTATATATTTCAAGATAGATATCTTAGCAGTCATAATCATTATCATACCACACACAAGTACAATTATATAACACCCGCTTTGTTTCCCCTCGTATGTTCGTGATCGATCACTCAAAGTGAATTAACTGATTCAACTTCCACTGACCTCTGTCCCTACTGTAGGGAAAGTGACGTCATGTCCAGAAAACGGTGCGTTTTCTTTTAGCTGTGGGTGGGCCCTATATTCTTGGGACACTGATTGTAAATATTTCCCTATATTTACATACTTTTTCCTCACGCTTAAACTATTCCCCTCTTTTGTTTCCATTTTGGATGTTTGCTTCATTCAGCTATTCAACTTCTAGAGTTTCTTCCTTTTTTGCCTCATTCCCTATGTTTGTCCTTATCCTGACAGTACCACTTGATAAAGGAGGAACAGTTTTTCTCGTATTGTTATTGTTTTCTATATCAATTACTTTATTTTCCTTAGTCAGGTGTTTACATCCAGAGCAGCTCCGTATATCCCCAAATACTTACCATTCAAAATTTAACAATCCTAGTGGGTTGTATATATTTTATCCTTATTCCATCCTTGCTTATTATTAATCTAATTAAGTTCGTTTATTACAGTAGTTGTACCCTACATCTCGAACGGGGTAGCAAGACCAAAATACTTGAAAGGAATTTTGAATCATGTTTGGGATGATATATTGGATGGATCATCGTAGTTGGTTTTCTCTCTAGGGATAATTGCTCCTAAACTAACAATTATATAGTAGGAAATACAGCTATATGAAGCTGTGACGCTCAACCCTTATGCTGATAGTAAAGCTATTGATATTCAATACAGCTATATGAAGCTGTGAGAGGCGGGTGACGCTCAACCCTTATGCTGATAGTAAAGCTATTGATATTCAATACAGCTATATGAAGCTGTGAGAGGCGGGTGACGCTCAACCCTTATGCTGATAGTAAAGCTATTGATATTCAATACAGCTATATGAAGCTGTGAGAGGCGGGTGACGCTCAACCCTTATGCTGATAGTAAAGCTATTGATATTCAATACAGCTATATGAAGCTGTGAGAGGCGGGTGACGCTCAACCCTTATGCTGATAGTAAAGCTATTGATATTCAATAGATATTAGCACATAAGGTGATTACTGTAGCATTCGAATTCATCTGAACCTACTCTAAATTAAATCAATTATAAATATTCACTCTCTAGCCATTTAACTGTAACGTTTCAACTGTGTCCTCACACACAATATCGTGCATCTTCATGACACTTACACTCCCCAAATGTTTCAACTTTTCCCCAAGCCAGGCAGTTCCCTTTCCATTCCCATACCAATAATATTAAAACTTTCCGGTCAATTTGCGCTTCCACCGACCCCCAGTCTCCTTTCTCTTTCAACTTTGGGGGGGAAACATTTGTTACAGGCAGCTTTGTTTTAGTCTCCTTCATTCACTTAAAACAATACAAAACAAAATAAATAAATACAAATGAGCATCCTCGGCACTTGATCTGTTTCCTCCCATTCCAGACTTGCTAATTTTACGAACATATACGTACCATAAACTATCCAATCTTAACGTAATTTATCTAGTGTAAGTTAAACTAACCGTCCCATTTTCGGCCAACGTAACAGTGCATAGCAAAATTACTTCTGAGATACTTGACGGTAACCTATATTGTTTTCTTAACATAGCCTAACATAAACAGTCAAACTTGTCTTAATGTATGTTTCCATAACCTGACTTACATAACCAATGTATTAGAACGGAATGAGTGTGAACAAACAAACTTTTTAATTTGAAACAGGGGAATGTCACTTCAATGCAAACAGTGCCCTAAACATCTCACAAAGGTGCCTGTTATTTGTGAGACATATAGGAAGGGCTAATAACAGTCGGATAAATATACCTACACTACAAAGTATACAGTATATTCTAAAAATAATACAAGTTTGCCTCATTCTGCATAATAGAATTCTATACCTAGTATAGTCTCCAGAAGGACCCAACTTTCGTGGTTTTAAAGTAACCAGTGTTTACATTATATTAATATTGTGTTTTTTCTTCAATATAAGTGATTATATCATTGTAAATTATCAACACATCTAACACAGCTATAATTTTGTTATCTTACTTCTGATAAATTGTTTCCTTTTTATGAACAAAATTGATAGAAACAAATTATCTTTACAGATTGAGTGATCACAATTCATACTATTTATAGTTTCAAATTCTATAACCGCCTAATTCAATGATTAATCTCAATAATTTGGGGTTTGCGTCTAATCATGCAGTTGACGATAATGTGTTGATGGTTAAAATGCAAACAGAAGTTGAAACAATTGGGTAGTAACAGATGCAACGAAAGAGGGTATTCGTACATTGCTATATTATCGTACAGTAGCTGTTCATTTATCAAATTGTTTTCCCTCCATCCGATATAGTTTGTACTAACTTGATTATTTTTGTTTACCCATTTATTTCTTCCTATTTTGTTTCTGTTTCAGCTTCCATAAATGTTACCCTTTCCCTGCCTTCTGGTTCCTGATTTACAATGTGAATATATATTTGTTGGTAGCAGGCCCCTGGCAACTTACAATATATTGTATTAGAACTGAAGGAGATTACTAATTCCTATAAGTGTGTATGTAATGAAATTATGGATGCTATGTTGTTTAATAACGTTGAAATGTGCATACATAATGGTATTTGTTATTTAGGGCATCGATGTACATTACATTAAATTATAGCCTATACAACATAGTAATGGCTATAGGCTGTCTGCAAGGGACACCCTTTCTTACAGGATAATATGATATTATTTATAACTCCTGATCTCATTCCTCCTTCCTTAACCTTCCACCATATTTTGTTCTATCTGGTGTATGTCCCTGGCTCTCCCAAGATAAGGCTCTATAGCTCTCTCCATGAAGATGGTCATATGTAAGGTGAACCAATCATAGGGAATGGTGGTATACTGGAAGGGTTGACAGAGAGCGAGAGAGATACTTTTGTTTTCTATGTAGATGAGGGAGAGAAAAGGCAGAACTGCCTGTAACGATTGCCTCCCCAAGTTGAAAGAGTGACAGGGCCAAAATCAAGGAATGTTCGAGCCAAAATGTCTAAACACACGGAGTTTGAAGAAATTTAAGTCATAGGATGAGGGGAAGATGGCTTCAGGGAGAGAGTTCCAGAGATCAGCTGTTGAATAGAAGAAGGTTTGGGAATATCGTTTCACTCTTGGATTGGAGAGTTGCAAGGAGTAGGGATGGGATTGTGTTTCAAGACGGGTGCTACATACTCTACGTAGAGGAGGTGGTATACACTGAGAGAGCTCTGAGAAACATTGATAATTGTAATATCGGTAGAATAGCGAGAGATATGCAACACTGCGGCGAAGAGAGAGAGAGATTGCAAAGAGTCAGTGAGTGGACGTGAGTTAATGAGACAAAAGTTTTTTTTTTCTACCGTGTCGAGAAGTGCTGTGTGAGAGGATCCTTACCACACATGCGAACAATACTCAATACATGGACGCACTGTGCCCTTGTACAAAGCAAGAAGCTGTGCAGGGTTAAAGAACCCCCGGAGGCGGTTTGAGCATACCCAGCTTCTGGGAAGCTGTTTTAGCAAGAGTGGTAATATGGTCTTTCTAAGTGAGATTAGGAGAAAAAGAGATTCCTAGAATAATGAGAGAAGATGAAGTATTGTTTTGTGTATTGTTGAAGTATAGGGGATAATCCAGTGGAGTTCTTAACGGGTAGATAAATAGAGCAATTGAAAGCAACAAGAATTTCTCTGCCCCAAATGGAAATGGTTGATAGGTCAGAATTTAACTGCTTTGTGGCATCATCACATTATTTTTTGAGTGCTTGCTTGTTGGAGGGTTCTGGAAAACTAGTTGAATAGTGTAAGGTAGATTCACCAGCATATGAATGGATAGGACTGGAGGTACAGTTGAGAAGATCATTAATGAATATTAGAAAGATAATGAAGATAGGACAGAACCCTGAGGAACACCGGAGTTGATAAGTTGAGGAAGTGAACGATGGTCGTCCACAACCGCAGCTATGGAACGCCCAGAAAGGAAATTCGAGATAAAGGCACAGATAGAGGGATAGAAATCGAAGGATGGTAGTTTAGAAATTAGAGTTTTGTGCCAGACTCTATCAAAGGCCTTCGATATGTCTTGTGCAATAGAAAAGGTCTCACCGAAGTCCCGGTGTAGCAGGAAATGTTTCCCCCCTGACTGAAGTCCCCCCCCCCCCCCCCCCCCGGGAAAAGTAGCCTAGGCTCAATTTCCCATCCGGGAAAAGTGGCCTGGGCTGCTTTTCACCGGGGGCGGGGGGGGGGTTAATTTCAGACCTAGGATATTTTTCTCTCCTCGTGGCCATTATTCCCCCCTTTAATAGGAACCATTAGTTGACCATTACTTGTTTGTAGGACTGTTTAACGGAAGCATATGAATGTTTTTATTTTATTTTAATAAGTAAAGGAATTAAAAACATGCATTACACACTTATTATTTATTTAATATAAACATTTATGTATTAATTTTAAATTAAGTAGGGGGGATGACGGAGTAGCAGCGTTTGTCAGTTCATTAAAATGCTGTATTAAATCAAGTATATATTAGATTAACTTCCTCATGTAGTTATGTGCACCCTATGTGGTTGATTGGGTTTCATTTATTTCAAAATTATATTTTATTAAGCGTTATTTCCACATAACGATTTTGATTAGTTCCTTTGCGTTTATCTTGTGTCGTCCCAGTTTTTAGTTTGTTTTACATTATAATTAGACTAAATAGTGATAACGAAAGTGTTTGGGCAGAAGCTAGCGAAGGTAGCGAGACCATAGTTATTGGAGTTATTTATAGACCACCAAATATGAGTAGAATGGGCAAGTCATTGTTTAATGTTTCATTATGTTAATGTCATTGTTTTAATGTTTAACTCGATGGACTGTGTTGTCTGATATTTCGTTATGTTGGTCATTTTTGTGGTGATGGTCGAGTCATTGTTTGATGTTCCAGTCATGTTTCAGTCATTGATACACTTACCATATAACCGGGTGAGTGGGCGGGAATTTTGGCCAAGAGTGGGGAATAGTATCCTAGGCCAAAATTCCCCCGGGGGGAAATCTATCCTGGGCCAGGTTTCTCCAGGGGGGGATTTTGGACGGGGGGAAAAGCAGACTGGTACACCGGAACTCCCATCTCTCAAATACATTATCCTATGTGTTTGGTATTGTTCTATCCTCCCCACATACCTTCCTGCCTCATCCTCATCATCATCATCACCATTCATGCTCCTCGTCCTTATCTTTTCTCTTCAATCATTATGAAAAACTATTTGCAATATAGGTTAGACATTGTAAGATGAAATACTATATAGAATAGCACACATACACACCTACAGTATTTACTGTTTCCCCCAATATTTTATATTTAGCATAAATATATTGTCCATGCCCAATATCACCACCACCACAACCCTCGCCCATACTACCCACACAAACACCATCTCATTCACCAAAACCACACACATTTTTACCACCTCAATTACTGACAATTACACCTTCACCATTACCACCACCTTGGCCAACACTACCCACACAAACACCATCACCATTACCAACACCACACAAATCCTTACCACTTCAATTATTGCCAACACCCTCACATTCACCACCTGCATCATCACCACCATTCCACCCCCACAACACCATCATCATTAACACACACACACCTTTAATATTCCATAACTCCTCGTTCTCCTTCCCTAAGACTCGTCATCACTTGCATATCATTTTAACCAACATTTTTACTTCTGTATAATATCACAAATTCACACTCTGAAAAAGGGGACAACATTTTCAGATCGTATTCCTAACTGAATGCGATTCCACTAAAAGTATTATGTCAAACAGTCCGATGATGATAAAGGTAAGTATGATGTTGCAGGTATTAATTGTGTTAATAGTGATTATTGTGATAGTGACATAACTCCGGTAAGTCAAAAATAGTTTAGAGAAAGACATGTGAACATCGTTGAACGTAGTACAAATTCACAATTGCCTTAATTACACTATAATGCTTCGGTGTTGTCTTTAGTGAAACCTGGAGAGTAATAGTGGTGATGATGACACACATGATGGTAATAGCATTGGTGATGATGCAAGAATGTGTGGATGATGATTGATAATGATATTGATGATACTATTTGTTCAGAAAGAGATACATAGATATATCAATAGATAGATAAGTAATATTGAGCAAATACGAATATATAATAACTATGAAACGAAAACATAGAAGAACATTCAAATAAAGGCTAAGTCTAAGAACAAAAGAAGAGGCCTAGAGGGAAATTGATAACACTATGAGAAAGAAAGAGTGTGTGTGTTGGTGACATAGAAAAGATGATATAATTATGAAAGCATGGCAAAGAAAGGGACACTAGAGCGAAGAGAGAGGAAGAAGGGAGGGTGGCAGGTGAAATAAACGAGGAAATTCAGAAATAGATAGTTCAAAGTTGAAGGTCAAGAGATGGAAGACAAATAAAGACAGAAGAGAGAAAGAGAGAGATAAAGGTGGGTTAGGGGGGATTGCAGGTATAGGTATAGGCTGGAGTAAGGCAATATGAGAGCCCGGTAGAGTCAGGGAGAGGTAATTACTTGTATCGCAATTGCTAGGGAAAGTTCATGTGTGTGTGTGTGTGTGTGTGTGTGTGTGTGTGTGTGTGACAGAACGTATTGGTTTTCACTTGGACTAAGTGCTAAGTGCTCCTTATCATTACTTGAACAATTTATATTTTCACTTTCACTGTTGTATTTGTGTGTGTGTGTGTGTGTGTGTGTGTGTGTGTGTGTGTGTGTGTGTGTGTGTGTGTGTGTGTGTGTGTGTGTGTGTGTGTGTGTGTGTGTGTGTGTGTGTGTGTGTGTGTGTGTGTGTGTGTGTGTGTGTGTGTGTGTGTGTGTGTGTGTGTGTGTGTGTGTGTGTGTGTGTGTGTGTGTGTGTGTGTGTGTGTGTGTGTGTGTGTGTGTGTGTGTGTGTGTGTGTGTGTGTTCTTCCCTTTATTATTGTCTGTTCGTTCCACATAATGCACACCGTCATCTAATGCGCAAGCAATAAGCAAGGAAGATCTCCCGAACTTCTTGCTGGCATGCCTTTGTTTATGATAATTGTGGAATATGGTATGACAGGTTGATGTTCGGCGAGGGTAATGCTAGTAATAAAGTTATTATAACATCACCATTGTTATAACAGTATCACAACATTAACCTTATTACTGGCATTACCCTCGCCAAACGTCATCTTGTCATAATGCACAATTATTATTACTACCTTCATCTTCATCATCAGCACACCTATCACTAGTTATCTTCATTTCCTAACATCACCACACTCCTAATCACCTCCACCGTCAACCCTTTGATCCATATTCTTCACTACAACTATCATCACAGCCATGACCATAATCATCACAACACGATCATTATCATCATCATTACAACCACCATGACCACCACAATAATCACCAATCATCACTCTCACCACCCCCACAATCACCATCATCCCCCCCCCCACCCCACCCTTCCCTCCACCCTCTAACGACTAACCTTTCAGTTTCAGATAGCACATTTCTCCACCATCAACATATCGCGTTTACATTTGGCCTGCCACCGTTCTCCTCTCTACTCTTGTCATCCTTGCCTCTTCTCATTATCTTCGTTCATATTAGTTTTCTACCGCTGTCATCCCTTCCACTATCACTCTCACACCAAATACACACCACCACAACTACTGTATAAGTATAAAACCGTTAATGTAACACCTACACTACAACATAATACTAATAGTGCAACTCTAACACAATCACCACTGCAAACACAACCACCATCCAATCACCACCACCATGACCATAACCGTCATCTTCACCCATATACACCACTACCTCACCACTACCGGACTTTAAGGCTTGGCGTTAAAACTAATAGTATAAACAAAGTGCGGGCACCAATTAAAGTCTTAGCTCCCCTTTTAGTGTGTGGACCTTTGGACAACAATTTTGGTTTGTCTTCCTTTTTAACTCAATCGAGATAGGGCAGGTAATATAGTCATTGTAAACAGGGTAGCGAAAATCGTGACAAATTATGTGTGTGACTTCTAGAGAGAGAGAGAGAGAGAGAGAGAGAGAGAGAGAGAGAGAGAGAGAGAGAGACAGAGAGAGAGAGAGAGGGAAAGAGAGTCTGACTAGACATGTTTACGACGCCAAATATATACCACAGTATTAGTCACAGGCTATTATAAATACTTTACGACTGTTAAGAAAATTATTAGGTTATTAGTAGCAAAATTACACCGGTTATTAGCAGAATCGTCGACGAATTATTAATATTTATTGTACACTCAAACAAAAAACAATCATTACACCGGTGAGCTGTAAATAATCTAGTGTGAACGGAATGAATTCGGTGAAACATACGTCTGTGAGGTATTATCATAGGATTTCGACCTACTTCCAGAATGTTTAGAGCGTTAGTGTAAATTTTTTTTTTTTTGGTCGATTGTACATAAGGCAACACCGATTATCAATCAGCCTAAACTAATCTAACCTAACCTATAATAGTCTAACATGTTGTAACCTATTCAATATATATGTACTGTAAATGTAGTTAATCTAACCTTACCTATAATACTCTAACATGTTGTAACCTATTCAATATATATGTACTGTAAATGTAGTTAATCTAACCTTACCTATGATACTCTAACATGTTGTAACCTATTCCATATATATGTACTGTAAATGTAGTTAATCTAACCTTACCTATAATAGTCTAACATGTTGTAACCTATTCAATATATATGTA
Organism: Paralithodes platypus; assembly: GCA_032716605.1. Classification (NCBI taxonomy): domain Eukaryota; kingdom Metazoa; phylum Arthropoda; class Malacostraca; order Decapoda; family Lithodidae; genus Paralithodes; species Paralithodes platypus. Next base: position 56,704,986 of record CM064523.1, on the reverse strand, counting down.
CTGTAAATGTAGTTAATCTAACCTTACCTATAATAGTCTAACATGTTGTAACCTATTCCATATATATGTACTGTAAATGTAGTTAATCTAACCTTACCTATAATAGTCTAACATGTTGTAACCTATTCCATATATATGTACTGTAAATGTAGTTAATCAATATGAATAATAAATATTGGAGCGGTACTGTATACATGATAAGAAGCTAGGCGGTGTTGTGTGGCCTAAACAAGTTGGGTTATAAACCATGGTTGGTAGGTCTGGTTGTTTACAGTACCACCATAATGAGTCACTCACCACACACAGGTACAGTCATGGCAGTAAATTGTGGACCAGGCGTTTATTGTAGACACCACACCCTTGTATCTCATCCGAACACAGTTTGCATTCAGTGAAACTGGGCAGTTTAAACTGCCAGGCCCCGCCCACTACTGGGTCGCCAGTCAGTTGGCAGAAAACATTAAGTAGATAAATCATTTACACACACATTTACACACACACATACACTTCACTATATGCTTTTAGAAAGAGTGTGTATAAGCTAAACAAAAACAAAACAAAGTATTAAGTCCCGGAGTGAGTGTAAATTTGACGTTGTCTAAAATATATATCGTAGGTATGCCGAGTTATATATTCAGTGTTATATATTGCAGAGACGTTTTAGTTAGGTATCGACTATGTTACGTTCAGGCACATAACGGAATAGGCATAAAGATGAAAACGAGTGTTATGTTCAATACCCAAGTCCCTTGCATAATGCCTATTGTAGTTGGATTTTAACCTTTTTAGCACAAGTTACGTCCGTGTTAATGTATTCTAGTTACCATTAAACGATATCATTCAGATTAGGAAGGACATCTACCGATTAAAGGCAATTAATGATCTTATCAAATTCTTATAGCTACCACAAATCCGTCCAAAGCTGCATAAAACCGTCTAAGTATAGCTACAATTAAATAGAAAAGACGTCTCCCAAAATGAAAGGATTAACATTATTACGTATAACTTAACTTAAGAGTTGAGTAAAAGTAACTGGCGAAACACATAGGCCTATATGTTACCTGCTATGTAAACTACCATAGAATACAGGTTTCTGACATCGTTTAGGATACGTCAGTGTCATGAAATAGTTTTTTAACTATACTTGTCAGAGAGACATTTACATATATTTACATAGATACAATTGCCACACAGATCTTACGATCCCTGCGAGGTGGCCAGGACTTAATCTAAGTGGAGATAGCAACACTAAGGGTTAGAGAAAGTGGAAGGAAAGGATAGTAAATATGAAGGTTATCTCTCTCTCTCTCTCTCTCTGAGAAACCGAACTTGGCTCTTCCGTGATACCAACCGATTTTTCATATACTATTGTAATTATTGTATTTAATGTTTCTAGGTTAGCACACATCGATTATTAGAATTCGTCTATATTGCAAGTTAATCAGAAACAATTAGATTGGCACTGCAGCGGAATAGTTAAGGTCATAGAATTTACCCTGATACATGTTGGTAAGCCTGACAAGTAGGAAGTGTATATTTTTAGCAGTAGGAGAAGCTCTTTATGAAGATCCATACTAATTTCAACCTAATGTCAGAGAGCAATAAAGGTGAAACGAGACTCAAACTATCCAGTTTGGGGGAGGGGAGGGGTAGTTTAGCCTGATGCACAGGAAAATCGACTTTAAATCGCCATCAACAGAGAGGAATTTTGTATCTAAGTTTAAACACTGTTGCCAGCTACTCTAAATATACTGATATTCCTGAGGGAAATGCTTTATCAATAAATTAGCCTCGAAGTAAATTGATTGTTAAATAATATATAAATCAGACATGTCATGCCTCTACCATTTTTCTTAATGTATCAATGTGATCATATGCAATGTTTTCTTTCTGGCTACAGGTCATTTATAATCTTAATATTGATATTACCTCTAGCACTCTATCAGCTGCCCACTTATTCTCCTTTATTTACCGAAAATAAATCAAGTTCCCTTAATCTCTCATTGTGTGGTATATATTTCAGGGATGAGATCAATCTTGTTGTTCTGCACTGAACGGATTCGGGTTTGTATATGTCTGTTATTAAGTAGGGAAACCAAAACTGCACAGCATACTTCAGATACGGTCTCACAATTGTTTTGTATAATGGTATAACTACGGTATGTCTTTACTATGATCATGAACATTTCTGCTAATGAATCTTAGTGCACTGTTGGCTTCGTTAGCTGCTGCAGTCCATTGTCTTGTGGATTTTAGATTTTCGTTTATAAGCACTTCTTGGTCTTTGATCTGTGATATGCTCTCTACCTTTTCACCATTCATGTGATATTTGCATTTATTGTCTTGGGGAGCCTATTTGTAGTATCTGACATTTGCATGCATTAAAGGCCATCTGTCAAATTTCTGAGAAAGAGAGAGAGAGAGAGAGAGAGAGAGAGAGAGAGAGAGAGAGAGAGAGAGAGAGAGAGAGAGAGAGAGAGAGAGAGAGAGAGAGAGAGAGAGAGAGAGAGAGAGAGAGAGAGAGAGAGAGAGAGAGAGAGAGAGAGAGATTCACAAGATTCAAGAGATTGGGCTTCTCAAATGGGATTCCAGACTTGAATGTCCTGATGTGCGGGTTTAGCAATATGTAAGGGTTCATATTCTCCCAAGTCCTATGGTGGTGTAATGGTTAAGGTGTCTAACAATCTGTGTGTGATAAAACAGGTTCGAATGCCGGTGGATCACATAATACATTCATTAATTTCATTGGAGCTGTTTGGTGTGGTGGTGAAATTAATAGAATATAGATTTACAAACTACCACTATCGTTACCATTTTCCATGTTAAAGGTTAAATTTTATATACCTTTACCCCATGAAAAAGTGCTATGATATGTGTAGATGAGATTAATGTATGCCTTCATTTCTATAATAATGGTGTAAAATATACCCATTTGTATTCGTAGCCAAAATAATTAATTACAGTTCGGCTTAGGGTTATTAGCCCTGCTGGATTTTTTAAGCCAGTCCCTTTTTGTAATTAGTATTCGGTAACATGTTACTGTGTATGGAGTAATATACTTATATTGTTGTGCTAATTACTTCCAAATCCCTGGTTGTCTCAGCAAAATTGCTAGGTGATACGTTGTGCAGAGCTCGTAACACTGTCAGTTACCTGCTGTCACGTGAGTTTATTGCATACATATAAATTGACCTACGGTAGGATAATACTATATTATTTGTCGTTTTTCACTAACAGTAGTTACTCTATAGTTATATATATATTTTTGTATTATGATAATCATCACCATCAGCAGCCTTAGTTAGTCCACTGCAGGCCGATGGCCTCTCCCAAACGTTTCTAATCTAGCTGGTCAGATGTTATCCTGTTCCATCCTACTTTAGCAAAGTTTCCGATCGCATCCCTCCATCTGGTTCTCTGTCGATCCCTTCATCTAGCTCCATCTCTAGATTCCCATTGTGAACCTTTATTTGTCCATCTGCTATAATCTCTTATAAATACAGTATATGATTTTCCCAAGCCCATTTCCTCTTGTCAATGCGATTATCTTCTACTAGTGTCCAAGTTTCTTATCCATAAATTAGTACAGGAATGACACATTGTTTGCAAATTATTTCTTATATAAAAGGGGTAAGTACCTTTTCATAATACATTCTGCTTACCAAATGCGCTCCAGTACATATCTATCCTTTGTCTGATTTCTCTAGAGTGATCCGATTTTGTATTTATAACCTGGCCTATGTACTGTATATATATTCCTCCACTGAATCTGGCCCATCATCCGCTAACGTAATTTGTTGTGGTTGCACATAATCATTCAACACACTCTTGGGTTTCTATTAATTTTGAGCACTACTACAGCCACTGTATAGGCCTACTGCCCAAGTATATATATACATACAGTAGATATATACTTTAAGGCTTCCATCGTTTATGTAAGCCATCATTTGTTGTAATTCTTCCCCTGGGTCGTTAGGATAAACTTGGTCATCAGCGAATCTGAGGTTACTTTGATGTTCCCCATTAATTAACTTTTATTCCTATTTTGTCCCATTCAAGATTACCGTACTAAATATGTCTTCCAAACACGCGTGAACTAATTTGATATTGTATTATGTAGTCTACCTAATTACTGCAGTGTTAATGCACTTTATAGTCTGATAATGTTAAATGCAAACATTAGCATTCCAAATGTAAGGAACCATAAATAAATAAATAAATAAATAAATAAATCAAATAAATACATTAATTAATCGGAATACAAAAATCACTAATACCGTTTTCTATTGTGGTGCCGTTACAGTAATATACATACGCAATTACTGTGTATGGGCGGAGCTTGTTAACTATCGATACACTTGTTTCACTGGTTTTCACTTGTTTCGCTGGTTGAGCGGGCACGACTCCCGCTCAACCAGCGAAGGTAGAAATTGTTCGAACCTGCTGCCAATGTGTGGCTAGGGCTTTGGCATACCCCTGGTCTACGACTAACCGCCGTGAGTGTACCACTAAACGTTGAATAACATCGCCAACAGCTACCCCTTCGATTATCTTAAATTTCTTCTTTTCTCGTATAAGCTCTCATCTCCCCTCTTCTTGCTTTCTTATGTTCGTAATATAATTTAATCTACAATAATTACTCTCTTTAACAGCCTTCACGTATATTCTTTTCTCATAGTTTCCGTTACCTCGTGACTTGTAATTCCATGGTATCTATTCCATGTTCTTTATTTTGTCGATCAACATATTTACAACTTTCCTATGTTTTCTAAAAAAAAAAATCGGCGATGATTAATCTATCCTATCTATCTATTGCCTGACGCCGTGATCCCTAAAGGGTTGGCCACGAACGAAACGCCCCCATACACCTCTGTCCCCAGTCAGTCGACAACCGTCCTCCCAACCAGCACCGCCTTCATTAATATGCGTCTTCACTCCATCCTTCCACCTCTCTCTCAGTTTACCTTTCCCTCTCTGTCCTTCCACCTCACTCTCCACACCCTCTTAGTCATGCTCTCCCTTCCCATACGTTCCACATGGCCGAACAATCTCAAGGTGTTCCTTTTCACACTTTCCAGCACATCTACCTCCACACCACACCTCCCTCTTACTTACTCATTCGTCTGTCTATCCCATCATGTTACTCCGCATGCACTTCTCAAGTAACTCATTTCCACCCTTTTCACTCTTGGTCTGAGTCTCTCCACCAACGTCCATGCTTCGCATCCGTAAGTCAATGTCGGCTGTAAGTCAATGTCGGGATTACCACACCGTCATGCAAGGACTTCTTCACGTCCATGCTGACTACCCTATTTCTTGTTATTGCTTTCAGCGTTCCTACAACCTTTTTCCCTTGTTGCATCCTCTCCCGCACTTCTTCATCCATACTCTCATCTTTACTCAGCACACAGCCCAGATACTTAAATGAGCTGACAATCTCCACAGCCTGACCGTTTAACTTCACCTCACACTCTGTGGCTTCATCCCTTTCGATGACCATAACCTTGCCCTGGTTAATGCCAGCCTTTAAAATGGCTCCCTGGTCTATTGATTTTTCATATTACATGTCTTTGTTTTTGTAATATCTTGAAAAAGGAGCTTCTTCCTCGTTTCAGTCAACTAAAAAGGGAAAAAAAAAAAAATCCTTGTTCACATGAATGGCCAACTTGCCGATGTTTGTGACCTATAAATAAATAATCTTTCTAGTTCCGGTCAAAGGTACTGTTAACTTTTATTTGCATTTGGTTTAAGTGATGAACTTTAACACCTTCCTAGTGTGTTTGTTTGTGCTCCACACTGTTTCTTATCTTTCTTATTTTACAATTATCCACTTTTCTTCCTAACTGTTTTGATTTTTTGTTTTATGTAAGTGGAATTGTCTTTACTTTAGGTATTTGTAATATAACTTGTGTATGGGAGTGTGTGTTTCTGTTATTCATTGGTTTAGGCTTATGTCGTGACATTTATTTATTTATTGTTTCTCCCTTATTATGTGTAGTGTATTATTTAAAATGTCTCTCTCTCTCTCTCTCTCTCTCTGTCTCTGTCTCTCTCTCTCTCTCTCCCTCCTACATTACCAGTGTAGCGCCACAGGAAGGTTGGGACGACCCTCCACCACGCGAGAGGTACACTCAATGTATTGTTGGTATACCTTGTAAGGGGAAGGGGGTGTGATAGGGTGAAAACAAGACAAAGATAACACAGATATGAACACTTGAAGATATAACATCTCTATAGAATGAAGGAAAGTATAAATAATGTGTAGAAGAGTTACTGGGAATGATGGAAACAAGTGAAAGAAGAACATATAACCAAAAATACAGAAACAGACTAAGTGCCACAGTCAAACTGACTGACAAGACAAACGGAAAAATACGGACAAAAATTGAGTGAAAAGTTGAAAAAAACAAAATTACTTTTTAGGAAAGAGTTACGAAGAGAAAGAGGACTAGTTACAACAATGTATGTAGTAATAGAACCATGATATAAACACAGTCGACCGGCCACCACACTAGGCTACATCAAGGTATTTTGGTCTACCCGGAGAAAGATGATGGTGGCAACAAAAGTGAAACAATGAAAGTGGCAAGCTAGTGCGGGGGTTGTTGTATAAGGTAGTGGAAACATGAGACAGGTATTATACATAAAACAGAAACACAGACATAAATACGCCTGGTTACGTTCAAGGTATTTTGGTCAACCTGGAAACAAAAATGACGGTGGAAGCAAAAATATAGAATTCGAAAATATACGGACAGCTAAAATACTGTTGGCCAAAAATGAAAAGCATTACAAAGGAGAAGGAGTGGAAAAGTTGCTGAGTTTGGTAAAACATCAATAATTCCGAGAGAGAGAGAGAGAGAGGGGATGGGCTAAGTAAAGGAAGCGGGTAAAGATTTAGATGAATCGAATAAGGGGGTAAGTTGTGGAGGATATTGAAGAGGCGAATGGAGAAATGCAAAATAATGATGGCAGTAAATTAAAACCTAGACAATGATGTGCAGATATTTGAGTGGGTGGAGGAAGAACATTGTTGTGGGTATGTGGGGTTATGTATTATATATACACAATAGAAAACATGCATTGTCTGCAGCCTATACTCATAAAAAATGGGAAATTTACAAACAAGTGTTATTGTTCATAACCATTGTGGGAAAAAAAATTCAGGTAAAATGTGATAACGCACAATATAATGTGATAAAACACGAGAACATTAAATTGGCCGAACATAGAAGAGGTAACGGTGCAGACAAAATAATTATAGGAACAAAAACGATTATTAAGGAAAACGGAAGGGGTCAATAGTTAAGCAGCAACAAGGATAATGAATGGAACAACTGGAGGTAACTGAGGAAATAAGAGATCAAGCAAGATGGCAAAGGAAGATATTGATAATGAAGTGGGAGTTAAAATAAAGACCAGTTCAGAAAGGAAAACACAAATAAGAGATAAGAAAACGGGAGCAAAAACAGCGGAGAAAGGTGGAATTGGTTGTTTTGGTAGATGGTGAAATATGGGCTCCGGACGACACAAAATGTCTATTTTTTTCTCTGTGGAGACTCGGGGAGAGGCAAAATGTGTGTAAGAAAACTGCAAAACACTTTGCCATTTAGAATATAAGGGGTAATGGTAAAATACAAAACAGGAGAAGCAATTCAGGCATACACAGCGATTTGGGTTTTTTATAACTAAAACATAAAACAACAAGCATAATGAAATAACACAAAATAACAAACTCGATGACCAGACTTACTTTTAAAACACATGCGGGGATAAGTGCCCCAAGTGTAAAGAAAAAGGAGCAAAACCTTGCATAATTTATATAGTCTGCCCCAGAGAGAAAATGTGTGTGACTGTTAGCATTGGTAAAGTTCCCTGGGTCTTATCTTTCTGGTGATGCTTGACTTACACACAAACCATTATTTTGGTGTGACGGTGTTGTGTTATCAGCGACAAGTTGCTGCAACACAACTCTAACCAGGAGGAAGCTGTAGGCACCAGACGAACAGGGCGGTACTCCCGGGGAGTGCTAGCTGGCTGATAAGGACAGCTGGAACTCCTGTTTGACCACCTGGCCTCCCTAGCTGATCCTTTCTGTGCCTCATCAATATTGAGTTCAACCCCAGCCTGCCCTCCAAAACACCTTTTCCTTCTATCAATACGTTATACTACAAACACCTTACATACTACACTATCAATACGTTATACTACAAACACCTTACATACTACACTATCAATACGTATACTACAAACACCTTACATACTACACTATCAATACGTTATACTACAAACACCTTACATACTACACTATCAATACGTTATACTACAAACACCTTACATACTACACTATCAATACGTTATACTACAAACACCTTACATACTACACTATCTTTTTTCCAATATAAATTATGACAAAATCACGACACGCCTCGGAGGTCCCAGGGAGGGGGAGGGGGAGACCAGATATTCCCCCATTGGTTGGACCCTTGGCAACGACTTCCCTAAATGCTCTGAACCACTACCTTCTACTCTTACATTTAATGTCTGCATCATTCGTGGCCTTTCCTCTAACTCCCACTTTGTAGAACACCACTTTTCCTCTGCCAACCCTGATATTCTCTTTCTCACCGAAACTCAGGTGTTACTGACAGCAAACCCTTCTCTGTATCCTCATACATTTCTAACCTCAGATTCAAGACAAAGGTGGATGTTGCGTATATGTGCGCAACAATCTCGCTTTCTCTTGCGTTCCAACTTTGACCATTCTGAATTATCAACTCTCTAGCTAAACTGCTCGAGTGGGAAGGTGAGATACATGATTGACTTGTGAATTGTAGTCGATGTTGTATTTAGTTTGATATTTGTGTATTAATAGTGTTCACTAACCCCTGGTCCTTGAGGATCATGCCGCATTTTGATAGTTTAGTCTGGCTGTCACTGGACGATTTTACACAACATAGGCAGGATCACTGCGATTTAAAGGGGCAAAGGTTATCTCAGTTTAACCTTCATATTTCATATAATATACCCTTCCTAACCTTAATTAAATCGTCTAATAATAACCAAATAAACCTGGTAAAATACGTTTTAATCTTTAAGGGGATTATTGGAGTGCGTTTGTTTATGCAAATATTTTAGACAAAAAAGTAAGTTTAAAAACAAAACAAATAGTTATGGCAGTAGCATGGTCCTACCAGATGAAATTGCGACCATCAGCAAGCTACAAGAGCAGCTTATCGGGATCCAGACAGACGAAACACTTCTCAATTTCAAAAGGCAAAAATCACGAAGCTCATTTAGGGTCAAAGTTTGCAAAGAAAAGGCGATTCTTGGCTGTGAAGCCTTAACAGTACTCGTTCCCTTTGCTACAAATTACCCTGTGTGAGGCAGGACTTTCAGTACCAAGACAAGGTACCGAAACCGTTTGCAACCAGAGCATGACCTAAGACGCTGCCTGTCATCAAAACTCCCCCATTTTGAGAAGCTAGTCAAATTCATGCAGTGTCAGGGCTATCATTAAAGATTACTTATTGACTTGTTCACTCCAATGACCCTCTCACAGCGGTGTCATTCACTCTGTGTCTCCTGGCAATATTTAACCTAATTTGGGTATTTAGAGTTAAGAAGCTAATTACAAATCATACATAATCCTAGATTGTTTTCTTAAAAGTAATATTTAAACCAGAACATACATTTGTTGTATGTCATCGAAAGGATCTCTTAGTTTTATGTTCATTATTATTTCCTTGTATTGATCGCCCCAATCTTGATTATATGAACGCAATATTTAATTAACTTATTTTTTATTTTTTTATTTTTTTATCCAAAGCAATTTCGATACCTCTTGAATTTTAGAGCTGCTCTTTCTCAAGCTGAGTATATTATAACCACTTAGTGTTAGCCAGACTTAACATGTGATAATACTGAATGGGTTATATTTTTGTTGAAAAAATCAAGTTAAGGTCTTAGTCAGACTTGTTAGGTCTTATTGTGAATTTTGGGCATGGGTCGGCATAGTATAGTAGACCCTGGGCAGGATTTTGGGCATGGGTCGGCATAGTATAGTAGACCCTGGGCGGGATTTTGGGTCGTTGTTAAAGAAGGTTAAGAACCACTGCTCTAGAATATAGCTCGGAACCACCGGATCTTCTGAAATCTCGGTCAATAGTTTAGCCGCACTTCGGAATGTACTCACATTATCACTTAAAATCAATTGCGGAAAGCTTTGTCTGCTCACAAATTTACGGAAAGCCTACATAAAACTATCGCAAGATAAATTTGTAACTACTTCTACATGTATGGCTCTGGTAACGGCAAAAGTAAATAAAACTATATATGGTTTCATGATGGGATTATCTTTCACTTGCAAGGCACCCGAATAATCTACACCGGTTACCGAAGAGGGATCACTGGGGTAACTCTGAAGCTAGGCACATCTTTTACAAACTACGCATCTTTTCAGTACCGTTTTGACCGTCTGCTGCATTTGTGGGATCCACCACTTCTGTCGTAAATAGGATACCAAGTGCCCCACGCCATAATGACAACAATTATGTGACCTTTATTAATAGTCAATGAGGTTATCGGATGCTGCGATGGTAATAATATGGGATATTGACTGTCATCGCAGATAGATGATAACTGGAACCTACCCTTACACCTAATTACATTATCATCCATATACAATCGTAATTGCCTTATGAGATTGGTACTAGATAGTTTTGCAGATGCGTCGTTAAAATCATCCCATTTTCTCTTAAAAGATTATCTTTGTACTAGCTTACTCAATAGTCTCGGCAGCGAGCATTTCATTAATTGATAAGGTAGGCGTGACTCTTAAGCTCATCTTACTGACCTTTTACTGCAAATTATGTACATAACGATCTATCTATCTATATCTATATGCTCAGGCCCAATCCCCACTTTTCCTATTTTTATTTTTACTTTATATATAATTATATATTATTAAAACAACGAACAAACACAGACAAAACACAAATTCACACACATCTAGGTCACCCCGGAGAAGACCCAGAGACCAGGGTCACCAATGTCGCTGCAGCACTCCCCCTGCCCCCGACCACCCGGAGAGGTTCCGATCTCGGCAGGCAGACATGCAGCGGATCCGAAGCCCCAAGCCCGCCCACCACACTTCCAGGCGCACCCTTCATATTAATCATCTCCCCGGGCCAGGCGCCTGATGGACGATTATCTAGTCCAACTTGCGCCCGACCCCTTCCCCCAAATGACCACGTGCTCACTCAACTATTCACAAGCATTCTCCATTCATTCCTGTTTATTACCACTTCCTTTGCCTGATCTATAGTCATTCCTCTATCATCCAAAGCTTGTCTTATACAGTCTCTCCATCTCAATTTGGGTCTTCCTGCCCTTCTATCTCCCCTTGTATCTGACTCACATATTCTCTGTTTAAGCCTTTCATCTCCCATTCATTCAACATGACCATCAGCACCCTTCTGTCCACTGGCTGACAAATGTTCCTGCTGCCCCACTCTCCTACGTATCTCTTAATTCCTCAATCCGTCTCTACGTGTAACTCCACACATACTCCTCAAGCAGCTAATCTCCATCACATCCAGCTTTCTTCTCTCCTTTTTCTTCAGAGCCCATGTCTCAGCCCCATACATCACTGTTGGCACACCCATTCCTTGTTACATTGCACTTTTTACTTGCATTCCGAGATTTGTCACCTTCCACATACTTCCCATTGCTCCGAAAACCTTCCTTCCTTCACACACTCTCTGTTTTACCTCCATTTGTATACCTCCACTCCTGCTCATCGTTCCTCCTAGATATTTAAAAAACTCTACTTGTTCCAATATTTCCCCATCCAGCCTCACATCTAGATTCACCCTACGATTACCCCTATTACACACCATTACTTTACTTTATTGACGTTCACCTTCAGTTTCCTTTTCCCACAAACCACTCCAAACTCTTTGACTACCCGCTGCAATTTCTCCTCATCAACACTTGTGTCATCAGCGATCAGCAACTGATTCAACTCCCAATCTCTACCATTCTCTCCTACTTAACCCAATCATCTTCCCATAGTTCTCATTTTCACCTCCTTCACCACACCAACATACCCTTACACCCAGGCAATTACTCTTACTGCCTTATCATAGCTACTAACTCTATCCCAAAGTACCGTGAAGCTATCTATATCTTGAGTGACCACTGTCGTGGCTGTTGAATTTACTGGAATTTCTACGAGAATGTTAACATGATCTGGTTTAGCCGTTGCCAGATCCTCTGGCCATTCTTGTGATGTAAGCCACGAAGTTCCCTGCCACCACAACGAAGAATCGACAACTATCTTGCAGAAATATCTCTAGTCAAAAGGTCACTTGGATTATCTTTTGAGCACACATATTTAACCCTTAAAAAGCGGCTCACCACTTAAGCCGTGTTGAAAAAACTGGCAAAAAACGGGTGAAAAAAGGGTGGAAATAGAGTGAAAATGGGTGGGATAGTAATGATCCATACGTCCGACATCTGTGGCCTCCCGGCCCACACTAACTCCAGTTCCCCCACCGCGCATGAGGATGACAGTGTAACCAATAGTTCGCTAAAAGTGAGCAAGGTAGCAAAATCTGCTAAACTTCCATCTTCGAGGTAACACTGTCAGTGCTCCACGAGTGCTACGTAGCTGTATGTGGCGTCATTGTGTAGCGATTTCCACATAGTTTTCGGCGCAATACAGTTCCTTTCATACTGATGGTTGATATAGCAGTCAGAACGGCCCAGAAAGGCCCAAAACGGCCACAGAGCACCCGCTAGAGGAGGGTAATAGCATTGGGTAGTAGCCCATGAATCTCATCCACTCTGTTACTGACATACACAGGTAACACCTTCTGACTGCGCAACCATGCTTTCGCAATCTGACTATCGGACCACAAATACACTGAATTGAACAGATTATAATCCGAAAGTGCTTTCATGACAAAGTGAATAAGACGTTCGGCTAATAATGTGGCTGTCAATTTCAATTTGGGCACTGTCACTTTCTTGATGGGCGCTACACGAGCCTTGGCAGCGACTATAGCGCCGTGGCACCCATTAGAAAGGTACATAACAGCGCCATACGCAGAATTACTAGCATCACAAAACGTGTGCAAAATCACTGCATTATTGGAGATGATTTGTTTTGGGAAAATGATGTCCTGACAGCTGTTCAAAACCGCCAATCAAAGATTGCCAGATTGTTATCAAATCAGGAGAGATTTTCTCATCCCAACCAATCTTGGTACGCCACAGAATCTGTAGGAACAATCGTGACCTAACACTAACTGGCAATAGTATACGGAGTGAATCAAACAATTGCGCGGCGAGGCGCAAACATTGACGCTTAGTGGTCACACCTCTCCTCTTCTCGCTTACTATCATATCTTACGTTCTGCACAGTAAAACAGATTGTCTTTTTAGCATTTTGTTTAGGGTACATTTCTTGGAGAACCAATTTCCTGGCGGGATCTCTGGGCTTCCGGAGCTGACTACTACTAGAGCCGCGTTACTATCGGGGAACTTTACCTCTAGACATGATTTAGGATCCTTTCCCGACTGTGTAAATTTGCTGGCCTTCATTTTCGAATTGTATGTATTTTTTTACATGCGTTAACCCGAGTCGGAGTGAGAGGTGGTAGATGGAGTCTAGTTCCATATGAAGTTATCACCATTAATCTATTCGGTGGTCTAGTTGGTTAGGTGTTAGATTGCTGTTCTGCTGACCTGGGTTCGAAGCCGTACTAGGTCATGTTGCAAAAATAGTAATATGTAATATACCTTATCTTATTTATTATATTTGTATAACTTATATTACATCTCACGGCTGTACTATTTACTATGCAATCATTATAACCATCTCTCATATAATTTTAAGGTAGTATACCTGCTATGAATGATCTTTATGCAGGTAACTATACATTCTGAAGAGGTATTCATTGTAACTCTTTGCAACTTCCCCCTTCTAAAACTCATGAGTCAGAAACCGTTCTCACGCCATTTAAGCCAACGTGCATTTGTGTCTCTCTCTTATGCCCTCATCCTATGACCGGAAGGAGTGGTGGAAATTTCCTTTAGCTCTAGAGGGGTGTTGGAAGGTAGGTAGTGAGGCTAGGTGGGAATGTGGACTGGCAGATAGACATTAGCAACGAGCCCGAGAACATAGCCCAGAGATTCCTCTCATTATAGGGAATTCTCTCTTACTTATATATTAGTACATCTGTATACTATTTCAGTTGGTACTTGAATAAATATCAAAGTTGGTATTGGATACCACAGTCCTTTAATTTTACCTTTTACCTATAAGTATAAATATTATATTTATTAGGTTTAAAAGACGTTAATGGTGGCAGCATTACTTTAACTAAAATAAAGATACAATTATCTATCATATATCTATCAATCAACGAGCAGAGAGGAAAGGAGCTGAGATCAACCTATAACTACATTACATATAGCTCATAAGGACATCGACACCTTTAGTCATCCTTACTAAGAGTCAATAGTTAACCCTCAAGGCTTTTAAGATAACATAGGATCGTACCTCAAAACGTCCTAATCTTTACACCTTACTTACAGTGACTGTCAAAAGTCATTTGTAACACTTAAATCTTATTTTTGTTTTACCCGCTAGCCCACATACGGACATTTTATATATATACTGTATTATATGTATATATTGTTATGTTTTAGACGAGGTGAAATGACACAAACAATAGGTTAACTTTAAATTGGAGACTAATGTAGAAATTAAATTAAGTATTATCATGTAACAATAAAATCAAAGTCTCTTCAGGACGAGTAATAAGAATATAATAATGCACTAAGATTTGGCCAAGTAACAAAAAGAATAAATATCAGAAAATATGCAATGTAAAACATAAGTATATATCTTTACTGAAGCAATGCAGTATTTAAATAGCTATATCACATAAGAATTAATATTTTCTCAAGATCACTGGAAATGGTTAATTTATGTTTATTAACTTAAGGAAATGCACAATACGTTAATAAAAGCAATACAAATAATTAATACAACCATTTAAAAGTGAAATAAGCACTAAAATATCACTTGAGAAAATATCTTTCTGAAAATACAATAATAAGGGGTAACTCAATTAATCTGATCAAATTCACAAACTTGGAAACTAATCACAAATTAATTAATGCTTTACACTTATAATATTAATAAATGCAATCAAAAGGAAATAACAAAATTATATGAATTCACAGAACACTCAATGAAA
The DNA here is from genome assembly GCA_032716605.1 of Paralithodes platypus. Lineage (NCBI taxonomy): Eukaryota > Metazoa > Arthropoda > Malacostraca > Decapoda > Lithodidae > Paralithodes > Paralithodes platypus. The sequence goes on along the minus strand of CM064523.1, from coordinate 56,689,714 downwards.
ATTAATTATTAACTGATCACAAGATTAACTTATAATTAATACACAATAATATCACTAAGAATAATAAATAAGCTATTATATGGGAAACACTTTTGAACTCAACTCCCCAATAACAGGTAACAGCTTGCAGGTTGCTTTATCGTTTGATGGTAGCCAGGAGAGATATGTCACTTCACTAGGTATAATGGTAAACTACAGTATGGACAGGCAAGAGAGAGAGAACAGGCGTGGCGAGTCAGTTGGTCTGAGAGTCCAGACTGCAGGTACGCAGGGGGTATATATAATCCACCAGAGAAACTAGAATATTCTACTGCTCTCGTGAATGAAATGATGCAAGGCTGAGAGAGACAGGCTAGAAGAGCCTGACAGGTCTAGAATTTGCGAGAAGCAAATAAATAAGTGGGAAACTAAATTATCATACTAATCTGGCTTATATAATTAATTTTAAGTCTGGATTACATTACAATATATATATATATATATATATATATATATATATATATATATATATATATATATATATACAGTATATATATTTTGTATCATCAAATATTTTTGCCAATCTAATTTTGTATTATTTGGAACATTAATCTACTGTGCAATACTGCATTCAAATTATGGGTTAAGTTTAATGTTGACAAATTAGCAGTGATATGCGCATTAGTTATGATTATATATGAAAACGGCGTAATAATGGATAAGTTTCTGACATATTTAAGAATGTGGTATTTAAACATTATGATTTATTATATGAATATTATTACAATTTGGTTGTATTGGCTTTATACTGTATATTACAAATTGCTGATGTGTAACATTACGTCACAGAGATACAAGTAGAGCCATCTACCGCGAGATTGGTGTACAGTCGGGGTGATTAGCCATTTTTGTTCAGTTTCTATCCAGTGCTCACACCGACAAGTGGCTTCTTCTATTGAAGGTATAGTTATTTAGTGTTATATTATGCAGTCATTGATAGTCATTAAGTGTAAATCAGAGAAAGCTTATATATTGTATTGTTCTTTGTACCGTCAGTGAATATGTTAATGGATTATTGTGATTTATCATAATATGATTCATTGTATCGTTTTGATCTACTGAATTCATGTACGGTGGCACTAATGAGTCATGTCTCGGCGGTCATGACGTTCGGCTCGCTCTGTACTGTATTAACGTCTGTCAGATGTTGAATAGGGTGGGCAAGTGTGGGAACATGTTAGTATATCTCACTCAAAAGGAAGACAATTTTATCGGTCAGTATTGCTGATATCAGACTACCAGTTATTGATCAAAACATAATTGTGGCCGGGACATCACTTATTGGGCCGACTGTACTTTATTAAGTGGACCATAGTTTGGGTAATTCTCAGTTTGTAATTAATTTCTGATAATTAAATATTAAAGGTATTATAGTGAATTTATACAATATACATTGCTCACAGTACTGAGTGATCGACACCGAGGTATGAGGTAATTCAGTTATATCAGTCCGTCACATGGAAGCGGGGCTAACGTTTTAAGTTTTTTATTATGGTTTTGCGTTTAATTTTAATTATATATAAATGTTAATTCTATCTATCTATCTATCTATATGCTCAGGCCCAATCCCCATTTTGGGGGTAGCCGACTCAAGACAGAGCAAGAACAGGGAAAACACAAAAACAACGTAAAACAAAAAATAAACACAGATAAAAAACACAAACTCACACACATCCAGGTCACCCAGGAGAAGACCCAGAGACCAGGGTTACCAAGGTCGCTCCAGCACCCCCGGCCCCTGACCACCCGGAGAGGTTCCGATCTCGGCAGGCAGACATGCAGCGGAGCCAAAGCCACAAGCCCTCCCACCACACTTCCAGGCACACCCTTCATATTAATCGTCCCCCCGGGCCAGGCGCCTGATGGACTATTATCTAGTCGAACTTGCTCCCGACCCCTTTCTCCAAATGACCACGTGTTCACTCAACTATTCACAAGCATTCTCCATTCACTCCTGTCCACCACCACTTCCCCTGCCTGATCTATAGTCATTCCTCTATCATCCAAAGCCTTTCTTACACAGTCTCTCCATCTCAATGGGGGTCTTCCTGCCCTTCTATCTCCCCTTGTACCTGACTCACATATTCTCTTTGTAAGCCTTTCATCTCCCATTCGTTCAACATGACCATACCAGCTCAGCACCCTTCTGTCCACTCTGGCTGACAAATGTTCCTGCTGCCCCACTCTCCTACGTATCTCTTCATTCCTCAATCTGTCTCTACAAGTAACTCCACACATACTCCTCAAGCAGCTCATCTCCATCACATCCAGCCCTGTTATGTTACTGTTATCCAGTAATGTTAATTACGGATAAGAAAATGTATTAACAATGTGAATCACTACTTACATCACTAAAATAAGGTGTGCGCGGTCATGTGTTGACTGTCTTCGAAATTAAATATCTTCTACTTATTGTCCGAAATTACGTCAAAGCGGGAATGCTTGATCATTAAGAAGAATGCATATATTTATTCAATATGTGATAGTACGATTTTGAAGTTACATTATAAATTACTTGAGCCGATATGGCGAAATATTAATGAAATGGATGCCTATTCAATATATAACTGTAAAACCTTTCAATGCAAATAAATGTCAGTTTTTAGGGAAGATGGCTATGGGCATGAAAATTAAAAGTGTGAACCAAACATTCGTTAATACAAATTGTGCTTCCAAAAAAGAGCCCAAACACAAAACAGTAAATACGTAAAAAGAGTGAGTGATTAAAGGTGAGAAGGGCGATTTAATCAATATGAAAGAAAAAACCCCACAACGAACAATGAAAGCAATATTAAGAGAGAGAGAGTGTGTGTGTGTGTGTGTGTGTGTGTGTGTGTGCGCGTGTGCGAGAGAGAGTACAAAGGAGTACAAAGGAAATCAAGCAACAACAGATCTAGTGACCCTTCTAGGTTGCTTGTCCTCCAAAACACTGAGGATCAAGTGTCCAAACAGTGGTTTAGAGTGGGTAAGGGAACATTGGAAAGGGAATTACTGCCCTGGAACTAATGTCCGTGGCAGGATTAGGAAGTTAGTAGGGGACAGATGGGTTAGTAACTGAGGGGGGGATAAAATAAAGTTATTCATTTACAAACGCAGTCAGTCGCGGGTTTGATGCGAGATATTTGTCTAGGCGGAGTTTAAATGAATCAACGGTGATGCAGTCTATAACGTTTCGGGGAAGCCCATTCCACAAGTTGACAACTCGATTGAAGAAGAAATTCTTAGATTCGTGCGAGTTAAAAGATTTACCAATAATTTTGCAACCGTTTCCCCGCGTGTAATTAGATTGGTCGATAGTGAAGTACTTACTACAGTTCATATTGTCGATGCCTTTGATGATTTTGAACACTTGAATTAAGTCGCCTCTTAATCTGTGCTGGGTTAAAGGAAATAGATTTAATTCTCTAAGACGCTCTTCGTATGGTTTGTTCTTTAGGCTAGGTATCATTTTGGTAACTCTACGTTGAACTCGTTCTAGCTTGTTTATATCTTTTTGGTAATAAGGGCACCAGGATTGAACGCAGTATTCCAGAAGAGGGCAGACTAAGGAATTGTAAAGGGTTAGGATAACTTCTTTGGATTTATGCTCAAATGACCTGCCTATAAAGCCAATTATTTTGTTTGCCTTCTTAACAACTTCTGAACATTGTTGACTCGATTTTAGGTTACTCGATATTGTTACTCCCAGATCGGTTTCTCTGTTTACATTCTTAAGCTGAGTGCCATTCATCGAATAGTTTGCTTTCTCATTTAGGTATCCGATATGTATTACTTTACATTTATCCGCATTGAAACTCATTTGCCAAATTTGGGCCCAACATGACAATTTATCTAGATTGTGTTGCATATCGTCAACTTGTTCTTTTGAGAGTACGCTATTTGCAACTTTTGTATCGTCAGCAAATTTTGAGATTGTACAGGTGAGACCCTCATCTATGTCGTTGATGTAAATTAGAAAGAGAATTGGTCCTAGTACCGATCCCTGGGGTACCCCGCTACTTACATTGGTCCATTTTGATGCCTTACCGTTTATGACTACTCTTTGCTTTCTGTCGCTGAGCCAATTTTCTATCCATTTCAACACACCGTCTTGTATTCCATGCGCTTTTAGTTTTAGCAGTAAACGTTTGTGGGGAACTTTGTCAAAGGCCTTTTGAAAATCAAGGTATATAATATCTACAGCTTTACTCTCATCGTAGAGGTTGAGGATATCGTGGAAGAAGTCTAAGAGGTTTGTTAAACAGGAAAGTTTTTTACGAAAGCCGTGTTGAGTATCTTTAAGTATGTTATTTTCCTCTAAGTGATTTACGAGTCTGTCTCGTATGACCGTTTCTAGCATTTTACATACAACTGAGGTTAAGCTAATTGGACGATAGTTACTGGATAGGGATTTGCTGCCTTTTTTGAATATCGGTGTTACGTTGGCTAGCTTCCACTGATCGGGCATAGTTCCAGACTGCAAGGATTTATTGAATAGTAATGTCAGTGGTTTAGAGAGCTCATCCTTAGCTTCCTTTAGAACTCTAGGCGAGATTGTATCAGGTCCAGGCGTTTTATTTACCTTGAGTTTATCTAAACAATTCAATACTTCTCTCTCTGTAACGGTGATATTGCTTAAAACATCTGAATTATCAATCTGAATCGGCGATGGTGTAGGGATATCACTGAGGTCTTCTGTTGTAAAAACTGATGCAAAGAAGGTATTGAGGGCATTACTCATTTGTTCTTCGTCTTTGGTGTATTCTCCATTTTCATCGACTAACGGTCCAACAGTTGAAGTAACTACTTTTTTCTTTCTGATATAACTATAGAATTCTTTCGGGTTTGTTTTACTTTGATTCGCAATATGTAACTCTAAGGTCTTTTTACTTTGCTTAATTAACTTTTTGGCTACGGAAGAAGGAAGAAGGGCTAAACGGTGAGTAAGTAAGTAAGTGAGTAATCAAATGAGAACGATCCGTGAAATGAACCTGGAATTTGGACTTATTTGGAACATTGTGCGTGTTGTTTTATATTTTGCGCGAAGTTGTGTGTGTGTGTGTGTGTGTGTGTGTAGGAAGAGGGAGGTGGTCATATGTCGACGTTTACGTTGACATGATTGTAAAATGTAATTACTGTTTTACATTATTTATATGTGGATATAATTATAGTAATGATGAATACTGGTAGATAGATGGATATACGTGCTTTTGCCGGCATTTATTAACATAGCACCAATTTGTGTTTTTAAGTAAACATTCAAGGAACAATTTGTCCTTGTATTATACAGCTATATTGCCAGGTGTCAGAACTAGCACACTAGTTTGTTATCATATATTATGATCTACCTGGAGTATATTATACAGTATATATATATATATATATATATATATATATATATATATATATATATATATATATATATATATAGGCCTATTGTGTTTCCTGTTATTTAATTAATGTCATTACTGGAGAATGTCTGAACAGGTACTCCTAAAATATAAATTATATTGTGAGGAATGGCCCGATAAACAAATTACTGAATTGTTAGGATTACTAGCCATGAATGTATTGAACACATATTTCTATACACATCTTGGCCCACACAAACATGCACCCACTTCTACTCATTTCATTTATTAATTAGTTGCCTTTTAGAGTTTATATCCGTACAAACCACCACAATAATTATGCAGGGATAGCTGCAACAAAGATCCCTCTAGTCAAGAGTATTGCTGATGTATTCAGTAAATCTGTCCATAGTGTCCAATAACCTGGGCACCCAAGCGTTAAGAGGAGAATTATTGGAGCACTGATGTTATCAGTTTACCATTACAATGTGTGTGTGTGTGTGTGAATATTTATCCAGCCCAAGACCCCCTTATCACGTTCACCATACATCTAGAGGCGGTATGTGGGTGTGGAGGGGCGAGTAGGTTAAAAGTTCCTGGTTAAACATAATTATATAATTCACTAAGTTATAATTTCATCTTTAGTGGACCCCAATGTTTCCATAAATTTGTAATATGATCGGACTAAATTGAATTCCATTAGTTCTGGTACCTGGCATTGACATCAGGTGATCGTGTGTCAACGTGAAATAATGCCTGAGGCCATGAAGGTTTAACGACTGGGTGAATGTTGGAGGCAGTAGGGAAGTCGTATTATTCAATTTACGGTACAAGCTGCCTTCGTAAGCTGAATATGTATAGTTTGTGAATTTGTTGGCTACAGTATCAATAGAACGATCACTGTGTGTAGCAGATTATATAAAACATGGCAACTTTATATAACAATACCCGGTACGTTATATTTTGTATGTCTTTTATGATAGTAAAATCCAGCAATCCTCTCATTTCTTAACTTTGGTTTGGTAAAATATTTTTGTTGAGTCACATATGCCATAGCACATTACATTTGTGTGTACATGATTAATTGCTCCCATAATATATACACATTTGTTTAACCCTTTCACGCATACGACGCAATGTTTAGCCTGTTAGGGATACTTTAAAGCTTTTGTTACCATCAGGGGTATTTAGAAACCTTTAGTTTAGTTACTTCAACCTCTGCAGTTGTCTTTGAGTTAGCTGTGGGCAGAGAACTCATTTTGGGGAGGTAATTATTAGAGTGAGAGAACTCTATTTCTTATTGCTAGTCTGGCAACCTCTGCGCCATAAAAGCGTGAAAGGGTTAATTAGAATGTTACATCTATAAACTTGAAATATGAAACTTTTGAGCATAAATATATTTGCTAACTTGATATTCTATCACTCAACACGATGATGTCAGGTTAAAATTAGAGATTGCTAGTGAAAGAATGAGACAGTCGAGTTCTTGCTGCCGGCTCATTCGTATTCTGCCTTCACCACACTCTTCCCCTCCTCATGTGCTCGGATATAAAAGTTGTACAACAATGTTAATTGTTGGAACATTTTCATTGCGAAGAGTGAGCAATGGCCGTCCACAACTGCAGCTATGGAACTATCAGAAAGGACATTAGAGACATAGACACTGATAGAGGGATAGAAACCGAAGGAGGATAGTTTGGGAATTAGAGATTTGCCCACAACTCTATTGAAGATTTTGAAATGCCTAGCGCAACATAAAAAGTGTCACCGAATTCTCAAAGGGAGGATGACCAAGACTTAGTAAGATAAGCAAGGAGATCACTAATAGAGCAGCCTTAAAGGACCATACTGGCAATCTGAGAGTAGATTATGGTAAGATAAATGCTTAACCCTTCCCCCCCAGGGGCCCTATCCTAAGGACATTGTTGAGACCCGGGCGATGTGGCCAAAATACGTCTACGCCTAGGCTACCGTATCTTTGTTATTTTAACTGCTAGAAAATTCCCACACATGTCTAAACGGACTGTGGTTTCCAATCTGTAGACTGGTGTAGAGTAGAGCTCTCTAAGTCAACTGGTTCAGTTGTGATGACGATATCCGTGGAGCGTATTTTGCCGTGATTTTAGCCATATGAGACTTTTCACTACTGAAACAACAACATACAGCCACACAAAAACAAACGACGCCTCTCCTTCTTGTGTTCGGAAATGCGCTGCGTCGGTCCAACCGGCTGTGTTTATATGCGTCGGACGGACGGCTTTCAAAACAAGCTGAATAGGCTTTCAAGCTTACGGACTATATAAGGACACCCGGGTTCTGGCCCATCTGCCGCAGCGTCCTTACATAAGGCTGCCCGGGCTGGAAGGGTTAAGACATTTTGAATTTTTAGTATATGTTTTAAAAACTTAAGAGATGCAAGAACTGGGAGCAATTGGACGATGGTTGGAGGTTTGAGAGTAGTCACCCTTCTTTGGGATAGGTTGAATGAGAGCAAACTTCCAACAAGAAAGAAAGACATCAGAGGAAAGGCAGAGACAAAAAAGTTTGCCTAGGCAGGTAGTCGGCAAGAAAGAACAGTACAACAGGAGGAACACCATCCAGTCCGTAAGCCTTCTTAGTATTAAGCCCAGAGAGGGCAGAAAATACATCCTTGGAAGAAATTAGGATATTAGGCATAGGTAAATGAGAGGTGGGTGGAGAGGAAGGAATAGCACCAGAATCATCCTAGGTAGAGTTTTTAGCAAAAGTTTGAGCAAATAGTTCAGCTTTGCCAGAGGATGTGACAGTGGTGCCGTCAGAGTGGAAAAGACGAGGAAGTAAAATTGTTTGAGAGGTTTTGGCTAGATGCCAGAAAGCTTGGGAAGAACTAGAACTGGAGAGTTTAGAACATTTGTTATTGATTGACTTTTTTAGCTAGTCGGAGAACAGATTTGGCTTGAATCCGGGCAGTAACATATGAAGCACGAGAAGTTTGAGTTTGAAGGCAACGGTACCGTTTGAATGCTTCCTCCTTATTGTGGACAGCAGTTGAACAAGCATAAGTCAACGAAGATATGTTTGCATTACACTGAGAGAAAGAAAATGGAATGCATGCCTTGATGCCCAAGAGGATTGCCTCGGTTATGCACTCTGCACACTTCAAAGGTCGCTGGCCACGGAAACAAAAATCATTCCATGGGAAATCAAAGCAGTCCTGCCGAAGAGCCTCCCAGTCGGCAGCGCCAAGGTGCCACAAGCGTCACTGGCTGGGAGGATCAGATAGCCGTACTGAAGAGATTGTACTGGTAATTGAGATAACGTGATCAGAGGAGCCCAACGGAGAGAAAAGGTTTACAGCGTAAGGGGAAGGATAGAAGTTAGAAACAAGTCAAGAATGTGGAGCCGATCTCCAAGGTGGTCAGGAATACGAGTAGGGTGTTTGACTAAGTGGTCTAGATCATTTAGGATTGAACAGATGTAGGCTTGTTCACCAGGTTGGTCAGCGAAATGAGAGGAGAGCCATTGGTGGTGGTGAACATTGAAATTTCCTAAGATGGAAATTTTTTGCGGAAGGAGAGATGGACAGAATGGGTTCCACTGTAGAAGGTAGATAGTCATAGAATGTTGGACAGTCAGTAGACATTTTTACCTAGATTCAGAATTCAAACTACAGATTAGAACAATTATAATTATTTCGTCTGCACATTATAAAACCCATCCTGAACATTTGTGTTTGTCTGTATAGCAAATGACTGATTTCCATTTGCCTAGAGGAAGAACATCAATGGTTCAGAGAACGTTTAGATTTAGGGGAGCTCAATTATGGAAATATATGTCTAATCACGTCTCACACCAGTGTTCAGTTTCCACCTTAAGAAAAGGCTTAAACATTCCCACTTCAAAATGATCTACCTACGTTTGCGTAATCGTTAAGCTACTTAAAGTATTTCTTATAAAGTCATCGTAAACTTAATATGTATAATTTTGGTGAAAATTAGTATTGTATGCATTAGCCTATATGTTCAATAATGTGTCAAGTAACTGACTCTTTTGTTATTTATGTATTTATTTTATATTATATCCATTTCCCATTTTGTTAGTGTTAATATTTGTTTGTTTTATTATTGATAATTATTATATAATTTTCTTGCAACTGCACTTTTCACTTACCGTCACTGTTGTAATATAGCATGAAAAGACATATACTAGGTCCTAGGACATTATATACCATTGGGTATCCAGTCCTCATTGCCATGAATGGTTTTATGTAATTATGACTTAACCCATTGAGGACCAGCGACGCATCACGTGCGTCGGCAATGTACAGTATGTAACGCTAAACCCCAGCGCCACATAGGGTGCGTCGCGGTCAATTACTCCGGTCCTATGTCACCTAAAGGTCTCCGATTTGTATGGGAACTGTGTAAGTATCCCACGCAACAATGCCGATGGTTGAAAACCCTAAAAGTCCAGCCGCTTGCGTGTGAGCATGCACAAACCTGTTTTTGCCTACCCATTTCCCCTCATTGTAATTCCGACTTTCGGGCTCCCCGTAGGACCCCTTAACACCTTACGAGCGGCCTATGCGGTTTATTTATGTGTACCGCCCAGCGGGGTGTTTTTAGCCAAAATAGGGCTGTTTACGTGATCATTTTCATGCCTAAATAAGACCCAGAACGTAAAACAAGTATCTATCCCTGAAAGGGCATAAACAGAGCTTTCGAATGACACCATAACGATCCTTGTATGATGGATAGTTTTCTTGCAATAACCGTGCAACGCGAGTGCAAAAAGCAGGTAATTCGGTACTTTCGGTACATATTGAGTATGTAGCGAGTGAGAGAGGGAGGAGGGAGCTGAGATTTGTGTCAGTAGGTTCGCCGCGGTGGTCTGGAGCAGTCATACGCTCGCTAGTCTCCTGCCACCACTTGTCTCTCTCTCTCAGCCACATTACGTGCTGAAATTGCCACTCGAGTTATGTCGAGCGCCGCCACATAGTCCAGCTTTATTTAACTCGACTTATGTTGCTCGCCGCTAATTAAGGGTTAATGACCTAGGGGATCGTTTTTTGTGTTTTTTCCTTCATTTCTAACCTATTCCTGGTGTTTTCTGGAAAAACTATTTTGTTTACAACCTGCTGGTATTGGGTTGTACATTTATTATTAATTAGCTGGTACTCAGTGGGTTAAAGGTATATTATAAGTAATGTGTAACATGTACATTTTTGGCAATAAAACTATTTTAATTGAAATTAGGGGAGAGATAAACAGCACATCAATATTTAGTTAGAGAGTGACAAGAAAGCTATAGCCAGAGAGTTGAAAATTCACAAAAATCAATGTTGGGAACACAAGATAAAGCAAGATTGTTGCGCACATATACACAACATCAACCTTTGGCCTGAAACTGAGGATAGAGATAGTAGGAGGATACAGAGAATAGTTTGTGTCAGTAGTCCCAGACAACTGAGTTTCGGTGAGAAAAAGAAGATCAGGGTTGGCAGAGGAGAGGTGTGGTCAACAGAGTGCAAATTAGAGGAAAGTCCACAAATGTTGCAGAAATGGAAATTGATAGCAGTCCAGAGCATTTTGAGAGGTCGGCAACAGGGGCCAAACCACTGGGGGCATTATTGGTACCTCCTCCTCCCTGGGGACTCCAAGGCGGGTCGTTGATCAGCCATCATAAATAAGGAATTTTGAGAAAGTAGTGTAGTATGTAAGGTGTTTGTAGTATGGTGCGTTGAAAAGATAGGTGTTTTAGAGGGCAGACTGCGGTTGCCCTCCATTTTATTGAGGCAAGGAAAGGATCAGCAATGGAGGCCAGGTGGTGAAACAAGAGTTCCAGTTGTCCCTGGCCACCACCTTTAGCACTCCCCGGGAGTACCGCCCTGTTCGGCTGGTGCCTATAGGTTCCTCTTACAAAATATACACACACTTCCAGTATAATGGCGTAAATGATATGTTGTTCTTGTCTGCTATTAGACAATTATAATAATCCCGGGAACGACCACTGGGAATGAGAGGCATAAGCGTTATTTCCATTAAACTGTTGACTCTCACAGACCCTTTCATAACCTAAGTGAGTAGTGTAATTATAGCCATAATAATATTAAGGCCCGGGATATATATAATCGGGAAGCCAAGATTTTGGTCTGCTGCTGGAGCATTTTATACTGTGTTGTTCTCCAGGGTCTGATTGTAATTAATCCAGGCTGTTGTTAGTGACAGGGACATATTAAGGTCCATATGCCATCATCAACATTTCGCCTATCAACCACTCATTAGCAGTTATAGTCAGGCGTGTTAGGGCATTATATGGTCTGTTTGGTTCAGATACTTCCAAAAGCACCAAATTGGGCCAAGATACTGCCCATACCATGCTTTATTAGTGTTTGATGGGCACCAACACGTGTACCCCACGAGACGGTCATATTTGCAAAATCCAATATGGCCGCTACCAAGAAAATCTAAAAGCTCTAGAACCATTGATGATGCCCCTCTTTAGACGTTTTCGAGGTTGGGTAATCTGATTCGGATATTATTTCAATGACTTGAAGTCAAGTTTACTCCTCAAAGTTACCATAAAAGTAATGTTGGTGTTAAATCCAGTATTTGTGGTGTGTCATTCCAGATTACACCCCCAAAAGATATTTTGTCCGTTATAAGTATCCTCCTGTATCTGACAAATCAGCAGAGCAGCGTCATACAACAGCTTATGTTTGCACGGTAGACAGTGATGTAGTAGATTTGGCTATCTGTTTGTTTAGGATCCTTGACTTTTTGGAGCTCTGGGTGAGTTTTGCTAGTGGTATAAAGTATGTGACATACCAGTCCATACTATCGACTCTGATCTCGGTCCGTCAAAATCCTTGACACTAGCCCTCTTGCACACAATAATAGGGGGCACACAACTTCTCAGTTTCTTGGATGTGGCAAGAAGACAGTTTGGGCAGCCTACACAAGCATACTGGACCTCAGCAAAACACTTGTGGCTCTCATGCATAATCCTGATATCTTTAGTCTCGAGTCTGTGCATATGCAGCACATCAAATGTTTTGTTACATTCATGTACAGAAAAGAGTGTGCTGCAGCTGGTATTAATGTGGCCTAACTTGCCTCTTCACCACTGGAAGCAAATCGCTGGAAAGCATCCCACCTACCTAATTCACTCTGTTCCAGCATGTAAAGTGAGCACTATTACAGACAAGGCCCGGTACATGGCAACCACTCTGGACCTCTCTCAGTCTCAGCGATGCTTCAGCAGCATATGACTTTCTCTTGCACTGCGACTGCCTAATGGCATGCATGGGTATGTGTAAATGCAACTGTACTGGTATCCGTTGCACGGTCCTCTGCAAATGCGGAGGTGGGTGCCTTAAAAATGGAGGTGATATGCAGTAAAACTTGTTGCTGGCATCATAGAGCATAAGCCAGAATGTATAGGTAGTAACAATAATTATTGTTATGATGTTGCTAAACATAATTTTGTAATTTATTTTGATAATATAAATGCACACGTCATATAGAATGTTTTTCTCGTTAGTGGCTATCCCTTTGGGGATCACGGCGTCCGGCATTAGTTAGATAGATAGATATTATATCTGAATATTTGTTTAATAATTATTGTTCCTAAATACAATCTTTACCAATTTATTTAGTGAACGTGAGGGGTAAATATCAAATGATGAGATTTTAAACTCTTGCAACATAAATATGCACAGCTTATGAGAAAATACTTGTTTTGGGGTGAAATCTGGCATCACGCACCGGAAACACTGAATTTGACCCCAAAATGACTTTTATGGTTACTTTGAGGGGTAAACTTGACCTCAAATCATTTAAATAACATCATAATATACTGTATGATTCTAGTCCTTTTATTTGTATTATGGTGGTGGCCATATTGGATTTAGACATTATCGCTGCCCCGTGGGGCGCCCGTCCTGACGCCCATTAACAATCATTGATAAAGTATGATTCGGACATCATCTTGGCCAAATTTGGAGCTTTTATTCTTAACGCCTCTGACTATTAGTCACTTACCTCACATACACTCTATATGCGGATGTATCATATAATATTTATATATGTGATGCACTACTATTAAAACGCTTTGAACTGTGTATATATATTTTGAAATGTTCATGTAATGAGAGTGTTGTTGTTGTTGTTGTGAGGCGAAGTGACCTACTTATTCTCACCCTGTATCTCTGTATCATTATTATCTCAATCTTCATTGTCCCTATTCATATTAATTGACATCTACAGTATATATCTTTGTTTTATATGTGTATGAGGGAGATATATATATATATATATATATATATATAAATATTATATAGGTATATAATGTTGTCTATTGGCAGGAATGTTGGTGCTCTTGTATAGTGTAGTGAAATGGATAGGAGGAGGAGATGTTTATAAGAGCTAGCTTGATTACTCTCTGTGTAGGTGAGACACAAACAGAAACAGTGAGGGAGACAAACGAAACAGGGAATCCAGCAATTCCTTATCAAATGCCTATGAAGCCTCCCCTGTGTTTTTCCCTGCTCGATTGGTGTATATTTATCTATCCCGCCCACCATCCCGGCCTTGCTCACCACACCTGAAGTCCTATAATAAACTGTCCGCCAGATAGTAACAGCCAGAATGTAATGACAACTTTCGTAGCAGCAATATTATGATGTTATGTTTTGGAGGAGGATAACTTTGGATCCGCTTCTCCTTATAGTGGAGCAGGTAACTGCAAATTTCAGGAGAATCGTTCATTTCCGGAAACAAGCACCAAATTTGGCAAACATACTCCTTGGGGTATGTGTTTATCTTTTGATAAAACCCGTTAGCCACCTAAAAATTCAAGATGGCGGCCATTTTTCAAGATGGCCGCCATTGAATATACAGAAATATTGCATTTCGCAATAAAATCGCAAAGACTTGTCCTATTTGAATGATCTTGGTGTCAAATCATACATTTTTCACTATGTAGAATCCGAATTTGAAACCATGGAGTTACTCACTAGCTTCCTTGTACCATAATATCAGTCCTGGAATCCTAATATTCTTCTAAATTAGAGGTTCATATTACGTCTGACTTGGCTAAAATGCATGGTAGTGTATATCGTAGTAGTGTTAGAGGTTTAGTATGTGTAGCATCTTCCTGTACAAGGCTTCCAAACTGGACATGACACGATGCGGTGGGGGGGGGGGGGGCACGTTGAGAGACTTGCAGCGGAAGGTGTAGAGTAGTAGCTCAACAGAGCGGATGTCAACGCACAGCCAGGGCACACTGGTGGCACCGCTGCTGTGAAGCTCAGCATGGGGTTCAGTATCAGCTGAATAATTAGTTTAGTGTAGCTAAATAATTAGTTTAGTGTCCCAAATGCTGTCTAATAAGCCCGCATCAGTTAGCTACTGTAGATTACATGTAGTTTAACATAGATGTTTAGTTAGATAGCCGCCCCTGAATTGACAGGGTGTGCCAGCGCGGGAGTGCCCAGCCAAGGGTAAAGGGGCTTTACATTGCTTTGCATGTAGTTACCTGGATGGTGTACAGATCGCACGGGACTTAAATGATACTGGATGAACGATCGGGCTAGGTGTAGGTCATATATTTTTATTCCCGAACCTAGTCGTATCCCATACCTTATTGTGCATGATTGTGATCAAGGTGGTAAAAGGATAACCCCTCGGCCTTGATTCACTGAATATAGATAATTATCATACTGTTATTATCTGTTATATCTGTTGTCATATAACATACTGTGTTATATCATACTGTGATTATCTGTTATATACTGTGATTATCTGTTATCTATTATATCTGTGTTACAGATAATTATCATACTGTATTCACCAAGATGGCAAATACAGATCCAGGACCGTCTAAATTCCGGACTGACTGGAGCAAGTGTTGTCTTTGCCAGAAGAAGAAGAGTGAAGAGCTCAAGTCACCACGTGCACACCAACCACAAGAACATGATGGCTACACTATGATTGCGACTACTATTCCCCTCTTTCACGCAATTAATGATATGCCTATTGTTCTGGATCCAGCCAGACTTGATGATGGTGGTGGCATTGAAGAAACGCTGAGGAGGAACAAGGCGCAGTATCACCAAAGTTGTCGCCTTATGTTCTACAACACGAAACTGGAGAGAGCCAGAAAAAGAAGAGCAGAGAGTGCTCAGCCAGTAGAATGCCAGACCAAGCTGCGTAGAACCAGACTTGAAGGCCAATCGTGTTTCATATGTGACAAAGAAGCCCCATCCTCTGAACTCAGACAAGTTATGACGATGAACCTCAATAACAGACTTAATGAATATGCCCAAACTTTAACCAAGAGACTGGAACAGGAACGTGCACCCGAAGAGGATGCCCACCCACATGCATTCTCAGAGCCAGTCACATATCTAGTGGAGACCACCAGATTTGGCGAGGGTCCTGCAGTCTTCCGACTTGCAGACATAGTTCACCTGTATGCCCAGCGCCTGGAACAGCTGGGTGTTGATGTACCTGCTGTCAACTCCACAAGACTGAAGGAAAAACTGCTGTCAGAAATACCTGAGTTGGAAGTGCACAAGCAGGGAAGGGATGTTCTTCTGGCTTTCCAGAAAGATGTGGGCTTTGTCTTGTCAGAAGCCTCTGACTATTATAGTGAAGCTATTATCCTTGGCAAAGCAGCTAACATCTTGCGAAGACATAAGCTGGACCACAAGTCCACATTTGATAGAACCTTCCAAGAGGGGTGCATCGATCAGGCCATTCCACTCACTCTTCTTCAGTTTGTGGCCATGCTTGAACACGGAGCGGACATCAAATCTCAACTAAGGTTTGGCGCATCAAAGACAGATCTAGCAATTGCTCAGCTGCTTCAGTACAACTGCTACGCAAGGTACAAAGAAGGAGCAGCAACTCACAGACACTCCAAAGACAGAGAGACCCCATTCCCTGTTTACATGGGGATGTCCGTCTACACAAAGACCAGAAAGAGAAAGTTGGGTGAAATGCTTAATGAGCATGGCATCAGCATTTCATACGACAGGGTGCTACAGATATCTGCACAGCTGGGAGATGCAACAGTCAGCAAGTACGTGGAGGATGGGGTGGTCTGTCCACCAGTTCTCCGAAAAGGGCTGTTCACCACATCAGCCATGGACAACATAGACCACAATCCCACTGCAACGACAGCGACCACTTCTTTCCATGGAACCAGCGTCTCTGTTTTCCAGCACCCAACCAAAGAAGACAAAGGTGAAGAGCGTGGACAGCTGAAGTTCGGAGAGGAGAAAGTGAAGACAGTTCCAGAGCTTCCAGATTCCTTCACCAATGTCTGGCCCGCCTTCTTCACCAAGAACAAACCCTCTCCTCTCCAGAGTGGTGTGACACACCCAGACACCAGTCTGCTGAGGCCACAACTGGCAATGGAGTATGATTGGCTGGAGAGGGTCACTGTGACAGATGGGCCAGTGGATGTGACTTGGTCAGCCCACCATGCTTCACAGAAGAGAGGAAAGCCATTTGAGGTCAGCATTACATCACTTTTGCCTCTGCTGCGAGATCAGGCCCACTCGGTTGCTACAATCACGCATGTGATGGACAAGATAAAGGAGATAGTGGCATTTCTGAACGCCGGTCAGGTGCCACTCATTGCTGCTGACCAGCCAATATATGCAGTAGCCAAGCAGGTCCAGTGGCACTGGCCTGAAATGTACGGTGAGGACAAGTTCGTCATAATGTTCGGAGGCTTGCATATTGAGATGGGGGCACTGAAGTCCATTGGAACTCTACTCCAGGACAGTGGTTGGACGGGAGCCCTCTTGGAGGCAGGGATAGCATCTCCTGGGACAGCAGATTCATTTCTGACAGCTTCGAGCATCAAAGGAGTACAGAGGAAATCAAGCAACAACAGATCTAGTGACCCTTCTAGGCTGCTTGTCCTCCAAAACACTGAGGATCAAGTGTCCAAACAGTGGTTTAGAGTGGGTAAGGGAACATTGGAAAGGGAACTACTGCCCTAGAACTAATGTCCGTGGCAGGATTAGGAAGTTAGTAGGGGACAGATGGGTTAGTAACTGAGGGGGGGATAAAATAAAGTTATTCATTTACAAACGCAGTCAGTCGCGGGTTTGATGCGAGATATTTGTCTAAGCAGAGTTTAAATGAATCAACGGTGCTGCAGTCTATAACGTCTCGGGGAAGCCCATTCCACAAGTTGACAACTCAATTGAAGAAGAAATTCTTAGATTCGTGGGAGTTAAAAGATTTACCAATAATTTTGCAACCGTTTCCCCGCGTGTAATTAGGTTGGTCGATAGTGAAGTACTTACTACAGTTCATATTGTCGATGCCTTTGATGATTTTGAACACTTGAATTAAGTCACCTCTTAATCTGCGCTGGGTTAAAGGAAATAGATTTAATTCTCTAAGACGCTCTTCGTATGGTTTGTTCTTTAGGCTAGGTATCATTTTGGTAACTCTACGTTGAACTCGTTCTAGCTTGTTTATATCTTTTTGGTAATAAGGGCACCAGGATTGAACGCAGTATTCCAGAAGAGGGCGGACTAAGGAATTGTAAAGGGTTAGGATAACTTCTTTGGATTTATGCTCAAATGACCTGCCTATAAAGCCAATTATTTTGTTTGCCTTCTTAACAACTATTGAACATTGTTGACTCGGTTTTAGGTTACTCGATATTGTTACTCCCACATCGGTTTCTCTGTTTACATTCTTAAGCTGAGTGCCATTCATCGAATAGTTTGCTTTCTCATTTAGGTATCCGATATGTAGTACTTTACATTTATCCGCATTGAAACTCATTTGCCAAATTTGGGCCCAACATGACAATTTATCTAGATTGTGTTGCATATCGTCAACTTGTTCTTTTGAGAGTACGCTATTTGCAATTTTTGTATCGTCAGCAAATTTTGAGATTGTACAGGTGAGACCCTCATCTATGTCGTTGATGTAAATTAGAAAGATAATTGGTCCTAGTACCGATGCCTGGGGTACCCCGCTACTTACATTGGTCCATTTAGATGCCTTACCGTTTATGACTACTCTTTGCTTTCTGTCGCTGAGCCAATTTTCTATCCATTTCAACACACCGTCTTGTATTCCATGCGCTTTTAGTTTTAGCAGTAAACGTTTGTGGGGAACTTTGTCAAAGGCCTTTTGAAAATCAAGGTATATAATATCTACAGCTTTACTCTCATCGTAGAGGTTGAGGATATCATGGAAGAAGTCTAAGAGGTTTGTTAAACAGGAACGTGTTTTACGAAAGCCGTGTTGAGTATCTTTAAGTAAGTTATTTGCCTCTAAGTGATTTACGAGTCTGTCTCTTATGACCGTTTCTAACATTTTACATACAATTGAGGTTAAGCTAATTAGACGATAGTTACTGGGTAGGGATTTGCTGCCTTTTTTGAATATCGGTGTTACGTTGGCTAGCTTCCACTGATCAGGCATAGTTCCAGACTGCAAGGATTCATTGAATAGCAATGTCAGTGGTTTGAAGAGCTCATCCTTAGCTTCCTTTAGAACTCTAGGCGAGATTGTATCAGGTCCAGGCGTTTTATTTACCTTGAGTTTATCTAAACAATTCAATAATTCTCTCTCTGTAACGGTGATATTGCTTAGAACATCTGAATTATCAATCTGAATCGGCGATGGTGTAGGGATATCACTGAGGTCTTCGGTTGTAAGAACTGATGCAAAGAAGGTATTGAGGGCATTACTCATTTGTACTTCGTCTTTGGTGTATTCTCCATTTTCATCGACTAACGGTCCAACAGTTGAAGTAACTACTTTTTTCTTTCTGATATAACTATAGAATTCTTTCGGGTTTGTTTTACTTTGATTCGCAACATGTAACTCCAGGGTCTTTTTACTTTGCTTAAATAACTTTTTGGCTTTGCGTCGTAGCTCTACAAATTTCACCCGTTCTTCGTCAGTTTGTGAGGATTTTAATCTATCATTAGCAAATTTTTTAGCAAGCAGACAGTCTGAAATATCTTTATTCCACCATTTGGGCTTATCATTATGGCCTGGACGCCGTATTTTCGATGGTATGCAGTCTTGCACTGCCTTAAGGTAAGTGGTTGTGAAACACTCCCAAGATGTATTTATGTCGTTATTGTTAGTCAGAAAGCTCCAGTCAGTTTCTTTAAGCTTTGATTTAAGTTTATGAAAATTTGCTTTCTTGAAATTAGGGACTTTCTCAATGCTGCTATTTGATTTGTTACTAGTAAACTTTTAAGTGAAAGTTATCGTACGATGGTCGCTGTTACTGAATTCCTCACCAACATTCAAATTCTCTATTAATTCTCCTTTTGTTGCGAGTACAAGGTCAAGCACATTATTACCACGGGTCGGAGATTGTACAAATTGAAAAAGTGAACTCTCTTGCAAGTTAGCATAGAGGTCGTGTCCGGAGTGTGAAGTAAGAATATCGCCCCATTTAGTCACAGGTAAGTTGAAATCGCCAAGAATTACGGTATCTTGTATGTTAGTTATTTCTGCAATTTGTTCATAAATTTCACTGTCAGTTTGCACTGATTGAGATGGAGGTCTGTATAATAAAGCTAGTGTTATTTTAATTCCTCGTTTATTATTTAATAGTATGTAAGATATGTCTATATTCGCAATTTGAGGTTTTGACATTAAGACGGGATTAAGACTTTCCTTTATAAAAAACAGAACTCCTCCTCCATTTCTATTGATCCGACTTTTCTCAAACATTGTATAACCAGGAAGCGTATATTCGGCTAAAAAGTCTCTGTCTTCCGTATTTAACCAAGATTCTGTAATGCCGATTATATCATAATGTTCTGTAAACACGATTTCCTCTAGATCTGAAAATTTATTGCGTATGCTACGAGCATTTACATAAATCACCTTAAGAGTTTTAGAGTTGGATGTTACCGATTGTGCATTGTCTGAATTTTCAGTTCGTATTTGACTTACACTACCCTGTCTGGGTCTGGTTGACCCCGTTTTTTGAACGGAAATCCTTGACTGCATCGTTCAGCAGACGACCAAGACGTGCAGCTCCTACTTCATTGAGATGTCCACAATCTCCTGAAAACAAAGATTTATCATAGTAAAAATGATCCCACGTGTCGACAAAGCCGATGTCCTCCTCCCTGCAGAGTTTGGCTAGTCGGCAATTTGTACTGGTAGCTATGTTGTACAATCGGTTTTCTACATCAATCCGGGGAACAATTCCTGAAATTAAGATTCTATTAGATTTTTCCTTGAAGGACCTGATCAGCCGCCGGTACTTGCAAAGTAGTTCCTCTGACCGCGTCCGTTGGACATCGTTAGATCCAACGTGGATGACGTACGTAGTGCTTGCGGGGGCGAGCCTGGAAACCTCTTCCACAGCCGCAACAATGTCGTCCACGCCGCCACCTGGGATACAGAATCGCTTTCTGGTCCTGGGTGCCCTGGCGCAGAACTCGGTTAGTTGGCCACGGACCATGGAGTCGCCCACAAGCCAAACTTCTTCCGTTTCCTCTTCCTCGTCAATAGCCAGAATTTTGAAGCGGTTTTGGCATGTTGTCGGGATGACCTTCCTGGTACTGGTACTGGGATGCACATTGTTTCTCACTAACTGAAAATTGTTCTGGGGGGGAGTGAGAGTAGAGTCATTATTATTTTCTGCAACATCTAAGGTAGCTGCTGGTGTGGGTACCGGTACTGTATGCACTGGAATGGCGGTTGACATCGTAGTGGGTTCTTGGGCCGAGGGCACTCCTACGTTGAGTGTGGCAAATTCTTGAAGGGATTCAAGCTTCGTAGTCAGGGCATCGATCTTGCGGTGAGCTGCATTCAATTCATCCGCAATCTTCTCTCGGAGCTGGCAAAATCTACAAATTTGGACATCAGTATCAACAAACATGGTAGGGCCAAATTTAACGGAACAACTCGTGCAGGTTCGTTGCGGCGCCATGACGATATAATCACAATATGCCTGAAAATCACACAAATTTATGGTAGCAAAATGGTACAATTAAAGCCTGAAAATCACAAAAAATCACTAGGACACGACAGATGCACCAGATAACAGCATGCAGTCTGTACAAGCTTCTGAAGGCAGCCCACACGGACTACTCGAAAGAGACAGATGAACAACCCGAAGAGGTGCCTAGCTTCGAAGCTTGGTGTGAGCATCGCAAACTGCAAAGTCCCCAGTTTCATTTCTGGTATATGGTGCTGTCAATGCAACTGGTGATCCTCTTGTTGATCCGATCATTCAGGGACGCCAACTTCTTCCTGGACTGTCAGTCACTGGCTGAGCTGATACCGTACTTCTTTGCCAACATCAATGTAAACTATGCACGGTGGCTTCCGATCCACTACAGAGACATGGTGACCCTGGAACAGAAGCATCCTCAGCTGGCTCAGGAGTTCCAGAGTGGAAACTTTGTTGTACACAAATCGAGCAGACAGTTCTCAGCAATGGCTATTGACCAAGCTCACAAGCAGGCCAACGCTGTCATCAAGGCAGATGATGGGTGTGATCGGCGTGACTGATGACCCATCAGCACTGAGAAGATGGATGATAGCTGGTCCTCAAGTCAGCCACTTGGTTGCACAGTATGAGGCAGCATGTGGGACCAAAGAGGGTACTGAACACATCAGCCACCATGAGGAGACAGAACGAGCACAAAGAGTGTTCCTTGAGAAAGTAGAAAAGCTCTCACAAGCCATGACAGATATGTGCAATCCTTTCCAGGAGGAGAGTCGGGACCTGCTTTCGCTTGATACAAAGGATATTGCTCACCACACTGCCGCCGAGCTGATTGGCACACACCTTGAGAAAGGCAAGGTCCGTTTCCAGGAGTTTATGAAGGGACTGGAAGGGGAAGAAGAATCCACCTTCTATGAACCAATCAAGAAGAACAGGGTTGACTTTTTCCGACAGGTACCAGCCACTGTTGACTCTTCAAAGCAAAAAGTGCTTAAGGAAGACTGTCAACTGTTCTCCAAGCTGTTCATATCATGCCAGAGAAGCGAGTGTGACTTGAAGGAGTTCTTCCGTCATGAGAACCAGTCACATCCTGCTGCCCTCAGAGATGGTGGAAAGCTCCACACCTGTCAGAAATCCCACCTCACTACCATTCTTCAGAGCCAAGTTACAACCCCTGAGGCAGAGCCAGATGCCGACACCATCATCATTGATGGTGCAGCGTTGGTGAACAGTCTGTCCCCACGGAGTTCAAAGACGTTCGAAGAGTACGCAATGCTCGATGTCCTTCCTAGAATACAAGCATACTCTACCAAGTACAAGAGAACAGACATTGTGTTTGATGTCTACCGGCCATCTAGTCTGAAAGCTGAAACTAGATGAAAGCGAGGACGCGGGGTGAGACGCAGGGTGATAGGGAAGGGCAAAATTCCCTCAAACTGGCGAAACTTCCTGAGAGAAAATGACAACAAAGCCGAGCTGTTCAACATTCTGGCTGATAAGATTGCACGTGTGGCCACACCAAATGTGGTCATTGTGACCAAGGAAGAAGATGCTGTCAGCAACCGCACTATCAATCTGGCTGGGGTGGCACCGTGCAGTCATGAAGAAGCTGACACGCGGATCTTTGTGCATGCCAGGCATACAACAGAAGCAGGCAGCAAAGTCATCATGGTCAAAGCCAGCGACACAGATGTTGTCGTCATCGCAGTCAGTGTTCTGCAGGCACTTCAGGAGCTAGGTCTGCAGCAGTTGTGGGTTGCCTTTGGCCAAGGACAGAACCTGAGGTGGGTTCCTGTACATGACTTGTGTTGCACTCTTGCAGAAAAGAGCAAACGGATGCTCTTCTTCCATGCCTTCACTGGCTGCGATGTCGTTTCAGCATTCCGTGGCAAAGGAAAGAAGTCTGCTTGGCAAACCTGGGATGTTTGTGATGAGGCTTTCGGTGTCTTCAGCAAACTCAGCCAGTACCCACCGGTAGTTGATGATGAAGACCTGGAGACCTTGGAGAAGTTCGTGGTCATGATGTACGACAGATCCAGCACAGCTGAAGGTGTCGATGATGCGAGGTTGGACATGTTTTCTCGGAAGCAGAGGCCGTACAAAGCCATTCCTCCAACCCGAGAAGCACTGAAGCAGCATGTGAAGCGTGCTGCCTACCAGGCGGGCTGCATCTGGAGTCAGTCAACAGTACGTCAACCAGAAACGCAGACTCCTGCATAGTGGGGCTGGACCAAGAAAGGAGATCTGTGGCAGATCGTTTGGACAGAGCTCCCACCCATTGCAGAGAGTTGCCAGCAGCTGACCAAGTGTGGATGCAAGTCGGAATGCTGCGGTCGATGCAAATGCTACTGCTTTGGTCTAACCTGCACGGCACTGTGCAGCTGCAGATGCGAGGTTTAGCAGCGTTGTAGTATACTCATCCAGGCAGCAAGACAATAAGTGACAAACAAGTATAGGCCTACTGCCTACATGTACATCCAATAATATATCGGACTGATGGTGCCTATGATATGGGCAATTTTTACCCTAATTATGATTCCGGGACTGATATTATGGTACAAGGAAGCTAGTGAGTAAGTCCATGGTTCCAAATTCGGATTCTACATAGTGAAAAATGTATGATTTGACACGAAGATCATTCAAATAGGACAAGTTTTTGCGATTTTATTGCGAAATACAATGTTTCTGTATATTCAATGGCGGCCATCTTGAAAAATGGCCGCCATCTTGAATTTTTAGGTGGCTAACGGGTTTTATCAAAAGAGCAATCCCCAAGGAGTATGTGTGCCAATTTTGGTGCTTGTTTCCAGAAATGAACGATTATTCCAGTTATCTGCCCCACTATTACCCTCGCCTCCCGGCGCGGAACCTACCCTTCCTTCCCTGCTAATGAAACAACCCCCATTATCTCTCTACCCATTCCCCTACACTCATCCCTTTTCCATCCCCTCCTCATCCTTCAATCAACTTTTTCCACCACCTCCCTTTATCCTGCTTCGTTTCTGACTTCCCCTACCCCTATCTTCAATATTACCTCCCACTGTTCCCAGCACCTTCTCCATCCCTTCCTTCACCACAGCCCCCAATATTACGCCCTATCTTTACTTAATCTCTTTCCCTACCCTCACTCCAATTCCCAACATAATCTCATTAGAATATGTCTTTACTCCTCGCCTTCCCCAGCACCTACCCCCCCCCCCCCTCTCCTTACCTTACCACTTGTTTCCCCAACTCCGCCACCCTCTCTTCTTCCTTACCCAAATTCCCTCTACTCCTCCATTCATCCCCATCCCACCCACCCCGAACGATCTCATTTAGCAGGCACCGTGATACCGAAAAAAATTAGATGACAATAACAATATACTGTATACGGTACTACATATGCAATATCAAACTCAAATAGAGGTGCGGCATACAAGCGCTCTCTTTAGCGTGTGCGGCCACATACAGCAAGTTCATCTACTTCACTGAGAGCAAAAGTGCGAGAGTGAGGGTAGAGAATGAGTGAAAGTAGAGAGTAAGAGTGAATGTGTGTGTGAGAGAGACAGAGAGAGAGAGATGTGGTTGGTAGGGGAAATACAAATGTACGATTCAGAATCAGAATCGGAGTCGTTTAAATGTAAATAATGTTTATTCATTAGAGACAAGAACAGAGCACAAGCGAGTACTGTGTCAGGTGTATGTGGATACTATATCCTGTTAATTACTGTTAATCCATAAATCCAGAGTTTAGCGTCTTACAGCTCAAAAACGACTAAAGTAATCGAGCTGTAATGTCTATCATTGGAGAGAGTCAACCAGTAAATATTTGTGGGAATGTACAGCCCATTTGTTCTAGCTCTTAACTATATTGAATGGACTATAGTTCAGAATCAGGGTCCTGACAAATTAACATCGAGCCTCTTACTACCTCATTCAACACCCCCTTCCCACCTTCCACATCTCTCTCTCTCTCTCTCTCTCTCTCTCTCTCTCTCTCTCTCTCTCTCTCTCTCTCTCTCTCTCTCTCTCTCTAAATTTCGCCGCTAAAATTGTAGACGGTACAGCCAACAAATACGACCATGTGACCCATATTATAACAAAAATAAAATGGCTAACCATAAAAGATAAAATATTCCATGACACAGGGGTTGCTATCTTCAAATACCTAAATAATCTCTACCCTGATCACCTCTTACATCTTACTACTGTAAACAGGTGACCGGTCAACTCAACCAGTAGACCATTTCAACCAGTAGCTCTCAACCAGTACCATCTCAACCAATACGGTTAGGTTAGGTTAGTACTATATTTTGGCACTGGTTTGGTTGGTCTGGGTTAATTTGGCACTGGTTTAGAGCTACTGGTTGAAATGGTCTACTGGTTGAGATGACATGGAACCCTGTAAACAATATCACAAACAGTTCCACAAGACAACAAAATAATATCTACGTTCCGATGGCCAATACGGACATCAGACAAAGATTTCTTCTAGTCAAAGGACCTAATCTGTGGAACTCCCTCCATCCGTACGTCTAAGAGGCTAACTCCTTAACTACTTTTAAATGAAGACTGCAGAGTGTATTCCTGGACAAAAATTAAAACCCTACATAAATAACTACCAATAAGAAATTGCATACAATGTCTCTCTCTCTCTCTGCTCCCCTCCCCCCCCCCCCTCCCCCCAACCTACTCGGGCGATAAGCCCCCCCCCCCCCATATGCTATTTCTGACGTATTAAATCCACTTCCTCCCCCCCCCCCCCCTCTCATCCTCACCCCCCCCCCCCCTCTCTCCACCCTCTTCCAACTGCCTCAAAATAATTTATATAGTTAACTTTATGTATACGATGTTTGTATGTAGGCTATGGGTCTATATGTATATGCTGTATGTAAGTGTAAAGTATATGTGTGTACATAAGTATATATAATGTTCAAGATAAAATTGGATAAGCATATGGACGAGAAGGGTTGGGAGTGAAGGGGGATCAGCCGGGTAGGGCCAATCAGCGCTTTGCATACCCCGTAATCCTGCGTTAATCTCTAACCGTTTTGGTAAGATGATCCTCAGGGTATTAGAGTGTTGAGCCTATAATTGGGCATTGTAATTGGGGTTGTGTGGGACAGGGATCTGCCTTGCTTAGGCCAATCGGCTTTCGGCAGACTCCCATTTTCTTATGTTCTTATGTTCTTATAAGTATATGTTATATAATTATGTGTGTGTGTGTGTATATGTGTATGTGCGGGTATATAATTATACAGTATATGCGGGTATATATGCATGCGTCTCAACAATTATGTGTGTGTGTGTGTGTATATGTGTATGTGCGGGTATATAATTATACAGTATATAAGAACATAAGAACATAAGAAAATGGGAGTCTGCAGAAAGCCGATTGGCCTAAGCAAGGCAGATCCCTGTCCCACACAACCCCAATTACAAAGCCCAATTATAGGCTCAACACTCTAATACCCTGAGGATCATCTTACCAAAACGGTTAGAGATTAACGCAGGATTACGGGGGTCTGCAGAGCGCTGATTGGCCCAACCCTGCTGATCCCCCTTCACACCCAACCCTTCTCGTCCATATGCTTATCCAATTTTTTCTTAAAGCTCCCTATCGTTTTTAATCCCACTATAGCACTTGGTAGTCCATTCCACCCATCTACAACTCTGTTACCAAACCAATATTTGCCTATATCTTTTCTGAAACGAAATTTATCTAATTTGAAACCATTGGTACGAGTTCTTTCGCTATCACTGAGCTTTAGTACATTTGTCATGTCCCCTTTGTTAATCCCACTAACCCACTTGAACACCTCTATCATATCCCCTCTAACTCTGCGTCTCTCTAACGAATGTAAGCCTAATTTCTTCAACCTTTCTTTATACGGAAGATTTCTAATATTATGGATCATTTTTGTCATTCTACGTTGTACTCTCTCCAATGAATCTATGTCCATTCTGTAATAAGGACACCAAAATTGAACAGCATAATCCATATGGGGTCTCACTAATGACAAGTAAAGTTTTAAGATAACATCAGCAGTTCTGTTACTCACACTCCTTGAGATGAACCCGAGAATCCTGTTTGCCTTGTTTCGAACGCTTATACACTGTTGTCTAGGCTTCAAATCATTGCTAACAAACACACCTAGATCTTTCTCACAATTCGAGTTTTCTAATTCCACATTAGCTAGTTTATATTTAACATTTGTATGCATCTTCCCTATCTTTAATACCTTGCATTTGTCAATGTTAAACTTCATCTGCCAATTTACTGACCATTCGTGTAAGGTATCTAGATCCCTTTGGAGGCACTCTATATCTCTATCTGAATCAATTGTTCTCCCCATCTTGGTATCGTCTGCAAATTTACTTATCCTACTAGTTATACCTAAATCAAGGTCATTTATGTATATAACAAACAACAGAGGACCTAATACAGATCCCTGGGGGACACCACTTTTGACTGCTCCCCATTCTGACTTCGTACCATTTATGCTGACTCTCTGCTTCCTACCAATTAGCCATGACCTAATCCATCCCAACAACGCCCCACCTATTCCATGCGCCTCAACCTTTCTCATCAATCTCTCGTGGGGGACTCTGTCGAAAGCTTTACTGAAATCTAAATATATTATATCATATGACTTGTCATTATCTACTGCTTCATATACCTCTGAGAAAAAACTAAGCAAATTAGTAAGGCAAGAACGTCCCTGAGTGAATCCATGCTGAGAAGAATTTATTAAATTAAATGTATCTAAGTGGTTTCTAATTTTACTAGCAATAATTGACTCTAGTAGCTTTCCTATGATTGATGTAAGACTAATGGGACGGTAATTGGATGCTATTGATTTGTCACCTTTTTTGAAGATCGGAACTACGTTTGCAAGCTTCCAAGCTTCTGGAACTATACCTGTCTCCAATGACTTGTTAAATAAAAATGTTAATGGGTAACTTAACTCATCCCTACATTCTTTTAATACTCTAGCATATACCTCATCAGGACCAGGCGATTTATGAGGTTTCAGTCTGTCAATTTCCTTAAGCACATCATTTCTACTTATAGTAACCGTACTTAACCTATTTTCTATACTATCGCTATATACCTTACGGACTTCTGGAAACTGTGCCAAATTTTCATTAGTGAAAACGGAAAGAAATTGACCATTTAATGTACTGCACATTTCTAAATCATTTTCTGTCATTTCTCCTATCGAAGTTTTAAGGGGACCAATTACATCTCTAACCTTGGATTTATATAGTTGGTAAAAAGCTTTAGGATTATTTTTGAGTCATTGGCAACCTTAATTTCATAATTTCTTTTTTCTTTCCTAATATCCTTTTTTACCTGTCTTGATAGATTCTGATAGTAAGCAAGTAGGTGAATTTCGCCTTTTCTAATTTTTCTATATATTCCTCTCTTTTGTCCTAGAAGATCTAATAGTCTATTATTCATCCATTTGGGTTGGTTCTGTGTTGATCTAAATTTTCTTTTGGGGATGTATTTATTTTGTGCATTGAATACTGACTTGATAAAATTATCGTATGTATCTACCAAGGTTGACGTCTCTTCCTGACTTAAGATGACAGGTGCCTGAGAAGGGGTACACTCATTTGGACACCTGGATCGACTTAATTTTTTGACCATAGGGTCCGCTAATAGGGCTCTTCTTAACCCACCATAATTGGCTTTTCTAAAGTCAGGTATTAATGTTGTATTCTCTCTGGTATTACCTTTCCATTGTATATTAAAATACACAGAATTGTGGTCACTATTTCCTAGGTGGTCCCCTATCTCTACATTATTTACCATATGTTCATTGTTACTGAAAACTAAATCGAGAATATTATTACCTCTAGTCGGCGTATCTATGAATTGAAATAAAAAACTATCTTGTACTACCTCTATAAACTCCTCAGAATCAGAGTCTCCTATTTGATGCTGCCAATCTATATTCGGAAAATTAAAATCCCCATAATGCACACATTGCTAAACCTTGATGCCATTTTAATTTCCTCCCATAATGACGTTCCGTCATTTCTACTCATATTTGGCGGTCTATACATAACTCCAATAACTATGGTCTCACTACCTTCGTTAACCTCTACCCAAACACTTTCATTATCGTTATTTAGTCTAATACCTGATTTAATACAGCTTTTTAATGTACTCCTGACAAACACTGCTATACCGCCACCCCTCTTACTTGTTCGGTCATATTTAAACAAACTATATCCTGGTATATCAAATTCTGCTAAAAAATGCCTGGTTTCTGTATTAATCCACGTTTCAGTTAGCGCTATTATGTCTATATTTTCTTTGCTAACAAGGGCTCTAAGTTCGTTCATTTTGTTACATAGACTCCTACAGTTTGTGTAATATACTCTCAATTTACTTCTTTTCTTTATACCTAATTTACCTTTGTTTTTAGCGACATTTCCATCTTCTGTTGCACCATCACTACTATTATTTGCATTATAGTCATCATTTTTAGCATGAGACTGAATATCCTTATCGCTTTCGCCTGACGCTAAAATTGTTCCAATTAACCTCTCATTTACACTCTCAATATTTCTGTTCAAAACCCCACAACCACCCTATCTAAAGAACTAGCTAATGTAGAAACCCCTAACCGTGAAAGATGAACCCCATCCCTTGCGTACATCCCATCTCTCCCATAGAAACTATCCCAGTTATCAATGAATGGTATTGCTTTTTCTTTGCAATATTTCTCCAAACGGCAATTGACACCAATCGCCCTGGATGTCCATTCCTTGGGAACTCCTCTTCTGGGTAGGATACAATGTACTACAGGGATCCCTCCCTTCATCCTAACTTTATCTAACACATCCCGATACTGCTGCAGCAGTTCCTCACTTCTACCCTTACCAACATCGTTACTCCCGGCACTGAGACAGATAATGGGGTTATCTCCACTATCTTCCAAGATGTGGTCCATCTTCTCTAAAACCCTCCCAACTCCATGGCCAGGCAGACACACAACCTTCCTAAGTTTAGTGCGGGTAGCCCTAACTAAATGTCTTACCATGGAGTCGCCCACAATCGACACAGACTTACCTTCTCGGGACACAGACTTACCTTTCCCTCGGGAGGATCCAGCAGCTGCAGTTGGAGAACCCCCGGTGGTGGCAGAAGGTCCCTTGGTGGTGGTGGTGGTGGGGGTAGTGGTGGTGGTAGGTAGCACAGCGTCAGAGGTTGGAGCTGAGTCGGCGGCAGGCACTTCGGTTATCCCTCCCTTATCCTGACTATCTTTTCCCTCACATTCGTCTCGCAAAGGAGAGAATGTATTTGTCACACTCATACCTATTCTACTATCCTGCTTCTTGAGTGTGACTTTCCCACCCGTATTTTTAACAACCTGCCATGAATACAATTTTTCATCAACTTCCTCCCTTTTCCCCTTACTTGACTTTATTTCCTCTTGGCTAAGCTTGAAAGCTAGATTTTCGTCTTTAATCAAATCCACTTCCCTCTGAAGTTTAACATTAACCTCCCTTAGAGCCAAGACCTCTTCCTTCACCACAACCATCTCCTCTCTTACCTGGAGAATAAGATGATGCAGATCAGTTAGAGACTCGCACTCCATACCTGCCATGATCCCAATAAGCTTAGCGAGGAACAAGAAACTAAGTACAGAAAAACAAAAACAAGTAAACTAACAGCTAAAAACTGAGCTATAACACTTTTATATAACACGAGTGCACTGCCCCCAAACACAGGTAGGTGTAATGGTCACTAAAGGTCACTGGTAAGTGGTCCGGGCAGGAGCTCAGATTAACACAACCTTCTCTGTCACTGACTGTCACTGAACTGACATATATGGATGCGTCTCAACAATTATGTGTGTGTGTGTGTGTATATGTGTATGTGCGGGTATATAATTATACAGTATATGCGGGTATATATGCATGCGTCTCAACAATTATGTGTGTGTGTGTGTGTGTATATGTGTATGTGCGGGTATATAATTATACAGTATATGCGGGTATATATGCATGCGTCTCAACAATTTATGTCCACCCATTCATATATTTATATTTGTATTTACTGTTATTATTACTATTTTATAATATTATTATTGAGACATATATAACTATTATTATTGAGACATATATAACTATTATTATTGAGACATATATAACTATTATATTGAGACATATATAACTATTATTATTGAGACATATATAACTATTATTATTGAGACATATATAACTATTATTATTGAGACATATATAACTATTATTATTGAGACATATATAACTATTATTATTGAGACATATATAACTATTATTATTGAGACATATATAACTATTATTATTGAGACATATATAACTATTATTATTGAGACATATATAACTATTATTATTGTATTAATATCATTAATATTATTACTATCATTATAAATATTAATAATATTGCTATTTACTATAGATGCATACCCCCTCTCATCTCCCCCCCCCCCTCCCCTCCCCTGACCTGACCTCTTGTTGACCTAAAAATAACCCTCCCCTGCCCTCCACACCTCGATCACCCCTCACCCCCATCCACTAGTACAGCTCTCCTCTTTGCTATAAATGTAATGTATGCAATAATGTATTATTTATACTAGCATAATAAGGCCGGGCAGTCCGATATTGACTGCAAACATGTAACAGGGTTCGCCTCTTTGGCAAACATTCTCCAATACATATTGTATATATTGTAAATAATGTAACAACAATAACCACTATTGGAGGAAATAAACTTATTATTATTATTATTATTATTACGCTCTCTCTCTCTCTCTCTCTCTCTCAGTCCGTCACTAATAAATAAATCTTATCATGAAAGACTAAACAAATTACATTTATTTTCACTTAAGAAAAGAAGATTGTGAGGGGAGGTGTGGTGGAGTGGTCTTGCCACTGGCCTGGTAATCCAAAGGTCCCGGGTTCAAATCCCGATGTATCAATGGGAAGATATTATTGGGATGGAATTTGTGCTGTAACTAGTATCAGTGCATTACCACAAGCCCACCGAAACGTCAATAAAATACCCTCATTGTTCCCTGATTAAATAGCACTGTATGAATATTCCCATATTCAAAATATGCTATAGGGGTGCAATGCCTGGTGAGTTATCTGCTCAACAGGTGGCGTTGTGTGTGTGTGTGTGTAAGTGTGAGAGTCCGAGTGTAGGCGGTGAGACAGTGAAGCACGGGAACGAGGTGGCTTCAGAGATGGGGTCGTTTCGGGCCATGAGTGAGCACCATGCCTCATGTGAAGGCAAGATGGCAGGTGCTCGTTGTACTCTACGTGCTTCACATGTCTCACTCCCTAGACTGGAACAAGACCTCACGGGCTTCACTGTTCATTGTAAAGCGGTGAATGTTAAGGCTCTCAGCCTATGCCCGAGAGGAAGTAAGTTGGAGTATAGAAAAAAAAAAAAAAAAAAAAAAAAATTAATCGAGTGTTTGAAGATATAAAGGGATTCGACCAAACTGATGTAGATTCACTTTTCAAAATAGATAATAGTTCATTAACTTGGGGAAATGGAATGAAATTAAAAACCAGGAGGGCGAAACTCGATGTCACAAAGCACTTCTTTACCTACAGTGTGGTCATCGAGTGGAACACATTGCCTGAGAAAGTGGTACAATGTAAGACAATTGACACATTCAAAGAAGTCTAGACATTCATTTTGAAGAGGTGGGAATAATATAGGTAAACCAACAAAAATATGTTAAGCATCAGTAGTATATAATATTTCTCAAATTCGTTCTTCACTATAAATTTCCCAGTATAAGTTGTTCTCATTCTGCTGGGGGACTTCTTTCCCCAACTTAATTTCATGCCGACCAATGGTCGGAAGGAAAGGTGGGTGGAGAGAGAGCCTTCTGTTTGTAGAACATTCTATTTTAGCATTAAGTCCGGACTACCTAGTAGGGACCGCAAAGTCTATGTAGTTTGTGTATACATTATATGTAACTATATGTAACTCTCTCTCTTACACACACACACACACACACACATAGTCACGCAACTTATGCCCCTTTCCCACTGATGCGACTTCTCACGATTTTCATCGCGACACCAATAAATTTGCACATTCGTGACATGTCGTAACAAAATCTTAAACCCTCGCATGAAAATCGTTTGACTCGCAAGGCCTCACAAGGGCCCTCGCGGGTCATCGCAAATGTTCGGATTGTTCCAATTTTTGGACAAGGACTCACGAGGGTTCGTAGCCCTCGCAAGCATCGTCGAACATTGCAGAGGGATCTGCGAGGTCCTCGGAGATCATCGGCGACACCGGTGAGACATCGCGGAGGGTTTCGCACCAAAAAAAATTTGCAACGCTGCACGGCGGCTCGCCGTTGCTCTCAGATGTTCTGCTCGCCGATGCTCTCAGATGTTCTGAGAACATCGACGATGCCAAAGAGCACCTTCGGCGTTGTGGGTAAACAAAAATGATTAGACCTATAGTGAACCTGTCAACCCTTTTTTCTATGCACCTCTCGTGGGGGGTTCACCTGTTTTTTTCTCTTTCTATCCTTTTCTCTCTTTCTCTGGTTTGTATCCATTCAGCCCCATTCAGCCAACTGTTTTAAGACGTTTATCCCCATCCAAGTATCGATATCTTCCTGGCAAGCGATAGCGAACCAGCATTATATGGAGAAATCCAGCTTCGCCGGAAAAAAATTTCTATCGAAAAATGTACAAATTTAGCTTGCTCTCAAAACAAAAATATGTATATGTTGGCTCGCTACTACTCACCAGGAAAATATTGAAACCTGGATGGGGGTAAACATATTAAAACAGTAGGCTGAACGGGGCCGAACGGATACAAGGCAGAGAGAGGGAGAGAAAGAGAAAACAAAAAAAACGAGGAGAGGGAGAGAAAGAGAAAACAAAAAAAGGCGAGGTGGTCTCAATTAAGCCGTAACGCAAACATTGAGCCCACCTCGCTGTTTTTGTTTTCTCTTTCTCTCCCTCTCCCCTCTTTTCTTTTTCTCTTACTCTCCCTCTCTCTTTGCCTTGAATCCGTTCGGCCCCATTCAGCCTACTGTTTTAAGACGTTTACCCCCATCCAGGTTTCAATATTTTCCTGGTGAGCGGTAGCGAGCCAACATACATATATTTTTGTTTTGAGAGCAAGCTAAATTTGTACATTTTTCGATAAAAAAAATTCTCTGGCGAAGCCGGACATTGCCATATCCGAATTAAGGGGAGATGGGTCGTTTTTCTGGTCCCCTTTCTTCCTCATGGTTAACCCCATTAGTTTTCATATTTTATGACGTTCGGCCCATTAGTTTGGCGATTTTAAGACATTTCACCCAATTTCGTTGTAAATATTAAGACTTTCGTATCATTTAGGCGTCGAGTTTTGGTGAGGTCAGTCATCAAGGCATTAGTGAGTTGGGTCTATAATTAGGCCTTGTAATTGGGGTTGGGTGTGACAGGGATCTGCCTTGTGTGGGCCGATCGGCTTTCTGCAGACTCCCGTTTTCTTATGTTCTTATGTTTGTGCCATGAAATATATGCAAAAAGTTTTCTGATAATCTCGCCGAGGTATTCGCCGAACCATCGCTTAATTCGCCAAAGACGTCGCAGAACATACGCCGAGGATTCGTTCACCCTTCGCATTATTTCGCAATATTTTATTCAAATGTGACACTTCTCGCCGAGGTCATCGGCGAATCATCGCTCAATTTGCCGATGAAGTCGCATAATATCGCCGATTACGTCTTCCTCATCTGCGACATCGTCGCCGAGTGTAAACTTGTCAACGTTTTTTAACGGTCAAAATCGTTGAATGCTAGACATCTCATGACCATGCCATCTCACCACACAAACAAGACGAGTCACCTCAAGACCATGCCATCTCATGACCAGACCTTTTCTTCACCAGTCGGTTTCATCACCATACCAGCTCATTACCAAGCCAATTTATTATAACGTCATCTCAATACCACACGTTGCCACATCTACTGTCTTGTACAGTGATCACGGGTAACCCCCCCCCCCTCTCTGTCTCTCTCTCTCTCTCTCATCTATGCAGTAAAGGGATAACAAATTGCTCTCTACCCACTACGGGAAAAAGTTTTCGTTTATTTTGACACACATACCTGTAGGCCTACACGTATTATATATACACTATAAATGATATATATATATATATATATATATATATATATATATATTATATATATTGCAGTACCGTTATAGCAATGTGTTTTATATTTCAAATATATTTAGACGGCTTTGTACTGCTTAGGAAGGGTCATGTTAGCTAAGGTTCATTGAGATGGTTTGTAGCACTATAACTGATAGACGTCCTTCCTAATTTGAATAAGATCGCATAATAGTTAGTAAAACAAAATAATGCAACCGAACTATTTCATTCGGTACCGTATATTAAATCATTTAAGATATGATCAAGGTTTACGGTCTATTCGCCCACAAGTCTTCGCCCAAACTAGGAATTTGTTCGCCCAAACAATGAAGTTCGTTCGCCCACACCTTGAAGTCTTTTCGCCCACACTTTGAAGTTTGTTAGCCTCCCACACTCTAAACTGGCTTCTAAAGGATGCAAATTCTGTGTATTATGTTGACGACAAAATGTTGTCCATTCGTAATAAAATAATGCTATGAATAATTTATGTTATCTCATTTCTGGACTTAACTTAGTTTAAATATCTTCAGATTAATTGGTTAACTTTTCATCATATTCATATTACTAACTCTGTGTAATGTTGAGGCTAAGCATTTTGTTTTAATCCACATTGTCTGACCCATTCAGTATATATAAGACTTCCATATAAGAGAGAGAGAGAGAGAGAGAGAGAGAGTATATATAGCTTGTATTCAAATTGCAATTCATAAAAATATATAACAATACTATATAGTGAAGCATTGTACAACTAGGAATGTTCTGTGTTTGAATGTGTGGGGAGACTAATGACGTGACCGATTAGAAGGATTAGAGTAGGAGGAGAAGGTATAATAAATATATAGGATTAATTCGGTCACCTTTCCCCGGCCACTTTTCTGGCCAACTATATTCTGGAATATCTAATGTTAATTTTGGAAGCTACTAAATATATGTTATTATTAAAATGTAGATCATGGTCATTATATCATTCAGACTCAGTATAGTTATCAATTATATACATAATAGCGCCTCATAGTGCTGCCACAAACATAACTGTTGATCGAACATTTCCGGAAATAGCCTGTACCTGTGCAATGATTCCTGTATACATTTTATATCAACTACTCTAACCTCAAAAGTCCTACAAAATTATTATCAATCTTAATTTATTGAAATACTAACAAGAACATTGCTTATTCTCCTTTTTGGTTTTGAATGTTCAGTAATCTTTCAATTTATGCATTTCTGTTATCACGGTCATTTTCGTTGTGTTGACCAGTTGACAAGCAATGTTTGTGAAATGTTTCACTCTTTTATCAGTATTACAACAATCATTGGATAACTTCTTTGCTAGATTATTACAGAATGAACATAGATTCATTGGAGAGAGTACAACGTAGAATGACAACAAATTATCCATAATATTAGAAACCTTCCGTATGAAGAAAGGTTGAAGAAATTAGACTTACATTCGTTAGAGAGACGCAGAGTTAGAGGGGACATGATAGAGGTATTCAAGTGGGTTAGTGGGATTAATAAAGGGGACATGAAAAATGTACCAAAGCTCAGTGATAGCGAAAGAGCTGGTACAAATAGTTTCAAATTAGATACATTTCGTTTCAAGAAAGATATAGGCAAATATTGGTTTGGTAGCAGAGTTGTGGGTAGGTGGAATAGGCTGCCAAGTGCTATAGTGGGATCAAGAACGATAGGGAGCTTTAAGATCAATTTAGATAGACATATGGACGAGATGGGTTGGGTGTGAGGGGGATCTGCCGGGTTTGGGCGAATCGACGCTCTGCAGACCCCCATTTTTTTTTTTTTTTTTTTTTTTTTAAGAGACAATGAACGGAGGAAGGAAAACCACAGATAAAACAAAAAGGTCCATGTGCCTAAAGGCATCCTCCATTCATAAAATGTTTGTAACAACTGGATTTAAACATTTGTAGATTGTAAGTTTGTGGAAAGCAATTCGAGGGAAGTGAATTCCAAAGAGTAGTAGCTCTGGGGATAAATGAATTCTGATAAGCAGAAGTTCTGCATTGTGGAGGAGAAAGTGTAATTTCATGGGCGCTCTCAGCTGCCCTAGTTCTACGGGGCAAGATGTGGAGAGGCTGCACAATTGAAGCAAGTTCCTCGGAACAATTGCTGTGAAAATATCTGTAGCATAATGCAAGGGATGCAACGTTTCTTCGTATGGATAATGTAGGAAGGTCCTGTGTGATTGCAGGGTTATTGATTAATCTAATAGCTTTATTTTGAATTTTGTCCAACTGCCTCAATGCAACCACTCCACTTCCACCCCACAGAGGTGAACAGTAATCCATCTGAGAACGCACCTGACTTTTATATATCACGGCCAACTGCTCGTCAGTGAAGAATTCTCGAACTCTGTACAGGAGTCCCAGTTTTTTAGAGGCATTCTTAGCAATGCTTCTAACATAATGTGTCCAGCTCAAGTTAGTAGTTAATGTTACACCGAGAATGTCAATACTAGGGGAAGTGGGAATATTTACATCATTAACAAATATATGGGAGTCAGTGAGATTCTGTCGATTAGAAAATTGAATGTATTTGGTTTTCTGTGCATTAAAGGAAACTAGATTCTTTTGTCCCCATCCATTAATTCTAGAAAGGTCCTGGTTCAGAGAAATTGCAGTGTTTATTTTTGAATTTATAAGATCGGGTTGGGTGAAAGAATTGGTATATGTGAAGGAACTGTGGAGTGTTGAGTCATCTGCGTAGGAATGTATTGGATTATGAGTGGTAGATATGAGATCATTGATATGAATGAGGAACAGAATTGGGGCCAAAACTGATCCCTGGGGAACACCAGCATTTATTGAGTGAAATTGAGAATAAAGGCCATCTACCATTACACATATTTTTCTGTTATGAAGATAAGAAGAAATTAGTGGAACTAATGATGCAAGGCCGTAGTGTGACATCTTCGACAATAAGGATTGATGCCAGACTCTATCAAATGCCTTTGATATATCCAGTGCTATTGTATGTGTTTCACCATGTTGGTCTGTAGCTTGGTTGATTTGATGCATAAGAAGGCAAAGCATGTCTGCAGTTGATCGACATCGTCTAAAACCATATTGCCTATCACTGATTAATTTATTCTTCTCAAGATGCTTAATTATGTGATTATTTAATATAATTTCAAAGACTTTACCAAGAGTGGAAGTTATAGCTATTGGTCTGTAGTTTGATGGATCTGAAGAGGCACCTTTTTTAGGAACTGGATGGATGTTTGCTTCTTTCCAGGGTACTGGGAAGCATGAGGTATGAGTACACAGACGGAAATGTTTTGCCAATACAGGAGCGAGCACCAAGGAGCAATTCTTAAGTACTATTGGAGGAATTTCATCTGGACCAGGAGCCTTATCTACTGAGAGATTCTGCAAAATAGTTTTGACATGTCTGGTGTGGATCTTAAGTGAGGGAATTTCAGGCGAATTAAAATTAAGTACAGGGACATCTTGATTTATTTCATCTAAGGTTGAGTTGGTGGAGAAAATATCCGCAAGAAGGTTAGCTTTACCTCGTGGGTCACTTACAAGATTGCCAGTCGGAGATTTTAATGGTGGAATGGATGAAGCAGTAGTGAAGTTGGATTTAAATGAGTTAAGAGTAGACCAAAATATTTTGTTATCATTTGGATTATTTAGAAGTTTATTTGCCTGCTTGTGGAGAAAGTTTGATTTAGTTAGGTTTAATACAGTTTTGGCATGATTTCTGATGTTTCTAAAGTAATTAAAGGCTTCATGAGTTTTTTATCTTGTGTATGCATTGTAGGCTATTGCTTTTTGTTCAGTTACTCTAGCACAATTATGGTCAAACCATTTAGGTGAATTAGATCTTTTACTGTACTTTTGATGAGGAATAAAAGTTTCCATTCCAATTTTTACAAAATCTTGTATGTGGCTCAAGGTGGAGTGTGCATCATTAGAAAAGAAAGAGGTCCAGGGAATATCAATAAAGAAACCTTGAAGACCCTCCCAGTCTGCCCTATCGTAATGCCATTTAGTCACCAAAACAGGTTCAGAGTGGGAAGCTGTGGTAGGTGATAGACAGGTGGCCTGTATCAGACAGTGATCAGAAGATCCAAGCGGGGACCTCACTGTAACATCATAATTTTCTGAATTGGTTGTTAAAAATAAGTCCAGTAGGTGGGAATTATGATTAGGATTATCTGGTACACGGGTGGGTTGGTTGACTAGTTGAGTGAGATTAAATGAGTCTGCAAATAGCTCACATTCAAGACCAGCATCATCAGTCCTGGCTGAATGAGTGAGCCATTCAACATTATGGACATTAAAATCACCCAACACAGTGATTTCAGAAAAAGCATTTAAGTTGAGGACACTGAGTTGTGAGGACAGAGAATCAAAAAGACTTTGCTCTGGAGGAGTATTTGGGGAACGGTAGATGCAACATATGTATTTAAATTTACCAGCAGAAATTAATTTGTATATAGAATAATCAAAATAGGGACAATTGAAACCAGTAACCTCCTCCAGGGCAATTTCAGATTTTGCGAAGCAACATACACCTCCTTTAGGTCTGAAATTTTGGAGCAGTTGATAACCTGGAAAATTAAATCTAGACGTGTCAGATGTGGATGTTACTTGAGTCTCTGTCAAAAAAAGGAGAGTAGGGGATTCTGCTTGAAGAAATTGGTGCACAGAATTGATGTTAGAGTGAAGTCCCCTTATATTGCTAAAGAAAAAGCTGCACCGACGAGCAGCTTTGGGACGTTGCAATGCTCTTGACACAGTCGCATAATGACGACCGGGAGGGCCCTGTGTCAATGACCCAACCCTGCCGGGGGTGGATATCCGAGGGACCACCAGGTTTGCTCTTAACAATTGTACTGCCATATTTATAAGGTAAGGTGTATGGTGTTACATGTATGATATGTAGTGGGAAGAGTAGTGTTTTATGGATAGAGGATAGCAATGTAGGGCAATGTCGTGAAGTTGGATGTGTATGTTATATAAAGAGGGTTTTCCTGATAACCCTGATGTGTGAGGCAGAAATATATGTATCCAGCTACCAAGGCCTGGGAGAGAAAATGGAATTCAGGCTATTCCCTGTGTCTCCCGAAACCTTGGCGGTAGTACTTACCTGGGCGGGGCTGCTTACCCCTACTACCTACCAAGTCTGATGTTGACTTCTGATCGTTTTGGTGAGGTCGGTCCTCATGGTGTTAGTGAGTTGGGCCTATAATTAGGCCTTACAATTAGTGTTGGGTGTGAGAGGGATCTGCCTTGTGTGGACCAATCGGCTTTATGCAGAATCCAATTTGATATGTTTTTATGTACTTTGACACATACACCTATTATACAGTATATAAAGTATATGTATACTGTATATATATATATATATATATATATATACTGTATATATATCAGAGTTGGGTCGAATAACTCAACTAGATAAGTTAAGTTAATTTGGGTGTCTTGTCAACTAAGTTAAGTTAACTCGAATTTGGGAAATTAACTAGTAAAGTTAATTTTAGAAATTAATCGATTGAGTTAATCAATTAACATTGATCTATATTTCAATTGTTATACTCTCTAAGCTGGAATTTCTGCTTCTTTCATAGTTATTTGCTCCTATTATGCTCCTATCATTAACATCCATTTTAAATCAAATACATATATACGATATACAGTACCGGTATACAGCAGATAAACTATCACATAATATTCATCTTTTATATACTACAGATCTATGTTATTTGGAAGACAAACACAATATATCATAAAGACGCATTGTGTACTCGAACTTCTCACTCTTATTGCTTGTTAACTGGTCAGAAAAATAACCAAGACGGACCATGATCATTTGAAAATGTACACATGGATGTAAAGATTAATGAATATTTAAATGCAACAAGAGCATAACAAATATTTGCCTATATCTTTTCTGAAACTAAATTCATCTAATTTGAAACCAATTGTTCTAGTTCTTTCGCTATCACTGAGCTTTAGTACATCTTTCATATCCCCTTTATTAATCCCACTAACCCACTTGAACACCTCTATCATATTCCCTCTAACTCTGCGTTTCTCTAACGAATGTAAGCCTACTTTCTTCAACCTTTCTTCATATGGAAGATTTTTAATATTTGGATAATTTTTGTCATTCTACGTTGTACTCTCTCCAAGGAATCTATGACCATTCTGTAATAAGGAC
This sequence comes from Paralithodes platypus, assembly GCA_032716605.1. Classification (NCBI taxonomy): domain Eukaryota; kingdom Metazoa; phylum Arthropoda; class Malacostraca; order Decapoda; family Lithodidae; genus Paralithodes; species Paralithodes platypus. Next base: position 56,648,044 of record CM064523.1, on the reverse strand, counting down.
ACCAACATTGGACAGCATAATCCATATGGGGTCTCACTAATGACAAGTAAAGTGTTAAGATAACATCAGAAGTTCTGTTACTCAAACTCCTAGAGATGAACCCGAAAATCCTGTTTGCCTTGTTACGAACGCTAGCCTAATGCACTGTTTTCTAGGTTTCAAATCATTGCTAACAAACACACCTAGATCTTCCTCACAGCCTGAGTTTTCTAATTCCATAAGAATAAACTTTCCACAAATAATGTAGGTAGCGCCAACGAACTTGACAATAATCTTGACCACTTAACTTCTTATAACTCAGAATATATGAAAGCAATCAGGCTGACTTTTCTATAATTTGGGAAGAGTCCACCAAGTAATAGTTGTGGATATTTACAGCCAGCTTGATCCAGGCATTTTAAGTTACAAAGAGGTCAGGGATCAAGATTATTGTCAAGTTCGCTCGTGCTACCTATAGTGCTGAACCTTTTCAATTCTAACTTCCAGACATGGTTGCGTGTTGTATTCATATTGAAGCTAAACAGAGAGAGAGATAATATATATATATATATCGTTCTTGATCCCACTATATCACTTGGTAGTCTATTCCGCCTATCTACAACTCTGTTACCAAACCAATATTTGCGTATATATTTTCTGAAACGAAATTTATCTAATTTGGGGAGCAGTCAAAAGTGGTGTCCCCCAGTGATCTGCATTAGGTCCTTTATTGTTTGTTATATACATAAATGACCTTGATTTAGGTATAACTAGTAGGGTAAGTAAATTCGCAGACGATACCAAAATGGGGAGAACAATAGATTCAGATAGTGACAGAGTGCCTCCAAAGGGATCTAGATACCTTACACGAATGGTCAGTAAATTGGCAGATGAATTTTAACATTGACAAATGCAAGGTATTAAAGATAGAGAAGATGAATAATATATACATTTGCTAATATGGAATTAGAAAACTCAGACTGTGAGAAAGTTCTAGGTGTGTTTGTTAGCAATGATTAGGCTAGCGTTCGTAACAAGGCAAACAGGATTCTCGGGTTCATCTCTACGAGTGTGAGTAACAGAACTTCTGATGTTATCTTAAAACTTTACTTGTCATTAGTGAGATCACATATGGATTATGTTGGTAAGTTTTGATGTCCTTATTACAGAATGGACATAGATTCCTTGGAGAGAGTACAGCGTAGAATGACAAAAATTATCCATAATATTATACATTTTCCATATGAAGAAACGTTGAAGAAATTAGGCTTACATTCGTTAGGGACACGCAGAGTTAGAGGGGATATGATAGAGGTGTTCAAGTGGGTTAGTGGGATTAATAAAGGGGACACAAAATATGTACTGAAGCTCAGTGATAGCGAAATAACTCGAACAAATTGTTTCAAATTAGATATATTTCGTTTCAGAAAAGATATAGGCATATATTGATTTGGTAACAGAGTTGTAGATAAGTGGAATAGGCTACCAAGTGCAATAGTGGGATCAAGCCATACTTCAGAGATTGACATGTACGTATGAATTACAATACCAGCCCTCACATCTACAATAAGCGGCATATACCCAACAAGATTTCCCAAATCCCAAAATAAGAGGAAGGAAGGGTCTCTATGTGTTCCAAAGTTTCTTACTATCTATCTATTTATCTATCTATCTATTTATATATTTATCTATCTATCTATATATATATATATATATATATATATATATATATATATATATATATATATATATATATATCTATCTATCTATCTATCTATCTATCTATCTATCTATCTATCCATCCATCCTCTCTCCAGTACCGGGTATGTCTTAGTTAAACAGCAGGTCTTTAATTTTAATGTTAATTGTATACACTGTTATGTTCTTATATTGTTATGTAAAAATATAATACTGTACTAAAGAGAAATTTCCAATGTTCTGCTCCAAAAATGGAATGAGTTAGATTAAGGATATGCCACCTATATATATGTCAACACAATGTATATGAACACTCTCTTGCCCTAATAATTATTATAATTGTTTCACTAATATAAGTCATATATTCTTATCAGTAGGTATTCTAAATAGTTACTGAATGTAGATAGG
>CM064523.1:56108459-56643459 GCA_032716605.1 Paralithodes platypus | reverse complement strand
CCGACTGGTGAAGAAAAGGTCTGGTCATGAGATGGCATGGTCTTGAGGTGACTCGTCTTGTTTGTGTGGTGAGATGGCATGGTCATGAGATGTCCTGATACCAAATCGTTGACGTCGCAAAAATTCGTTACGAATTGACAGGACTACGTCCTCGGCGACGAAAATCGTATGCAATTGCATCAGTGGGAAAGGGGCATTAGACGATATCCAATAATGACACTTTACACCAGCTTCATCCCACCCCATTATTTATATTTGCATATGAGCGTTATGTGAGAGAGGAGAGGAGAAAGAAGAAGTGAAAAGGGGAAGAAGAGAAAAGATAATGGATCGAGAGGGGAGAGCATAAAGGGGGGAGGCGAGAGTCGTCTCGAGGAGAGAAAGTTAACAGGGAAGTTACCTGTTATCTGATGAAAACTATATGACAGATAATTCGAAGAGACAAATAGGTGAACATGATTGTGTTTATACAGACAATGCGGCAAGTCGGTGGGGAAGAATAGAATATGGATATTAAAGGAATTGCCAAGAGATGCGTGATGGAGTTGAGGCTATATAAGGAAATAGTGAGTGATATATGGGGGTGTTGATAGCAGAAAATATTTACGAGAGGAGAGTATCTTGTTATACAAGAAAATAAAAAAATAAAAATAAACAGAAATTAAAACAAACAAAACCAATTGACAAAAATGGATATATAATATCCGAGATCTAAAGGTGGAAATGAGAAGAGAGATGGGTGGAATTATGAGAGAAGCCATGACATGTGGGAGGTGTTATATATGAAGAGTAAGGGGTAATAATGTGAGTGCCAATGTAAGTTAAAAAGTCAGTGAAGATAGGGTGGGAGACGGGGTGGAGTAGTGTGTAGAGAAGAGAATATCTCTTCATCTCTATCCCAAATAATACGTTACTACCAATGTCAACTACTACTTCATTATCAATCTCTCAAAATACAAAATATCGGTAAAGGTTGTAAAATTACCGGTAAGCAATTTGATTCTTACATGTCTTCAGGACTTATTTTCCCCATAAAGTTTCTTTAAGTTTGTAATCATTACTTATTTCATAGTTTAACGAATTTGTTTTTTGTTTTCCCTTCCTTCCTGTTTTCCAATTTGTCTTACTATAGTTTTATTTTTATTTTACTTTTGTTCAACTAAATCTCCTCTCATTTCTCTTATCCATTGGTTCTCTATTTCCTCTCTCAGCACGTAATTATTTCCCCAAACTATTGATCCTCAGTGTCTTTAATTGTTCTTCCTTCCTCTTGTATTTACTTTACAACTTGCTTTGAATCAGTCTAGTGAATTTTGACCCATTAACAACACTTCCTTACTTTGGTTAATTTTATTATGACAATTATTATGCGATTACATGTTGGTTAGGAAAGGATCTGTGGAAGTCTGATGGACAATTGCAGGGACCTTTACCTCTCTCACTCCTACAGATCCTTCTTAATCTTTAGTAAACTCGTATGATGTTAGCCAGAATGATCATACAGTGGCATCGTAGTGAATGAGTAAATATGAACACTTCTCTTCCTTCCCGAAAGCTTCCATTTTCTCTGTCAATGTAAATATTATTGTGTTCACTAATGTGTAAACCCTTTCCCTTGTAGTTCGTAATATTCACTTGTTTAGCTCTTTTCAAGCTATCCTGGTAACCTGAATTGTATCCTTCCAACCTCTCTATGTTTCCTTCCACAAACCATAAAGGCTTTACCCGTTCCCTGTCGTAAACCTGCCATGGAGGTATAATATAAGCTCCATTAAACCTGCCGCCCTCCCACTGACCCTATACAGTATGTTCCTCACTTCCCCTCCTTCCTGCAGCATTTCCTTACCATCCTGCCTCCAAACCTTTCTCTCGTTCTTCCTCCGATTTACTCCCAACTCTCTTTTATTCAATGTTTCCCAATCCCCCATCACACACACACACACACACACTCACTCTCTCTCAAGCTACTTACATAGCTCACATAATTTAGTCTACTAATTTAATATAGTACCAAACAAGCGGTTTTGTAATGATATGTACAAAGTTGTATTAAGAGTTATCTCATTTTATAGAGATTCGTGATATTTATTCAAAGTCTAGTATTATGTTTAACCCCGGTCAAACGGGGATATTTGTAACTTCTACTACCTGCCTGGCGGGCATATTTACCCTAAACGAGCTTCAATCCATGCTCTTTTTCATGCATAAACAAGAGCCAGAGCGTAATACAATAATGTATCCCTGAAAGGGCGTTAATAGAGCTTTCCAATGACACCTGAATCATCCTTGTACGACCACGGGTTCTCTTGCAACAATTGCGCAACACGGAGGCAAATACCCTAAAATACGTTAAATTCCGTAGTTTTCTCCCTGTCTCGCGAGGCCAGGGGTGTGGAGTAGTGCAGAGATTACGTCAGTCGCCTCACTCGGTCCATGCCGAGCGGTCAGAGCCCACCTATTGTCCTCCCAACGCGTGGAGTCTCTCTCAGAGCCGATAATGTGCTTAACATCCCTTCCGACTATTGTCGGGCCCCGCAGGGGTGTCCATGGTTCTCTGGCCCGACAATTGTCGGGCCCCGCAGCTTGAGTGTTAAGATTGTTTTTTTGATATATCCAAAACGTCATCAAAGGCCAAGAATAACCTTTAAAGCATCACTCTTTTAATAGATTCTCTATTTATAAATGTCTTTTGTATTTCAAAGGTTAGGTGACTCAGTGCCCCCCCCCCCCCCCCCCCAACCTCCTCACACACATACATACTCCAAAGTGAGACTGTTCAGCTAACATAACAAAGAAGCCTATCAGACAGCATATAAAACATAAAAAATTAATAATGAAAAGCACATAATAAATACTATCTCACAGAGTTACTCATACAGTTACATGTACGCAGTATGGTTTAATGTTCGATGCACAACCTTACTAATCGAGTATACATGCAGTGTACTGTGTCTTTTAAGTACCAAATATGACTGCTACCAAAATTATAAAAAACACATTGGGTCTTTAGTCCTAAATTGCAGACTACTTAGACATACCAAAATTCTAGGTTCCCTAAATGTTCACTGGCACAGAACTGGAAAGAGGTACGTTCATCCTTCCTAACACTCCGAAGTTAGACTCAGCCCAACATCACTCAGACACACATCAAAGACTGATAGGTGAACAAGCAACGGCTTATACTGTATATATTCACATAGTATATCAACATAAAGGCAACGTTTAATCGAATCTTCTTTCCACTTTGCGTGATATATTTACCCTGTTTAAGGAAATTACGAATTAACCTTTACTTACAAGCAAATGTATATACAAATTCCTAAACACTGGTTAAGTAGATATCCAAAAATACACCATACCTCGACAATAAATGTTCTGTTTTAAACGTTAATGTTACATATTGGTAATGTGTTGAAGTTTAGTCTAAACATCTGTACTAACTTTATGGGTATGGGTGATAAAATACATACACTCAAACCACAAGTTAATAGGCTATATGGATATAATATGGTACACAGACTCTCCATATGGGGACGCATAGCTTAGACAAAACACAAAACATGGGCAAGGATTTTGGCCAGGAATTCACAGAAACAGACAGCGAACAAAAGTCTAACTGCCATTATATATCACAGACAGACAGGCAAGGGACCATGCTTCAGTAGTCAGACAAAATATACAGATCAAAGCAACAGACAACAGCAATATACAGACAAGACCACAAGTAAGTCTGTGGACATGAAGTACAGACCAACAGCCTCACAGACACCACAACCCTCGTTCTGACTCTCACACATTGTCTCCTCTCCTTTCACGCCGACATGACCACTGAAATGATGCGGTAGCTGTTAGTATGGTGGAGATAGAGAGATAGAGAGAGAGAGAGATAGAGATAGAGTATTTGTAGTAAATGTGAGAACATGTAAAGACACAAGTGAGAGGGATTGTAAAGTTAGATACCGAGTACATATGCTTAATGTCTTTCTGGTACTCTCTCTCTCTCTCTCTCTCTCTCTCTCTCTCTCTCTCTCTCTCTCTCTCTCTCTCTCTCTCTCTCTCTCTCTCTCTCTCTCTCTCTCTCCTCTCTCTCTCTCTCTCTCTCTCTCTCTCTCTCTCTCTCTCTCTCTCTCTCTCTCTCTCTCTCTCTCTCTGTTTGTCTGTGTACGTGTAAAGAGAAAATAAAAATAACGAATCGTAGTGGTGAGGGTGGAAGTAATAACCAGTCTAGAGATCCCTTCAGGAATCTTGTTTAAAACCTACATAAGTGGGTCACTTCCGACTGCCGCCTTCTTCCAAGTCTTATATTCAACCGACTTTGGGCAGTCTGTACATTTGGCACCATCGCGTCGTAACTGATGACTCCCTACATAATGTATACACAATTAAATTATATTTTCTGTATTGATCATGCGTTGAAATTATAATGATATGAAATAGGTTATAGACATTAAGATTAAGTTAGTTTAGAAAAATTAAGGCTTGGTTGATTAATATTGGTGTTACCAAATGTGCAAATTGCTCCATATGGATTGAACACAATCCAAAATAGGTTGGACAAAATTGTTGCCATACTTAGATGCAAACATCTTCACGGACATTACTATTTTTTTTGTTTTATTTGACTATTATTATATTTGTCCATGCTTTTGTGATTTGGTTGGTTCTGTTTACCTTACATGTATAGGGTAATTGGCTGTGTGTTCCATCTCTGTCTGTGTCTGTTTGAATGTCAGAATGTATCTGACCTCATAAGACCTTATTAACTTGGGCAACTTCTCCAGCTCCATTAGCAGTGTGCTTTATAAATGTAACTTTCGTCAGTGGTATTTTCTCCTAATTTTGTCTGAATGGCTGCATGTATGTCTGTATGTTTCTATCTGTCAGCATTTGTTTGTGCATATTTTTATATAGTTATGTCTATTTATCTATCTCTATATCGTTGTTTTTTGTTGTCTCTGTCTGATATATCTCTATATAAAATCGTAGTGTGGGTATGAAGGTTTGTGTCCCTCTAGCTCCAAACCCTTGAGACTATGGAGGTGAGATTTGGCTTGGATACTCGGGTGGCCTCCCAAGAGTGGCCAATACATCCCGATGACTATTAGGTACACATAGTACTCCAAACAATCCCTCCCCAATCTTGTTTGCAAATATCCAAGGCCTAAAAAATAGAACCACGAAAAAAGTACCATTTATGAGGGGCCTGCTAGAAGAAGGAAACGCTATATTTGCGGCTCTCATAGAAACTCACATTAAAGATCAGGAAGATAGTGAGGTATGGATTCCGGGTTACAACCTACATAGGGCGGACAGAACGCATAGATCACATGGAGGTGTAGCCTTGTACATACATGACTCACTGATATGTACTGAATTCCTAAATAACAGTAATGAAGTGGTGGAAATGCTTGGAGTTAAAATAGAATCCCTAAATTTAGCAGTTATTGTTACATACAGGCCTCCAGACTCATCCCGAGAAGAATTCAAAACCCAGCTCAACAAAATAAAATCAGAAGTGGAAACCCTGGGGACCCCAACACCAAATATTATATGGCTAGGAGACTTTAACCTACCAAACATTAAATGGAGACAACTAGAAAACCAGTTAGTGGCAAATAACACCGGAGAAGCAAATACTAATACGAGAGAGCTTTTTGAACTTTGTGATTTTTTTAGTCTAACCCAACATATTGCTGAACCCACACGGGAAAACAATATCTTAGACCTGGTCTTCACTAACAACGACTCTCTAGTACACAGCATTAACATATCGGACACAACATACTCAGATCATAAATTAATTGAGATCAAAACAACCTTAGAAAGTGTACAGACAACCTCAGAATCGAGAACAAAAACCGGCCCCTTCAGTAAATTTAACTTCAATAACAAAAACATTAGGTGGGAAGAGGTAAATCAAGAAATGGAGGAAATAGATTGGGAAGATTTAATGCATAACCTGACACCAGCAGAATGTCTAGTCTTAATAACAGAAACCATGACCCAAATCTGTAGCCACCATATACCTGCAAGACAAACAAAACGAAGAAGCAAACAAGATCGGGAAAGAAGGAGGCTGTACAGAAGAAGAAAATTACTCACACAAAGACGCACACATCAAAATCTACAGGATAGGCAAAAGGTCGAAATAGATAGAGAAATTGTGGAAATTGAACAAAGGCTAAGAATATCATATGAACTACAACATATGGAAGAGGAGAGGAAAGATATTGCAGGTATAAAGGAAAATTCCAAATACTTCTTTTCATACGCCAAACAAAAGGCTAAAACAACATCAAACATCGGCCCACTGAGCAAAGGGGACGGCTCTTTCACAGGGGACAAAAAGGAAATGAGCGAACTCTTAAGCAGGCAGTATTAAATGGCATTCAGTGAGCCTGATGAAACAAAAGTCATCAGAGACCAAAATATATTTTTCATGGAAACCTCCCCCACGGAAACCCCTCAGATGCTGGATATTGATTTCGGTCCAAAAGACATAGAAGAGGCCATTTCCAACATGCCATCCCACTCGGCACCAGGCCCGGACTCATGGAATTCGATCCTAATGAAAAAATGTAAGGAAAACCTCTCAAAACCCCTGGCTATAATGTGGAGAAGGAGTTTAGACACTGGTGACATACCAGATAGCTTGAAAAATGCAATAATTGCCCCACTGCATAAAGGAGGGAGTAGAGCACTACCAAAAAACTACCGCCCGGTAGCTCTAACCTCTCACATCATTAAAGTTTTCGAGCGAGTCCTGCGAAGCAAAATTTCAACATTCATGGAGGCAAATGAACTACACAACACCGGTCAACATGGGTTTAGAGCGGGAAGATCATGTCTCTCACAACTTTTGGAACACTATGACAAAATTCTTAAAGCGCTAGAAGAAAAGAAAAACGTGGATGTCATTTACACTGATTTTGCTAAGGCATTTGATAAATGTGACCATGGTATAATAGCCCACAAACTGAAAGCAAAAGGTATAACTGGGAAAATCGGACGGTGGATATACAATTTCCTCGTAAACCGAAAACATTCGGTAGCAGTAAACCAAGTCACTTCTGAGCCTTCGGATGTCAAAAGCTCAGTGCCCCAAGGAACAGTGCTAGCACCCCTTCTGTTCCTCATACTAATTTGCGACATAGATACCAACACCAGACACAGTACGGTGTCGTCTTTTGCTGATGACACAAAATTAAGTAAGATAGTAAACACACAAGAGGACACGGGCCGACTGCAGGAAGACATGAATGTAGTGTTCCAGTGGACCAGGGAAAACAACATGCAGTTCAATGAGGAAAAATTCCAATTAATAAGGTACGGAGATAATAATGGTGTTAAAGAAATTACAAATTACTTAACAGAATCTAACCACATAATAGAACGGAAAGACAGTGTGAAAGACCTTGGGGTATTAATGTCTGAAAATATGGGTTTCAAAGTACATAACCAGGTCAAAGTGGCGGCTGCGAAACGTCTAACGAGTTGGATTCTGCGTACTTTTAAAACACGCGGTGAATTGCCTATGATAACGCTCTTCAAATCTCTAGTGCTACCGCGGCTTGAATACTGTAGCGTATTAACATCCCCATACAAAGCAGGTGAAATAAATGACGTAGAGAGTGTACAAAGAAATTTCACTTCGCATATAAGTTCGATAAAACATCTACACTATTGGGAGCGTTTAAGAGCACTGAATCTGTACTCACTGGAACGTAGAAGAGAACGTTACCTAATAATATACACATGGAAAATCGCAGAGGGTTTAGTACAGATATATATAACGAAATAAATGAGATGTGAGAAGAGTTTATGAATATGTTTATGATGGCACAGGACAAATATGTACCAACAAAAAGTTAAACAAACGAGTCAAAGTAAAAAGAACACCATGGTTCAACAGTGAAATCCGTAATGCAATAAGAAATAGACAGAACATGCTCAAGCTTAAACACAAATGACTGTTCTAATGACAAAGTAAAGGCAATATACAACCTTGCTAGAAGAAATGTTAAGAAACTGATTAGATCCACTAAACGTGAGTATGAAGTATCCATAGCCAGAAATAGCACTGACAACCCCCCAAAAATGTATAGCTACGTAAATAATAACCGAGAAATGTATAGCTACGTACATAATAACCGAGAAATAAAAAGCGGAATAGGCCCATTAACCTAACAAGTGCGCATGGGGGTAATTAGACACCTCTCCCTGTGCGCATGTATTTGAGGTGTTTCCGTCACTAAAATATTCATTTTACCATAAATAGCATTAATACTTATCCATACGCGCCTATTATCGGTTGATTATAAAGGTATTAACCTGAAACAACAATAAAACGAGTGAAAACAGCGTTTGGATGGTCAAAATCGGAGATATAGCCCGCGAGTTGTATAATGTATGGGTGAGGCAAGCTGCTTTCCCGCCAATTTCCCGCAAGGCCACTGAGACACAGTCGATCGATACTCTCTCTCTCTCTCTTGCACTCGCTTGCTATCAGTGATGACAACGCCCTGCTTGCAACTCGCTAATGTTAGCACGAAAATATACCTCAGAATAAGGGAATAACAGGGAAAATAGGTGATAACTGAAGGAGAGGAGGAAAGTGGGGAAGGAGGGGAGGTAGAGGACTGAGATTTTGCATGGCCCAGGGGCCAAAAAAATTAAAAAAAAAAATGTCGATGTCAAAATTTGATTTTTTTTTCTCTGACTCTTAAGAGTCTCCCTGCAGTTCCCGGGTTAACTAGAGATGATCAAATAATGACAGCCGACATATATATTGCAAATACACTTAACGAATATTTGTTTTCTCTTTACAAACGAAGTAAAGAATAATACAAAACATAGGCCAGTAACAACGCAAGCAATAGGACACTTTACTATCAGCACAAGTGAAGTATAATGTAAATTAATTACATTAAATATCAACAAGACTTCGGGGCCTGATCATTTCCATAATAGGATAGTAAAACAAGTAAAAGAAGAAATATGCGAATCCCTGACCAATATCTTTAACTCATCACTACAGCAGGGTTGCGTCCCTAATGATTGGAAAACAGCCAACATTGCACCCATTCACAAAAAGTGTGATTGAGCCAAAACTAGTAATTACAGACCTATAAGCTTAACGTCGGTAATAGGAAACATTCTGAAACCATTTTAACCCTTAACTGTCGGCGCCCGGCTATTGTCGAGTGAAATAAATGTGTCCTATGTGGCGGGTCACGGCTATTGTCGAGTGCAATTTTGAGCACGTAATGTGCTCTGAGAGAGAGCGGAGCAGTGGGAGGAGCGTAGGTTACCTCATGACCGCTCGCCACAGTGGCCATGGAGCTACTGAGATGTACTCCTTTGTACTCCACCCTCTCTCACTCGTTTCACACGTAATAATGTAAGAAAATTACCGTATTTTAGCGATTTTGCCCTTCGGTTGCACGATCGTTGCAAGACAACCAGTGATCGTAGAAGGATGGTTCGGGTGTCATTGGAAAGCTCAATTTACGCCCTTTCAGGGATACATACTTGTATTACGCTCTGGGTCTCGTTTATGCATGAAAAAGAGCACAGAAACAACCCCATTTATGGTAAAAAAAAAACGATGGGCGGTACATAGAAATTACCGCCTAGGCCGCTCGTTGAGTGTTAAGAGATAAAATAGTTGAGTATCTTGAATCTAATGAGTTTATAAAAACAGCAAGCATGAATTTAGGACCAGAAAATCGTGTCTAACAAACCTCAAATTTTATAATAAATTGTTTACTCTTAATGACTAAGGCGCTTGACATAGTCTACCTAGATTTTCAAAAGGCGTTTGACAAGGTACCTCACAATAAATTATTAGAGAAATTATAAATGCTCGGAATAAAGGGTAATATATGTCAATGGATTAAAAGCTGGCTTGCAAACAGAAAGCAGAACTTTGTTATTAATGGTGTAGAATTAGATTGGGTGCCTGTTACTAGCGGTGTGCCTTAGGGATCGGTCCTTCGTCCGATTTTATATATCAAATATATAAATTATATTGATGTAGGTCTGAATAACTTTATCTCCAAATTTGCTGACAATACACAGATAGGGAACATAGTCTTGAATGAGGAAGACAGAAATAGCCTTAAGTCAAATAGTGGATTGGTCAGAAAAGTGGCAAATACCCTATAATGTTGACAAATGTCAAATTGTGCATCTTCTTTCAAAATACAAAACAGTATGATTATCAAATGAAAGGCGAACCAATAATAGTAAACTCTACGGTTAAAGATCTCGGGATTATAATATCAGAACACCTAAAATCTTCAGAGCAATGTGCGGCTGCGGCAAATAAAGCTAACAAAGCCTTGGGATTTATCAAAAGAAATTTTACCTATAAAAACAAAAACATATTTTGCCATTATTCAAAAGTATTGTTAGACCCCATCTTGAATATGGCATTCAGTTCTGATCCCCGTATCTCAAGAAGGACATACAAAAACTCGAATATGTGCAGCGTAGAGCAACTAAACTATTTCCCTCTCTGAAAAACAAGCCATATTATGAAAGATTAAAGACATTAAATTTGTTCTCGCTAAAGAAAAGGAGGTTGCGAGGCCAACTTATCGAGTGTTTTAAGATATTTAAGGGATTTGACAGAGTAGATATCAGTGCACTGTTCACGATTAATAATAATGCTGCAACCCGAGGTAATGGAATTAAATAATTAGAAAAGGGCATCCTTAGATGTGACACAATATTTCTTCACATACAATGTGGTTAAAGAGTGAAATAGTTTACCAAGGGAGGTGGTTGACAGTAATTATATTGATACGTTTAAGAAAAGAATGGATGATCATCTAATGAAGATTGGATTATTATGAATTAATCAGTAGGCTTGTGTAATTTCCTTTTGAAACTAATGTCTTCCTATAATATATACAAACTTTCCTTGTGGGCATTTCCTGACACATAAGGTTACACTTCATCTTATTTCCCGGTACGGCTTTTTAGCTGGAGGGTGGGGAGAGAACCTTCTACCTTACTGTCCTATTCTTCCACTACAAACTGTCCCTGTCTAGTAGTATTCAGGCCGGACCACCTAGTTGGGACCGCAAGGTCTGTGTGGTCTGAGTACCTTTGTAACTGTGCAACCTCTGACTATCTTACCGCTAAGTATCCTATCTCTTACTACAGTATCTTATTCCTTGCTATCTTACATCCTGCTTTATTGTTTCGTCTTGCCTTATTTCAGTCAATTACATAATCTCTATATCAACTTTTAGGATCGTATCTCTTGTTATTTTAAGCCTACACGAGGGGAACACTTGTTATAGGTAGAACTTTCCTCCCTCTTCCCTACCCTTTAATCTCCATCACCATATAACTATTCCCTTGGTTGTCAGTACAATATATTCCTTCCACCCCCTTCCTTTAATGACTTTCTTCCTTTTCTTCAATCGTCAATCTTCTTGCACGTTGACTCAGTTAGGTGTGACGTTTTTGGTAAATCTAGGTACTTTATAGACAGACATTCAAAATATAGACAAGCGATCAAGTAATGGTATTTACAAATTAATATGAAATACATTATGAAGTATTGTAATATTGTGCATAGTACAAGATATCTAATAAGACAAACCCATAAACATCCTACTGAAAACTGGCCTAATGTTTGTATATTTCCTGTTTCTCCTTCATTGTTCCTTTAACGTCTCACTTCCTTCCTTGTCCTTTATGTAGCTGTGTTTCTTTCTTTTCAATATATTTTAGTGAATAAGGAGTCACACAATCACTTTCTTCCGCCAATTTGTGCTGGCAATTACCGTCCAACTAGGTCACAACATTTGATGAAATTAAGCAGTTAATGATGTTGGAGCAGTTCTTTAAGAGCACGGGCGGTGATCTAACTTTGAACTTAAAGGAGAAAAACCCAAGAACTCTAGTCGAAGCAGCAGAAATGGCTGATCGACGGCTGTCGTTGATTCGGGGTTGCAGGTCCTCACAGAAGTACGATGTAAGTGCTAAGGACCGTTATCCTTCCCCTCCCCGAAACAATGACACATTTAAACAGAAGAGCCATGAAACTAAAACTGAATCCAAACCTTACACCACACCGTATGTGAAAAGTCAGGGGCCTTTTACATCACAGTATAAGCCGAAACCGAAATTTATGTGTTTTAGGTGCCACCAGGAGGGTCATAAGGCAAATGAGTGCCCTAGTCGACCTTCTCCGGCAGCCGTGTCTTTTGCTCACGGCATTGGAGTGTTCAAGAGGACATCGGAGTTTGTTAGAGGCATTTCTTCCGAGGTAAATACACTGCCAGTGCAGAAGGATCCGCAAGGCTTATTCCCTGTCCGTGATGCCTTTAGTGACCACAGGGGACTCGGTTGTGTGGAGTGGGGGGGTAGAAGACATGAGGTGAGAATTTTGCGTGACACTGGGGCATCGCAAACACTGTTGAAAAATTTCACTGGTAAACCTGTTAATACGGCGCGGGTGGTTGTGGTTCAGGGAGTTAATGCGACAAGGTCATACCCGCTTGTAAGAATGAAGGTGGAAGTTGATGGTGTGACTCGTGACCTGGATGTAGGAATTGTGGAGAAGTTACCTGTTGGGGGCGTCGACCTCCTTCTTGGCAACGACTTTGCGGGGCCTACTTCTGAGGCTCCACCCTTAGTCGTTGTCGAGAAGCCGGCCGACGTGAGTAGGGAGGAGCAGGAGTGGGTTGAGAAGTGTCCGGTGCAGCCTATGGCGTGTGTTGTCACCGGAGATCCTGCATCCAGGGAGTCACATTCTGGTCAACAATCTTTAGATCAGAGGAGGAAGGGTACCGAGAAGGGGTTGAAAGTTGATGCGGTTGAGAGTTTAGTATCAACGGACCTTCTCGGGGACTCATTATTAGGACCACATTTCGAGTCTGGAGAAGACCCAGTAACTGTTCCTGAAGGGGCAGAGGATGGGCTTAAAAAGACGAAAAGAGTTGAAGGAGGACAGTGATGCACAGTCGGGAGATGTGGCAACAAGGTACCCTGACGCGTACCCTATGAGAAATGGGTCGGCGAAGACGGTGGTCCGAAGCTTGCTAGTGTATTTTTCCCGGTATGGTTACCCGCAGGGGCTTCAGTCAGTCCAGGGACCCAACTTCACTTCTAGCCTCTTTGTCCAAGCAATGCCGCAGCATGAGATTGTTGGGGTTGTGTCATCTGTGTATCATCCGGAGAGCCAGGGTGTGTTAGAGCGATGGCACTCAGCCTTGAAATCTGTGCTTCGTTGTTGTTGCTTTGAGAGTGGGAAGGATTGGGATCTTGGCCTGCCATGTGTTTTGTTTGCTGTGCGGAAGGTACCTGGGGAGAGTTTGGGATTCAGCCCTAATGAGCTCGTCTTTGGACACCGTGTCAGAGGGCCTCTCCATATGGTTGAAGAAGTATGGGAGGGCACAGAAAAACCTTGTTCTATGCTCAAGTGTGTCCTCAACAGTCGAGAACGGATGTTGCGCAGTCTGGAGTTGGCTGGCCGTAATTTGACTAGCTCTCAGGCCCTCAGGATGCTAGTGGTGTGGGGGCTGGTGCCGTCCTTGTGGAAAAGGACGATGATGGGCTGGAGCATCCTGTTAGTTTCTGCTCGGAGAAGTACAATTCGGCCCAGGGGAGCTGCTCTGTTGTCGAGGGAGAGCTGCTGGCGGTTGTATTTGTTGCTCTGAGGCATTTCGAGGTCTGTGTTCCAGCCTATGGTCCGGTCGTTGTAGTTTACCCAGAGCATCACCCTCTCAAGTTCTTGGACCAGTTTCACAATCGGAATATGAGGCTGACCAGGTGGTCACTAAGGTTACTGGTATATAACCTGGACATACGCCATATTGCCGGTTGTGACAACGTGATTGCAGATTGTCTTTCGAGGGTAGATGATCCTGGATAGATTGACACACGGGTAGCCTCCTGCTTTAATTTGGATAGTATTTTGCGCTTGGTGCTTGTTACCCCCAGGGGGTAAGGGGGCCTTCATCTAATGGTGGAGGAAAAAAAGAATATGCCTCACGCATCCTACTGCATGTCGTACAAGGCGACTAATAGGGGGGATGGTGATAGACTTGCGGACCAAGTAGCCATCACTATACAATGAAGCCTTGTTATTGGCGCTGGCATTGTCTCTATATGATAGTGCTGTGACAGGGCTTCATTGTACTTGCTCCAAGTTGCCTAATGGCGGCACACTGGCAGTGGGTGTCGCTCCCTCTGGACCCGGCCCTGGCGCCCTGGGCCCAACCTGGACGAAATGGATCCAGAGGGTACAGTACGTAGTGTTTCCCCGGACTGGCACTTTCTGCCCAATAGTATAGGGGCCCGAACCTGGTGGTAGCGCTCCAGGAGGCTGCCCTGTCATTTGGCGAAAAATATCAGGCCAGTCGTAGTGCCGTGTACGCGCACGGGGTGCGTCCCTGCGGCTGGTTCTGGTGGGGCGTACCGAGGCCACTGGATCCTACCCCCTTGTAATCACTTGGGGGATGGTGCTGGGAATGGTCCCGGGGTAGACTGGAGCCGGAGTTCTGGGGGGGGGTGATGCTCATCTGCCAGCCAAACCTACCTAACTATGACTAAAATCAAAGAAAATAAACGTAAGTCCGATGAAACAAAACCGCACAGGACAATGACAAATGCCCCCCACAAACTCAGACTTGCTAGTGTGAATGTTGGTAGTTTGAATCTGCGTGCGAATGAAGTGGTTGAGATGTGTGAGAGGAGGCGAGTGGACATCTGCTGTACCCAGGAAACACTCTGGAAGAGGCATGGGGTACAGTGGATTGTCGGAAGGAGGAAAAGATATAGGATATACTGGATGGGTGTGGAGACTGATAAAGCGAAAGGAGGAGTGGGTGTTCTGGTGGCTGAAGAGCTGGCGGAAAGTGTGCTTCAGATTACGAGAGTTAGTGAAAGGCTGATTGTTTTGAAGTTGAAAGTTGGTGAAAGAATTCTGAATGTGATATCTGCATATGCCCCACAGGCTGGTTTACAGAAAGAGATAAAAGAGGACTTCTGGAATGACACCGTCAGTGTCATTTCAGGCCTCTCGGAGAACGAAATAACTATCGTGGGGGGGGACCTCAATGGTCACGTGGGAGCATCTGCAGATGGATACGAGGGGGTACATGGAGGAATTGGTTACGGAAGGAGAAATCTAGAAGGCGAATATATATTGGAGTCCTGCGTTGCACTCAACATGGTTGTGTGTAACACAAAGTTCAAGAAAAGACAGAGCCACCTGATCACATATAACTCTGGGGTCTCCAGTAGCCAGATAGATTACTTCTTGGTTAACAGGAAAGACTGGAAACTAGTTCGAGATGTAAAGGTCATCCCGAGCGAAGAATGTATCCCCCAGCATAAGCTACTTGTGTGCGACATGAGCTTATACAGAGATCCTAAGCGCAAGAAGGTTTACATACCCAAAAGGAAAGTGTGGCTGCTGAAGGACAAGGAAGTTAGGGATAGGTTTCATAATGAACTGGAGGAAATGAATAGAAATAAGGAAGCTAGGCCTAACGATGTAAATAGCCAATGGAACTTTCTTAAGCATAGCCTTATCGCTGCCACTGACAAAGTCTGTGGGAAAACAAAGGGTCACCCCAGGAATAAGACCTCTTGGTGGTGGAACGATGAGGTAGAACATGCTGTGAAAGAGAAAAGGAGATGCTTCAAAGCATGGAAGAAAGGAGGCAGCAGGGAGGAATACCAGGCAGCTAAACGAACTGCCAAAAGAGTTATTTACAATGCTAAAAATCGCATTAAGGACCTGGTCCTCGAACAAGTGTGTAACACTGACAATCCCAATGGGATCTTCAACCTAGCTAGGCGAGTTAAAAATGACAGTAGGGATATTATAGGTGAACAGTGTGTTAGAGATGATAATGGGAAGATTGTGTATGCAGAAAATGAAATCAGAGAAGCATGGAAGGTACACTATGAACGATTGCTAAATGTAGAGTTTGAATGGGATAAGGAACAGCTTAGTATCGAAAAACCAATATCTGGGCCCCCTCCTTTGATAGCACCAGCTGTAGTGAGCGACGCAATCAATAAAATGAAGGACGGTAAAGCTCCAGGTTGCTCCGACATTGTCGCTGAGATGATAAAAGCCTCAGGGGAGATTGGTGTAAACTTAGTCACTGAGTTGATAAACACCATTATTAAAGATGAGAAAATCCCAGAGGATTGGCTCAAAAGTGTAATAGTAAATATATACAAAGGAAAAGGGGATGCGCTAGATAGAGGAAATTATAGGGGCCTGAAAATGCTTGACCAAATCATGAAGGTCTGTGAGAGAGTCCTTGAGGGTTTGATCAGGCAAAGCATCTCTATTGATGATATGCAGTTTGGTTTTATGCCAGGACGTGGTACAACCGATGCTATCTTCATAGTCAGGCAGATGCAGGAAAGATACCTACTAAAAGGCAGGGATCTTTACTTTGTGTTTGTGGACCTGGAGAAGGCCTTTGATAGGGTACCTAGAGATGTTGTACAGTGGGCTATGAGGAAACTTGGTGTGGAAGAGTGGCTGGGGCGTGTGATAATGAAGATGTATGAGGATTCGCGAAGTTCGGTGAGGGTGAAAGGTGTACTGAGTGATGAATTCGCAGTCCGTGTTGGAGTCCATCAGGGTTCAGTGTTAAGCCCCCTCCTCTTTATTATGGTCTTGGAGGCGCTGTCTAGAGTTTTTAGAGGCGGACTCCCGTTGGAACTGTTTTATGCAGACGATTTAGTCCTAATAGCTGACAGTATGCAGGATGCTGAGGCCAAATTCAGAAAGTGGAGAGAGGGCATGGCGAGCAAGGGTTTAAGAGTCAATATTAACAAAACCAAGGTTATGCATTGTAGTTTGAGACGAGGCAATGTGGAAAAGAGCGGTGCATACCCATGTGCAGTGTGTGGAAAGGGAGTGGGCGTTAACTCAATTCAATGTAGCATCTGTCGATGTTGGGTACACCATGGGAGTAAGCGCTGTAGTAGAATAAAGGGGCCCCTGCCGAAGGATAAGTCAGAAATAGAGAAATTTGAGTGCGTAGTGTGCAAAGGCGAGCTTGTGTTAAGTGATGATCCTGTGGCTGTGAATTTTGGAAATGAGTCTTTGGAGCTGGTGAACAAGTTTTGTTACCTAGGAGATACCATCTCTGCCGGTGGTGGGGCCGAGGCTGCCACTGTTGCTAGAATTAGGTGTGGCTGGGGGAAGTTCAGAGAATTGATGCCAATCCTGACCATGAAAAGAATGCCTCTCCCCCTGAAGGGAAAGGTGTATGCCTCATGTGTTAGAAGTGCAATGACGTATGCCTCAGAAACATGGGCCGTTAAAGTAGAGGATGTCAACAGAATGGAGCGTAATGAGATGAGAATGGTGAGATGGATGTGTGGGGCCAGGCTACAGGATAGAATAACAAATGTTGAGCTGAGGAGACGTTTAGGTATAAAGAGTATTAGCGAGGTGATGCGTACAAGTAGACTGGGATGGTATGGACATGTGGAGAGAATGGATGAACAAAATTGGGTGACAAAATGCAGGTCTGTGATTGTGGAGGGAGCTGCACCAAGGGGTGGACCGAGGAAGACCTGGGATCGGACTATACGCGCCGATCTCAAATCCAAGAACTTGACAAGTGAAGCAGCCCTTAACAGGGTTGCCTGGAACGCCGCCATTAGGACAAGAGACTGAAACTGCACTTATGTGTGGAACACTCAGTCTTAAAATGTTATGTATGTATGTATTGTAGCCCAGCGTATTGGCTCGTAAAGCAGGAGTTGAGCGTTTGGTATAGAAGAAAAAACTAGGCTTGCCCCTATAGTGCAGCCGAAATAAACAAATTATAAACATAAAAATCAAATTAAAACTCTTTCTTTGATAGTTGAATTTTTTCAGTATGTTATAGCAGTAATTCTGAGTTGCACTCCTCTCAGAATGCTGGGCTAGAGAAGCTCGCTCTTGAGGAACATAACTACATATAATTTAACCTATGGTGTTGGGGAGGGTTATATTTTGAAAAATGTTTGTTGAAGAACTGTGCCAGATATTTTACTGCCGCTGGGTGATGGGAAGTGGAGATATAGCATGGGTTCTAACCATCAGATTTTTGTGAGCGTGGCCTCAGAGAAAATCTTGGGGGGGGGGGGTGACGTTAACCACTCCGTTAGAACCGCATGGCTTGTCCTACAGTGACTTGCTAGGATCGCCAGGGCAGTGGATGGGGCTACAGTTTATGTATTAGAGTGTGCTTTATTTCATATGAAAGCTCGTGTCATGGGCAGTCCAGAAAGGCTCCTTGTTTTCACCCATGTCAAGGCTTTATATATTTAATTGTAAAGTATATGTTTTATCATTAACTAGTAATGATGGGATTGGGAGAGAGAGAGAGAGTAGAACAGAGTGAGAGGGAGCGCGCAGTGGTTTTGTCCCGCTCGATGACGTCACGGCTGGCTGCCTCGTGGGGGTTGGTTGAGAGAGGTCCTTACCATGTTGCTAGCTTCTTTGCTAGTGGCTAGAGGACTTGTTACCGCTGTAATTTGCGCGGTGAAAACTAGTCCCGGTATATATACAGGTTCCTCGCCACTCTCTCCCTCAGATCTGGTTTCTAGAACGCATCCCTCTTTTTCCCTTGGATATCTGTCTCCCTCTCTGCACCTGAGAACCTGTTCCTCTGCCTATCTCTCTCATTTTCCATATCTTTCACCACCTTTTATTAACATTATATCCCCCTCTGGTTAACTCTGCAAAATCAGCTTCATGCTGGCCAGTTGTATTGTGCGTTAAGGTCTGATATAACCCATGTATGTTAGTTGTTAAGATAAGTTGATCACGAAGCATTGGTTGGCATTCATATTGTTTAGTACTGCTTCCTTTAATTATTAGTGTTCTGGATTAGATAATGCTAGACTAGGAGTCTGATATTATAAGGTATTGTTTCCTATGAGTGCTGGCTTTAGTTAAAAGCGGCACGACATACCTGATAACTGGAGTTGATTGAGTAAATTCTAGTCTGTGTGCCATTGAGAATAGAGCATGCACGAATGAGGGCTTTTTGCTTATACCATTCTGCACTACCATTGTTTGTCTTTGAGGTACGCCAGGAGAACGCTTAATACTTCGGTATTAAGGTTTCTCAAGAGAGCTACCCTTCCCTATAACGTAATATTTGACGCACAGACTTGAGATTTGCACTAGGCTATGCGGCATGCCATGCGCACCAGTATCTCGTATCATTGACTCTAGCTAGACTTTATCAATCATAGTATATGTATTAACCTAATTACTCTTTTTATGCATACCCGTTTATGATTACACAAGCATTTCGCAGCCTAGTTTGATGTATGGAGACAAACGACTTGGGCTCTTTTTGTTGATAGGAATACTGCATTGTCGTGGCGATTATTATTGTTGTAGTGTTTAGGATATTCTTGGCTCCGACGGCATTATATATTCTGCCTTTTTGTGTGCATAGCCTGCACGAGCATTGTTCCGCTGCCTGCCTTTTTTGGGTTCCATTTCCGATACGAGCATCTTTATAGCATCTAACATTTAAAGAAGATTCCTTGTTAGTGTTGAAGGACTTTAGTGCACTTTCTTTCATGCAGGAGTGCCTGACATTTATTGATTAAAGTAACGTAAGCTGTAACTTCTCTTACCACCTTACTTTGCATACCATGACCAAGCACCTTCGGTTATAGGTAGTAATAGGCTGTTTTCACATAACATTAAGCCTAGAGTAGACACACATTTATTGAGTTTGATAGCCTATTATTGCATATAGAACTCTGTAGAGTATTTGTGTTCTTTGTTCACTGGGAATATACATCAGAGGTTGGATCTAGCGCTTTCCGTTGTAGCATTTATGCCATTACTAGTCCAATGGATAAGAGCCCTGATATATTTAAACCCCAGTCGTAACATGTTGGACAATATTATTCACCGCAGGACGAATCTCTGGTAATTAAAGGGGTAAAAACTATCCCGGTTAACCCTTTAACTAGCTACCAACTGCCCCAAGATAGTAAAATAAACTCATGAAAGCCGACCACAAAAAGACAGTTTCGAAAAAAATGCAAACAAATATGAAAACAAGTCTAAAACTTTACAGTAAACTACAAACAACGGCGGGGAAAAGTAAACAGAACTTAGACGTTCGTATTTGCAAACTTGAGACAAGACTTTTACACTCCAAAATAAACCAGTTCAAGTTTAGGCCATAACAGTGACAGGAAGGAAAATGGAGATATTTAATTTTATTCCGTTCGTTCCGTGATTTGTCTTAAATGCAATAAAATGCGGTGGGATGGTATGGCATTGTGGGTTATATTTGATTTTGTACACATGGACGACTGTATAAAACACTGATAAAAGGAAACAAAGAGGAAAAATAAATATGTCCATCAGTAAAAAGAACCAGGGGACAGATACAGAAAAAGCGCTGGGGCAAAAATATTTAAGAAGGAACGATGTACATAATAAGGGTAATAATATAATAACAAACAAAAGCCACAAACTTGAAGATGAAGAGATGAAGGATTAGCAAGAAATAATGTATTTACAGTTGTTGTTGTTGTTGTTGTTCCCTAAGCTGCCTGGCCGAACAGCCCCGAGTCCCTGAGAAAGGCCATGGCCACGATCGGGCTTTCCCACAGAGCTCTCATTGAGTGTAGATTGTGTTGTTGGCGTAAGTGGTTGTGTGAAATGCAGTCTTCTATGATGTGTTTAATGGTATGGGGTGCTGTGTTACATCCCGGGCAGGCGTCGACAACGGAGTCATCCAGTCTCTTCTGATAGCTCAGGAGAGCTGGATGGTGTCCGCATCTCAGCCTGGCCAGGTGGACTCTGTCCTCGCGAGGAAGGGAGGATTCGGAAGGATGGATTTCGGGAGGTCGTGCATGCAGCTGTGTGTTGTCTGTGAGTGAGTGGATGGATCGGTGAGAGATATGAGTATGGATGTGCTTCTGGAAGTTGGTTCGGGGTGGGCAGGGAGGGAGAGAGGACAATAATTGTGTGTGATACCGTGTGCTGGGTGTTGTTTTGATATTTCTTGGTGTCTGTGGGTGTGTTGCCATGTAGTTTAGTGGGTGGTCTTGGTTCGTGGAGGCTGCTGCCAGGAATTGAGTACCTCTCATGTCCAGATGGTCTTTGACTTTGAGGATTTTGGTTTCTTGATGTAGGTGATCTGTGGGTGCAGTAGCTGTGCAGCCTGTAATGATCTTCAGGGCTTTGTTTTGAATAGTCTGTAAGGTCTTATGATGTGTTTAGCTAGGTTAGAAGCCCAGGCTGGGCTTGCGTATTCCATCACTGATCTTATGTATTGTTTATATACTGTGGTGGTAGTTTCTTTGTTGTGTCCAAATTTTGTGTGAGCAAGTGACCTGAGGGCGTTAAGTCTGGGTGTCAGTTTCTTTTAGATGTTTGTGGTGTGCTGAATGTCATATGAGTATCATATGTTACTCCTAGGATTTTGGGTGTGTGTGTATGTGTTAGGGGTGTGTTGTTTATGGTGAGTTGAGGGATGTATTCGTGTTCTCCTGTCCAACTTGTGAGCAGGGTTGCGGTGGATTTGGCTGGGGCTAGATTAAGTCTGTTTGTAGTGCACCAGCCATGTAGTGTGTTGAGATAGGGTTGAAGGAGATCTGTTGCTCTTTTTGGGTCATGGTGTGTGCATGTGAGTGTTATGTCATCTGCATAGGAGGCTAAGTTTATTTGGGGCGTATTGGGTGTAGTTATATCGTGCATGTACAGATTGAAGAGTGCGGGCGATAGGACGGATCCTTGTGGGACTCCGTTTGGAAAGTTTCTGATTTTAGATGGCTGACCGGCAAAAGATACGTGTGCACATCTGCCTGCTAGGAAGTTGGCCAGCCACCGTTTTGTGTTGTTGTGCATGTTTGTGTTGTAGATTTTGTTTGTTAGGTTGTGGCGGGGGATGGCATCGAAGGCTTTACTAATGTCGAGTGTGGCTAATAGTGATCTGTGTGGTGGTCTAGCTGAATTGATGCCGTCGAAAGCTCTTTGTGTAAGGTCTGTGAGAAGAGTGTTTGTGGAGTGCAGTGGCCTAAAGCCATGTTGTGTTGGAGCTAGGGGTAGGTCAGGTGTAATTAGTTGTAATACTAGGCGTTCCATGACTTTGGAGGGGGAGCAAAGGAGTGTGATGGGGCGGTGCGAGGAGGGTAGCGTGGGGTCTTTGTTGGGTTTGGGGAAAGTGATGATGATACCATGCTTCCAAATGTCTGGTATTGTGTTGTGTGAATAGCTGTAGTTTGATATGTTAGTGAGTGCTTGTATGCCTTGTGGTCCCAGGTGTCTGAGGTGTATGTTGCTTATGTTGTCTAGGCCACAGGCGGGTGAGTGCTTGAGATTGTTGATGATATGCTTTGTCTGGTGATTGGTGAAGGGTGTATAGTCAGGGTCTGTGGGGAATTGTCTCTTACGTCGGATGACACGTCGGTCGTCTTTGTGAGGTTTTAGGTGGCTGACATGTGAAAAAGTGATTGATGAGAGTGTTTGCTTGTTGTTTACATGAAGGAGTAGAGTCTGTTGTTGTGATTGCAGCATGTGATTGTGTTGTGTTGCTGTTGGAAAGTGTGATGCTGTTTAGTGTTTTGTATAGTTTTTTGGAGTTTGTTTTGTGATCAAGTGTTTGTAGGAAGTTATTCCAATTTAGTTTTTGTTGTTCTTGTATTTTATTGTTAGTTTGGGTGTTGAGTGCTTGAATTTGTTGTGTGATGTCTTGTGTGTGGGGTGCTGGGGAGTGTTTCAGTATGTCGCGTTGTCTGATGAGGTTTTGAATTTCTGGTGTGAAGTTGGGGTTGTGTCTTTTTCTGTTACCTCTTAGAATGTGTTTCTTGTCAGCGTTTTGGATAGTTTTATTGAGTATGTGTACAGCATTGTTGATGTTAGTGATGGGTGTACTGTTTAGAGTTGTGAAGTGTTGTTCTGTCTCATTTGTGAATGCTTCCCAGTTAGCTCTTTTATAATTGGTGTATGTGTGTTTGTGGCTAGCTGGGGTGAGTCTGGTTTTGGTGGTGATAATGATCGGGAGGTGGTCAGAGCCTAAGGTTCTGACCACCCTCCAGGATGTTGTGGGGGCGAGTTCTGGGGAGCAAAAGGTGATGTATTTACAGTAGAAGTGGAAACCATCAAAACAAAAACAATACAATTATCAAGAGAAAAAACAAGGTCCTGGATCAAGATAAATACACATATATATAAAGTTACAATATGATGTAAATCTAATACAAATAGAGAGAGTAAGCAATGGTGAATAAATACAAGGAGCTGTGGGAAACAGTCATTAAAATATCCAAAGAACAATATATACTACAAGAGTAACAGCAACATCAAAAATACTACAGACGGAAATATAACAAGCTGTGAAAAAATATGAGTTTTAACCCTTAATTAGCGGCGAGCAACATAAGTCGAGTTAAATAAAGCTGGACTATGTGGCGGCGCTCGACATAGGTCGAGTGGCAATTTCAGCACGTAATGTGGCTGAGAGAGAGAGACAAGTGGTGGCAGGAGACTAGCGAGCGTATGACTGCTCCAGACCACCGCGGCGAACCTACTGACACAAATCTCAGCTCCCTCCTCCCTCTCTCACTCGCTACATACTCAATTATGTACTGAAAGTACCGAATTACCTGCTTTTTTCACTCGCGTTGCACGGTTATTGCAAGAAAACTATCCATCATACTAGGATCGTTATGGTGTCATTCGAAAGCTCTGTTTATGCCCTTTCAGGGATAGGTACTTGTTTTACGTTCTGGGTCTTATTTAGGCATGAAAATGATCACGTAAACAGCCCTATTTTGGCTAAAAACACCCCGCTGTGCGGTACACATAAATAAACCGCATAGGCCGCTCGTAAGGTGTTAAAGCAATTAACAAGCAAGACAATATAATACAAAGTAACTTTAAAACAAAAACACATCTACAATCAGAGTAAAAACTACAAGTAGCGGAGGGACTTAATTCTTTGTCTTCAATAAAAAGATATTTTCGGGCCACTTCCAGCGAGAAAATGGAAGTCCATGGTGACACTCATTATGACACAATGGGACAACAGACATTAAAATATGAAATAAAAATACTATATTTTCTATAATCCACTTGAATGCTTACGTATTAGATCTCTTTGTGACGTTTTCCTACTCTCTCTCTTTCTCTGTATACTGTATATATATATATATATACAGTATATATATATATATACGGTATATATATATATATATATATTTATTTTTTGGGGGGAAGGGGTCGGGCGCAAGTTGGACTGGATAGTGGTCCATCAGGCGCCTCGCCCGGGGAGATGATTAGTATGAAGGGTGCACCTGGAATTGTGGTGGGCGGGCTTGTGGCTTCGGCTCCGCTGAAAGTCTGCCTGCCGAGATCGGAACCTCTCCGGGTGGTCGGGGGCCGGGGGAGTGCTGGAGCAACCTTTGGTGACCCTGGTCTCTGAGTCTTCTCCTGGGTGACCTAGATGTGTGTGAGTTTGTGTTTATCTGTGTTTGTTCGTTGTTTTATGTTGTGTTTTGTGTTTTCCCTGTTCTCTCTCTATCTTGAGTAGGCCACCCCCAAGAAAAAAAATAAAAAAATAGTAAAATATAATAATATATAAAATAGAAATAAAACAATGGGAAAAGTGGGGGTTGGGCCTGAGCATATCGATAGATAGATAGATAGATCGATATATATATATATATATATATATATATATATATATATATTCTGACATACGGAGCCCTGTATGTTAATTTAAGAGTTAGAATTAGAGTTGAAGGAGCCAAACTACCCAGCGGCGAAGCAAACTAGCGAGCGAACTAGCGAGTGGGGAAACTAGCTCGCCGCATACCAGCAAACAAGCCTTCACACCTGCGTGCGTCATAGGGGACCCTGCATACTACCCGACGCTATGACGTATGATTGACGCCAGGAGCTGTGAATGGACCAGGCACCTGTTATGCAACTCGAGGAGCTGTGATTGGAGCAGGCACCACCCCCCGCCTCCTGATTCGTTCCTACACCATCATTGTTTAGTATATAAGACCCGAGTTGTGGGCATTCAAATCAGTCTCATTTGGAGTTGGGGAAGGTGAACTTGCAGCTGGAGGAAGACGGGGTGAAGTATTATAATGGGATTGTGACTGTCAGTCAGATTATATAAAGTGTGTTAGTGGTGTTCGGTGTAAACACTTACGTTATGTTGGTTAGTGATATGTGATTGGGAATTAACGTTAACGCTACTATGATTGTGTACTTAACTATTTGATTGCGAATTGATGTTAACGCTACTATTATGTGCTTAACTATTTGATTGGGAATTAACGTTAACGCTACTATTATATGCTTAACTATTTTAGTTGACTAACTTGTGGACTAAAGCAACTCTTTAAGTAATTGGGTTATGATGAAAGTAATACTATTGTTTTATATTAATACTTACGAGTTCTTTCATTTTCTTTGAATTAAGCTTACATTGCTTAACGGTGCTTAGTACGGTGATGCTATTGTCTAATATTAGTAATATCGCCTTAGACTAACATGGCTGTGTTAATATTACTTCTAGTGATTTCCTAAGCTGAAGAAATTTGTTTTGCTTCAAAATATTATATTTGTTAGTAGTCTTAGCAAATCCAACGTCAAGGCTATTAACCTAATTGCAATGACGACTTGTCTATTTTGACTGCTATGTCGTCATTCCAACCGCGGTTAAAAAGAAAACGTCTAGAGTCTACTCCTTATCTTGCTCTAGGAGACGTTGTACATTAACCAAAACTACCACCGAAGGTGAAAAAAGTATAGAAGAGAAGAAAAAGGGGTTTACCTTAGTTACCGCTCAAGGCCCATCCCGTGTTCCGTCATGCGCAGATCCCTGTCGAACGTGCGCATAAGCGACCCTCTCTTGTCATCATTTTTTCACGCGTCGCCATTGTTGAGTCCGCTTTGTTGTGCTCCTTCAATTCACCCTGTTTTAGGTTTGTTTCGGCTTTTCTGGCCTTCTTTTTGTTAGACAGATGTTACGTGATCTAGGGCAAACGTAAATGGGCTCCTCAGTGTGTTTAATGGAGACGCGTGTGGAAATAGCTACCGAAGGTACGGGGGCGCCTGGCGTTCCTCGTCTATGTTTTTTCATTCTTTCTCTTTTCATATTCTTTTTTCCTGTTAGTCTGGGCATAGTTTAGCTTTTAGCTTATTTTAGCCTAGCTTGTTTCTCATTCAGGATTTGCTATGCCCCTATGAGTTTTCATTTTTTCATAGCCTAGGTGTACAGTTGGTTCACAATCTGAGATTTCGTGGTGGCGGTGCTGTTTGTAGGGTTTGTGTCGGCCGCATTATTAGCGTTATTCCCGAGTCCCCCCTTTCGAGCCTTCACTGTGTCTCAAGGGCCTGGGCGCTTGGTGGTTCGTGATATCCAGGGGTACCCCACGGGGGCCCCGCCCTCACACCACAGGGTTTTTCGCCCCTGACACATTCTCTACTCACAGCTAGGCCACCCTTTTTCTCGCCAGTTTCATTTACTGGTTTTTGTGTTCCCTTACTGTTTTCACCTCCATCCTTTCATAACCTTTTGCCCACTCCTGGGGTACCCTACGGGGGCCCCTGTTTGTGCCAAACCACCCTTCCTGCCACTTCTCCTCATGGGCTTTGCTCTATCTCTGTGGGTGGGGTGGTTCCTGGGGGATGTGCCTCCTCTCCCCTGGTGTGTCTTCCTTGCCTCTCCCTTGACCGGTTGAGTCAGGATATTATCAAGGAAGGCACTGCTCAGCTTGATGGCCATCGTCGCTTGGAGTCATAAGGAGTTGACGCTTTTTTCTGGGCCTGTGTTGGTATTCCCTAGACGCTCCTCTCGCTTTTTCGGCGCCGGACCATCTCGGCCGGTCCCGCAAATTTGCGGAGTGCTCGATTCGGTCCACGGACGTTTCGGCTCCCCGCAAATTTGCGGCGATCGCTGGGGGGTCTCGCGGTGAGGCGGGAGGGTTGTGTTGGTACGGTTATGCCTCCATTGGCCCGCAAATTTGCGGTTATAGTTGGCTTTCACAGTGACCCTTTTTTGTGTCATCTTGTTGCCTGGTACTATATTGGTGTATGCACTTTCCTGGTGTTATGGACCCTGCATGTCTGGTGTTGAGTGGTGTTTAACACTTTCTCCATCTTTGCAGGTTCTGCTTGTGCTCTTCCGCCTCACCCGACCTCCTCACCTCCATCGGTGCTCCCGGTTTAGAGTGAGTACGACTTCCAGTTTGCATGTGTGTTCCTGTTTACCCATGCTCATTCCCTGGTTTTTATTGGACATTATCTTCACTTACTCCGTCGACGTGCTGCTTATGGTGTGTGTTCTTCCGTTGCAGGTGGGATGCCTTGCTTTCGCCAGGGCTGTGGCTCCCCGTGCTTGGAATGCCACAGGTCCTGCTTACGCCACTCTCAATGTGTGTCCTCTACGGCCTACTCCCTGCTTTGTGTGGCCCGTGTATGGACCTAGTGGATGTGGTGGACCATCACCCTGGTTCCTCTGACGCAGCAGTGGCCTCTGCATCCCTTCAGTCTGTGTGGGCGGTGGTCACCCACCACATTAGGACTGTGGGCCACCGTTCCCCGGCCTTTGTTGACGACCGGATCCGCATCGCCCTGGGCATCCCTGACCCGTCTGGAGGCCGTTTACCTGGCCCTCTCCCTGCTCGGGCCCTCCTCCCTGAGTCCCGTGGTCGGTCGTCACATCGTCGGGTGGATCCCCAGCTCCGTCCACGCTCTCGCTCTCCACGTCGCCCGTCCTCTACTGCCCCTCCTCGTCCTACTGATCACCTTGACTCCGCCGTTCACCCTCGTCATGGTTCTCGCCCTGAGGCCGGGGTTAGTGTCTCTGCCCCTGTACGCCCTCCCCTGGCCTCTCCGGATAGGGGCTCTACTATCTTCCGCCCGCTTCCCCTGCACAAAAGACGTCCTCTTCATTTGTCCTCTACGCGCGCGGATGTTCATGCTGTAGCTGGCCCTCTGCTCCCTCCTTCTACTCTGTCCAGGAGGGTCCGCCAGGATGTAGTTGCTTCTCCTCCTACTTCTCCTGCTTCGGTGCCTCTTCTTCCTTCTCGGTCTCGCCCCAAGGTGGAGGTTCCTCCCTCCTCCGCCTCGGTGTCGGGCCGCCCTGTTCTCTCAGCCCCGGGGATCCTTGCTCTGTTTCCCCCCGCGGCTCCTTCTGACCTCCTTTCACCCGGCCAGCCTTCCCCCTCCCGTCATCCTGCTCCTCTTCCTTCTTCTATTCCTGATCTTCGCTTGCCGGCTCCCCGTGAGGATACCCCGCCGCTTGACTCGGTAGAGTATAGCGAGGTTTCGAGGTCCCCTTTCTCGGGGGCTGACGTGTCGCTGGAAGAGGGGGATGGTGATGTTTCCCCCTCGGGCGTTAGTGATCGGGGACGAGACCCTCAGGACCGCCACGGCCGTCGTCGCTCGCCTTCTTTGGGCCACGACGCTGCTGTTTCGTGTCGTGAGTCTCGCTCTCGCTCACGCTCGCCCCTGCGGGCCGAACTATCTTCGGGGGGGTCGCCTCTCTCGGATCGATTTTCGGCTATGCAGGGGTGGGTTGTGTCACACTTCGACGCGTGCTTGGAGGCGATGCAAGAATCCCTCTTATCGCGCTTCTTGGCGGTGACACAACCTCAGCGCCTCACCCACCCTACCCCTGCTTTGGTCCCCCTCCCCTCTGCGGTGGACCAGATTCCTTCTCGCCCTGCTTCTCCGCCTGCCCGGTCGTCGGCTAGTACTGCTCCTGCCCTGGCTCAGGTGGTTGCCCCTGCTGTCTCCCATGCGGGGGTCCTCCGTCTGCTAGGGCAGGGTCCGCGCTTGCCCCCCATCCAGAAGGTCAAGGTCCCGTCGCGGACTATGCCGCTCCTCTATGGCTCCTTGGCTGTTTGGAAGGGGGTGCAGGCCTCCCACCCGGAGCGTGCTATCGACTTCCCGTCAGGTGAGAGGGCCCTACCTTCGGACTGGTCGGTCCAAATTAATGACAAGCTGCAGTTCAGGGCGATCAGGGTGGATGGTCAGGTGGCCGACGTGGAGGTGCGGGCTTACCCGACAAGGACTGACCTTCAATACTTTTCGGTGAAGCCCAAGCCCCCGTCTGCTCCTCGAACTAAGCTCTGGTCAGACTTCAGCCGCCAGGACATCCTTCAGGATGTTCAGTCCCTGGCTGTGTTAACGGGACTGTCCTCCTATGGGACGGGTTTGTGCGACGACGGTAAGCCTGGCTTAGCTGTCGTGCTTGATAATCCTCTCCCATTGGAGGCCTGGTTTGCTGAGGCCTTAGACTTTGCCAACCGTTCCGTCGACAGATCTATTTCAGTCCCTCCCCCAGAGTCGTCACTGCTTTTGCCTCCTCTGGTATCTGTCGGCGGATTGGATGGCAAGTTCTGGTCCTGGATTAGCGCGCCCAAACTTGAAATTTGTGCTATTGCTAACCCGTTCTTCTCCCACCCAGATAAGTCCTCTGTCGACAGGGATTTTACCTTTCGGCAGAGGGTGGCGAACTTATTGTCTTGTCTTCTAGGTTCCCTCCAGACGTCTGTTCACCACCTGCGACTTATCGAGGCGACTGCACCTGGCGATCTTCGCGAGGGTTTGGACCACGTTCGACGGATCCACCTTCAGCTTGCGGTGTCTTTGGTTCCCGAGCTGAAGGCGGTTTTGTGTGAGGCAACTCGACAACGCCAGACGGTAAGGTCCTCGTTCTGCCGGAGAGCCCCTTTGGACATTCGTCAGGGTCTGTCATACTCTGAGCTATATACATCGGGGCTTTTTGCGCAGGATGCTTGGGAACGCTACGCTTCTCTGTCAGCGGACCCTGCTTACGACACGCAAAGACACGCTGTGTCGCGACCAGGGTCTTCGCAGTCCCGTCCTTCTGCCGGTCCCCTTCGGGGTGCTGCCGCCACTGCTGCCGCCAAGAAAGGGTGCAGGAAAGGGAAGTTGCCGGCCAGAGCGTCGGTTCCGCCTCGCACTTCTGCTCCTGCTCCCTTTCATCCCCGCCGAGAAGGAGCTGGCCAGCCTTCCACTTCCGGCCGCACTTCGACGGGGTCAGACGCACGACGGACAGGGGATGGGGTGACCCGCCCTTTTCGGCGAGGTGGGGGGGGTAGGGGTGGTCAACGTGGCTCTTATGACCGCAGGGACCGTACCGGGG
This sequence comes from Paralithodes platypus, assembly GCA_032716605.1. Lineage (NCBI taxonomy): Eukaryota > Metazoa > Arthropoda > Malacostraca > Decapoda > Lithodidae > Paralithodes > Paralithodes platypus. Next base: position 56,613,298 of record CM064523.1, on the reverse strand, counting down.
GACCCTCCACGTCAAAAAATGTGTAGGTTCTCCAGGTCGGTCTCCTCCTTGCCTCGCAGAAAGGGTCGCTCACCTCATCTCGGGGGCTCCCACAGGTTATTTTCGCCCTTGCGCCCTTCGGTGGCCACGAGAGACGTGGGGGCGGAAGATTGCACGGAGGGGTCTAACCTGGAGATGGAAGTCCAGACCCCCACTCAGCTCTTGTCAACGAAGCCGGCCTGTCTCTTCGGAGGTGGCCGACGTGATTACATCCATGCACGAGCAGGGAATCGTCAAGGAGGTGAAAGCCGGTCTACCGGTTTTCCTCTCCCGTGTTTTTCTGGTACCAAAGAAGGACTGTGACGCGATGCGACCGGTGGTGGATCTGTCGGCCCTCAACGGGCACATCGTGAACACACGGTTTCGGATGCTGACGGTGCACTAGGTACGACTGGCCCTGCGACCTCTGTCGTGGGTAGTGTCGCTGGACCTCAAGGATGCGTATTGGCACGTTCCTATCCATCCTCGTTTCCAGCGATTCTTGGCCGTTCAGACTTCCGATCGTGTGTTCATGTTCGACAGACTTCCCTTCGGTCTCAACATCGCGCCGCGGATCTTCTCGAAACTGGTGAAGCAGGTTCTGGATCCTCTCCTCAGGGGCGGCCTCCAGATCCTGTTTTACTTGGACGACTGGTTGATTGTTTCAGACACCCTAGAACAGTGCGTCCGCGACACCCTCACAGTAGTTCAACACATCACACAGTTAGGGTTCAAAATCAATATTCCCAAGTCCCGCCTGACCCCGTCGCGTGTCGTGATGTGGGTAGGTCTCGAATGGGATCTGACCAACGCTACAGTGACCCAGAGTCAGCCAAACGCGGTGAAACTTCGCAGGAAGGTCTTCGCCGTGTTGCACTCGGTCTCCCTCACGAGGAGGATCTGGGACTCGTTAGTGGGTTCACTGAATTGGGCCGCTCTGACCATTCCCTTAGGGAGGCTCAGGCTGCGCCGCCTAATCCTCATGGGCAACAAGGTGTTTCCGTTGGCCCCTATGGATCGGCTCATGCCGATCCCGCGTACCATTCACAGACACTTAGGACACTGGGTTGCTCGGGGCACGCTCTCTGCGGCTGTGCCCTGGACCGCCCCCCCGCCGACGATCTGGGTAGATACAGATGCGTCGAGCGAGGTGGGGTGGGGTTACCAATCGAACCTGGGACATCAACATCACGGCAGATGGGTGGGACACACACACCTACACATCAATGCCCTCGAACTGTTGGTTCCCTTGTTCTTCCTGAGGGACCACGCGCTGGCCCTTCGGGGAAAGTCGGTGGCCTTCAGGATGGACAATCAGACAGCTGTCCACTGTATCCAAAAGCAGGGGTCCTCCAGGTCTTTGACTCTGTTGGGGATCTCAGAGAAGTTGTTCTTCCTCGCGAACCGACACAACATCTCCCTGCATGCCTCCTACCTGCCCGGGACTGCCAACCTGTGGGCGGACGCCCTGTCGAGAGGACGGGGCGTTCTTGTAGAATGGGCTATGAAACAGACTGTATTCGACGACCTCGCGGCTTCCTGGGGTGTTCCGGAGGTCGACTTGTTCGCATCGAAGGAGACGCGCAAGTTGCCTCAGTACCTATCCCTCCGGACTCGCACTCCGGAGGGGGGTCCGGACGCTTTCATGGAAGACTGGAACAGGTGGCAGTCGATATACATATTTCCGCCACCAGACGCACTGTTGATGTGCAAAGTCCTCGCGAGGCTGCGGCTGTACCGCGGCAGAGTCTGGCTAATAGCGCCTCTGTGGCCAGCCCAGGCTTGGTACTCCCAGTTGAAGCGGTGGTGCCCGAGTCCGGTCCCTCTCCCTCTCTCAAACTTCCACTTGAGCCAGGTTGGAGACCTGCGGACCTCGTTGGCCTTCGCATCGTGGATGTTCGTGAGGCACGGTGGCTCCCAGTCCACGGACGGGACCTGACTGACTTCCTGAAGCGTTCATGGACGTCTTCGACTTGGGGGACTTACGAGTCCCACTGGAGGTCTTTTACTAGGTGGATACAGGACACTCACCAGACTGTTAGCTCTCCTTCCCTCGTCCTACACTACTTGTTTCACCTCTTCCGTACACGTCGCTCTCAAGTCAACACTATACGTAACCACTTGTCCGGGAGGTCTTTGAGTCCGTCACTGGGCTGGTCGTTCCACCGAAGGAGTTGGATTCCTTCATGAAGGCTGCCTTCAGGGAGCGACCGCCTCCGCGCCAGATCCCTCCTCAGTGGGATCTGGGGCGTGCTCTGGACCTTCTGGCTTCACACACATATACACGGGACACTACACCGGTTCAGTTGCTCGAGCGTACACTCTTCCTTGTCGCTCTGGCCACTGGGGATAGGGTGTCTGAACTAGCTGCCATGTCGCGGTCCCAGGAATGCATGCGATTCTCCCCGTCCTTGAATGTCGTCACGTTAGCCCCCTCCCCTCATTTTGTTGCCAAGAATGAGAGAGAGACCCACGTTTTCAAGCCTTTCACCATCCAGGCTTTAAAGCGTGGGCATACTCACCATGTGTTGTGCCCGGTGCAGGCCTTGCACTCCTATGTTGAGTCTGTGGCTCCGACTTCGGGTACTGCTGTGTGGGTGTCTCCTCGGACTGGTAGGAGGCTCTCGAAGGTACAGATAGGACGCCACATTTGTCGGGTCATTCGTGCCAGTAACCCTGCTTGTCGGGGTTCTGCGCACGATGTGCGATCCTTTGCTGCCTCCTTACGGTTCCTGCAGACTCGTTCGTTGCCTGACGTCGCCTCGGCGGGTTTGTGGTCTTCTGTCCATACCTTCGTCTCCTCCTACCTCTCCATGTCCATTGTTAGACCCCCTCGGCCTGTGATAGCTCTCGGGAGTCGTGTTTCCTAGGGCTCTCGCGAAGTTGCCTGGTCTTCCCCCCTAGTCACTCTTTCTTTTCCTTTGTTTTATTTCGAAAAGGGGGGTAGGGAAGTACGGGTTTGCAACACTGGATTACAAGTTTGGGGTTATGTTATATGTATACAGTACATAAGTGTTTTTGCCTCATTGAAAATTGTGTTTTGTTTTTGTGATCAGTGTTTTTGTTCATTTTGGAAGAAAAGGGATTTTGTGTACAGTACTTTTTGGTTTAAGACAAGTCTATGGTTTTGCATTACTATGAATGACGGGCACGTGTTAAAACTGCTCTTTTTAGCTACTCCTCAGTTTTTCACTCTTTTATTAAACTCTCTTGTTTAAATTGTGTTTCTTTGTCATTCATAATTTTGTCTTATGCATTGGTTTTTTTGGTAGGTTGGGCTTGGATGTCCTCCTCCTATTTGTTATGCAGCCTTGACGTTGGATTTGCCAAGACTACTAACAAATTGGGAGGTTTGACGTACCTCCCAACCTACCAAATAGGAAAACCTACTATTTGGTAGTAGTCTTGGAAAATCCAACGTCAAGGCTGCATAACAAATAGGAGGAGGACATCCAAGCCCAACCTACCAAAAAAACCAATGCATAAGACAAAATTATGAATGACAAAGAAACACAATTTAAACAATGGTTAAGAAATACATTTAACTAATTATTAAATATATATCTAACTTTTTATGTGACTTTGATATTAATCCTGATGATAATAATAATATAATACTATTAACGTAAGACAAGAACCAAGAATAATTACATTAAATATAAATAAAAGGACATATAAGAAAACTATCTATTCATTTCAAAAAGGGTAAGAGACAGAAATATTCTTACTTTAATATTTATCTTTCAAGACTTTTTATAGAATTAACCCTTATTTAGCGGCGAGCAACATAAGTCGAGTTAAAAAAAGCTGGACTATGTGGCGGCGCTCGACATAACTCGAGTGGCAATTTCAGCACGTAATGTGGCTGAGAGAGAGAGACAAGTGGTGGCAGGAGACTAGCGAGCGTATGACTGCTCCAGACCACCGCGGCGAACCTACTGACACAAATCTCAGCTCCCTTCCTCTCATCGCTACATACTCAATATGTACTGAAAGTACGAATTAACCTGCTTTTTGCACTCGCGTTGCACGGTTATTGCAAGAAAACTATCCATCATACAAGGATCGTTATGGTGTCATTCGAAAGCTCTGTTTATGCCCTTTCAGGGATAGGTACTTGTTTTACGTTCTGGGTCTTATTTAGGCATGAAAATGATCACGTAAACAGCCCTATTTTGGCTAAAAACACCCCGCTGTGCGGTACACATAAATAAACCGCATAGGCCGCTCGTAAGGTGTTAATAGTCCTTCTTTAGATATAACTTCTTCGGTTCATAACCATAGCCTACTAAGCTTCGGTTAAATAATAATTCTTTATAAATACTACATGACTTTAATTAGTTTCAGTATTTTTCATAATTAAAGAGTATCAGTCAATAAAGGCTACTAAGTCCTAAGATCCAAAAGGAAAGGAAGCAACAACAGGAAATAATTTTATTAGATTTTACTTTTGTTTTGCCTTCAGCTGACTGATACCTTAATATATATCTCTGTGCTATCTAGATTCATCAAGTTAACCACTTGAGGATCAAGATACGTAACAGAAGAGTGGCGACCTTGCCAGGATTCGTTTCATACAGTTTCACTCGGTTTCATAACGTTTCACTACTTAAAATCAAATATTAATCATGCCTCAACTAATTAATGACGAAGATGCTCGAGTTTTCATAGAATCAGAACCCACAGCCCCTGATATTGACCGTCTGTCAAAATCTGAACTGAAAGTGCTTGCCTCACATCTCCAGTTAACTGTCTCAAACATGTCTAAAGTAGAGGTGGCTCAGACCATAAAAACCCACCTGTTCCCTGTACAAGGCGGGGAGGGTGACGGAGCAGTTGGTGGGATCCCGAGTAAACCTACCAAACTTGATGAACAATTGCCACCTGGTTTTACCATTGATCAATTATTCGAACTAGAACAAAGCAGAGCAAAGACCGAACAAGCCAGACTAAATATAGAACTAGCCAGAATAAATGCCGAAGCAAAGACCGAACAAGCCAGACTAAATGCCAGTGCAACGACCGAACAATGTGAATATCAATATCGTACGGCTCAACTAAATGTCAATACAAATGCTCCCGAAATTGCTCCCCCTCTGGGATTAACTATGACTAGTGTCATTCCACCTTTCACTGAGGATAATGTGCAGGATTTCTTTGTTTTGTTTGAGGAAGTTGCTGGAGGTATGAAGTGGACAAGAGATCAATGGCCTTTTATGCTACAAACTGTTTTGACAGGGCAGGCTCGAGCCACATATTTGTCAGAAGTAGCAGAAGTTAGGCAGGATTATGACAATCTCAAAGAAGCTATCCTAAAAACCTATCAATTGCAGCCTGAGGCTTACAGGCAATCTTTCCGTAAAAACCAGAAGAAAGTGGAAGAAACCCATAAGGTATTTGCCAGGACCATGACTAAAACTTTCAATCATTGGGTCAAGAGTAAGAAAGTCACAAGCTACAACGATCTGAAGGAGTTGGTCCTGTTAGAAAATTTCCTATGGAAAATTGATTCTTCTGTATCCTATCATTTAAAGGGGAAAAAGGTAGATTGTCTTGCTGACGCCGCTGACATGGCTGACACATACGTGCTCAACAACAAATTTGTGGAAAGAAGCCCTACGATAATTCTAGTTCTAATTTTAAGTATCCCAATCACAAATCTGACAGACCCAGTCACAAGCCTATAACGTCTTCCCCAGCTAGCCAGAACAGAATTGTTCCCCCAACTAAAAATGCGACTCAGGGCAATAGTAACAGAGGTGGGCCCCAAACTAATAGTAATGCTCAAAGAGGGAACGTTCCCGTATCCCCTAAAGTATGTACTTTTTGTGGCAAGAGAGGCCACCTAGCTTATCAGTGCTGGGCCAAGGAGAGAACCGATAGATCGGGGCAGACAGTTGCCGCCGTATCTCAAACTCCATATGTGCCTGTAATGCAGGACTCCCGACAGAAGGAGTACCTAGCACCAAAAGTTCCTTTAATGCAGGACTCTCGACAGAAGGAGTACCTAGCAGCTAACGTAAATCATCTAGACAGGGGTGTGTAGTAGCATGTGTGGTGCAACCCACTAGGGTTAAGCCCATAATAATTTCACCATCAGTGCAGGACAGTTACCGTCCCTTTATTTCATCTGGCAACGTGAGATTAAATGGTTGTATGCATGAGGTAAACATTCTGAGAGACACAGGTTCTACTAGCACCCTCATGGTGAATCCTTACACTGAGTGCCCACCTGGCGAACCAGTTGTAATGAGAGGTGCTGGAGGCCAGTTTTTATGCATACTTGGTAAAAGGCGAAATTGAATGTGAGTTACTACAGGGTGAGGCCACCATAGCTTTGTGTAGGTCCCAAGATATCCCTGTGCCTGGGGTAACGCTCCTTTTGGGGAATGATGTAGCAGGTGAGAAGGTCCGACCAGACCCCATTTTGTCACTTTCCCCTGTTAACGAGCCACTAACCGGTGAGCTCGAAAAGGAGATGCCAACAGTTTTCCCTGTGTGTGCTGTCACACGTTCAATGTCTCGAGTAGCAGTTCCCTCAGACAGAAATGTACCGAATGTAAGAGTTGATGAAAGGGATGATGAGAGTGTGAATGACGCTCCAACTGTGCCTGATGATGTGACTGAGGTGGATTTATCTGACACCTTTATGGCTCATCTTGACCCTAACGATGACCATGAAACCCCTCCAAATTGTCCTAGTGGCCTGGTAGAGCTACAGAGAGATGATAGTGAATGCAAGGAGTTAGCCGCCAGGTCCGTGAGTGAAGAGGAATGTGAGAAGGAGGGTGGTGAATGTTTCTACCTCAAAGGAGAAGTATTGTGGCGAAGATGGAGACCGCCACACAGACCAATCGATGACGGGGCTTGGGACGTCCATCAAGTAGTAGTCCCCAAACCTTGTCGTAGAGATATCATGGAAATGGCACATTGTATACCATTGGCAGGACACCTAGGTGTGAGAAAAACTCTAGACAGAATCAGAGCCCACTTTTACTAGCCAGGAATGCGTGCAGATGTAGTGGAGTTTTGTAGAGTGTGTCACACTTGCCAGATGACAGGAAAACCCAATCAGAAGGTGTCTGTACATCCTCTGGTGCCCTTGCCCGTTTTCGAGAATCCTTTTACTCGGGTGGTAGTGGACATTGTAGGCCCATTGCCTAAGACTTCCCAAGGTAACATTTATTTATTAACTATCATGGACATGGCAACTCGCTACCCAGAGGCTATACCCTTAAGGACTACCTCTGCTCCAACTGTCATCAAGGAACTGCTCAAATTCTTCACCAGAATGGGTTTCCCCCATGAGGTGCAAAGTGATCAAGGAACTAATTTTACCTCTAACATTTTCCAGCAGTCCCTGAAGGAGTTGGGTATCGAGCATGTTAAGTCTAGCACCAACCACCCAGAGAGTCGAGGGGTTCTCGAACGATATCATCAGACATTAAAGGGAATGTTACGTAAGTATTGTACAGAGACCGGAGTTGAGTGGGATAAGGGGGTACCTTTTCTTTTATTTGCTACTTGTGAGGTTCCAACTGAATCCCTGGGTTTTTCCCCTAATGAGCTAGTTTTCGGTCACCAGGTAAGAGGTCCTTTGCAACTATTGCAGGATAGCCTAGTTGGCCAGGAGGGGAACCAAAACCTCCTCAAGTATGTTTCAGATTTCAAAACCCGGCTGAGATCCTCATGTGAGTTTGCCGCTCAAAACTTGACAGTGGCTAAAAGCTCCATGAAGAAATGGTATGACAGAAAAGCCCGTGAGAGGGAGTTTAAGCCCGGTGATGAGGTTTTGGTCATGCTCCCCCTTTTTGGCCAACCTTTATCTGCCAAGTTCAGGGGCCCATTTAAGATCATTCGGAGGGTGAGCATTACCGATTATCTAGTAACTACCCCAGACAGGAGAAAGCCCACGCAAGTATTCCATATAAATATGTTGAAGCCCTACCATAGGTCCCCTGATTCCTCTCCTCCAGATTCTCCCACTGTGGCAGTGAATGTCAGGACCTGTGGGCAGCCTGGTGCGGACAAAGTCTTCAGTTCTCTTACTGACCCGCAACAGACTGTTCCAGAGCCTGAAGGTATCCATGCAGACTTTGACTTGTCATGTAGCCTATCCAACTTTCAGTATAATTCAGTGGCTTTGAGGGAATTACCATCTAAACTATGTCATCTTCCCTCTGATCAAGCGAACCAACTAATCTCTGTTTTATCTCAGTCTCCCAGTGTGTTCCGTGATACTCCAGGGCTCACTTCTTTGGCCGTGCACGACATCGACGTAGGGGATGCAACTCCCATTAAACTATCCCCCTACCGTGTCTCGCCACAACGCAGGAGTATACTGCAGGTCGAGCTTGACTTAATTTTTTCAAACTAGCTGATCACAAGGGCCTTCAGCCAGTGGAGTAGTCCGGTCATACTTGTGCCGAAGCCAGACGGGAGCCATGGGTTTTGTAGGGACTATAGGCAAGTCAATGCTGTCACAAAGAACGATACCTACCCACTGCCACGGATCAAAGATTGCATTTACCAGTTTGGCCTCATGCAGCAGTAAGTATAATTTAATGAGAGGATTTTGGCAATTAGCTCTCCCTTGTAGCGAGGTAAATATCATGCTTTTGTAGTGCGCTTTTAAGCCTTCAGCTGTGAGATGCCTTGCAGTTCGAATAACGCTCCAGCTACGTTCCGGCTATGTTCTGATGTGGTACCTGGAGACGTTGCCTACTTTGGGTGATATCCTTATTAGATCCTCATTATAATCTGCTGTTGCCAATCTGGTGGTGAATCTATTTATGTATTATGTTTAATATTATGTACTATACTCCTTAAACTCTTTTTCTAGGGGGGAGGTCTGACATACGGAGCCCTGTATGTTAATTTAAGAGTTAGAATTAGAGTTCAAGGAGCCAAACTACCCAAGTGGTGAAGCAGACTAGCGAGCGAACGAGCGAGTGGGCAACCCATCTCGCCCCATACCAGCTCGCCCCATACCTCGATGACCGATGCTATGACGTATGATCGACGCCAGGAGCTGTGAGTGGACGACACACCTGTTATGTGATTCGAGGAGCTATGATTGGAGCGCGCACCATCACTCGCCTCCTGATTCGTTCCTACACCATCATTGTTTGGTATATAGACCCGAGTTGTGGGCATTCAAATCAGTCTCATTTGGAGTTGGGGAAGGTGAACTTGCAGCTGGAGGAAGACGGGGTGAAGTATTATAATGGGATTGTGACTGTCAGTCAGATTATATAAATGTGTGTTAAGTGTGTTCGGTGTAAACACTTACGTTATGTTGGTTAGTGAGATATGTGATTGGGAATTAACGTGATGTGTTTAATGTGTGTAATGTGTTTAACTATTAGTTTGGGAATTAGCGTTAACGCTATGAATATGTAATTTACTCTTTTAGTTGACTAACTTGTGGACTAAAGAAACTCTTTAAGTAATTGGGTTATGATGAAAGTAATACTATTGTTTTATATTAATACTTACGAGTTCTTTCATTTTCTTTGAATTAAGCTTACAGTGCTTAATGGTGCTTAGTACGGTGATGCTATTGTCTCTTATTAGTAATATCGCCTTAGACTAACATGGCTGTGTTAATATTACTTCTAGTGATTTTCTAAGCTGAAGAAAATTCTTTTGCTTCAAAATATTATATTTTGCTTTTCATATTATTTGAGTGAGACCTGAATCGAATCTATGAAACGATCCTGTAACTTTATTTACTCATAATCAAACCTCAATGTTACGTGGTTAAGAAATAAATTTAACTAATTATTAAATATATATCTAACTTTTTATGTGACTTTGATATTACTCCTGATGATAATAATAATATAATACTATTAACGTAAGACAAGAACCAAGAATAATTACATTAAATATAAATAAAAGGACATAAGAAAACTATCTATTCATTTCAAAAAGGATAAGAGACAGAAATATTCTTACTTTAATATTTATCTTTCAAGACTTTTTATAAAATTAATAGTCTTTCTTTAGCTATAACTTATTCGGTTCATAACCATAGCCTACTAAGCTTCGGTTAAATAATAATTATTTATAAATACTACATGACTTTAATTAGTTTCAGTATTTTTCATAATTAAAGAGTATCAGTCAATAAAGGATATGAAGTCCTAAGATCCAAAAGGAAAGGAAGCAACAACAGGAAATTATTTTATTAGATTTTACTTTTGTTTTGCCTTCAGCTGACTGATACCTTAATATATATCTCTGTGCTATCTAGATTCATCAAGTTAACCACTTGAGGATCAAGATACGTAACAATATATATATATATATATATATATATATATATATATATATATATATATATATATATATATATATATATATATAGTATATATACATATATTAGTGTGTACGATAATTTTGGTGCAAATTCCATAATTTTGTGGTCACAATACGATAATTCTGTATTTAGAATCTGGCAACACTGCTATCCACTCTGTCATAGGCCTTCTCCAAGTCCATAAAGGCAACATACAACTTTTGTTTCTTCTCCATATATTTCTCCACAACACATTTCAGGGTAAAAATTTGATCTACACATCCTCTTCCCTTCCTAAAACCTCCCTGCTCGTCGCCTATCCATTTCTCCGTTCTCACTCTCACTCTCTCAATCATTACCCTACTGTATACCTTCCCTACTACGCTTAGAAGACATATTCCTCGGTGGTTACCACACACTCCTCTTTCCCCTTTGCCCTTATATAGGGGGCCTATTATGGCAGTCTTCCAGTCATCGGGTGCATTCCCCTTTTCCCATGCTAGTTTGCACATTATCCATACCCATTCGATCACTATCGCACCACCATACCTCAACATTTCCCCACACACTCCATCTGTTCCTGGTGCTTTCCCCAACTTCACTCTTTTCATGGCTTCCCACACTTCCGACCTCCTGATCCCCACCTCCTCCTCCACTACTTCTCTTCTTCTCCCTCCCATACCATATCCAACTATGTTTGCTCGCTCTTCATTACTTACATTTAGCAACTCATTGAAGTACTCCCTCCATCTTTCGACTCTCTCTTGCTTCTAGGCTATCATTTTCCCATTCTTATCTTTCACACCCTTACTGTTTCCCTTGCTACCTTCCCTAACTTTCTTGACTTCTTTCCAGAACAGTTTCTTACTCTCCCTCCATTTTACACTCAGATTCCTTCCAAATTCCTCATCTACTCTTCTCTTACTTTCCTTCACCACCCTCTTACTCTCCACGTACCTCGCTCGTTTCTGTCTCTCGAAATCTTCATTCCCTCTACTACCCAACCACTCTCTATATGCTTTCTTCTTTTCTTCTACAGCTATTTTTACCTCTTCTGTCCACCATGCTGTACCTTTCATTCCCCTCCCTCTTCTCCTCACTCCACACACCTCCTCACATGCTGCACAGTTCTCTTCCTTAAACACCTTGCTCATCTCCTTCATTTCCTCCATATCTTCCAGGTCGAACCCACCTAGTCGTCTTTCTACTGCTCTCCTGTACTCTTCCCTGATTTCCTCCTCTTGTAACCTCTCCACCCTCCTCACCATTCCACCTTCCTCTCGCCTCCCTCCAGCTCTCCTCACCCACTTCTTTTGTATCCTAACCTTAGCTACTACTACATAATGATCAGACAGACCCCCTCCAATACCCCTATACACCCTAGCATCCATCACAGATTTCTTCATTCGTTCATCCACACATACATAATCAATCAATGACTTTCGTTCCACCACTGTCTTATCCTTCATTGTCAACATCTGTCTCCACGTGTACCTGTGGATCATTCTGTGTCAGAAGAAGGTGTTGGCTATCCACAGCCTTCTCCCCACACATACGTCCACAAGTGCACTACCATTCCCATTCACCTCTGATGGTACCCCCCACCTTCCCACCACTCCCTCATCTTTCCTATCACCCACCTTACCATTCATATCCCCAATCAGAAATATTCTTTCGTTCTTGTCAAACTTCTCCAGGCACGCCTCCACATTCATCCAGAACTCCTCTTTCTTTATTTCAAGTGTATCCTCTGTCGGGGCATACACACACACAATCACCCACGTTTGTATTCCTATTTTCATTCTCACCCACACAATCCTTGAACCCACAGACCCATAATCTCTTACACATTCCTTCCATTTGTTACTTACAAACAAACACGCACCTTCTCTCGCTGTTCCTTCACTCACTCCAGCACACACACCCATTCCACACTCTCACTCTCTCACATCTGAACCTTTCCATTTGGTCTCTGTCATTCCACATACATCCAGCCTGGCATTCACTAGCACTTCCAGAACCTCTCTCTCTCTTTTGTGCCATCATTCATGTCACTAACAGTCCATGTAGCCATTCTCAGAATGTCCGAAGGAATGTCCTTAGTCGGCCGTGGTTCGTCAACATAGGGTCCGTCCGTATCCGAGGCTGTTCGATTGTTTTTCCTTGCTTAGGTATTTTTCCCGGGTGGGGTTCGTAAGCCCACCGACCCAACCTCTTTAGTCGCCTTTTACGATACGCAGAAGGCACGTGGGGCATATTCTATTCCCTTACCCCCAGGGGATTCAATACAACGAAACCTGTTTTAGTATAGTATGCAACATACAGTAATGCATGTTTTCGACTGTTCACTATACACCTCTGAAAACATGAAATCATGTCAGCTCTCTATAGCACAACATAATTGTACCAGGTGTATTAGCTCCCAACTGTACACATTCTTATGCTGATAATTATAGTCTAATGACACCAGGATTAAAGTTTAAGATGTCACCGTACTTACGGTATTAACAACATCAGAACGGAACTTATGTTGGTGACTGTACACTTTGATCCATCCCACATCCACACACGCACACAGGTCTGAAGGTTACACAGATACAAGTGAAGCAGGAAATACATTTATGTTTAGAACACTTGCTCTTCCGTCACTAAGGGAGGTATTTGTTTTTCCTAGACCCTTCTTTCTCATGCTTTGCCCCATTAGTTTTGAGATTATATGACATTTACCCCATAAGTTTGTCGATTTTAAGAACTTTCACCTAATTGATTTTGTCAATACTATGTCCTGTCGTGCCATTTATCTGTCAATTAATTCCTGGTGAGCGATAACAGGGCTGTAATTTGGGAGAACTGCCTTCGGCAGGGATGTTTTTCAACTGAAAAAAGTACATATTTATCTCGAAGAGGGATCATGGGGAATATATATTTAAGCTTGATGGAGGTCTAGGGAGGAAACCAACATAATAATAATAATATTTATAACAACAAATACATAAACCCTAACCCTTTCAGTTCCGGTGACATCTTATTCATTTTATTATGGCTATATTAGGCAGTATTATTCAGTTTCGGAATGACCTCTAGCTATCACAAGTCGACGGACTATTTCATGTAATCCTTTTAGCTACCACATATCTTTTCTAGGCTGCACAATATCGTCATTAGATCTATTCTATATACGCAGGGGGGGAGGGGGGGGGGGGGCTGACTCAAGACAGAGCCAGAATAGGGACAACACAACAGAAAACAATGAACACACAACAACAAAATACACATTCACACACATCTATGTCATGTAGGAGAAGACCCAGTGACCAGGGTCACCAAGGTCCCTCCAGCACTTCCCCGGCCCCCGACCACCTAGAGAGATTCCGATCTCAGCAGGCAGACATACAACAGAGCGAAACCACAAGCCAACCCACTACACTTCCAGGCGCACCCTTCATGTAAACCGTCTCCTCGGGCAAGGCTCCTGATGGACTGTTATCTAGTCCAACTTGCGCCCGACCCCTTCCTCCAAATGATCACGTGTTCACTCATCTATTCACAAGCATTCTCCATTCGTTCCTGTTTATTACCACATCCTTTGCCTGATCTATAGTCATTCCTCTATCATCCAAAGATTGTCCTACACAGTCTCTCCATCTCAATGGGGTCTTCCTGCCCTTCTATCTCCCCTTGTATCTGACTCACATATTTTCTTTGTAAGCCTTTCATCTTCCATTCGTTGAACATGACCATACCAGCTCAGCACCCTTCTGTCCACTCTGGCCGACAAATGTTCCTGCTGCCCCACTCTCTTATGTATCTCATTCCTTAATCTGTCTCTATGGGTAACTCCACACATACTCCTCAAGTAGCTCATCTCCCTCACATCCAGCTTTCTTCCCTCCTATTCTTTCAGAGCCCATGTATCAGCCCAATACATCACTGTTGGCACAACAATTCCTTGATACATTGCACTTTTTACTTTCATTCCGATATTTCTCATCTTCCACAATGTACTTTTATAGTTATAATATAATATATCATACATCTCTGGTACTCAAAGGATTAAAATAAAAGATTTGTGATAAAGTTATTGGTTCAACACACGTGCCAATACACTCTGGACTTTATAGTGTAGCTTCCTATCCAGTGATTGATTTATTACATTAACCTTTCACTAAATTTGTGAGAGCAGACATTAACACTTGCAAAACCATAACACACTTTTAATTGTAGTCGATCTAGTGATTTATGAAGTTAGTAAAGTTAGAACTTATTTGTAGATTTCAAAGGAGTAACAACAATCTCGGTGAGCCTTTTGACTCACAAAGGTGTATTCTCAAGAAAATATTGTCGTCTGATGGCAGCCAGAACCAAGCGTCATCGTATACGTGTAGGGGATACGTGTTACGTCAAATTAGGAAAGTTTGTTGATAACCTTTGTAAAATGGTGTCATCTTTATTGGATTCTGGATAAAAATATATTATATTTTTGAACTTAGGAAGGATCTCTGATGGTATAGAAACAAAGATCAAAGACGGCTTCACCGTGTTGAGCGGTGGAATGTACAGGCTCTCAGCCTATGCCCGAGAGGGAGTAGTTGGAATATAGATTTTTTTTTGTTTACTCATACAGGGCTTCAGTAAGCTGAATATGATGGTCTAATGATACCCACGTGTCAAGTGTAATAACGAGACATCGTACTACAGGAGTAAACTATAGAGAACATAACTTATTACAAAATAAATACGTTTTGTAAATGCCTATGGGTGTCCAAGGGATAATGGGGGACATCTGATGGACTGATGGACCTATCATTGTCACCAAACTGACCGTCTCTGTCTGAGGATATACTACAGCTTCTCATTATTACAGCCATGTCAATATGATATGTGTTTGTGTGGCGATCATTGTTCTCAACCATATACACACCAATGGACAAATACCAACACCCTACATAGAGAAACTCACCCATACATACACAAGTTCACATCTGCACAAACTCACACTGCCACAAACATACCAACTAACACATACATACACTCACAGTACACAAACATACCAACTAACACATACATACACTCACACTGCCACAAACATACCAACTAACACATACATACACTCACAGTACACAAACATACCAACTAACACATACATACACTCACACTGCCACAAACATACCAACTAACACATACATACACTCACAGTACACAAACATACCAACTAACACATACATACACTCACAGTACACAAACATACCAACTAACACATACACACACACTGCCACAAACATACCAACTAACACATACATACACTCACAGTACACAAACATACCAACTAACACATACATACACTCACAGTACACAAACTCACACTGCCACAAACATACCAACTAACACATACATACACTGCCACAAACATACCAACTAACACATACATACACTGCCACAAACATACCAACTAACACATACATGCACTGCCACAAACATACCAACTAACACATACATACACTGCCACAAACATACCAACTAACACATACATGCACTGCCACAACATACCAACTAACACATACATACACTGCCACAAACATACCAAAAAACAACATACACTGCACAAACATACCAACTAACATAATGCACTGGCCACACAAACCAACTAAACATACATACACTGCCACAAACATACCACTAACACATACTACACTGCCAAACATACCAACTAACACATACATGCACTGCCACAAAATTACAACTAACACATACACTGCCACAAACATACCAACTAACACATACATACACTGCCACAAACATACCAACTAACACATACATGCACTGCCACAAACATACCAACTAACACATACATACACTGCCACAAACATACCAACTAACACATACATACACTGCCACAACATACCAACTAACACATACATGCACTGCCACAAACATACCAACTAACACATACATACAATGCCACAAACATACCAACTAACAACATAAATACTGCCACAAACATACCAACTAACACATACATGCACTGCCACAAACATACCAACTAACACATACATACACTGCCACAAACATACCAACTAACACATACATACACTGCCACAAACATACCAACTAACACATACATACACTCACAGTACACAAACTCACACATACACAAATTCGGAACAACACACACATACACAAACCGACGCACACACAATCACATCAATACGTACATGCACACCTCATACACAAACTCACACCAGCACAAACCGACACACACACACACACACACATGCACATGGCAAACAAATCGGCTCATAGGCTACTACTTTTTTTTTTTTTTTTTCTATATTCCAACTACTCCCTCTCGGGCATAGGCTGAGAGCCTGTACATTCCACCGCTCAACACGGTGAAGCCCGTGAGGTCTTGTTCCAGTCTGGGGAGTGAGACATGTGAAGCATCCATCATGGCTCGAAGCAGCTCCATCTCTGAAGCGGCTGGTTGTTTCTTTCAAGTGCTTCACCGTCTCACCCTCCAGACTCAGACCCTCACTCTCAGAACGCCACCTATTGAGCAGTGAACTCACTAGGCATTGTCCCCCTGTAACATATTTTGAATATGGGAATATTCATACAGTGTTATTTAATCAGGGAACAATGAGGGTATTTTTTTAACTTACTCATTAACGCATCACAGGAAGAACATTATAATAAGACAATGATTGTAGTACTGTTGTCCAATCTAGCTGGACGTTTGAGGAGCTAAGGGATGTGATAGTGGGTGGACTATGGTGGGGTGTAGGGAGGAGTGGAAGGTAGTAGGGGAGAGGAGAGGGAGGAGTTGTGGTGTGTAGACCGGAGTGGTGGGTATTATTATTATTATTATTATTAATATTATTATCGGATACTACTGTACAGTTGGTCAAAGTTCCAGCTGACCAACCCTCGCTCTGAGGCTCGCAGAATTTTCTGGCAATACTGGTGTAGGAAGGAGGTGTGTCTTACAAAGATTGGGATTGGCAGCTCTGATTTCGGCTATATCATTGTTAGAACATATACTAAACAAGGGAAAGTAAGCCTATCTCAAATAAAAATGCATACATCGCTATGTATGATCCTGAACATTCACCCAAAGTTCGTAGATTTGCTTAAATATTCAAGTTATTATATCCACTGATTGGCAACGCCTATAAAACCTGCTTGCTGCCACAACATATTCTACTCGATTTTATATGAATACATATTTCTGTTTTATTGGTGGCTGCTTAATGAAGGAGCATTTAGTCTTCACAACGTGAACATTACATAGTCTAATTTACAGTAATATACAGGACAGACACAGGTAACACATTAATGGCAAGTGGTATCCCTGCACCACTACACCAGTATTACCAGCTAATTCTGCGAGCCCCAGAGCGAGGGTGGGTCAGCTGGAATTTTGACCAACTGTACATGTGAGCCCCACCGAAGAGCCGTGGAGAGACTATATACCCCGAAGGGTCTCAGTGGGAGGCACAAATAACCAGGAAGATATAACTAGCTAACTAAAAAGACGTTAACCCTCGTCTTGAAAACCTGGGAGCTCTCCTCATTCACTACGTCATAAGGGAGAGTATTCCAGAATGTTGTGATTGATGGGATAAAACATTTTGAATATTGTGACGTGTTACAATGAACATGAGCAAAGGCCTGATTATTTAACTCCAAGTAGGAAGGAGTGTGGGTGGAAAAGAGGAGTGGTGGGGTGTAGAGAGTAGTGGGTAGAGGGAGGAGTGTGGGGGAAAGAGAGAAGTGAGGGTAGTAGGAAGGAGTGTTGGGGAGAGGGAGGAGTGGTAGAGTGTAGAAAGGATTGGAGAGTAGAAAGAAGGAGTTTGGGGGAGGGGGAGGAGTGGTGGGTAGTAGGAAGGAGCGTGGGGGAGAGGAAAGAGTGTGGGGGAGAGGGAGGAGTGTGGGGAAAGGGAGGAGTGGTGGGTAGTAGAAAGAAGTGTGGGGGATATGGAGGATTGGTTGGGTGTAGAATGGAGTGGTGGGGCGAGGGAGGAGATGATGGAGTGTAGTGAGGTGATGATGGCAGTTGGAAGGGTTATACATAAAAATGGCCTTACACCGAAACAGCCACAGTTATAATGAATAACTCCTATTTACATACAGTATAATATCAGAGAGAGAGTTTACAACTGTACCTAAACTAACCAGCTCATCCTAACCTATCCGAACATAGCCTAAATTAACCAATTCCTGCACTAACCTAAACTAGTCTGTTTAGGATTATGGCCCCTTAGGAGTGTGGCTGTTTTGATCTGCTGTTATACGGCACTTGCTCTCGCGACACTAATAGTAAACAAAAGGTTCATGATAAAGTGTTCAGTTCAATGCACGTGCCAATCAATACTCTCCGAACTATATAATGTAGCGTTTTATCAATGTATTGATTGACTACATCCTTAACCTGTCAATAAATTTGTCATAACAGGCATTAACACCTGCACTACCGTAAGGTACATTTAACCCCTTCAGCACCATGGCGTAATTTCCATCATATTCTGGTTACCATTAGACGATTTTCTTTAGTTTATAATCTACCTCTAGAATTCAAAGGGGTAAACGCGATCTCAATAAACCCTCCGGATAACGTAGGTTCTTCATAAACTACATCAAATGTTCATATGTTAGCTAGATTCAATGATAAAAAGACGTTATCGTTCTGAAGGGGTAAATAGTAGTCTATCTAATAATTCTAGTTATTTTAGAGAGTATCTGTATATGTGTTGGTATGATGTGGGAGTTTACATATGAGTGCGTTAGTGTGTAAGTTTAAGGTTGTATATGTGTTGGTGTGGTGTGTGAGTATGTGTATAATTATGTCTCTTGCTTTGGTGTGTGAGTATTTATGTGTGTGTTGGTAAGGTGTGTGTGCTCGTGTAAGTAAGTTTTGGTGTGAGATACTATATGTGTGTTGGTGTGTGTGTGTGTGTGAGTTTGTGCATGTGCGTTGGTGTGTGTATGTGTGTGTGAGATTGTATATTTGTGTTGGTGTGTGTATGTGTATACTTCCTTGATGGGCCATATTATGTACAATCATCAATAATAGTTCTGTTCTACTGTTATTAACGCCTTACGAGCGGGCCCGTCAGTAACTTCTACTACCCGCCAAGCGGGTGGTTTTACCCTAAACGACCTTGTTTCCGTGCTCTTTTGCATGCATAAACAAGAGCCAGAGCGTAATACAATTATATATCCCTGAAAGGGCGATAATTGAGCTTTCCAATGACACCAGAACCATCCTTCTACGACCACGCGTTCTCTTGCAACGATCGTGCAAGACGAGTGCTAAATCCCAAATATACTGTAATTTCCTTACATACTCACTGTGTAGCGAGGCAGTTAGTGTGGGTGCGTGTGGAGTAGGGCCCAGTGCTGGCGTGGGGTCCGTGCCGAGCGGTCAGAGTGGACCTACGCTCCTCCCACCGCGCGTCTCTCTCTCAGAGCCAAATATTGCTCAGAATTGCACACTGCCTTAAGTCGGTCCCCGCCACATAGTCCGTGTTTCTCTAGACCGACTTAAGTCCACCCCCGCCAGACAAGGGTTAAACACCTTAAGTTCGTTGAAACCTTCTTTAACGTTATTTAGGGCATCATTATGCGTTTTTATTCAGCTTTGAAAATTCCAATAGATGCAGAGAAAACATTGATATAGTGATGTCCTTCTCTTCTAGAGTTCTTTTCTATGCCAAATAATATCGTCTAATGTTAGCCAGAAACAAGTTAATATTACAAAACTGATTACGAACTTATTCAAATAATTCTGCTGTACTTATCCCTTTCAGTAACGTATATAAGAACACTTTTTGTTTACTTGTTATTTTGGTTATCATTAGACTACCTAATTATCTTTAAGAGGGACCTGAGGTTGCTAAAAATAAAGTTTACTGATAATGGGATGTTTGTTTTTTAAGCTTTAAATACTTTCTAAGCATAATCAAATCATGTGACATTTGCTAGATGAAAAATAAATAGTGTTATGGTACTAAAGGTGTTAATGGCTGCAGCTTTGTGTTGTAATAGATCAATAATTGATTAACAAGCTACACTATGAAGTCCAGATAGTTTATTGGAACTTGTGTTGAGGCCAAAGCTTGATCACTTCTATTATTTATATATTATATGTTGTCACCAACCAGCTTCACTTCTAAACTCAATTAATGAAATCAACAAATACATGTGGCACTCCAAGGACTCGGACCTAGGATACTCACACCGAAATTCCGCGCACTTAGTGACGCATGAGCAAATGTTCATGAGAGATTGATGAGAAAGGTTGAAGTGCATGGAATAGGTGGGTCGTTGTTGGGATGGATTAGGTCATGGCTAATTGGTAGGAAGCAGTGAGTCGGCATAAATGGCACAAAGTCAGAATGGGGAACAGTCAAAAGTGGTGTCCCCCCCAGGGATCTGAATTGGGTTTTCTTTTGTTTGTTATATACATAAATTACCTAGATTTAGGTATAACTAGCAGGATAACCAAATTAGCAGACGATACAAAAATGGGGAGAACAATAGATTCAGATAGCGACATAGAGTGCCTCCAAAGGGATCTAGATAACTTACTCGAATTGTCAGTAAAATGACAGATGAATTTTACATTGATAAATGCAAGGTATTAAAGATAGGGAAGACGAATACTAATGCAAAATATAAACTAGCTAATACGGAATTAGAAAACTCAGACTGCAAGAAAGATTTGGGTGTGTTTGTTAGCAACGATTTGAAGCCTAGAAAACAGTGTATAAGCGTTCGTAACAAGGCGAGCAGGATTCTCTGGTTCATCTCAAGGACTGTGAGTGACAGAATTGCCAATGTTATCTTAAAACTTGACTTATCATTAGTGAGACCTCATATGGATTATGCTGTTAGATGTTGGTGTCCTTATTACAGAATGGACATATATTCCATGGAGAGAGTGCAACAAAGAATGACAACAATCATTCATAATATTATAAATCTACCATATGAAGAAAGGTTGAACAAATTAGGCTTACATTCGTTAGAAAGACGCAGAGTTAGAGGGGATATGATAGAAGTGTTCAAGTGGGTTAGTGGGATTAATAAAGGGGACATGAAAAATGTACTGAAGCTCAGTGATAGCGAAACAATTCGAAATTTTTTTTTTTTTTTTTTTTTTTTAAAGAGACAATGAACGGAGGAAGGAAAAACACAGATAAAACAAAAAGGTCCATGTGCCTAAAGGCATCCTCCATTCATAAAATGTTTGTAACAACTGGATTTAAACATTTGTTGATTGTAAGTTTGTGGAAAGCAATTCGAGGGAAGTGAATTCCAAAGAGTAGTAGCTCTGGGGATAAATGAATTCTGATAAGCAGAAGTTCTGCATTGTGGAGGAGAAAGTGTAAATTCATGGGCGCTCTCAGCTGCCCTAGTTCTACGGGGAAAGATGTGGAGAGGCGGCACAATTGAAGCAAGTTCCTCGGAACAATTGCTGTGAAAATATCTGTAGAATAATGCAAGGGATGCAACGTTTCTTCGTATGGCTAATGTAGGAAGGTCCTGTGTGATTGCAGGGTTATTGATTAATCTAATAGCTTTATTTTGAATTTTGTCCAACTGCCTCAATGCAACCACTCCACTTCCACCCCACAGAGGTGAACAGTAATCCATCTGAGAGCGCACATGACTTTTATATATTACGGCCAACTGCTCGTCAGTGAAGAATTCTCGAACTCTGTACAGGAAGTCCAGTTTTTAGAGGCATTCTTAGCAATGCTTCTAACATAATGTGTCCAGCTCAAGTTAGTAGTTAATGTTACACCGAGAATGTCAATACTAGGGGAAGTGGGAATATTTACATCATTAAAAAATATATGGGAGTCAGTGAGATTCTGTCGGTTAGAAAATTGAATGTACTTGGTTTTTCTGTGCATTAAAGGAAACTAGATTCTCTGTCCCCATTCATTAATTCTAGAAAGGTCCGGTTCAGAGAAATTGCAGTTTTATTTTGAATTTATAAGATCGGGTTGGGTGAAAGAATTGGTAAATGTGAAGGAACTGTGGAGTGTTGAGTCATCTGCGTAGGAATGTATTGGATTATGAGTGGTAGATATGAGATCATTGATATGAATGAGGAACAGAGTTGGGGCCAAAACTGATCCCTGGGGAACACCAGCATTTATTGAGTGAAATTGAGAATAAAGGCCATCTACCATTACACATATTTTTCTGTTATGAAGATAAGAAGAAATTAGTGGAACTAATGATGCAAGGCCGTAGTGTGACATCTTCGACAATAAGGATTGATGCCAGACTCTATCAAATGCCTTTGATATATCCAGTGCTATTGTATGTGTTTCACCATGTTGGTCTGTAGCTTGGTTGATTTGATGCGTAAGAAGGCAAAGAATGTCTGCAGTTGATCGACATCGTCTAAAACCATATTGCCTATCACTGATTAATTTATTATTCTCCAGATGCTTAATTATGTGATTATTTAATATAATTTCAAAAAACTTTGCCAAGAGTGGAAGTTATAGCTATTGGTCTGTAGTTTGATGGATCTGAAGAGGCACCTTTTTTAGGAACTGGATGGATGTTTGCTTCTTTCCAGGGTACTGGGAAGCATGAGGTATGAGTACACAGACGGAAATTTTGCCAATACAGGAGCGAGCACCAAGGAGCAATTCTTAAGTACTATTGGAGGAATTTCATCTGGACCAGGAGCCTTATCTACTGAGAGATTCTGCAAAATAGTTTTGACATGTCTGGTGTGGATCTTAAGTGAGGGAATTTCAGGTGAATTAAAATTAAGTACAGGGACATCTTGATTTATTTCATCTAAGGTTGAGTTGGTGGAGAAAATATCCGCAAGAAGGTTAGCTTTACCTCGTGGGTCACTTACAAGATTGCCAGTCGGAGATTTTAATGGTTTCGAATTAGATACATTTTATGTCAGTAAAGATATAGGCAAATATTGGTTTGGTAACAGAGTTGTAGACATGTGGAATAGTCTACCGAGTGATATGGTAGGATTGAGAACGATAGGGAACTTTAAGATAAAATTAGATAGGCATATGGACGAGAGGGGTTGGGTTTGAGGGGGGGGGGGGGGGTCTGATGGGTGTGGACCAATCGGCGCTCTGCAGACCCCCGTAATCTTGTGTTGATCTCTGACCGTTTTGGTGAGGTCGTCAATATATTAGTGAGTTGTGTCTATAATTTGGCCTTGTAATTGGGGTTGCAGATTTCCATTTTCCGTTATTGTATTATTGTATATCCTGCTTCACTGGAAATCTGTAGTCCTTTGTGTGTGTGTGTGTGTGTGTGTATAGCCTATCATTTGTACAGTCGCCATTATAAGTTCCGTTCTATAACTTGTATTAACACCGTCAGTACGATTGCATGTAAGTACTATGGTCTTATATTAGTTTTATTTGGCAAATATTAGGAGAGATTATTTAGATTCGGAAGTAAGTTTTACATTTAAAAAGCAAACACTATGCCCGTAGGCCATTCCTAAGGTGAAACAAACATAATGATACCCTGTATACATTGATAAAGATTACATCATACTGAAAGAGTTAATAACAGTAATACATAACATATGTAGTTGACCGTACGAACTGAACTATCAAAAACCAACACACACACCGGACTAATATGTCTCTGGAAGAATATTTGTAGTCTTATGTATGCTTACATTAGTACTATTTAGCTGAATGTATGATGTAGCGTAATAATGGAGGGAGTTGTGTGAGGAGTGGAAGGGAGTTTGGAGTAGTAGCGGACAGTAGGGAGGATATAAAACATAACGGCCAACCTGGAAAGCTGTAGTCCTTTGTGTGTGTCTATGTGTGTGTAGCTTACAGCCGTGATGGTACAGTATTTACTGTCGCCAAAATAAGTTCCGTTCTATAACTTGTATTAACACCGTCAGTAAAATTGCATGTAAGTACTATGGCCTCATATTAGTTCGATTATGGTAAACATAAGGCAAGAATAACTCTGAGACTTAAAAAAAAAAAAAAACATCTCTTTTTGATACATGCCAGCCTTTCCTTAGCTGAATAAATCCATCTGATAATACCTGTGTACATCATACTGACCCAGTTGTTTGATAATACCTGTGTACATCATACTGACCCAGTTGTTTGATAATACCTGTGTACATCATACTGACCCCGTTGTTTGATAATACCTGTGTACATCATACTGACCCAGTTTTTTTATAATACCTGTGTACATCATACTGACCCAGTTGTTTGATAATACCTGTGTACATCATACTGACCCAGTTGTTTGATAATACCTGTGTACATCATACTGACCCAGTTGTTTGATAATACCTGTGTACATCATACTGACCCAGTTGTTTGATAATACCTGTGTACATCATACTGACCCAGTTGTTTGATAATACCTGTGTACATCATACTGACCCAGTTGTTTGATAATTACAGCACAACACGACGCTTAAAGTACAAGATGGTCAGTCTCATACTTTAGTACCGTAAGGGAGGAATGGGGGGAGGTGGCAAGAAAGATGGTCAGTCTCATACTTTAGTACCGTAAGGGAGGAATGGGGGGAGGTGGCAAGAAAGGGAGCAATGAAAGGACCTTCGGTAAATATTTCCTTAAGTTTAGGACATTAACCTTACAATATATCCAATAAATTAAAGACACAATAATTGTTGCCACTATTGATAACACTCTACCATCAAATCCCTCGCTCCATTACTTAACTCATGGGCATTTAATTTCAATATTGGCTTGCAATACATGTCATTTGAGTAAATAGTATGCCAGGAAGTTCAATATTTACTAATAATTGACATATTACTTACTGGTAATTGTAAAGTGAAGAAATCTGGATTTATTAGAGGTATAAATCAGCACTTCATTCAGTAACACACCCACCACCACACTACTACAATGTTGCTCTAGCTCACTGCCTATTATTCAGTAACACACCCACCACCACACTACTACAATGTTGCTCTAGCTCACTGCACAGTAACACACCCACCACCACACTACTACAATGTTGCTCTAGCTCACCTGCTATTATTCAGTAACACACCCACCACCACACTACTACAATGTTGCTCTAGCTCACTGCCTATTATTCAGTAACACACCCACCACCACACTACTACAATGTTGCTCTAGCTCACTGCCTATCATTCAGTAACACACCCACCACCACACTACTACAATGTTGCTCTAGCTCACTGCCTATCCCTCTCACTATCACTATCAGCACTTCATTCAGTAACACACCCACCACCACACTACTACAATGTTGCTCTAGCTCACTGCCTATCACTCTCACTATCA
Source organism: Paralithodes platypus (assembly GCA_032716605.1). Taxonomy (NCBI): domain Eukaryota; kingdom Metazoa; phylum Arthropoda; class Malacostraca; order Decapoda; family Lithodidae; genus Paralithodes; species Paralithodes platypus. The sequence continues at coordinate 56,587,653 of CM064523.1, read as the reverse complement.
CTATCAGCACTTCATTCAGTAACACATCCACCACTACACTACTACAATGTTGCTCTAGCTCACTGCCTATCCCTCTCACTATCACTATCAGCACTTCCTTCAGTAACACACCCACCACCACACTACTACAATGTTGCTCTAGCTCACTGCCTATCCCTCTCACTATCACTATCAGCACTTCATTCAGTAACACACCCACCACCACACTACTACAATGTTGCTCTAGCTCACTGCCTATCCCTCTCACTATCACTATCAGCACTTCATTCAGTAACACACCCACCACCACACTACTACAATGTTGCTCTAGCGCACTGCCTATCCCTCTCACTATCACTATCTAAAACAGGAACTAACATTTTATGCTAGATGCTTTGTGTGCCATGAATTAAAACATTGCTGTGCGTTTTGAGATATTCAACATGATACCAACTCTCTCTCTCTCTCATGCATGTAGCTGCCGGAGGGGAGGCGTTATGTGAAAGAACATCTAGACGAAATAGGTATGTTTCGTATAAATTTATTATTATTATTGTTTTTGGTGTAGGTCGTGCACTCAGTTTCCTGGGAATCCCTAGCTTGCTATTCACCATGTATTTTCCATCTGGATCGGGTCATTCGGCCCAGGTCTTCTTTGTTTGCAATTCATATTTTGTTTGTGTTCTATTATTGTTGTTGATCATTATGGTGCGGGGAAGACCGTACATATTAGTTGTTATAATATATTTCCCTACTTGGTATAACAAGGTGTACGGTGCAGCATTGAGATCTTTATCTGTCAATACTTACAGGCAATTTAAGTCTAGCAGCTTTAACATGTAAATTATATTTGAATTTAGCTCTATATTCCTTCAATATTCCTGTGTCAATGTGAAAGAACCTCAAAACATTATAATACAAACTTTAAATTGTTCATCACAAATTACCAGACAAAACACTGGTTCGTCGTCGCTTTTTTTTTTTTTTTTTTTTTGTATGTGATTAAGGGAGGCAAAAGGCAGAACTGCCTATAACGAGTGCCTACCCCATAGTTGAAAGAGTGACAGGGCCAAAATCAAGGGATGTTCGAGCCAAAATGCTTGGACACACGGAGTTTGAAGCAATTTAAGTCATAGGAAGAGGGAAAGACTGATTCTGGGAGAGAGTTCCAGAGCTCAGCTGTTGAGTAGAAGAAAGTTTGAGAGTAACGTTTCACTCTTGGGTTGGAGAGTTGCACAGAGTAGGGGTGGGATTGAGTTGCAAGACGGGTACCACGTGCCCTACGTAAAGGAGGTGGTATACACTGGGAAAGCTCTGAGGAACACTGATTATTATAGTAGCGATAGAATAGCGAGAGAGATGCAACATTGCGGCGGACAGAGAGAGATTGCAGAGAGTTAGTGAGTGAACGGGAGTTAATGATACTGCTCTTTAGCTGATCATTCTCGCGGTATCCACAAAGCCGGCTCAGGGTCGAGCCAGACTGGGTCATTTACTGCCAAATGTAACTATACTCCCACCACATCACAATAACTCCCAACCACATCTCAATAACGAGTGGGTGTGGGGGGTTTGACATAGTACTAAGATATCCAAACAAAGGACATACAAAGGTGAACATTTCAAGCTGGACATAGAGAGCAATCAATTTACGGTCACGGTGGCCGAGCGCGCTCAGTGCACTGTATTGGGAGCATTCGCTCTGGTGTCGGGGGTTTGATCCCAGGCGCCGGCAGGGAAAGTTATCTCAAAAACTTTCCCTGGCCATGAAGACAAGGTCTGGACTGACCGTCTCGGGGGACCCACAAAGTCTCCTGCCCACGTCCTATCCCTTCCGGGGTATGTAGGCGCACTCGTTAGCAGCCAGGATCGGTCTGTTGATCCCTTAGGATTAGATCTAGGTTAAGTTGTGTATTTTCAGCCTCATTGGCTGCCGGCAAAAATAAACCGATTATTATTATTATTATTATTATTATTATTGTTATTATTATTATTATTATTATGTGTGTCGACCAGTGCAAGAGGGAGGAGGTGGCTCACAGAGAACAACTAGTACAGATAAAGAGTCGCTCACAACCATAGCAGATAAAGACTCAGAGATCATATTATGTGAGGGTGGATAGAAGAGTTCCAGTTCAGTGACAGTCAGTGACAGAGAAGGTTGTGTTAATCTGAGCTCCTGCCCGAACCACTTACCAGTGACCTTTAGTGACCATTACACCTACCTGTGTTTGGGGGCAGTGCACTCGTGTTATATAAAAGTGTTATAGCTCAGTTTTTAGCTGTTAGTTTACTTGTTTTTGTTTTTCTGTACTTAGTTTCTTGTTCCTCGCTAAGCTTATTGGGATCATGGCAGGTATGGAGTGCGAGTCTCTAACTGATCTGCATCATCTTATTCTCCAGGTAAGAGAGGAGATGGTTGTGGTGAAGGAAGAGGTCTTGGCTCTAAGAGAGGTTAATGTTAAACTTCAGAGGGAAGTGGATTTGATTAAAGACGAAAATCTAGCTTTCAAGCTTAGCCAAGAGGAAATAAAGTCAAGTAAGGGGAAAAGGGAGGAAGTTGATGAAAAATTGTATTCATGGCAGGTTGTTAAAAATACGGGTGGGAAAGTCACACTCAAGAAGCAGGATAGTAGAATAGGTATGAGTGTGACAAATACATTCTCTCCTTTGCGAGACGAATGTGAGGGAAAAGATAGTCAGGATAAGGGAGGGATAACCGAAGTGCCTGCCGCCGACTCAGCTCCAACCTCTGACGCTGTGCTACCTACCACCACCACTACCCCACCACCACCACCACCAAGGGACCTTCTGCCACCACCGGGGGTTCTCCAACTGCAGCTGCTGGATCCTCCCGAGGGAAAGGTAAGTCTGTGTTCCGAGAAGGTAAGTCTGTGTCGATTGTGGGCGACTCCATGGTAAGACATTTAGTTAGGGCTACCCGCACTAAACTTAGGAAGGTTGTGTGTCTGCCTGGCCATGGAGTTGGGAGGGTTTTAGAGAAGATGGACCACATCTTGGAAGATAGTGGAGATAACCCCATTATCTGTCTCAGTGCCGGGAGTAACGATGTTGGTAAGGGTAGAAGTGAGGAACTGCTGCAGCAGTATCGGGATGTGTTAGATAAAGTTAGGATGAAGGGAGGGATCCCTGTAGTACATTGTATCCTACCCAGAAGAGGAGTTCCCAAGGAATGGACATCCAGGGCGATTGGTGTCAATTGCCGTTTGGAGAAATATTGCAAAGAAAAAGCAATACCATTCATTGATAACTGGGATAGTTTCTATGGGAGAGATGGGATGTACGCAAGGGATGGGGTTCATCTTTCACGGTTAGGGGTTTCTACATTAGCTAGTTCTTTAGATAGGGTGGTTGTGGGGTTTTGAACAGAAATATTGAGAGTGTAAATGAGAGGTTAATTGGAACAATTTTAGCGTCAGGCGAAAGCGATAAGGATATTCAGTCTCATGCTAAAAATGATGACTATAATGCAAATAATAGTAGTGATGGTGCAACAGAAGATGTGAATGTCGCTAAAAACAAAGGTAAATTAGGTATAAAGAAAAGAAGTAAATTGAGAGTATATTACACAAACTGTAGGAGTCTATGTAACAAAATGAACGAACTTAGAGCCCTTGTTAGCAAAGAAAATATAGACATAATAGCGCTAACTGAAACGTGGATTAATACAGAAACCAGGCATTTTTTAGCAGAATTTGATATACCAGGATATAGTTTGTTTAAATATGACCGAACAAGTAAGAGGGGTGGCGGTATAGCAGTGTTTGTCAGGAGTACATTAAAAAGCTGTATTAAATCAGGTATTAGACTAAATAACGATAATGAAAGTGTTTGGGTAGAGGTTAACGAAGGTAGTGAGACCATAGTTATTGGAGTTATGTATAGACCGCCAAATATGAGTAGAAATGACGGAACGTCATTATGGGAGGAAATTAAAATGGCATCAAGGTTTAGCAATGTGTGCATTATGGGGGATTTTAATTTTCCGAATATAGATTGGCAGCATCAAATAGGAGACTCTGATTCTGAGGAGTTTATAGAGGTAGTACAAGATAGTTTTTTATTTCAATTCATAGATACGCCGACTAGAGGTAATAATATTCTCGATTTAGTTTTCAGTAACAATGAACATATGGTAAATAATGTAGAGATAGGGGACCACCTAGGAAATAGTGACCACAATTCTGTGTATTTTAATATACAATGGAAAGGTAATACCAGAGAGAATACAACATTAATACCTGACTTTAGAAAAGCCAATTATGGTGGGTTAAGAAGAGCCCTATTAGCGGACCCTATGGTCAAAAAAATTAAGTCGATCCAGGTGTCCAAATGAGTGTACCCCTTCTCAGGCACCTGTCATCTTAAGTCAGGAAGAGACGTCAACCTTGGTAGATACATACGATAATTTTATCAAGTCAGTATTCAATGCACAAAATAAATACATCCCCAAAAGAAAATTTAGATCAACACAGAACCAACCCAAATGGATGAATAATAGACTATTAGATCTTCTAGGACAAAAGAGAGGAATATATAGAAAAATTAGAAAAGGCGAAATTCACCTACTTGCTTACTATCAGAATCTATCAAGACAGGTAAAAAAGGATATTAGGAAAGAAAAAAGAAATTATGAAATTAAGGTTGCCAATGACTCAAAAAATAATCCTAAAGCTTTTTACCAACTATATAAATCCAAGGTTAGAGATGTAATTGGTCCCCTTAAAACTTCGATAGGAGAAATGACAGAAAATGATTTAGAAATGTGCAGTACATTAAATGGTCAATTTCTTTCCGTTTTCACTAATGAAAATTTGGCACAGTTTCCAGAAGTCCGTAAGGTATATAGCGATAGTATAGAAAATAGGTTAAGTACGGTTACTATAAGTAGAAATGATGTGCTTAAGGAAATTGACAGACTGAAACCTCATAAATCGCCTGGTCCTGATGAGGTATATGCTAGAGTATTAAAAGAATGTAGGGATGAGTTAAGTTACCCATTAACATTTTTATTTAACAAGTCATTGGAGACAGGTATAGTTCCAGAAGCTTGGAAGCTTGCAAACGTAGTTCCGATCTTCAAAAAAGGTGACAAATCAATAGCATCCAATTACCGTCCCATTAGTCTTACATCAATCATAGGAAAGCTACTAGAGTCAATTATTGCTAGTAAAATTAGAAACCACTTAGATACATTTAATTTAATAAATTCTTCTCAGCATGGATTCACTCAGGGACGTTCTTGCCTTACTAATTTGCTTAGTTTTTTCTCAGAGGTATATGAAGCAGTAGATAATGACAAGTCATATGATATAATATATTTAGATTTCAGTAAAGCTTTCGACAGAGTCCCCCACGAGAGATTGATGAGAAAGGTTGAGGCGCATGGAATAGGTGGGGCGTTGTTGGGATGGATTAGGTCATGGCTAATTGGTAGGAAGCAGAGAGTCAGCATAAATGGTACGAAGTCAGAATGGGGAGCAGTCAAAAGTGGTGTCCCCCAGGGATCTGTATTAGGTCCTCTGTTGTTTGTTATATACATAAATGACCTTGATTTAGGTATAACTAGTAGGATAAGTAAATTTGCAGACGATACCAAGATGGGGAGAACAATTGATTCAGATAGAGATATAGAGTGCCTCCAAAGGGATCTAGATACCTTACACGAATGGTCAGTAAATTGGCAGATGAAGTTTAACATTGACAAATGCAAGGTATTAAAGATAGGGAAGATGCATACAAATGTTAAATATAAACTAGCTAATGTGGAATTAGAAAACTCGAATTGTGAGAAAGATCTAGGTGTGTTTGTTAGCAATGATTTGAAGCCTAGACAACAGTGTATAAGCGTTCGAAACAAGGCAAACAGGATTCTCGGGTTCATCTCAAGGAGTGTGAGTAACAGAACTGCTGATGTTATCTTAAAACTTTACTTGTCATTAGTGAGACCCCATATGGATTATGCTGTTCAATTTTGGTGTCCTTATTACAGAATGGACATAGATTCATTGGAGAGAGTACAACGTAGAATGACAAAAATGATCCATAATATTAGAAATCTTCCGTATAAAGAAAGGTTGAAGAAATTAGGCTTACATTCGTTAGAGAGACGCAGAGTTAGAGGGGATATGATAGAGGTGTTCAAGTGGGTTAGTGGGATTAACAAAGGGGACATGACAAATGTACTAAAGCTCAGTGATAGCGAAAGAACTCGTACCAATGGTTTCAAATTAGATAAATTTCGTTTCAGAAAAGATATAGGCAAATATTGGTTTGGTAACAGAGTTGTAGATGGGTGGAATGGACTACCAAGTGCTATAGTGGGATTAAAAACGATAGGGAGCTTTAAGATAAAATTGGATAAGCATATGGACGAGAAGGGTTGGGTGTGAAGGGGGATCAGCAGGGTTGGGCCAATCAGCGCTCTGCAGACCCCCGTAATCCTGCGTTAATCTCTAACCGTTTTGGTAAGATGATCCTCAGGGTATTAGAGTGTTGAGCCTATAATTGGGCTTTGTAATTGGGGTTGTGTGGGACAGGGATCTGCCTTGCTTAGGCCAATCGGCTTTCTGCAGACTCCCATTTTCTTATGTTCTTATGTTAAGAGCTGATATTTGACACTGTGTACTAGTCGTGCAGCAAGGAAGGTGATAGGAGGTGGAAAATACGGTACAGTCAGTGTGTTATTAATCAATGTAGGTGCCACCTGTCCTGCCAGTGCCGAGTTGGGAGCAATCAGTGCTGGCAAGGATAGAGAGCGATAGGAATTCCCATGTATTTTTAAACAGTGATTATGATATGGTAATATTGAGAAGGTAGGGGAACTTTTTTTTGTTTTTCTATATTCTAACTACTCCCTCTCGGGCATAGGCTGATAGCCTTTACACTCTACCCGTGAACACGGTGAGGCCCGTGAGGTCTTCCTCCAGTCTAGGGAGTGAGATTTGCGAAGCTTCACGGCTCGAAGCAATCCCATCTCTGAAGCCGCCTCGCCTCTGCACTTCACTGTCTCACTCCCCACACTCGGACCCTCACTCTCAGAACGCCACCTATTGAGCAATTAACTCACTAGGCATTGCCCCCCTGTAGCATATTTTTGAATATGGGAATATTCATACAATGCTATTTAATCAGGGAACGAGGAGGGTATTTTTTTGGCATTTTGGTGTGCTGTGGTAATGCACTGATACTAGGTACAGCACAAATTCCATCCCAATAATATCTTTCCATTGACATATTGGGATTCGAACCCGGGTCCATTGGATTACCAGTCCAGTGGCAAGACCACTCCGCCACACCTCCCCTCAGTAGGCTCAGTATATATATATATATATATATATATATATATATATATATATATATATGCATGTCTGCCTGCCGAGATCGGAACCTCTCCGGGTGGTCGGGGGCCGGGGGAGTGCTGGAGCGACCTTGGTGACCCTGGTCTCTGGGTCTTCTCCTGGGTGACCTGGATGTGTGTGAGTTTTGTGTTTTTTATCGGTGTTTATTTGTTGTTTTATGTTGTTTTTGTGTTTCCCCTGTTCTTGCTCTGTCTTGAGTCGGCTACCCCCAAAATGGGGATTGGGCCTGAGCATATAGATAGATAGATAGATATATATATATATATATATATATATATATATATATATATGAGGTAATGGCACAAATGTAGAGTAGAACCCAAGTTTAATCCAACGTTTCGTCAGACACGGCTTCTTCAGGAATAACATAAACATGGGGTACAGGCAGGCCTATATATCCAGTGGCAAGAGAAAACAACAAACACTAAACAACATGAACGATGGTTGATGAATTACCCTGGTTTTCCATTAGTTAACATAAATGCAAGAGGTTTGGCTAGCGAGAAGATAACTTTATTTAAATTCATAGTGCTGTTCAGTACAATATGGGCAGATTCGAAGAACCTACGTTTGACGGAATTGGTTTCACATGTGATCAACTTTGCTTCATTATAGTTCATGCCATGGCCTGTATCTAGTCTGTGAATTACTGTGGCGTTATTTAGTCTGAATTTCTTCATATCAGTTTATGTTCTTTGATTCTCTTATTTATTCCTCGGTATGTCTCCCCAATATATACTTTGTTCCTCGGTATGTCTCCCCAATATATACTTTGTTCCTCGGTATGTCTCCCCAATATATACTTTGTTCCTCGGTATGTCTCCCCAATATATACTTTGTTCCTCGGTATTCTCCCAATATATACTTTGTTCCTCGGTATGTCTCCCCAATATATACTTTGTTCCTCGGTATGTCTCCCCAATATATACTTTGTTCCTCGGTATGTCTCCCCAATATATACTTTGTTCCTCGGTATGTCTCCCCAATATATACTTTTTTCCTCGGTATGTCTCCCCAATATATACTTTGTTCCTCGGTATGTCTCCCCAATATATACTTTGTTCCTCGGTATGTCTCCCCAATATATACTTTGTTCCTCGGTATGTCTCCCCAATATACTTTGTTCCTCGGTATGTCTCCCCAATATATACTTTGTTCCTCGGTATGTCTCCCCAATATATACTTTGTTCCTCGGTATGTCTCCCCAATATATACTTTGTTCCTCGGTATGTCTCCCCAATATATACTTTGTTACACATACTGTAGTACAGTCGTCAGGATTAATTCGTTTCATTTTCCGTTAGTAGCACTGCACGGTGGAGAGGTATCCCCTCCACCTCCTCTCCTTGTTCCCATACCCCCACCTAAGCCCTCCCATTTTCTCTACGACCCCAGAACTACACCAACCCTCCCTTCTCTCGCTCTCACCCAGCTAGGAGCTACTTCTGGGACCTCACCGATTACATTTATTCTGAACACCTAATGAAGAATGAAGTATTTCACACACATCTCTCGACCACCATTAAACATATGAACAAAACAAAACCTAACCTGAAGCTGTTAATTACTACCGTTACTAGTAGGGTTAACTGTATAATGATATAATATACCCGGTATGAGGGGTAGAAAATTTAATACACACTTGTATAATTATTTATAAAGTATAATGAGATTATTTGGTTATACACGAAACTGTTATACAGAGTGGTATTGTAGAAGAAGAATTATTTATCCGTTCAATATTATAAATCTTGTAGTTAATCTGGGATTTGATAAATGGGCGTTATATAGTTATTTAGTAATTATTCTTAACAGGTGTGAATTCAAATGATCTTGAAAGTTATCTCAAGAGAATAAGCTTGAATAGGTGTGAAGCTTTCAATAGTAGGTCAAATTGGATATTCGGTCACGTATGTGTTTTTTGTAGTATAATCCTTGTTCTCATCAGTTCCTTCATTAGTGTGTTTTAAGGTGTTTTTCCTTCTGCAAATTCATTTTTACCCATTATTTTGCTATATTAAAACATGCCCCCTAAAGCTATATTTTGTCATTACCCTAACTTAACAACCTAACCTAACCTGGGGGCTGCTGCCCCCAGACCCCGCAGGGTTAGTATTGATATAGAATATGACAAAACACTAAAAATGCGGTAAAATAGTGAACAATATTAGTTCTCGGCTGATCCAAGATGGCCACCATTTTTCCTCCATCCTTATTTAACCCACAAAGTTTAAGGAACACTAATTTAATATGCAGCGGTAAAGACATATATTGCGGTGACTAATACTCTATGACAAAGCTATATTACACATTTAGAACATTATATCCCATACGTGACCGAAAATCCAATTTGTCCCAATAGTATTATGTGGAGTAGATACCCTACGTTTTGCCATTACTCAGGGAGTATTTATCGCAATTTGCTATGTTTCAACCCATATTGCTACATAGCCATACTTAACTTGGTTACCAAACAAGATACCTGATCCAATACAGTAACTTTATGGCAAGGTGATAAGGGTAAGGTGACAAAATGAATAATTAAGTCCTTCCCTAATGTATGGGTGAGCGTAAGTGTTGAGGGCATGGGAACTTTAAAAACAAAACAAAGATCCTAATGGATAGATGAGTGTAAGAGTACCCGATGGGTAGTTAATTAAAATAGGGCATATACATTGGTTATCAATCCTTCAGGATTATTAAGCCTATTCATGTCAAGTAATATTTTGAAGCCTGGCCCTCTTTTCGAAAACCCCAGTATCTTGCCCGAGGGTAGTTCGTGTCCCGTTTATAGACAGTAGTTTTACATTATGGCCAATTAGGAAAACAATATTGCCTAATGATTGGGTAGATAGGTCCGTTAAGAAGATGAGTGTTGAGTAAGCGTAATGAAGTCACATGACCGACTCACTGGGCACATTCTCGGCAATAATTCATTGCATTTATTGACAAATTGGCTGTTTACACTTAATGAGTCCTGAACTGTCTGGAAGCAGAGATTTTTGTGGTGATTATGATTAAGCAAATGTTTTGTTCTTGTATACGGTGCTAATAAGTAGTGATATTAGTATTTAATAATTGTATAAGAAGAAATAATTCAAAATACTCGAATGGTTTACTTTGTGTGTTCATTGATGGGAGAGACTCATGGTGGAATTGACGCAGACGGTCCTCGTTGTCTCAAGCTTGTTACATTGCCCAGACTGAGCCATTACAACGATGAAAATTAAATGCAACTACACGTGGGTTAGTTTGGCAGCTATATTAGAGTATGGGTTTTCAGCGAACATCCCCCCCCCCCCGCGCTGTCTCTCTCTCTCTCCTTCTCTATCTCTTTCTTTCTTTCAATTTTAGTATAGCTAATACTTGACTCTGCCTATGATACATTGCATTCCTTCATTAGGTGTTTGGAATACATGCAATTGGTGAGGTCCAGAAGTAGCTCCTAACTGGGTGAGAGCGAGAGAAGGGAGGGTGGGTGTAGTTCTGGGGTCGGAGAGAAAATGGGAGGGTTTCGGTGGGGGTATGGTAACAACAAGGAGAGGAGGTGGAGGGGATACCTCTCCACAGTGCAGTGCTACTAACGCCTTGTCCAGGGAAACTGAAACAAATTAATCCTGACGACTGTACAAAATCCTTTACGATTTTCTACGTATATATTATTAAGTATCGTTCCCTTCTACGTTCCAACGAATACAGCTTTTAGTGATTTTAAACGCTCCCAATAGTGTAACTGTTTTACTGAGTTTATATGTGAGATGAAGTTCCTTTGTACTCTTTCTAAGTCATTAATTTCACTTGCTTTGTATGGGGATGTTAATACGTTACAGTATTCTAACCGCGGTAGCACCAGGGATTTGAAGAGTGTTATCATAGGCAATTCATAGCGAGTTTTAAATGTACGTAGAATCCAACCTGTTAGCCGTTTCGCAACTGCAACTTTGACCTGGTTATGTTCTTTGAATCCAATATTTTCAAACATTATCACCCCGAGGTCTTTCACATTGTCTTTACGTTCTATTATGTTATTGGATTCTGTTATGTAACTTGTGTTCTCGTTAACGAAATCCTCATCTCCGTATTATATTAATTGAAATTTTTGTTCATTAAACTTCATGTTATTTTCCCTGGTCCACTGGAATACCTTATTTATGTCCTCTTGCAGCTGGCCCGTGTCTTCCTGTGTCTTTACTATCATACTCAGTTTTGTGTCATTCGCAAAGGAGGATACTGTACTGTGTCTTGTGTTGGCATCTATGTCACTTATTAGAATGAGGAAAGAAGGGGCGCTAGTACTGTTCCTTGGGGAACTGAGCTTTTGACGTCTGAAGGCTCAGATGTTACTTGGCTTACTGCTACTGATTGTTGTCGGTTCAAAAGGAAGTTGTATATCCACCTTCCGATTTTACCTGTTGTCCCTTTTACTTTAAGTTTGTGTGCAATAATACTGTGATCACATTCATGCCTTAGCAAAATCGGTGTAAACGTGTCCACGTTTTTCTTTTCTTCTAGGGATTTAAGAATTTTGTCGTAATGTTCCAATAGTTGCCAGAGACATGATCTTCCTGCTCTGAATCCATGTTGACCAGTGTTGTGTAGTTAATTTTTGTCCATAAATGTTGAGATTTTGCCTCGCAGGACTCGCTCGAAAATGTTAATGATGTGAGAAGTCAGAGCTACTGGGCGATAGTGTTTTGGTAGTGCTTTAATCCCTCCTTTATGCAAAGGGGCTAGTATTGCGTTTGTCAAACTATCAGGTATTTCTCCAGTGTCTAGACTCTTTCTCCACATTATAGCCAGGGGTTATGAGAGGTTTTCCTTACATTTCTTTATTAGGATCGAACTCCAAGAGTCCGGGCCTGGTGACGAGTGGGATGGCATGTTGGCGATGGCTTCTTCTATGTCTTTTGGTCCGAAATTAATATCTAGAATCTGGGGGGTTTCCGTGGAGTGATTATTCATGACAAATTCATTTTGGTCTCTGATTGCTTTGTTTCGTCAGACTTACTGAAGGCTGTTTCATACTGTAGACGTAATAATACACTCATTTCCTTTTTGTCCCCTGTGAATGACCCATCATCTGTATGTGACTGTGTGTGTATGTGATTGTATGTGTGTGAATGTCTTTGAGAGTGTGCATGTATACGTGTGTCAGAGCAAGAGATTGAGAGAGATTGTTGGTTGCGTGTAAGAGATAATAAGTGGTGTGTGTAACCGTATGCGTGCCTCTAAATGAGTTAGTATGTATATATTACTTAATAACTATTGATGCAAATGTAGGAAATTATGTCTAAAATAAGTCTATCATTATTTGTATTTCTCCTTCTATGTAAAGACGCGCCAATTATTACCCATTAATTACAACTGAACACAAATTATTTTTAGTGTAGAGAAGATAAATGGAATTTGGTTATTATTCTGGTAAAACAAAACAAATCTAAATACAATATATACAGTAAATAAGTAAATAAAATAAATATCTAGTAGCATGTGTAGCAATAATAGAACGGATGTAATAAAAGTGTGGGGCATCATGCATTGTAATATGATTAAATGGAATGCTATTGCTTATTTAAGCAATAGCATGAATATCGGCTTCCCCACGTCCCTCTCTCTCTCTCTCTCTCTCTCTCTCTCTCTCTTTCCTCCCTGTATTCGTGTGTTACCATTCTTCCTCTTCCTCGTTTGTGTCTTCCCTGCTTCCAATTTCAGAATGTTACTGTAGTCTCCCTCCACAATGAATTTTACTGTAGTCTCCCTCCACAATGAAATTCATTATCTTTCAAAGGACTGCGTGCCCATATTTTATTGTCACTATCATTTGTTCTGTGGTATTGTTTCTCTCTGTCTGTTCTATCTATGTAATCAATTGCCTTTGTATTTCTAAACATGTTTGCATGTGTAGTTTGTGTATGTTTCACCCTTAGAACAAGGTATGCATTACCTCTTGTACTGTACCGGGAATTATTAACAGGTCAAAAGCTAGTGTTAACCCCTAAAAATTGGGTCTTTTTGTAGCATCTACTACCTGCCAAGCGGGCAGATTTACCCTAAACGAGCTTCATTCCATGCTCTTTTGAATGCGTAAAGAAGAGCCAGAGCGTAATACAATTATGTATCCGTGAAAGGGCGATAATGGAGCTTTCCAATGACACCTGAATCAATCATCCTTGTACGACCCTGGGTTCGCTTGCAACGATGTTGCAATACGAAGGGAAAAAACCTAAAATACAGTAATTTCCTCAGTTTTTACCCTATCTCGCGGGACCAGGAAGGTGTAGACGTGTGGTGGGGACGTCAGTGGTGGGACTAGGTTCATGCCGAACGGTCAGAGCCCGACTGCGGTCCCCACCGCGTGGACTCTCTCTCAGAGCCGATAATGTGCTCAACATCTCTTACGACTTAAGGCGAAACCCGCTGTTTAGGCTGTGGTTCTCTAACCAGACTTAAGGCGAGACCAGATACTAGAGGGTTAATATATGCATATAATCACACTTCATGCTTCCAGTTGTATTAACTGGGTAACTTATTCACTCTCCATTTAGATCGTTTTTACTATCCATTTATATATATCGGTCTGTGTTAGTAATTGCAATTATATTAATTGAGAGAGAGAGAGAGAGAGAGAGAGAGAGAGAGACAGAGAGAGAGAGAGAGAGAGAGAGAGAGAGAGAGAGAGAGAGAGAGAGAGACAGAGAGAGAACAAAACACGGGCAGATAATCGTAGCTCATATAATTTCATTAAACAGTATATTTCGAATGTTATCTTCAACTCCGTGCTTCAGACTTAAAACCCACACACACACACCAGTGAATATATATATATATATATATATATATATATATATATATATATATATATATTTATATATATATATATATATATATTTATATATATATATATATATATATATATATATATGGCAGAGTGATCTTGCCACTGAACTGGCAATCCAATGGACCTGGGTTCGAATCCCATTATGTAATTGGGAAGATATTATTGGGATGGAATTTGTGCTGTACCTAGTTTTTTCAGTGCATTACCACAGCACACCGAAATGCCAAAACAAAATACCCTCATTAAAATTGTTCCCTGATTAAATAGCACTGTATGAATATTCCCATATTCAAAATATGCTACAGGGGGGAAATGCTTAGTGAGTTAATTGCTCAATAGGTGGCGTTCGGAGAGTGAGGGTCCGAGTCTTGGGAGTGAGACGGTTAAGCGCAGAGGCGAAGCAGCTTCATAGATGGAGTTGGGTTCGAGCCATGAATAGGTGCTTTGCATGTCTCACTCCCTAGACTGGAACAGGTCCTCACGGGCCTCAACATGTGTAGCGGTAGAGTGTGCAGGCTCTCAGTCTATGCCCGAGAGGGAGTAGTTGGAATATAGAAAAATAAGAAAAATATACAGTATATATATACTGTATATATATATATATATATATATATATATATATATATATATATATATATATGTACAGTATAAATATATATATATATATATATTTAGTATAATATTATATCACAAATACATGTGAGCCACTAAACGTTTCTAATCTCTCAGTGGGAGTAGTTGATTAAAGCGTCGGCTATCGTCCTGATGGTCGGCGGTTCGAACCCCACTGAGAGATTAGAAATATATATATATACTGTATATTAGCAGTGTTCCAAATTTGCTCGTTAAAGGGCTTCATATATGCTATTTTTTACCACAAGAACCAGCTTATGTTTGTTTTCTGATATTTCTTTTGCATTCTTGTGAAGTGGTACACTGTTAAAACAGAGCTCTTAAATAATTCTTTCCAATTTAATGAGGTTACCTACCTACAAATATCAGGCACTGCTATGGGAACTAAATTTGCCCCTAATTATGCGAATCTAGTACTAGGATACTTGGAGGAAATCTATATAGGGGAAACTTCAAATCTTAGACTTCGAGTGAAATTACATAGAGATCATGTAACACATAATAGAGGCCTTAATGTAAGCACTCATATTTCACAATGTGCCCAAAACATCTCTCCTAAATTTAATGTAATGCCGTTTTATAAAGTTGTTGTTGTTGTTCCCTAAGCTGCCTGGCCGAACAGCCCCGAGTCCCCAAGGAAGGCCATGGCCACGGTCGGACTTTCCCACAGAGTTCTCAAAGAGTGTAAATTGTGTTGTTGGCGTAAGTGGTTGTGTGAAATGCAGTCTTCTATGATGTGTTTAATGGTATGGGGTGCTGTGTTACAACCCGGGCAGGTGTCGACGACGGAGTCATCCAGTCTCTTCTGATAGCTCAGAAGAGTCGGATGGTGTCCGCATCTCAGCCTGGCCAGGTGGACTCTGTCCTCGCGAGGAAGGGAGGATTCAGAAGGATGGATTTCGGGAGGTCGTGCTTGCAGCTGCGTGTTGTCTATGAGTGAGTGGATGGAACGGCGAGTGATATGAGTATGGATGTGCTTCCGGAAGTTGGTTGGGGGTGGGCAGGGAGGGAGAGAAGACACTATTTGTGTGTGATATCGTGTGCTGGGTATTGTTTAGATATTTCTTGGTGTCTGTGGGTGTGTGTAGCCATGTAGTGTAGTGGGTGGTGTTGCTTCGTGGAGGCTGCTGCTAGGAATTGTGTGCCCTCATGTCTAGATGATTTTTGACTTTGAGAACTTTGGTTTCTTGATGTAGGTGATCTGTGGGTGTCGTAGCTGTGGATCCTGTGATGATTTTCAGGGATTTATTTTGAATAGTCTGTAAGGTCTTATGATGTGTTTCAGCTAGGTTAGAAGCCCAGGCCGGGCTTGCGTATTCCATAACTGATCTTATGTATTGTTTGTAGACTGTGGTGGTGGTTTATTTGTTGTGTCCAAATTTCGTGTGGGCAAGTGATCTGAGGGCGTTAAGTCTGGGTGCCAGTTTCTTTTTCGTGTTTGTGGTGTGCTGTTTGAATGTAATTTGGGTGTCGTATGTTACTCCTAGGATTTTGTGTGTGTGTGTGTGTGTTTGGGGTGTGTTGTTTATGTTGAGTCCCGGGACGTAATCTTGCTCTCCTGTCCAGCTTGTGAGGAGGGTTGCAGTGGATTTAGCTGGGGCTAAATTGAGTCTGTTTGTAGTGCACCA
This sequence comes from Paralithodes platypus, assembly GCA_032716605.1. Classification (NCBI taxonomy): domain Eukaryota; kingdom Metazoa; phylum Arthropoda; class Malacostraca; order Decapoda; family Lithodidae; genus Paralithodes; species Paralithodes platypus. The sequence continues at coordinate 56,571,193 of CM064523.1, read as the reverse complement.
TTCATGTAATGTGTCGAGATAGTCTTGAAGGAGTCTTGATGCTGTGTCTGGGTTTTGGTGCGTGCTTGTGAGTGTTATGTCGTCTGCGTAGGAGGCTATGGATATTTGGGGTGAATTTGGTGTATTTATATCATGCATGTACAGATTGAAGAGTGCGGGCGACAGGATGGATCCTTGCGGGACTCCGTTTAGGAAATTTCTAATGCTAGATGACTGACCGGCAAAAGATACGTGTGCACATCTGCCTGCTAAGAAGTTGGCCAGCCATCTTTTTGTGTTGTTGTGTTGTGTTGTTGTGTTGTTGTGCCACAACTATCCCCTGCCCCCTCCCTGGGGGCACGCGTTTAATAAAGTAAAATCAGACAACATTAATTTTCGAAAAACCAAAGAAACCTATTGTATTGGAAAATTTAAACCAACACTTAATGCTGAACCATCAGTACACCTCCATTAGCAGTGTTCCAAATTTGCTCGTTAAGGGCTTCAAATATGCTATTTTTTACCACAAGAACCAGCTTATGTTTGTTTACTGATATATACTATATATATACATAAATTATATACAGTACATATATATATATATATATATATATATATATATATATATATATATATATATATATATATATATTTATTTACTTATTATTTATCACATGCTTAACTCTCACAGGTGCTATAGCCCATACTTTAAATCAAGTAAGGCTTCACCATTATATAGTTTTATTTTAACTTATTTGTATTATTTGGGCTGGGATAAAATATTAGTTCAAATTGGATATTAAGGCTTTATGGGCATAACTTTTGTTTACTTTTGGCACTTGGGCAATCATGAGAATAATATTATCGTTATCAATAAAGTAATTTGTGAGTCCCGACTGTGACTCCCCCCTCATGTTATCAAATAAATAAGTGGTTTAAGCGGTTTTATCATGTGGACCGGTATTAATTAGTACATTACTAATTGTGATTATTGACAATGTTGGCCTTAAAGGTATATTTCGGTAATTATCAAGGATAGGGTCTCGATTGGAATGATTATATTGATATTTTCATTCAACTATTAAATTTGAACTGAAGTTTAATTAACCCACTGAGCCCCAGCTAGTTTAGAATAAATGTACCACCAGGGACCGGCTGTTGTGAATGTTTTTTTTTTTCCAGAAACAATAGCGAATGGGTTAGGAATGAAGGAAAACCACAAAAAAAAACGATCAAAAAGCACAAAAAATAGTCCTACGGAGCCCCCGAAAGTCAATTTTACAAGAGTAAAAAATTGAAGGCAAATACACCCAAAATACTGTGTTTTGTGCGCTCACGCGCACGCGGTTGGACTTTGAGAGTGTTCAATCATCGTCAAGGTTGCGTGGGATACTTACACAGTTCCCATACAAATCTGAGCCCTCTAGGTGCCATAGGACCGGAGTAATTGGGACCGGACCGGCCAGGACGCATGGTTTGCGTCGCTGGGGTTTAGCGTTACATACATTGTGGATGCAAACGCTGCATCGCTGGGGCTCAGTGGGTTAAGCTTTAAACAGCAAACCTATGGTATTTGAAAGTGGCCGCCAGGCGAAGATATTTTGATACAATCCCGACGAAAATTGGCATTACCTGATAAATATCATTATTACTTATTCATATGCGCCTATTTTAAGTTTAATATAAATATATTAACATGTAACAGCAGTACAACAAGTGGGAATAGTATTTGGAGGGTGAAAAAGATGATGTATTGCCGACCGGTTCATTCACGAGAGGAGAGCCAGCGCGGCACACACCCTCCCTCTCTCCCTTATCGATCAACACTGATGTCTTGTTTGTGAAGTCTCTCTCTTGCCTAGATCTCTATATGCGTTCCACACGATCTTGAAACCGGGTGGGGGATATTGGCGCGGGAAATAAACCGATAAACATGGGAATAAGAGGAAAAATAGGTGATATTTGAAGGGGCGGGGGGGTTTGGATTCATGTGGAAGAGTGATAGGAGGTATGGAGGGGAACAATCTCACTTAATCACATATCCCTTTGTTTTGATTACCATTGGGGTCTTTTAAAAGGCTTTTATTAGGCCTTGGATCTTAACCCGTACAGCCCCAGCGACGCGTCTGACGCGTCGGCGATGTATGTAACGCACAGCCCCAGCGACGCCTCTGACGAGTCACCCTAATTGCTCCGACCGTAACCTCAGGTGTAGCCACTCGAGAGGGCTCAGATTTGTATGGGAACTGTGTACGTATCCCACGCAACCGTGCCGATGGTTGAAAACTCTCAAAGTCCACGTGCGTGCGCGTGAGCGCGCAATAACCTGGTTTTTTGGGGTAATTGCCTTCAATTTTTTACTTGTGTAATATACATTTTCGGGGGCTCTGTAGGACCATTCTTTAAGCTTTTTTAGTGGTTTTTCGTGTTTTTTCCTTCATTCCTAACCCATTCGCTATTGTTTCTGAAATAAATAAAAAAATTGAAAACCGGCCGGGTTCTGGTGAACAAACATTACAAAACTAGCCGGGGCTCCATGGGTTAATGCCCCCTTTCCCACTGGTGAGACAACTGACGATTTTCGTCGCCGATGACTTCGTTTTGTCAAATTCGCAAGAATACGTGCGACGTTCATGATTTTGACCGTTTCAAACAGATGACAAATTGTACTCGGCGAAGATGTCGCCGATGTCGGCGAAGATGTCGCCGATGTAAGCGACGTAATCGCCGACCTTCTGCGACGTTATCGGCGAAGTGAGCGATGTTTCGCCGATGCCCTCTGTGAGGCATGTCACATTTTCATAAACATCTTGCGAAATCATGTGAGGATGAAAGAAAACTCGCCGTATGTTCTGCGACATCTTCGGCGATTCAAGCGATGGTTCGGCGTTTACTTCGGCGAGGTGATAAGATTATTTTTTAAAGGCACAAATTCTTGCGATGAATGAACGATTCCTCGTCGATCATCAGCGTTGCCATCGCAGATACGTAGCCGAGGTGTCCGAACAAGATCGGCGAAGTGTGCGCACCTGAGCGAATGTAACGTGAATGTGCTAATTGCAGAGTGGAATTAGCATATCACATTACAATCGGTCAAGGAAATAGCCCCCACACCGATCCCATATCTCATTACAATGGGTCAAGTAAACATGCCCCCACCCTCCCACAACCCCCCAAACTTTGTTTGTTGTATATAATGACAATGACACGGCCCCAGAGCTCATTCTACATTAACCTCGACCACAACGTGCCTGTAAAATTTAGAGATGGTGAGACATACGCCGCATCTACGCAACAGCGATGTACGTGTTCGTATGGACCTTATTATCCTTCTAGCACACAAATAATAACATGAAAAAGAGAGTCAATAAAAATGTCTCCTTTGTCTTTTCAGAACCAATTAAGTCTGTCTCATAATAGTTCGTGTTTATCGCTCACTTCCCCTCTGCAACTCTCTTTCTATCTATCTATCTCTCTAATGCATCTACCTAACTCCCTTATACATTAACATAACTATGTCTTATTTGGACTTTTTGTAATCTTTGAATCATTTCTAATGCAGTGGAATTGAAAAATATAATATCCTTCCAGCACATAGATAAACAATAAATAAGATAGTCAACATAATATTTCAACCCTCCCCTCCGTCTTGCTGTGCGAGGCGCTGAGCTTCGGAGACCGGAAGATTTACGTTTGATAGATTTATGTTTTTTTTCCTCACGGTATACACAAAATGATGGGGAAATATTGTAACATGTTTTTAATTGACATTTGTGTCGTTTTTGCTGATTATGAGTTGGTGGAAAAAAAATCTTTAATTCCATCATATTGGAAATGATTCAAAGATTATATAGAGACCAAATAACATACACTTTTAACCCGCTGAGACCCAGCGTCGCACGTGTTGCGTCTGCAATGTTCGATCACCAGAACCCAGCGACGCAATGGTTGCGTCCAGGTTAATTACTTCGGTCCTATGGCACCTAGAGTGCTCAGATATGTATGGGAATTGTGTAAGTATCCCACGCAACCATGCCGACGGTTGAAAACTCTCAAAGTCCAACCACGTGCGCGTGAGCATGCAAAAACCTTTTTTGGGGGGAAATTGCCTTCAATTTTTTACTCTTGTAAAATCCGTTTTCGGGGGCTCTGTAGGACCATTTTTTGAGCTTTTTGATCGGTTTTTCATGGTTTTTCCTTCATTCCTAACCCATTCGCTATTGTTTCTGGAAAAAAAAAATGTCAACCCTCTGGGCCTGGGTGGGACTTTTATTACTAACTAGCTGGGGCTCAGCGGGTTAAGTGTGTTCAATAGTTTGCATTATCAATAGGGTGTAGCACAAGGCTTATCAACATCATCACAGTAACGGGTCGGGGTTGAGGCCGGGGACTGGGAGGGGAGGGGAGGGAGTAGGCCTACAGCCGCGGGAATATACAGTATATTATACAGGTATATATATATTTTTTTTTTCATGTGAAATTTTTCATATTAATGACACATACCACCCTTATTATGTTTTCAGGGACAGTACAGCACATAGTAATTAATATTAACACAATAATTAAAAGGCACAGGCTTCAATTCATTCATATAATGCTGATTCGCTATCGCTCGCCAGGAAGAAATCGACATCTGGATTGGGATAAATGTCTTAAAACAGTTGGCTGAATGGGGCCGAACGGATACAAGGCAAAGAGAGAGGGAGAGAAATAGAAGAAAAAAAACGAGGAGAGAGGGAGAGAAAGAGAAAACAAAAAACAGCGAGGTGGGCTCAATGTTTGCGTTACGGCTTAAAAATTGAGCCCACCTCGCCTTTTTTTTGTTTTCTCTTTCTCTCCCTCTCTCCTCGTTTTTTGTTTGTTTTCTATTTCTCTCCCTCTCTCTTTGCCTTGTATCCGTTCGGCCCCGTTCCGCCTACTGTTTTAAGACGTTTACCCCCATCCAGGTTTCAATATTTTCATGGTGAGCGGTAGCGAGCCAACATATATATATTTTTGTTTTGAGAGCAAGCTAAATTTGTACATTTTTCGATAGAAAAATTTCTCCGGCGAAGCCGGATTTCTCCATATAATGCTGGTTCGCTATCGCTTGCCAGGAAGATATCGATACTTGGATGGGGATAAACGTCTTAAAACAGTTGGCTGAATGGGGCTGAATGGATACAAACCAGAGAAAGAGAGAAAAGGAGAGAAAGAGAAAAAAACAGGTGAACCCCCCACGAGAGGTGCATAGAAAAAAGGGTTGACAGGTTCACTATAGGCCTAATCATTTTTTTTTACCCACCTCGCCGAAGGTGCTCTTTGGCCTCGGCAGGTGTGTCTTGAGCATTCCGCGACATCGCAAGGCCCTTCGTATGCCTTGTGCGGAGCATACCCCTGGCGGGTATACTCTCGGCGAGTATTCGTGCGCACGTCGACGACTAATCGACGAGGAAATCGCCGATGATCGTCGATGTTCTCGGAACATCCGAGAGCATCGGCGATCCGTCGTGCGACGTTTTGGAAATTTCAACGATTTTTTTCATGCGACAAACTCTGCGATGTCTCGCCGATGTCGCAGCTGATTGCAGAAACCCTCGCACATCCCTCGGCGATGCTTGCGAGGGTAACCAATCCTTGTGAGTCCTCGTCCAAAATTTTGAACTGTCCGAACATTTGAAACGACCCGCGAGGGCCCTTGAGAGGCCTTGAGAGTCAAACGATTTTTCATGAGAGGTGTTGAGACATGTCACGAATGTGCCAATTTATTGGTGTCGGCGACGAAAATCGTGACTTGTCTCACCAGTGGGAAAGGGGCATAAGAGTCCCGTCGCCTTCGCCCAGTAAAACCTCGTAAGAGTCTCGGCTACGTTCCCGGGTTAATACAGAATTATATATTTCAACTGAAATATATATTTTACCTCTCCCTTTAATTATTACGAGAGTGGGTCAATTTGGTAGCCTAATAACTGTGCAACTAATTTGCTTGGGAAACCATTTAATCAAACTTCGCTGCCCAGCAAACTTAATAATATTGTACCTTCTATAGAGATCTATCATGGTGGAGGGTTTGAGTGTTATGTATATATATATTTGTTTTTCATTTTGCAGCTAATCTTCAATACTTTATTCCAGTGATCATGATTAGTTTGAATTTATCTTACTTCTATATTTTATAGTGCTTATGTATTTATTATGGAATTCATGGGTACAAAGGAAAGGAAAGGAAATCAAGCAACAACAGATCTAGTGACCCTTCTAGGCTGCTTGTCCTCCAAAACACTGAGGATCAAGTGTCCAAACAGTGGTTTAGAGTGGGTAAGGGAACATTGGAAAGGGAACTACTGCACTGCCACTAACGTGGCAGGACTAGGAAGTTAGTAGGGGACATATGGGTTAGTAACTGAGGGGAGGATAAAGTTATTCATTTACAAACGCAGTCAGTCGCGGGTTTGATGCGAGATATTTGTCTAGGCGGAATTTAAATGAATCAACGGTGCTGCAGTCTATAACGTCTCGGGGAAGCCCATTCCACAAGTTGACAACTCGATTGAAGAAGAAATTCTTAGATTCGTGCGAGTTAAAAGATTTACCAATAATTTTGCAACCGTTTCCCCGCGTGTAATTAGATTGGTCGATAGTGAAGTACTTACTACAGTTCATATTGTCGATGCCTTTGATGATTTTGAACACTTGAATTAAGTCGCCTCTTAATCTGCGCTGGGTTAAAGGAAATAGATTTAATTCTCTAAGACGCTCTTCGTATGGTTTGTTCTTTAGGCTAGGTATCATTTTGGTAACTCTACGTTGAACTCGTTCTAGCTTGTTTATATCTTTTTGGTAATAAGGGCACCAGGATTGAACGCAGAATTCCAGAAGAGGGCGGACTAAGGAATTGTAAAGGGTTAGGATAACTTCTTTGGATTTATGCTCAAATGACCTGCCTATAAAGCCAATTATTTTGTTTGCCTTCTTAACAACTTCTGAACATTGTTGACTCGGTTTTAGGTTACTCGATATTGTTACTCCCAGATCAGTTTCTCTGTTTACATTCTTAAGCTGAGTGCCATTCATCGAATAGTTTGCTTTCTCATTTAGGTATCCGACATGTAGTACTTTACATTTATCCGCATTGAAACTCATTTGCCAAATTTGGGCCCAACATGACAATTTATCTAGATTGTGTTGCATATCGTCAACTTGTTCTTTTGAGAGTACGCTATTTGCAATTTTTGTATCGTCAGCAAATTTTGAGATTGTGCAGGTGAGACCCTCATCTATGTCGTTGATGTAAATTAGAAAGAGAATTGGTCCTAGTACCGATCCCTGGGGTACCCCGCTACTTACATTGGTCCATTTAGATGCCTTACCGTTTATGACTACCCTTTGCTTTCTGTTGCTGAGCCAATTTTCTATCCATTTCAACACACCGTCTTGTATTCCATGCGCTTTTAGTTTTAGCAGTAAACGTTTGTGGGGAACTTTGTCAAAGGCCTTTTGAAAATCAAGGTATATAATATCTACAGCTTTACTCTCATCGTAGAGGTTGAGGATATCGTGGAAGAAGTCTAAGAGGTTTGTTAAACAGGAACGTTTTTTACGAAAGCCGTGTTGAGTATCTTTAAGTATGTTATTTTCCTCTAAGTGATTTACGAGTCTGTCTCGTATGACCGTTTCTAGCATTTTACATACAACTGAGGTTAAGCTAATTGGACGATAGTTACTGGGTAGGGATTTGCTGCCTTTTTTGAATATCGGTGTTACGTTGGCTAGCTTCCACTGATCAGGCATAGTTCCAGACTGCAAGGATTTATTGAATAGTAATGTCAGTGGTTTGGAGAGCTCATTCTTAGCTTCCTTTAGAACTCTAGGCGAGATTGTATCAGGTCCTGGCGTTTTATTTACCTTGAGTTTATCTAAACAATTCAATACTTCTCTCTCTGTAACGGTGATATTGCTTAGAACATCTGAATTATCAATCTGAATCGGCGATGGTGTAGGGATATCACTGAGGTCTTCTGTTGTAAAAACTGATGCAAAGAAGGTATTGAGGGCATTACTCATTTGTACTTCGTCTTTGGTGTATTCTCCTTTTCATCGACTAACGGTCCAACAGTTGAAGTAACTACTTTTTTCTTTCTGATATAACTATAGAATTCTTTCGGGTTTGTTTTACTTTGATTCGCAATATGTAACTCTAAGGTCTTTTTACTTTGCTTAATTAACTTTTTGGCTTTGCGTCGTAGCTCTACAAATTTCACCCGTTCTTCGTCATTTTGTGAGGATTTTAATCTATCATTAGCAATTTTTTAGCAAGCAGGCAGTTTGAAATATCTTTATTCCACCATTTGGGCTTATTATTATGGCCTGGACGCCGTATTTTCGATGGTATGCAGTCTTGCACTGCTTTTAGGTAAGTGGTTTCGAATAACTTCCAAGATGTATTTATGTCGTTATTGTTAATTAAAAAGCTCCAGTCAGTTTCTTTAACCCGTGGAGCCCCGGCTAGTTTTGTAATGTTTGCGCACCAGAACCCGGCCGGTTTTCAAAAAATGGTTTTATTCCAGAAACAATAGCGAATGGGTTAGGAATGAAGGAAAAACCACGAAAAACTGCTCAAAAAGCTTAAAAAATGGTCCTACAGAGCCCCCGAAAATGGGTTTTACAAGAGTAAAAAATTGAAGGCAATTATCCCAAAAAAACAGGTTATTGAGCGCTCGCGCGCACGCACGTGGACTTTGAGAGTTTTCAACCATCGGCACGGTTGCGTGGGATACGTACACAGTTCCCATACAAATCTGAGCCCTCTTGAGTGGCTACACCTGAGGTTACGGTCGGCGCAATTAGGGTGACGCATCAGGCGCGTCTCTGGGGCTGTGCGTTACATACATCGCCGACGCGTCAGACGCGTCGCTGGGGCTGTACGGGTTAAACATAGCTCTAAGTTTATGGAAGTTTGCTTTCTTGAAATTAGGGACTTTTTCGATGCTACTATTTGGTTCGTTACTAGTAAACTTTAAAGTGAAAGTTATCGTACGATGGTCGCTGTTACTGAATTCATCACCAACATTCAAATTCTCTATCAATTCTTCTTTTGTTGCAAGTACAATGTCAAGAACGTTATTACCACGGGTCGGCATTCGAACAAATTGATAAAGCGAACTCTCTTGCAAGTTCGTATACAAGTCATGTCCGGAGTGTGAAGTAAGAGTATCGCCCCACTTGGTCACAGGTAAATTAAAGTCGCCAAAAATTACGGTATCTTGTGAGTTACTTACATCTGCAATTTGTTCGTAAATTTCTCGGTCAGTTTGCACTGATTGAGCTGGAGGTCTGTATATTAACGCAAGTATTATTTTTGTACCTTTATTATTCTTTATTAGCACAAAAGATGTGTCGACGTTCACAATTTGAGGTTTTGACACGAGGGTCGGGTTAAGACTTTCTTTGATATAAAATAAAACGCCACCTCCATTTTTATTTATTCGGCTGTTCTCAAACATTACATAACCGGGAAGTGAATACTCTGCTAAAAAGTCTCTATCTTGTGTATTGAGCCAAGATTCTGTTATGCCAATCACATCATAATTTTCTGTAAACACTAGTTCCTCTAAATCTGAAAATTTATTGCGTATGCTACGAGCGTTTGCATAGAAAACCTTTAAAGTTGCGGTTTTAGAACTCGCAGATCGTTCTTTCATCGAATTTTTGGTTCTGGTCGGATCTACATTTACATTCATGGCTGTCCTCGGTCCTCGGTCGTTATCCCTGACGGTTTTGAATTTGGGTCGTGTTGGTGGAGCTTTATCCAAATTCGCGGTTCTTGACGGATTAGTATTTAATTCCTTTGTAGATTGCCATCCTCGCTGTCTTCGGTCCTCCTTCCTGGTTGTCCTGTGCTGAGTCGATTTCTTCTCCGAAAATCCTTCACCGCATCGTTGAGAAGACGCCCAAAACGTGCTGCTCCCACCTGGTTCAGATGAACTCCATCGTCCGAAAACAAATAGTCATCGTAGTAGAAATTGTCCCAGGTGTCGACGAATCCCACGTTCTCCTTCCTGCAGAGGTTTGCTAGACAACGATTTGTGCTGGTGGCTATGTTGTAAAATCGGCTCTCTACACCGAGCCGGGGGACGATTCCTGAGACGATGATCCTTGATGACTTCTCCTTAAACGACTTGATCAGCTGCTGGTACTTTAAAAGCAAATCTTCCGACCGGGTTCGCTGTACATCGTTGGATCCAACGTGGATGACGTACATTGTATTAGCAGGGGCCAGCTTTGATACTTCGTCAACTGCTGCAACTACGTCATCCACACCACCACCAGGGATACAAAAACGCTTCCTGGTCTTAGGTGCCCTGGCGCAAAACTCTGTGAGCTGACCACGTATCATCGAGTCTCCCACGAGCCGGACTTCTTCCATTTCCTCTTCGTCATCTGAGTCTGCGAGTATCTGGAAACGGTTTTGACACTCGGTAATCGGTATGTGTTTCCTGGTCTTGGGGCAAACGTTGTTCCTCACGACACGGAAGTTGTCTTGAGGGGGAAGAGAGTCACTATTTGTATCTTGAGTATCGGAAACATCAGCTGAAATGGCTACTGTAGGCGTTGAATTGTTGGCAGTTGACGTTGGGGCGTTGGTGGCTGCTGGAGTTGCGGTGACAATTGAAGTTTGTGGCACTCCAACGTTGAGTGTTACAAACTCTTGGAGTGATTCCAGCTTCATGGTGAGGACGTTGATCTTGTTGTAGGCTTCATCTAATTTCACTGTAAAATTCTCTCGTTGCTGGCAGAGCCGGCAGACTTGAAGATCGATAGTAGCAAACATGGACTCACCAAACCTACCGGCGCAGTTCGCACAAGCGCGAGGCATGGTGACAGTCACTTTCTTCAGATCACTTCACTCACTTTAAAAAACACTTCACTCACTTTAAAACACTTCACTCACTTTAAAAACACTTCAACCGAAAACAAATATGCTGAAATACGCAGAAATAGGTTATCAGGGGTGATAGCCTAACCGAAAACAAAAATGTTGAGATACGCAGAATTAGGCTTCCAGGGGCGATAGCCTAACCAAAAGTTTTTTTTTTTAAATTGAAATACGCAATAATAGGCTACCAGCGTTGAATAGCCTAACCGAATATAATAAAATTGAAATTCGCAGAAATAGGCTACCAGGTGTGATAACCTAACCTTAAACAAATATATGTATAGGCTAACAGAATATGTAACTAAATATACAATTCACCAAATAGAGATTATATAAAAATAAAGTGTGACTGCACACAAGGGGTTAATATACTGTGTCAACAGATGACCCTGGTGTCACTGTAGCCTAGTAAAGCAGTAGCCTACTCTTTTTAGATAAAAAAGTGTATCAGTCAAAGGTTATTACAAGATCGTGCAAGCAACAACTAAAATTACAGATATATATAGCTACAGTAGGATACTAAATACAATATCTACAAGAGTTAATAATAAAACAGATTGGCTGGCTATAGGCTAGGCTAGGTTTGGGTTAGGTTAAAAGCTTGGCAGGTTGGGTTAGGCTAGGTTAGTTTGTACAAATACCACCCTTAGCTTAAAGTAAAATCAGTCTGAGGAGAAAAAGTCAAGAATATATCTAGGGGGAAAAGATAAATGAATGCACTTAAATTTGGTACAAAATTTGCTGGAATTTAATATGTATAATCCCCCAAAAAGGTTTGTTTACAAAATGGTGTCGGCGTTAGTCCCTGTAGGCAGGTTAGTTAGTAAACAATATTGTTTATTAGCAAATTAATATGCAAAGCTTTACTTACATACAAGGCAGTTAAATAGATACTTACTACAGTAGGTAATGGGTAAAATTAGGGGCTACGATTTTATATAAAATAGTAATAAGAGAGCGTTTGTTTACAAAGCAAAACAAAACAATAGATGGCGCTAGTGGCGCCCTGTCCGAGCAGGAGTCTTGTGATAAACACAAAGTTTATCAGTCAATACACAGCGAAATATCGTGCAGTGTTACTTACTAAGCTACAGGATGGTTAAACGTGCTCTTAACCACCTTTCATGCACAAGAATGAAGAGGATGAGTAGTTAATACTCAAATTATGATCGATATCGTGAGAGCGTTGACAGAGCGTCTGCAGCGTCTGGCGGTAGCACGGGTAGTGGTAGTAAACTAGGGTAGTAAACTATCAATACCATATAGAGATAATTGAGAACAAACACAAATACTAAATTCAGAGGCAAATTACCCCAGTGACACCATGATGGCTGAGGTTGGGTGATGTCTTAGATTGTTACTATATACTAGTAAGGCAGGAACAAATATCCATGAAATTATTCATATCATTAATTTGATTTGTGTTTTATCGTTCAGTTTTCAGCTGATGGTTGAGGGCCTTTGCAATAAATTTCATGATTGCTCGATATTTAACATAAGAATACAGAAATCTCAAGAGTGCCTACCGGCTTACTGGAAAAATCAACTTCACACCCAACCAATATATTATATTTCATATGATTATTGTACTATAATTCAAATTAGAGATATAACAAATACAGGGTACTTGTATTTCTATCTATTGTATTAATTTATATCGGTATCTAGCTATCTCCCTTATTTATCAGCTCTTATATGTTTTGTTTGGGATCTATGGAATCTGTGAATCATTTCTGATTTCTGATTTGATTATTTCACTTACACATAATGAGCAAAATGACACAAGTCAATTAAAAAATGTAAACATTTGTGTTCCCCAATCTTAAAATATTTCACCCGAGCTCACTGATAAGTGAAAGCAATCGATAACGTGCACGAAAATATGAAATAGAGACCTAATTTTCTGAAAGTATAAGTTATCAATAGCTTGCTTGGCCTAAAGAAAAGATGGGTGTGAAGTTTATATTATATTCTATTGTCATAATAATTATTAAAGTAATGCTGGAATATTATTTGTTTTAAATTTCATGGCATTAGAACCTAAACAATTATTAAAATGACATCAAACAAAACATAATTCTGTCCATTAATAAGGGAGATAATTACATACAGGAGATAGATAGATAGGTCGAAAGGTCATTGGGTCCATGTGAGCATAAAGTGTGCGAATCATGAAATAAGGCTGTACTCTGAATCATTTAGCCTTACAGAAAAGATTGGGGGAAACATTTTTATTTGCCGTTTTTTTTCATCATAATTATTTATGTAATGGTAAGATAGTATTTGTTTCCATTTCAAGGCTTTATAAACTAAACAATGATTAAAAAGACATCAATAAGGGAGATAATTAGTGTTCACAATCCAACTCTCCTTTCTCTCTATTCTGGAAGATGTTTTAGTCGATTGTGAAGGACTGCTGGTAACTAACTCGCAGCAACTTTCACAAAGCCGCGCCACATTTAGCACACATAGAAAGGCATAATCGTACAAAAAGGAATAACCAACAATTATTTGTGTATTCTTTCTTTAATTGTGATAAGTTTGCTCTTTAAAGACGTTTCAGCATTGTGCCATTTTAGGGAACAACTATTATACACTAATAATAAACCCTAATTAGGGAGACTCCGGCTATGATGGTAGTGGACCGGGTTAGTCGCCTGTTTTGTACTTGCTATCAGCGGACACTGTTTTCTACCTTAAAATAAATATCTGTTAGTGAAAGGGTTATAATACCTCGGGTACCTCCATCAGCACCATAATACCTTGCCTTCTTGTATTCTGGCTAACACAAGCCGGTGTAATAAGTTAAAAAGGCCTTACCGTCGTTAGGATAGGCTAGTGTTGTGATTGTTGTTCCCCAGCTTAGTTGGATATGACTAACCACTGACTTAGAACACAGTAACTAGACTGTCAACTGTGGGACTACGTGAATAGACTGTCAACTGTGGGACTACGTGAATAGACTGTCAACTGTGGGACTACGTGAATAGAGCCGATATTCTCTTTGGGTTCCCTCATATCAGTCACAGGTAATGTTGGCAATAATAGAGCCGATATTCTCTTTGGGCTCCCTCATATCAGTCACAGGTAATGTTGGCAATAATAGAGCCGATATTCTCTTTGGGTTCCCTCATATCAGTCACAGGTAATGTTGGCAATAATAGAGCCGATATTCTCTTTGGGTTCCCTCATATCAGTCACAGGTAATGTTGGCAATAATAGAGCCGATATTCTCTTTGGGTTCCCTCATATCAGTCACAGGTAATGTTGGCAATAATAGAGCCGATATTCTCTTTGGGTTCCCTCATATCAGTCACAGGTAATGTTGGCAATAATAGAGCCGATATTCTCTTTGGGTTCCCTCATATCAGTCACAGGTAATGTTGGCAATAATCGAGTTGGTTGCCAATATTCTGAAATTGGGCAAGTTATTTTTGGTGTTATTAACCTAAGTTATGTAAGATGGCGTTATGGTTACGGTTGACTACTCAACGTTAATAAATTGAACTTCAACTAGGTTAAGATTAGGTTAGGTTAGGTTCAGGTTTGATTTAAAGTATGTATTGAACATTACCGGGTAGATACAAAGTAAAAACAGAATGCATTTATTGTCTCAATTATATATTCATTTCAATAGTGCCTGGGTGCTGATGTACTGAGTCTGACAAACTAACTTTAATGATGTCTAACCTAGCCTAATTTAATATAATCTTGAGGTAGCCTACCATAGCCTAGCATAACATTATCTTAACCAAACCTAACCAAACCAATCCTTACCTAATCTAACTTAACCTAAGTCAAAATGAATGTGAACAAGACAACTTGGAGTGTGAGTGAACAGACTTGTTAAAGGAATATAATATTTTGATATACAAAGAAGTAAATATTGTATTATATTGTCTTATGAAACTGACACACACAATCATCTACGAGATTTATGTCTGTCCTAACCATACATTTTGAGTGTACAAGATAAACTTATTCATCCAGCTTATGTTAATCTTATTCAGTACATTCGTCCTTGATCTACCATCATGTGTTAGTTAATTTATGTCATAACTTAATGCAGTACATTCATCTCTGGCCTAACTTAGTGCAATGTAAATCTTTAATGGGGTCCCTTTTCATTGATTTGAAGAGGCCCACATTGTCTCATAAGTTCTGGGGACAATTTGTTTATGTTTAGCATATAGTCCTACACAAATCCAGCCAACTGTAATGGATTTGTTTATGTTTAGCATATAGTCCTACACAAATCCAGCCAACTGTAATGGATTTGTTTATGTTTAGCATATAGTCCTACACAAATCCAGCCAACTGTAATGGATTTGTTTATGTTTAGCATATAGTCCTACACAAATCCAGCCAACTGTAATGGATTTCTCCCTACCCAAACTTCATAAGGGCACTCACGTGAACACTGTCATTTTGTCCGAATCACATGATTGATGGCTAGGAAAAGACATCGTGACCATCGTGACCATCTAAAACCTTTGTCACGAAATTTGGTGGGCAGATAGGTTATGTGCTAAGGAGGAAGTGCTTCAATTTAGGAGGCGACCCGTGATGTACATAATCAGTTTGTATGACTGTAACCAAGATATAATTATCACAAAATTATGAACTGATTATAACAAAGTTTGCTGGACGCCAGTATGTGATTCAATATAGGAGGTGATCTGTACATAATCAACTTCTTGGCTTATGTCACACTGGTGTCAAGGTTGAGCATTTAAGTTTAGTTTGTGACGAGCGCAGCGTAGACGGAGGCATGCGCTCCACCACCGAGTGATTCTCTAGATATATCCTTGCAAGGATTGTGCCCTTCAGACATATGAGTGTATGCTGGAATGAGATTGACCTGGTGTATTACAATGTGTTATTTCTATTGTGTTCAACCTTTACATTAAGTAATCACAAGCAATGTTTAGAATGAAAGGTTGATCAAGAATGGTATCCGAAATCGGAGTCGTAGAATATAACATATTTAACACAATCAATATTGATATAATGAAATTAACAAGAAATAATTATAAAATAATATCAAAAGTGTCCGTGACAATCACGCGATTGTCTAAGCGTCTTAGCCAACTAGGAGCTTTTATGAGTTCTTACCTGAAACATAGCGCTTCTCGAGAAATAATAAAATAATAAAAAGGGTGTACTAGAGCGAGGTGGAAGGACAGAGAGGGAGAGGTAGACCGAAGGAGAGGTGGAAGGATGGAGTGAGGAAGTATATGAATGAAGGCGGTGCTGTTTGGGAGGAGGAGCGTCGACTGACTGGGGACAGAGGTGCATGGGGGCGGTTCATTCGTGGCCACCCATTCGGG
The DNA here is from genome assembly GCA_032716605.1 of Paralithodes platypus. Taxonomy (NCBI): domain Eukaryota; kingdom Metazoa; phylum Arthropoda; class Malacostraca; order Decapoda; family Lithodidae; genus Paralithodes; species Paralithodes platypus. Next base: position 56,554,969 of record CM064523.1, on the reverse strand, counting down.
GATCATGGCGTCAGGCAATAGATAGATAGATAGATAATGCAATAAATTCATATGTAACCCAATCTAATACAGTTATTTCTTAACTAACCTAACCTAATGCCAAAAAATGAAATTTCCTAACCCAACAATGCAAACAATAACCCAAAGCATAACAACACCTAATGCAATAGATTCATTCCTAAGTTGGTGCAATGATGCAATAAATTCATCCCCATCTTAATCTTATGTAAAATCCAAGCCATCTGTGACAGTTTCCCCTCCATCCAGACCGTCATTTGACGCGGCCCACATTTTCTTTGAGTTGTCGGAATGGGAAAGAGGTGGAACCACTCACAAAATTGGCCTCTTTCGGACCACTTCTGAAAAAGACATTTGAGAGAGAGAGAGAGAGAGAGAGAGAGAGAGAGAGAGAGAGATAAATAATACCTTTTCTAGAGATTATTACATTTGTTTTACTCTGGCTGACCTGATTGGCCTGATGCTGCGACCTGCCTCATTGTGAGTTATGTGACCATCACATAAACCATATACAACATTAATCCTAGTTTATATCCTGTATTATTTCTATTTGTCCTTTCCTCCTTCCCATCATCCATCCCTCCCTCCTTTCTTCGTTCTATCTATTCACTCCTATATCTATCCGTCCTTGCTTCTTTCTCATATATCTTCCCAACTCATCCTCCTTCCCTTAGTCTTGAACTAATAAAGCCAGGGTGGGAGACGGTTGCGGAAAAACTATACCAACAAATATTTGAAGCAAAAATGAGGCGGAAATCTACGTCCTAGAGAGAGAGAGAGAGAGAGAGAGAGAGAGAGACGTGATAAATAAGTGTTTCAAATCAAATCGGTCACAGTTTGTTAATATAACCTTTGGTTGGTTAATTTCATTTTTTTTTTTTTTTTTTTAAGAGACCATGAACAGAGGAAGGAAAAACACAGATAAAACAAAAAGGTCCATGTGCCTAAAGGCATCCTCCATTCATAAAATGTTTGTAACAACTGGATTTAAACTTTTGTAGATTGTAAGTTTGTGAAAAGCAACTCGAGGGAAGTGAATTCCAAAGAGTAGTAGTTCTAGGGATAAATGAATTTTGATAAGCAGAAGTTCTGCATTGTGGAGGAGAAACTGTAAATTCATGGGCGCTCTCAGCTGCCCTAGTTCTACGGGGAAAGATGTGGAGAGGCGGCACAATTGAAGCAAGTTCCTCGGAACAATTGCTGTGAAAATATCTGTAGAATAATGCAAGGGATGCAACGTTTCTTTGTATGGATAATGTAGGAAGGTCCTGTGTGATTGCAGGGTTATTGATTAATCTAATAGCTTTATTTTGAATGTTGTCCAACTGCCTCAATGCAACCACTCCACTTCCACTCCACAGAGGTGAACAGTAATCCATCTGAGAACGCACATGACTTTTATATATTACGGCCAACTGCTCGTCAGTGAAGAATTCTCGAACTCTGTACAGGAGTCCCAGTTTTTTAGCAAGATAAATCTTAGGCCATCAAAATTTGCGGTGTCGATAGGTAAACATGAGAGTGACATATCCTAATGTTCATACTGTTTGCAGAAAAATCATATTTATTCATATGTTTACATTAGAACAAATAGGCCTACATGTATGTATGGCTGTATGTATGTACTGTATGTATGTATGTATGTATGTACCCCATAGCTGGGGGTGGCCGACACAAGACGGAGCCCGAACAGAAACATTTAAAGTTCCAATTCTTGGGGTCCGGGACCATTTTTGTGTTCCCTCGCCCCTTACTCTGTATCGTCTAGTAGGTGAATTATACAAGGGGAGGAGGATTCCTAGCCCCCTGCCCCCAGAAAGAACAGTGGTATAGATAAAACAGAAACGGTTAAGGTTGGAGAGAGGATGCCAAGCTTCTCATTGAATAGGACTAGCCCTCTAGGCCTACACAATTAATACATTTAATTAAGATAATTTGAGTACGGTACCCTAAATTGTACTATATAGCTCTCTCTCTCTCTCTCTCTCTCTCTCTCTCTCTCTTCTGCCACAAGAGACAGACAAAGGCAATATGGACAAAGGTCTACTTCTACAAGAAGACAATAGGATTAGACTATAAATTAGTACGCGATTGTTCAATATGCCACCTCGTTCAGGTGTCCTAGACTCACATCACATAATAGAAAACATGGATTAGAGGAAAATGTATCAGAATTTAATTAAAGTTAACCGTTTAACCCCCAGGATCCGGGGGCTCTCATATGAGGCGATCGTCGTGTCCGGGTGTATTCCTGAAAAATGGCGATTGTGACGCCTCCCGGCGTTAACAGAATGGTTGCGTGGGGCATTGCAGCTCGCTAGCGCTCGCCAGGATGGGGGGATGGGCTACAGTTGTCCTAGAATGATCTGCTTTATGTAATTAGTGTCGTGTGGCCACAGACAGTCTAGAAATGGTATTTGTTTTGGTCTGTGACCGCGCCTTATATTTTATATTCGCTATAATATAAATGTTGCTTGTGTGGGAGGCGAGCGAGAGAGGGTGAGGGGGTACACCTGGCAGCGGGGTGAGCTATGACGCGGCTCGCTTGGGCGCTGACGGCGTTGGCGGCCGGGTGGTCAACTAGTCCCTGCCCATCGCGGTCTCGTGTTTTTTACCAGCTCAGAGCTTGCCTGACACGCGTACCGCCTACATCCTTTGCAATTCTGTCCCCCATACACGTCACTTTGCATACTATTTCTCTCTCTCGACTTCTCCTTTCTCATTCTCTAATCTTTATTAAACTCAACATCCCTTCTGGTTTCAGCATAGACGTTCACCGTCGACCAGTCGTATTGTACGCGAAGCTCTCAGATATTTCCCTGTATTAGGTTAAGGAGGTATTATGCTTTATTGAGGTTGGAGAGACGGACTTTTCCGTGTGTGTTGTGACGCATGTCCAGTGTGAGCATGCTGTACAGAACGCCTAGTCATGCCCCACTCTCGCTAGGATCGTCAGGGCAGGAACTTTGGCTGTAGTCTATGTAGAGTTTCCTAACTTAGTTCATGTGAGCCGTTGTACTATAGGTATTATGAATATGTATTTTGTTTTCATCTGAGTCAACGAGTTCTATTTTATATCATTAGTAATAAGTATTGTGTGTAAAACTTATTTGTAATGATGGGAAGAGAAACAGCCACCGTTGGGGGTCAGTGGGTGCGCCAGGCGGGAGGTGGGCCTAACTCACTCCCATTCCTCCCTCTTGTCTATCCCAGAGGAGAGAGAGAAATTACGTAATGGTTGTCAGTGGGCGGTCCTTAGTAGTTCACGTTGGGCTCACTAGAGGGCCGGGTATAAAAAGGGAAGTCTAGCCATTTTTTCATCAGAACTCATTAGGCAGAGCGACTTCTCATTTCCCTTGCTAACTATATATATTCTTCTGACTGATGTGAACTTTCTTTACTACCTTACATTCTTATCTCCTCTTTTCTCTGCCTGTTTAACTTCCATGGTCCCGTTGGTGCAGAGCTAGTCAGCCAACGTATTATCGCTAGAGTTCTCACGAGATACTTGCCTATTAGATAGCCTATTTTGGAAGGGTTAATTTAGAATAGGATTGATTTATGTTTGTTGCACTTGTATATGCATTTCCCTGTGTGTTATTATTATTATTCCTGTTTTCTGCTAGTCTAGGTAATGCTAGACTGGGGTAAGGCTTTTCTGTGTTACGAGTTGTTCTTTGATGCAGTGGTTAAGCGATAAACCTGCATACTCGTTTCGGTTCAGTGAAGCCTAGGTTGTCTTCGCGGCTGATTGTGTTGAGTTAATAATTTACAGTGCGTGAGGGCAAGAGCCTAACCACCCTGTATTTTATTAACAGTTTGTTTTTACTTTGTCAAGGAGCCGGGAGAAAACCAGGTACAAGGGATCTGGATTTCTCAAAGTGCACTTGTTAGTTTTAACGTAATACTTTAAACAGTTGTGAGGACTTCGCTAGGCTACGAGCCGTTTTTGCTCAGTCACTGCTACCTTTTGCCCACAGTACCCCCGCTAGACTTTACTCGATTAGTAGATACAGAATAGTATTGAAGCTTTCCTTATGGATGATATTGTTTATGCACTATTGATTTCATGTGTTGCAAGCTTGGCTACTTTAGTGATTAGTGGCCCACGAGCACAATCTGAGTAGGCTATTGCCGTTGCATTTGCGGAGTACTTCTTTTTAATGTTTGCCATTTACTATTGCATATTCTTTTAATTATTCTTATGCCAATTTAAACCTTTAATAGTATTTAATTGCAAGTGTTTTTGCTTATTGAATTACTGTTCAAAATCCGATACGTACTTCTTACGAGCATCCGAGAAGCATCTAACTTTTTTCAGAAGATTCCTTGCTCGATGCTTAAGGACTATTAATTAACGTAACGTAATAGTGCCGATCCGAAGTAGAGGGTGGAGGACTTCTTAAGTTCTTAGTCAAGGTGGATTACTTCGACTTCGGCCAACACTATTCTTTGGTGTTGTTGTTTCTTACTTCTTTGTTTGATTGTTGACCAGACTAGATAATTCCTGTCTCTTTATTAGTCTGTTGTTGAACACTAGTACCGAGTTCTTGTATACCCCATTATAGCAGATTGAACTCTGGAGGGTATTGGTGTTTTTTGTTCGGCTGGCAGTACTCAGGGGTTGGGATCGTGTGTTTCCGTTGTGGCAGCGAGCCGTATTCGAGTCCTGATTGAGAGCCCTTGTGTACCCGAGTGCCAGTTCGTAACAAATGGCGACCTTGCTTAGGATTTTGTGAACAGTATAAATTTTTGCAGAGTTGTACAACATTTGTTTGTTTGTATTTTAGCGTGCATATTGAAGAATATTTGTTTTTGTATGGCAATTAGTAAAGCATTTAAGAGACTCAAGTTAATTTAGTAATTAGTGCTTGCATAGGAAGTTTAACACTTTTGTCTCGAGAATTTTTTTGTGGACTTCAGTATGTCGTGCATTAGCACTGACGATGAGCGAGAGATGTCATTTGAAGGTGTGCCGTTAGTAACCAGTGAAGAGGATGCTAGAGTTTTTGTGAGTAAGCGGTACCACGTGACGGAGGAGAGGCTGCTGGGGTGGATGTTTGTGGCTTGCACCTGATGGGCAAGGTTTTGGGCATTTCCAATGTAGTAGGGATGTCCAAGGGGGAGCTGATTTCCTGGGTGTTGCGTGGGCGACATGGGGTTTCGGAGGAGAGGGCGTTTGGGGGGGTTCCTCCCCAGATCCTCTCTCACTCGACTCCCACAGTGCCGTCCACTCAGTTACCGGAGGTTAGCACTCTCCCACAGAGGGATGAGAATTGGCAGATTGGAGTGCCCTCGGGTGGTGCACATGGTGGTTCCCCAGTTTTTGCCCCCCCTCCTTCAGTAGTGGCAGCTCCCTCTTCCTGCCTGTCTCCAGATATGGTATTTAGACATGAGCTTGCTAAGATTGAGGCTAGGAAGCAGGAGAATGAGACCAGGAGGCAGGAGGATGAGACAAGGAGGCATGAGATTGAGGTTAGGAGGCATGAGGCTGAGCTTAGGTACGACTCGGAGAAATATTGTGCTAAATTAGATTTAGATAAGTCTCGTGCAGAGTCGACAGGGACTCGGATGGGCCGTGAGGGCCAAGTAAGAGAACAGTCCTTGGCCCAATTAGTCAAATTGGTGCCGGTATTTAGTGAAACTGAAGTCACAGAATTTTGTAATCGTTTTGAGAAGAAGTGTAGGGAGCATAATTGGCCTGAAGAGAAGTGGGCAGCTCTAGTCTCCTCAAGACTTACGGGTAAGGGTCTGAAGGCTTATGATGCACTGCCTTTAGAGTCTTGCATTGACTACCCAGAATTGAAGAGAGCTGTCCTACGGGCATACGAGTTGCAACCGGAAACATATCGATTGAAGTTTTGGGGTGTTACAAAGACTAGGGAGGCGACCTTTCTTGAACATGCACGGGACTTAAAAGATGCACTTAAAAACTGGACACGTTCTGAGAAAGCTGAGACGGCAGAACAGTTGACTGAGCTGTTTCTGCTCAAGCAGTTTTATAAGTGTACTGGTGCAGAAATGACTTTAACTATTAAAGAAAAGAACCCAAAAACTCTACAGGAGGCAGCTGAGATGGCTGACCTCCGGCTATCACTAATTCGTGGGTGCGGGTCTGCCCAGCGTAGTGAGGCAGGTAACAAGGGGCGTGACGCCGCACCCCCCCGAGTTAGTGATATACCTTATGCAAACAAGTACAAGAGCCATGATACCAAGACTGACCACAAGACTAGCACCGTCCCATTTAAGAAGGGGCCGGGCCCTTCCCAGTACCAAGGGAAGCCCAAAGGGGAGTTGGAGTGTTATCATTGTCATAAAAAGGGGCACTTTGCAAGAGTCTGTCCTAGCAAACCACCTACAGCAGCTGTGTCTTTGGCCTGCAACATTGGTGTGTCTCCGAAGTCATCTGAGTTTGCCCGGGGCAGTTCGTCAGAGGCTGAGGCACAGCCAATGCAGAAGCACCTGGGAGGCTCGAACCCTGCTCAGGATGTTTTTTGCGACCATAGAGGGCGGGGTTGCGTGATGTGGGCGGGGCGCAAGCATGGAGTAGAGGTCTTGCGTGATACAAGTGCTTCCCAGACTCTGATGAAAAACTTGACTGGCTACCCTATAAACGCGGCTCGGGTGGTAGTGGTGCAGGGTATTAATGCAACTCGGTCATACACGCTGGTGCGGTTGGAGTTGGAGGTGGATGGTGTGGCACGTGAATTGGATGTCGGGATTGTGGAGAAACTGCCAGTGGAGGGCGTCGACCTTCTTCTCGGCAACGACTTTGCAATGCCCGCTTCTGAGGTTCTACCCTTAGTCGTTGCCGAGAGGCCGGCCGACGTGAGTAGGGAAGAGCAAGAGTGGGTCGAGCGGTGCCAGACACAACCAATGGCGTGTGTTGTCACCCGAGCTCGGGCAGCTAAAGTGTCACAGCCTAGTCCTCCGTCTTCAGACCAGCGGAGGAACGATCAACAGGAGGAGGCTAAAGCTGGAGTTGGTTTTAAGAGTTTTGACTCGGCGGCTCTCCTGGGTGATTCAGTATTAGCACCATTACTTAATTCTGGAGTAGCCCCTGGGCCTGTAATCGAGAGTGACGAGGCTGGGCATGACGAGTCTCCACGACAGCAACGTTATGTACATCGAGAGAGACAGAGGGAGCAGCCCAGTATCGGGGAAGGTCATGCATTGTTCCGGGAGCAGTTAGATCGCTTGGCACCCTCAGATATACGTCGGTTGCAACTAGAGGACCCTGAGCTCCAAACGTGTGCTAATGGAGCTGTAGAGCTCGACGAGGACGGCGATGCACAGCCAGGAGATTTTTTTATTTAGAAGGCATCCTCTATAGGCGTTTTCAAGACCCTAAACGTAGTTGGCAAAAGGGGTCCGGAGTAGTGGACCAGTTGGTGGTGCCACGGGAGTGCAGGGATAGCCTACTGAGGTTGGTGCATGACATACCACTGGCAGGACATCTAGGGGTGAGAAAAACGGTGGCGGCTTTGGGGAAATTGTTTTGGTGGCCGGGGATGAAGTCTCATGTGCAGTCATGGATAAACTCATGTGATTTTTGTCAACGTGTCGGGAAACCGAACCAAGTTATTCCTAAGGCTCCGTTACACCCTATTCCTGTGATTGGGCCACCCTTTAGTAAAATTATTGTTGACATGGTTGGTCCACTCCCTCCCACTAAGGCTGGAAATAAATTTTTGTTAACCATAATGGATATTGCCACTAGATACCCCGATGCATAGCCTATGAAAAATGGAATGGCTAAGACGGTAGTCAGTAACTTGTTGTGGTACTTCTCAAGGTACGGGTACCCGGAGGAGATTCAGTCTGATCAGGGATCTAATTTGACCTCCAACATGTTCAAGCAAACAATGCTACAGCATGGGATACGAGCAGTAGTATCGTCAGCGTATCACCCTGAGAGTCAAGGGGTGCTTGAGCGGTGGCATGCTACACTTAAAAGCATGCTCAGGTGTTATTGTGCTGACAACGGTATGGATTGGGATCTTGGATTGCCTCATGTGCTGTTTGCTGCTCGGGAGGTACCTGGTGAGAGCCTGGGATTTAGTCCAAACGAGCTGATTTTTGGACACTGTGTCACCTTAACATGCTGAAAGAAATTTGGGAGGGGACTGTGCAGCCTTGTCCATTATTAAAGTATGTGCTTGAAAGCCGTGAGCGCATGCTTAAGAGTCTGGAGATGGCAGGTAGAAATTTGACAGAATCACAAGCTTTGATGAAGGGCAGGTATGATCGCAAAGTGAGGCTCCGGAAGTTCACTGTAGGACAAGAGGTATTAATTTTGTTGCCTTTGGTTGGTAACCCCCTCTCTGCGAAGTACACTGGACCTTATAAAATTGTAGAAAAAATTTCAGACTTAGATTACCTTGTTGCCACTCCAGACAGGAGGAAAAAGAACCAGTTATGTCACGTGAACCTTATTAAAGAGTATGTGAGGCGCCCCTCTGAGCCTCTCACTGTCCCTGTGTTGGCTTGTTGCGGCCGTGGTGGAGAAGGAGAGGGGGACAGTCAAGCTTCAGAGGAGGATAGCTGGGATCAACATGTTTCAGCGGATCAGTGGGCGGGGAACTCGAGCCTAAGGGCTGACGAGGCTATAGCTCATTTGCCTGAGCCGCAGTTTGATGCTATCCGTCAGTTGTTCGGTTCATACCCCACTGTATTTGCTGAACACCCAGGCCTCACTACTCAGGCTATGCATGATGTTGACGTGGGGGACCATCTACCCTTTAAGTCAATCCCGTACCGTGTGCCCCCCATAAAACTACCAGCTCTGAGGGATGAGTTGGAGTATATGCTCGGTAGAGGGTTGATAGAGAAAGGCACAGTTAAGTGGACTTCCCCCGTAACACTGCAGCCTAAGCCAGATGGCAAGGTACGCTTTTGTATTGATTTCCGTAGGTTAAACGGTTTGATTCCAACTAACCCATATCCTCTTCCTCGGGTTGATGATAGTGTTGACAAAATTGGTAATGCTCGTTTTTTGTCTAAAGTAGATTTAGTAAAAGGTTACTGGCAAGTACCTTTGTCCGAGCGTGCTAAAGAGGTATGTGGTTTTGTTGTGGACGGGAGTACCTACCGGTGCAATGTTATGCCTTACGGACTTAAGAATGCACCAGCAACGTTTCAGAACCTGATGAATTAAATTGTAAAGGACATTCCAAATTGCACCGTATATTTGGACGATGTAATCATTTATGATGACGACTTTGAGAGCCATTGTGAGCACCTTGAGACCTTGTTCCGGAAACTTAGTGAAACAGGTCTGGTAGTAAATTTGGCAAAGTGTGACTTTGTAAAAGCCACTGTGCAGTACCTTGGGTTTGTAGTGGGAAGGGGACAGGTGTGCCCTCCTCAGAACAAGGTACAGGCTATCAATAAATTTCCGCACCCAACAACCAAGAAGCAGATTATGAGATTCTTGGGTATGATAGGCTACTACAGACGCTTCATAAAAGGTTACTCAACGGTGTTGGCACCTCTCACAGATTTGTTATCTAAAGACAAAAAGTGTTTGTGGGCACCTGAGTGTGAAAAGGCTTTCACTTTGGTGAAACATTTGCTATGTACTCACCCGATACTCAGGGCCCCAGACTTTAACAGGCCTTTTCAGCTGGCAACAGATGCTAGTGGTGTAGGGGCTGGTGCCGTCTTGCTACAGACAGACAATGAAGGTGTGGAACACCCAGTAAGTTTCTTTTCTAAGAAGTTCAATGCTGCACAAAAGAACTATTCTACAATAGAAAAGGAATTACTGGCGATTGTGCTGTCGCTCAGGCACTTCGAGGTGTATGTTCCAGCCTATGGCCCAGTCGTGGTTATCTACACTGATCATCACCCTTTGAGATTCCTGAATCAATTTCACAATCGCAATATGAGACTGACCAGGTGGTCTTTGATGTTGCAGGAGTATAACCTGGACATCCGTCATATTGCTGGATGTGACAATGTGATCGCGGATTGTTTATCAAGGGTGGATGATCAGTCGTAGGCTATCACAGGTGTGTAGGTTTGAGTGGAGGAAAATAGGCTGCCCTTATAGTGCAGCCGGGAAAAACATATTAAAATATAAAAATCATATAAAAACTCTTTCTTTTGATATAGGTAATCGTATAAGTTTGTCATAGCCTATAGAGTTTGATTAGTCCACAAACTATCAAACGGCTGAGCTGCTGTAAGCTCGCTCTGGGAGCATGATATTGTGTCTTTTTGCTATTGTTGGGAGGAGTTATAAAATGTGATTTTTTTTTGTTTTAATAATAAGATGTGTTTTGGTGATAAACTCAGCTTTGTTTTAGTGCCATGCGGTCGCTGGGTGTGAGGGGCTTGATGGGGTTCTGTGTTTGTCAGATTTTAGCTCAGGGTTGAGTTAGTAAAATTTTGGGGGAGGTGTGACGCATGTCCAGTGTGAGCATGCTGTACAGAACGCCTAGTCATGCCCCACTCTCGCTAGGATCGTCAGGGCAGGAACTTTGGCTGTAGTCTATGTAGAGTTTCCTAACTTAGTTCATGTGAGCCGTTGTACTATAAGTATTATGAATATGTATTTTGTTTTCATCTGAGTCAACGAGTTCTATTTTATATCATTAGTAATAAGTATTGTGTGTAAAACTTATTTGTAATGATGGGAAGAGAAACAGCCACCGTTGGGGGTCAGTGGGTGCGCCAGGCGGGAGGTGGGCCTAACTCACTCCCATTCCTCCCTCTTGTCTATCCCAGAGGAGAGAGAGAGAAATTACGTAATGGTTGTCAGTGGGCGGTCCTTAGTAGTTCACGTTGGGCTCACTAGAGGGCCGGGTATAAAAAGGGAAGTCTAGCCATTTTTTCATCAGAACTCATTAGGCAGAGCGACTTCTCATTTCCCTTGCTAACTATATATATTCTTCTGACTGATGTGAACTTTCTCTACTACCTTACATTCTTATCTCCTCTTTTCCCTGCCTGTTTAACTTCCATGGTCCCGTTGGTGCAGAGCTAGTCAGCCAACGTATTATCGCTTGAGTTCTCAAGAGATACTTGCCTATTAGATAGCCTATTTTGGAAGGGTTAACTTAGAATAGGATTGATTTATGTTTGTTGCACTTGTATATGCATTTCCCTGTGTGTTATTATTATTATTCCTGTTTTCTGCTAGTCTAGGTAATGCTAGACTGGGGTAAGGCTTTTCTGTGTTACGAGTTGTTGTTTGATGCAGTGGTTAAGCGATAAACCTGCATACTCGTTTCGGTTCAGTGAAGCCTAGGTTGTCTTCGCGGCTGACTGTGTTGAGTTAATAATTTACAGTGCGTGAGGACAAGAGCCTAACCACCCTGTATTTTATTAACAGTTTGTTTTTACTTTGTCAAGGAGCCGGGAGAAAACCAGATACAAGGGATCTGGATTTCTCAAAGTGCACTTGTTAGTTTTAACGTAATTCTTTAAACAGTTGTGAGGACTTCGCTAGGCTACGAGCCGTTTTTGCTCAGTCACTGCTACCTTTTGCCCACAGTACCCCAGCTAGACTTTACTCGATTAGTAGATACAGAATAGTATTGAAGCTTTCCTTATGTATGATATTGTTTATGCACTATTGATTTCATATGTTGCAAGCTTAGCTACTTTAGTGATTATTGGCCCACGAGCACAATCCGAGTAGGCTATTGCCGTTGCATTTGCGGAGTACTTCTTTTTAATGTTTGCCATTTACTATTGCATATTCTTTTAATTATTCTTATGCCAATTTAAACCTTTAATAGTATTTAATTGCCAGTGTTTTTGCTTATTGAATTACTGTTCAAAATCCGATACGTACTTCTTACGAGCATCCGAGAAGCATCTAACTTTTTTCAGAAGATTCCTTGCTCGATGCTTAAGGACTATTAATTAACGTAACGTAATAGTGCCGATCCGAAGTAGAGGGTGGAGGACTTCTTAAGTTCTTAGTCAAGGGTGGATTACTTCGGCTTCGGCCAACACTATTCTTTGGTGTTGTTGTTTCTTACTTCTTTGTTTGATTGTTGACCAGACTAGAGAATTCCTGTCTCTTTATTAGTCTGTTGTTGAACACTAGTACCGAGTTCTTGTATACCCCGTTATAGCAGATTGAACTCTGGAGGGTATTGGTGTTTTTTGTTCGGCTGGCAGTACTCAGGGGTTGGGATCGTGTGTTTCCGTTGTGGCAGCGAGCCGTATTCGAGTCCTGATTGAGAGCCCTTGTGAACCCGAGTGCCAGTTCGTAACAGTGTCCTCTCTCGGGAAGGTTGTAGACCGGTATATGTCTCCCTGGCAAGGTGTTGAGTGATTCTGCTTGGTTATCTAAAGCTAGACTAGGGGTAAGGTTACTGTGTCGTTGTCTCCGATGTGGGCAGTGTTAGCTAAGCCCTGCACGACATCGACAGGTACTGTGGGAGCCTAAGTTGTCTTCGGGTGGGTTTACTTTGCGAGCACCGCGCTGTGGTGTGAGAGGGCCATAGCCTATCCCTCACAACATAGTGCTGCCTCTTTGTGTTGACTTCTGAGGGATCGCCAGGATAGAACTAGGTACTAGAGACCTAGATTTATCAAGAGAGCATCCCCGTCATATAACGTAATCTTCATTATACCACCTTCGGACAACGTTAGGCTACGAGCCGCATGCTCGCCCATTGTTGCCCTGCCTTGATACCCCAGCTAGACTTTATTAACTGAGCAGACACTGGTTAGAGATAAGCCCCCATTATTATATGTATGCAACATTATTATTCACTGCACTTTTGAGCCGAGGTTGTTGTTGAGTTGCACAACCCTAGTAGGCTGTTGCGTTGTGTCACGAAGCATTTCTTTAGTTGTCGAGCATTACTACCTTTGCGCAGTCTTTATTATTCGCCTGCCTATTATTACTATATGTCCTAGTATTTATTGTGACCCCTATTCTGCATTATAATTGTTCAAGATTCTTTACGAACATCTTCCCAGCATCAGACTTATTTCAGAAGTTTCCAGTTGATGTTGCAGGACTAGCATTGCTCTTTCTTTAATACAGGAGTGCCAGTTATTTGAGTATCTACCGTAACGTTAATTAATCACGTTAACTATCTTTTCTTTGTGTAACCTAATCGAGTAATCTTTTACTGTTTGAGAATAGGCTGTTTCATCGAGCGTCAGCCTAGTGTGTGTGCACCAGTTACCGAGTCAGAGGATACCTCGTTGTCCAGGCACGACTCAGGGCGGTAATGGTGTTTTGTTTTCCAGTGTTTAAGGCAGGGGTTGGATCTAGTGTTACCGTTGTTGCATTTTGCCCTTATCTAGTCCAATGTTGAAGAGCCCTGTGTCTTTGAGAACCTGGATCGTAACACGATCTTCATAATTCGATATCTATTGATTGAGACCACCTATAGCAGTCAACTAAATTGCATAGCATAGAACCACCCTTCGTCCATAGAATGGCGTTGGGTTGACATCGCTACGACAAGTGGTTGCCGAGATATGATGATGGGAATAGAGGTAATTTCCCGCTTATTTTCGCCTGCGTCCGAACGCTTCGCCGCGACCCTGGTTAGCACGCACTAAGTCTCTCGTCGCTTCGGTGGCTTTTGTACTGGTACACGATATTATGTTTTTATGGAGATAATGTGATATTATTATGTCATTTATTACTTGTTCAAACATTATTTGAGTTATATGAAACTTTATATAACATATTTCACTGTTATTGTAATATTATTGTGTCACTTTCACTTCTATTGTAATATTATTGTGTCACTTTCACTGTTATTACTCTTCTTGTTATGAATTATTGTCACTCTCACTGTTATTATTGAGTTATTATTGCTTGTTATACATTTTGTGTCACTTTCACTTACTAGGTTAGAGGCTAGTCTACGCAAGCGTACAGTACCGTACGGTATCGTATTTGACACTTGTAATTATTATCATTGGTTGTTTCTTTCACTTAGACATATTGTTATATTGTTTTTAGTGTCACTTTCACTTATTACAGGTTTCACTTATAAATACTTATTGAATAGTTACTATAATATATTGTTGTTGTGTCTCTTTCACTTGCACTTATAGTTATATTGTTTTTAGTGTCACTTTCACTTATTACAGGTTTCACTTATATACTTATTGAATAGTTACTCTAATATATAGTTGTTGTGTCTCTTTCAATTGCACATATTAGTTGTATTGTTTTTAATGTCACTTTCACTTGCACATAGTGTTTTATTGTTTTAGTGTCACTTTCACTAGTGTTCTCAGGGTCAGTGCCACTTAGAAGTTTACCAGGATGTGGAAATCATCGTGGCAAGGCGTGATGCACAGTGCTACCTGACAATCCTGGCACTGATACGAGGTTTTGGTGTTTGCCTGGGGTCTTCGGGTGGTGTGGCTGCAGACATAGCACCGTTTCTGGGTCTTGCGACCAGCAGCTACTGGAAGGCCGACGATCCTGTGCTTCTTGTGGTGTTCGGAAGCGTATGTGCGGTCCATGGTGCCAGCTCCTGGCATATGTTGAGCTCGTGGGGAATCCTCAGGCAGGGCATATTCCTCAATGAGATCCAGAATGAGCTGATTCTGGAATCTCCGAAGGTTGGTGTACTTCCTGGGCATTGTGGAGTTCATCAGCTTGTACAGGTTGTACAAGTTCAGCACAGACACATCCATCATGTGCAGGAAGAACTTCTTATACCACCTGCAGGAGGTCCGCAGGCTGTCGATGAAGCCGACCTGCATGTCTGACTTGTCAACCAGACGCATGTTTATGTTGTAGTCCATAGCTGCGTCTGGCTTCATGATGGGCTCCCTGGTCCTGTGGTTGACTTTGCGAGAGTCAACCAGGTTGCCCTTGTGGATGGTGCTGATCATGTTGACCTTCCTTTGGTCGTGCCAATGGATTGCCAGCATCGGACCATGTTGCTTGAGGAAGATGTCCTTCTTCTTGGTCTTTTTGGAGAATTCCGGCATGATCTTCCTCGTCCCCCGTACTGTACCCACAGTCTGGATTTGCTGCCTATTCAGGTACTTGGTAAGGATGGGGGATGTATAATAGTTGTCCGTGTAGAGTATGTGGTTCTTGTTGAAGTAGCGATCCACCATCGCCTTCACCACTGCTCCACCGAACCCTATTTCTTGATCTGCAAAAACCTCACCCTCCTTCCCACTGTAGACAATGAAGTCCAGCACATAACCCGTGTTACAGTCACAGAGAACGAAGAGCTTGATGCTGAATCGATGTCTCTTGGATGGTATGTACTGCCGGAAGTGAAGGTTCCCCCGGAACAGCACAAGAGACTCGTCGATCACAACCTTTTGAAAAGGCTTCAAGAATGTGGAAAACTTGGCCTTCATCATGTCGTAGAATCCCCTTATCTTCCACAGGCGGTCTGTTTTGTGTACATTGGTGTTGGTAACGAAGTGCAGGTTACCAAGTATGGCGAAGTAGGGGTCCCGGGACATAAGTTTGCCAAAAGCAGGTGTTGCAATTATTTCGCCTGTGATCCAGTAGTCTGCCAGCCGATGCTTCTTCGCATGTGCCATGAGCATGGTCAGTGCTATGAACACATACATTTGGGCAATGGTGACAGGCTTCCAGGCCTTCATGTGGGAACTATGGGTCTTGCCACTGAGGTGGTCAATGACGGCCTGCTGCTTATTGGTCTCATCGACAACATATGACATGACATTATTGTCGAAAAAGGCTTTGAATAGCTCGGCAGGTGTTGAGTTGGGTCCCCCTTGGAAAGATGGATCAATCCCTGCGCATGTTGGGCGTCATCGAATGTGGCATCTTGTGGCTGAAAGGTGGCCCCATCCTCCCACGTCCAGACATTAGCATGCCTGGCACAGAGACGGGGACGGGCAGCAGGTGCGTCGGCAGTAGCAGGGGTGGCCTAGCCACGGCCGCGGCCACTCCCACGGGCACGGCCACGCCCACGCTGACCAGCAGGGCCCCTGGCACGGCCACGTCCAAGGGCACGGCCACGGCCACCCCGAGCACGGGGATGTCCACGGCCACGCCGGGGTGCTGGGTCGTCCACCCTCTTAGCTTCGTCCACAACAGGGTCGTCTGGCAGGTCATAATTATCATCCCCAGAATCTGCACCTTGGTCGTCCATATATCTTGAAGGGCGGCCATATTCGTGGGTGTCTTCAGGGTCATAGGTGGGATCCTGGTCGTCAGTTGGTGGTGATAAATCAGGTGGCGACTGCTGGCGTGGGCGGCTAGTGGGTGGTGAAGGTGAGCTAGTTGGCTCTGAAGTTTTTAGGCGACGACGAGAGCGTTTTGGGGGCAGTTTAGGGCCTGAGGTGCTGCTTTGTGTCCCACCTGTGGCCATGAACAAGACCCTTCTGGAGGTGCGTTGACCACTTGCACCACTTGTTGATGGCTGTGGGTCATGCTGGGACAAGACTGCACCACTTGCACCACTTGTTGATGGCTGTGGGTCATGCGGGTACAATACCGCACCACTTGCACCACTTGTTGATGGCTGTGGGTCATGCGGGGACAATTCCGCACCACTTGCACCACTTGTTGAGGGCTGTGGGTCATGCGGGGTCAATGACGCACCAGCCGCGGGTGAGGAGGTCCCGGGAGACAAAGGAATAGGCCGACCCACGCTCGACCCTTCACTCTCATCCTCACTATCAGCATCTTCACCTCTTTCCCTTCCAGCCACCTTCCGTGCCTGCTTCCTTGCACTATCCAGCACAACTCGGTGTAACATTAACTACTAACTTGAGCTGGACACATTATGTTAGAAGCATTGCTAAGAATGCCTCTAAAAAACTGGGACTCCTGTACAGAGTTCGAGAATTCTTCACTGACGAGCAGTTGGCCGTGATATATAAAAGTCATGTGCGTTCTCAGATGGATTACTGTTCACCTCTGTGGGGTGGAAGTGGAGTGGTTGCATTGAGGCAGTTGGACAAAATTCAAAATAAAGCTATTAGATTAATCAATAACCCTGCAATGACATAGGACCTTCCTACATTATCCATACAAAGAAACGTTGCATCCCTTGCATTATTCTACAGATATTTTCACAGCAATTGTTCCGAGGAACTTGCTTCAATTGTGCCGCCTCTCCACATCTTTCCCCGTAGAACTAGGGCAGCTGAGAGCGCCCATGAATTTACACTTTCTCCTCCACAATGCAGAACTTCTGCTTATCAGAATTCATTTATCCCCAGAGCTACTACTCTTTGGAATTCACTTCCCTCGAATTGCTTTCCACAAACTTACAATCTTCAAATGTTTAAATCCAGTTGTTACAAACATTTTATGAATGGAGGATGCCTTTAGGCACATGGACCTTTTTGTTTTATCTGTGTTTTTTCTTCCTCCGTTCATTGTCTCTTAAAAAAAAAAAAAAAAAAAAAAAAAAAAAAAAAAAAAAATATCTCCTATAAAAATAACTGGCTATTTTTGCCAGGGAAGGAGTCCCCACAGCCGACGCCGAGGTCGCAAGCGTGTGCGTCGTGTCACGTTCATGTGATGCGGGTAGAACACTTCCCATTTCACTAACATTTTCATCACCTTCATGATGTTCACCGCATCCAACATTGTCATCATTATCATCATCACTATCGTCAGCATCAGTGCTATGAAAGCCCTGGAATGCTTCGCCATCTTCCACTTCGTTCGATAACCACATGCTCTTCGTCAAAATCACTCGCAATCTCAATCTCACTAAGTTCATCACTATCGTCACAACTCTTTTAGTACACGTGCAACACCACCGGGACTTAGGAATGCTTTCTTGGTCCTTTAACCTTGCCTTTCCTAGGCTTACGGGTCGCGGCGGCGGGCGTTGATTCGGACACAGCGATTTTTTTCGGGTTAACTCCAGCCATCATGGATGAGAGATAAGAACTGATGCTGCCTGGTAGTTTGTGCTTGGTGCCGCTGCGGTCGCCCACGCACAAACAAAAATCCGCCCACGCAATTTGAACACTTTTATTTTTATTTTCCTCATATGAGGCCTCCCGGACTCCTAACCAAAATACGTTTAGCCTCATATGAGGCCTCCCGGATTCCAAGGGTTAATTTAAAAATATTTCCAGCTAAGTAGCCCATATTTTTCAATATTAACTAGGCCTAATTAATTTAAAGTTAATTAGCTTGGTTTGTTAATAAGCAAAATGTTAAGTAAATGGACCCACCCTTATATCTACCTTTGTGTCAACATTGTATTAACTATCTGTCTAAGTATACTGTATGCATTATATATTTTAACCAACCAACTTCACTTCTAAACTCAATTAATGAAATCAACAAATGCATGTGGCACTCCAAGGACTCGAACCTAGGACACTAACTTGTCGTTATATCTAGGACAATAATCTGTCGTTATATCTTTCTCTATTCATCCTGTTTTCTTCAGTTCGTTTATATCTCTCGGTGTTCTATTTAACTACATCCTATATTGATACTAATTATTGTCCTCACAATATATGATCTTCTTCTTTCTCTAGGTTAACAAAGAATACACACAATAAGTCAACACTTTAACCCTTATTTCGCGGGTGGTAAGGTATTTTACACTGTGCGGCCCAGCGGGCATAATCCCGAAATATTCGCTCACTTTCACTCGCCCTAGCGCCGTTAATATGGCTCCAATGCGAACGAAACGATCATTTTTGGAAAGAGCAACTCTTCGTATCCCCATATAAGTCTATTATGGATGTTATGAGTGAGTGTGGAGGGTGGGAAGAGGTGAGGAAGAGGAGGTACTTTTTGGTCTATTTCCCGGGCGCGTTTGGATGCGTTCGCTTTGCCCTGACTTCGGCCTCCCACGCTCTCTTTCTGGCTCGCTCGCTTTCCCTCTCTCGTGCGCTCTGTCTCTCTCTCTCTCCCCCTCATCCGTATATGTAATTCTCATTATTATTTTCTCTAATCTCTCTCACTCCTCCCGTCTGTCTGTCTCTCTCTCTCTTAGTCTAGTTGCCGCCCCTATACTTCCTATAGTAGACCCTGCAATGTTAATTACTGTAAACATTTTTTGTGGAAATGTATTATATATGGTTAGGAGAGCAAAATTAGTTTGGTTGCTACTTATGCAACCTTTAGCATTTCTGAGAATTCAAGATGGCGCCCTCCGACATCTTGAATTTTGGCCAATTTTCAACTTTTGATCTTGATGACATAGAGGGTCGTGTAATACCTCTTTTTATGGGTTTTCCAGGACGGGGAGTCCAATTCTGGGGTTAATTTGAGTATCAAGGTTAAACCAGAGGTCAAAGATCAAATTTTGCCTAGAATCTGGAAAAATCACATTTATGTGGTTTGAATATGAATTTATTTGTCAGCCAATATGTCAGACAATATGCAAATATATATATATATATAAAAGAAGTGAATCACATGTTTGTTTATTCATTATCCACATCTAGCTCCCCTTCTTCGTCTTCTATATCCATGTGCTTCCTGGTGAAAGGACCTGCACTGCTGCAGCTGCATCGTGTGCCACTGCAAACCTTGCCCTCTGCAGTGCAGCTACAGCTAACTACATCCAGGAGTGCTTGGGGAGCAACTGGCGCTGTTGAGACGGCCGGTGTGATGGTGGAGCTTTCGATGTTCCAACCAAAGTTGGCAATATTTCTAGCTTCTACAGGTGGATCACGTTGGTCCGCTGCCTTCCACAGTAGCATCTGAAGATGAGCTCGGAGCACGTGCAGCTGCAGGTTCTCATCAGTCGGTGGCAGTTTCTTTAGTGCTGGAGGCTTCTTACGGGCACGGTAGAAGTGAGCACGTGTGTCATTCATTGTTGTACAGCTCTTCTGTCCGTAGAGTGGTAAGAAAAAGGTGCATGCTGTCTCCTGCAACTGAGTGTGGGTCACGCTTGGCTGTCCGAGCACTTCATCGAGACCTGGTATATCTATCTCTAGGAGTTTGAGTGCTGACAGCTTTCCCTTTCCAAAGGGGTATGATACTGTATCGCAGCCTTACAGTGCATGGACACCAAGAAGTTGGCTGCACTCTCTCGGGCCTAACCGCCAAACAGTTTCGTTGATGTCCAAGACATCCCCATTCCATTTTTCCATTTCAATCTTGTCAGAAACTCGCATCCTCGATGTCCAGTACACCAAGAGAACAAAGACATCAGTGTCATCACTGAGGATGCGGATGGTCTCGGCGCCTTCTTCCACTGCTTTCAGCATGAAGCTGCAGAGGGTTATGTCTGCCTCGTCTTGGGTAATGACACATTCCAGCTTGTTGATGAGTTGAATATTGTGTGGAAGTTGATAGCCGCATAGAATGTTGTTGAGCAGATTATTGTTCTTGGAATTGTGAAGAATAGCTTCTCGACATGGAAGGGGAGTATTTGCGGTTAGCCGATCTTCCTTGGCTCTTCCTCTTCTTGTTCGCTTGTGGTCCTTTGCACTGGGAGCTTCTTGGTCATGTCTGTCGAACAGAACTATTTTCTTGGAGACAGGAGAGTAGTGGGCCAGTCTAGTGCCGAAACTTGCAGCCAGGTCTCCTGTAGTCCCGGAGACTGGCCATACAACGTGGTACAGAAGCTGACCGCCATCAACCAGCACCACATCTGGAGCAGATTGAGTCGTGACAAAGACGCCAAGAGATTTGACGAGCACTGCCTTGTCACCCTTCCTCAAGCAGCCGTACTCGTCGATAAGGGCTGGAGGGACCAGATTCAGTTCAAACTGGAAGACAGTGGCTATATCAATGCTGCGCTGCTGCCCCACGACTAACAGCCGACTGAACAGAGTTTCGATGTCGTAGACGGCCTTCCCTTTGAAAGTGACTGCCTTCTTGAGAGACTCCATTGTTTTGACCTTCTTCTTTATTGTCTTGTGGAATTCACTGCTCAGCGAAGCAGAGAAGTGTCTGCTCTGCTCACTCCCGATGGCCAATGCATTCTGAACATTCACTGTGTCTGTTGCCACTTGTCCATTGCATATGTTATAAAGACCTGGTTCCTGGTCATTGAAAGGGTGACTGTACTTCTCCAGCTCCACCGCGATCTTCCTCCGATCGGCCTCGTCCAGTCTCCTTCTTCTCTCTCCTTCCTCCTTGTGCTTACTCTTCTCTTCCCCATCTACTCCACCATGTGGCTTCTGTTCCTCCTCAGATTCATCGTACATATTATGTTCCATGGCAATGTCAAGGTGGGTGCACACACAGAAACTATTCACCCACACAGCCACTTCCTCAGCGCTCGTTGAAATGCCCTTCATACCTCCAGAACCTTTCCCTCGTTTGATGTATGTCTGCTCTCCGAACTGATCTGCAGGCACTGCGGTTCCGCCATCTGATTGCCGACACACGTGCGCACCAGCCAGTAGGTCCTCTTTGGCATGCTGGGGAAGGTTCTCCATCTGTCGCACATACCAGCTCAGATAGCGGGCATAGTTCTGATGACCTGCTGCGAAGAAGTATGGCAGCATCTCCTTGAGACAGTGCTGTTGGAGTAGGAATTCACCGTTCCTCTCTCTGCGCAGGAACATAAGCGACAACAATGTCGGTTTGACAAGGCAGTCCACCCATAGCCTCCCGGTCGGGTGTTGTCTGACTGACTCCAGGTAGACACTTTGCTCCTCATAAGTCTTGGCGCCATTCGAGAAGAAATTCTGCAGCAACACGGCAATGATGAGATGTTATGCCCGTAGAGCATTGGTCAAGGCCTTTCCGTTAACAATGCTGGGGATGCCAGCAAACGCTGCACTGATTAGAATGTCCACACCAGATGCCTTCATCAGTTTTCCTATACAGCCCAGGAAACTCATGAGAGTGTGCATCATACCTGGGTGAAGTATGACGCCGGTCCAGCGCAGAGGGTCGTTCCATTGAACTAGGCATGCAGTCTGATACAGTTGGAGGTCAACTGTGAGGTGAGTGTACTGCATCCCAAAACTATTGAGAGTCCTCTCAAGATACACAAGCGTAGTTATTACAGTGTCGGGGTGAGCAGGCGGTGAGTCGATCATCCGTCCGAATACGACCAGTGTCTTGGGCTTCTGGGCAGAACCTGCCACCAATCGGTCTTGCTGAGCATTGAAGCCTGCCCACTCAACTGGCTTATTGTGCCCGTGGACTTGTGACAACCATGCCGCATCTCGCTCCTGACTGAACATGACTGATGCGGACTGAACCTGCAACTCTTCAGCGGACAGAGCTTTCATCGGAAGCAGGGGTGGATTCACCTTGGAAGGCCCCTTATAGTGCTCCAGCTGTATACTCTGGTGGGTGAATCGCACAGAGGACATGTCATGTTTCTTGAGTCGAGGAATAGTCAGCTGCATCACGCCAATGTTTCCTGTGTTGATGATACCAGCAGGATGCTGGGTGAACTCCATGACCATGGCGTGGGTGCTCTTCATTCCATTTGGGCTCGCAATGTACAAATCGTAGTTGTCAGCCCAGCTGAAGATAGGGCCGATCTCTGTGCTTAAGCCAAGTTTCTTGTGGTAATCTGATTTGTTGTCCAACACGAACTTGGCCACTGACTTGCGGAAGCACAGCACTTCATCATATGTACTTGTGATACCATGCTCATTGAGAGTCTTGATGAGTTCTGAACTACCATGCTTGTGATGTAGTTTCACAGCGAGCCCGAGTGTAGTCTGGTTTCTGCCGGCACCGTAAATGTGCTGTTGAATGCACTGAGCTAGGGTCATGGATGGCTTTGTGATGTTGCCTCCAGATACAAGGCTAGATACTAGTTTAAGAAGAGTAGCACTGGTGTTTTCAATGATCTTGTGACGAACATAGTCACTGAGGTTGTAGTCTCCAGGCCTATGTGTCGCCCTGACCTCGCCACGAATCTTCCTCACCATCTTCTCCAGCTCGTCATCGTCGCTGCTGCTTTTCTTGGCAATTTTGATAAACTGTCCGAGGCTGGCTTTAAATCCAACTACGCTTTCATAACCCTCGATGTGGAGTACAAGCAGCTTGGCGCCGAAGTAATCTGTGATGTTGGACACAAACTGTCTTCTTGTCACAGTGCCCGAAGCAGCGATGTACATGGAGTACAGCTCCGATGTCGTCCACGTCTCTGTCATATTTTCAGCCATCGTCGTGACCACGGACCTGAGCGTCTCTTCCACAGGCGCCGTCATGGAGGGGCAGGACATTGGGACAACTCGAAATTTATCATAACAGCAGACATGGTATTGTGCATCAGAAGCATGCAGATCAATGACCCCACTGAGTCGAACAACTACCTCATTAGCCCACTGGTCCTGTCTCTCATCACAGATGTCCTCCAAGTGTTGCTTGAACGTGATATCACCACTTCTATCTACAGTTTTACACTGTCTGACCTGCACCCAGCTGTGTGGGTTCTTGCTGTCTTTCGGCTTACACTCTTTCCCACACAACAAACAGTCTCGCTTGAAAACAAAGTCACTACATTGAGACTTCAACAATCTTTTGGAAACACCATTGTCAATTAGTGTAGACTTTCTCTTCGGCTGTTCATTGTTTCTACTTCTCGAAGTATAGCTACAGTAACATGACTTGTGAGCTAGAATATTACTTCCAGAGAGAGTTCTGTACAGTTCATCCTGCTTCACTTTGCTTGTAGCGATGATGTTCTGCACAGCGACGGTCTTGAATGTTTGCAGCGCTCCACTGGCATTACATGGAATAAACAGGCACTTCTCCCCTCCAGCAGACATGATGAGTGTGACAGCCTGGGGGTATCAATGCTGATTACACTGGTTTGTCACAATCTGAAATGAGAAGAAAAGTTGTTAAACCACTGATCGCACAGCGTGGGGAGTGCATGCATGGTGAATATTGGTGTTCAATGAACTATGACCCATTGCTCAACCTGCTAAACAAAATGTAATACAAAATATATAATTATTCCCGGGATATACCTACATGTAGACATAACAAACATATTATATCTACCTACCTACTCAACCTAGTAAAATGCTGGAATAGAAAGACAATGAACCACATACAATCGGTCAATATTGGTGATTTTCCAGATTTTAGGCAAAATTTTATCTCTGACCTCGGGTTTGACCTTGATACTCACCCAATATCCACAAATTAACCCCGGAAATGGACTCCCCGTCCTGGAAAACCCCTAAAAAGAGGTATTACACGACCCTCTATGTCATCAAGATCCAAAGGTGAAAACTGGCCGAAATTCAAGATGGCAGAGGGCGCCATCTTGAATTCTGAGAAATGCTAAAGGTTTCACAAGTAGCAACCAAGCTAATTTTGCTCTCCTAACCATACATAATACATTTCCTCAAAAAAAGTTTACAGTAATTAACATTGCAGGGTCAACATTTTGTCAACTTGACTATCTCTCTCTCTCTCTCTCTCTCTGGCTGGCTCGCTTTCCCTCTCTTGCGCGCTCTGTCTCTTTCTCTCTCCCTTTCTCTTTTCCTCATCCGTATATGTAATTCTCATTATTATTTTCTCTAACTAATCCCTCTATTTAATTTATTTGCTTGTAATATTTCTGTATTATTATATCTTTTTCACTCTTTCTTCAGTTCAGTTTCTGTATTCTCTCTCTTTCTTCCTCATCCGTATATGTAATTCTCGTTATTATTTTCTTTAATCCCTCTTTCTTTATTTGCTTGTAATATTTCTGTATTTCTGCCACATGTGTTTGTAATATTTCATTAATCGATTTTAGGAGTAGAGTTGGTTGTTGGATAGAACATAATAATTGATATTGGTTCAGGAGTAATTTATCGAGAGGCCTTCCCTAGTGGTTAAGGCCCCATTAAACCCTTGTCTAGCGGGGTGTTTTGGGCTCATTTGGGCATATTCAGGCCCTCCTGCATGATACATCAAGCATCTGCATGAATTTTTTTTTAGAGCTACGTAGCACTCGTGGATCTCTTGCAGTGATGCCACGAACATGGGAGTTTAGCATATATCGGTATATTTTTCCCAGCTATGCTCACTACTGGCTACACTGCCAGCCTCTCGAGAACACAGGGAACTAACGGCGGTAAGCCCTGGGAATCGGTTGTCTGGCCCGCTGTGCTCCCGGCCATTTGCACTCGATTTTAACCCTTTAAAAGCCTTAATAATGCTCCTAACTTGCTGCAAATTGGTGCACGACTTAAGTCGAGCGCCGCCAATAAGGGGTTGCTCTTTCCATTCACATATGCATAGCCTACGTGAGTTGCAGTTGGGATGTGTGTACATGCTTAGATTGATATGCAGGATTCGAAGTTGCATAATAAATCGTAGGCAGTGTCCACCATTTTTTAACTGCCTTCGTGGTGTAATGCATAAGGTGTTGATATTCGGTGTGAGCATCCTGGGTTCGAATCCACGGACTGCCACATGTGTTTGTAATATTTCATTAATCGATTTTAGGAGTAGAGTTGGTTGTTGGATAGAACATAATTATTATATCTTTTTCACTCTTTCTTCAGTTCAGTTTCTGCATTCTCTCTCTCTCTCTCTCTCTCTCTCTGTTTCGCTTGCTTTGCAGGATTTTTGTTTTTGTTTTATATATAATATTATTTCAACACATTTCCAAATCACCCTATGGAGTAGTGTCGATGACTCATTTGTTTTGTTGTGGTATTCCCAGGAGGTGTAATCCACATGTGATTGAGGTAGGCAAAAGGCAGTTATGTGATTGAGGTAGGGAAAAGGCAGAACTGCCTATAGCGAGTGTATGAATGTGATTGAGGTAGACAAAAGGCAGAACTGCCTATAGCGAGTGTATAAATGTATGTATGAATGAATGACATGGATGTATGAGGTGGACCAAGAACCATTGGATGGATGAGATTCGAAACTTATGGATGTAATGGGTGATGTTGCTGATGATGATGAATGCACTTGTGTTTGGGTAGTGTGCTATTCCACCATATGAATGATTGAATGACATGAATTCATGAGGTACTTTGAAATAGATGAATGAATGATTGAATGAAGTTATGAATGATTGGCAAGAAGGGAGGAGGTTAGAAGTATTCCAGTGTGTGGTACTCGGTGTAGCAAGGAATAGGACAGAGTCCCACATCACACCGACTACACTTGGACGCGACTTCCCTCCTATGTCGGGGCCTCCTTGTCGTGTGACTGCAGACGTGGCACACCTTCTTTCAGGCCATCCGGCCAGCAGCAAGTTGGTTTGGGTTGGGAGGTACAGTCACAAACCTGTGGGTCAAGAGGTAGTCCCGGCACTCAAGGCGGCTGAGCA
The DNA here is from genome assembly GCA_032716605.1 of Paralithodes platypus. Classification (NCBI taxonomy): domain Eukaryota; kingdom Metazoa; phylum Arthropoda; class Malacostraca; order Decapoda; family Lithodidae; genus Paralithodes; species Paralithodes platypus. The sequence goes on along the minus strand of CM064523.1, from coordinate 56,528,825 downwards.
AATCCACGATCGCTCTCGGAACTGGTGCTGCACGTGTGGTTCCGTGCTTACGGAGGATGGCCTCTATGATGTCCTTGGAGAACAGCCTTACAGAGGTCTTTTTTCCTGTGTGCGTTATCCACAGGTTGGATGCGTTGAGGACAGTGACATCAAGAAGATGGAGTACGACCTTCTTGTACAATTTACAGGTCTTCCTGAGGCAGTCAACAGCAGTGATCTGCATATCACTTTTGTCCACCAACCGCATGTTCACATTATACTCCAGGACAGCATCAGGTTTGGAGATAACAACTAGTCCTGTTGCCTGTGACACGGTCCTGCAGGTATCTCATCTTCCCGCTTTCTAGCAAAAAAAAAAAAAAAAAAAAAAGTGACCGAAATCGCCGATATATAATAATTTACTTATCATTACTTACTATATCTTATAAACAATAGTAGGTAGCCAACTTACCATAATACCGATACACCAAACCGATACGCATGCGGTTTTGTTTATCACCTGTTTACTAAAGTGCCACCATTATCGATTTTCTTCGAGCCGAATCGAGCGGGAGGGTTACCAATTGAAGTTAAATCCGCTAGCATATATTGTTAGATGTAAGACATGATAAATACCACTAGAAATATGAATTGGCAAAATCCATATAATATCACTTCGAAATTGTTCTGAAATTTCAAAACAAAACCGCTAGTGTAAGTCATTGCTGCTAGATCGAAGTAAAGGTCTCTAGATCTAGCGGAAGTCGCTATACGTATTGGCAGTACTGCACACTGCCGACGGCGATACGTTGTTGACATTGTTGTTGATGTTCCAGTGGAGGGATGAACAAAATATTTTCCTTGTCCAATAATAGCTATTTCATAGTCCCACAGGACTTATTTTGACATATTTATGACCCCTGGTATGAAGGTATGTTGCCAATATAATAATAGAGACAAATAAATAGTTAAAAGGACTAATAACCTAATAATAATGACAAATAAATAATTTACTCTGTGTATCCGAATACTCCCTGTGACCGAACTAGCCATGACCCATATAGTTCGATTATGGGAGTGATCACTTGTAATGCCAAGCACAAATATTTAATCTTTCGTTGTTTATATTACCGTAAGAAATTTACTGAACGCCTGAAAATAATATGCTATAAAATGCTTGCAATCAAACTTTCAAGCAATTACAAGGTCACATGCAATTATAAAAAGGTATATTGTAGACCACAATCTTCGCCATGCTTCGTTGTTGCTTGTATTATCGTGAGAAATGTACCGTACACCCGGGTTATCGTGAGAAATTTACCGAACGCCTGCAAATAATACGCTATAAAATGCTTGCAATCAAACTTTCAAGCAATTACAAGGTCACATGCAATTATAAAAAAGGTATATTGTAGACCACAATCTTCGCCAAGCTTCGTTGTTGCTTGTATTATCGTGAGAAATGTACCGTATACCCTGGTTATCGTGAGAAATTTACCGAACGCCTGCAAATAATATGCTATAAAATGCAAAGGAAATTTCTTGTAGAGTGCAATTTTGAGGACGTAATGTGCTATGAGAGAGAGCGGAGCGGTGATTAGGAACATAAATTACCTCCTGACCGCTCACCACGGCCGCCGTGGCCCGTGGACCTACTGAGCTTTACTCCACTTACATCTACCCTCTCTCCCTTGCCACACAGGGAATTATATAAGGAAATTACCGTATTTTAGAGTTTTTGCATTCGTGTTGCACGATCGTTGCAAGACAACCAGTGATCGTAGAAGGATGGTTCGGGTGTCATTGGAAAGCTCAATTTACGCCCTTTCAGGGATACATACTTGTATTACGCTCTGGGTCTTGTTTATGCATAAAAAAGAGCACGGAACAACCCCATTTAGGGTAAAAAAAAAAACGCTGGGCGGCACAGTGAAATATAGTCCACCACCCGCTCGTAAGGTGATAAATGGTTGCAATCAAACTTTCAAGCAATTATAAAATGTAAATTGTACTTACCAACACCCACACCAGTATGTTCTTCATCATGAACGTCTCCATTTTGCTCAACGGTCTGTGCAACATCAACCACAACATTTGCGACACACGCAAATTATGCTTGGGGTGAAAGCCTATGATCGGCATATTTTCATCTTCCGAGTCATCCACACTATCAAAACTCTCACCCAGACCTTCCATGGTTTCATTCAACAGCCTATTAGAAAGTTCTGAAGAGTTCAGCATGATATCTAGTTCCTGGGCGGTGAGCTGGGCGTGATGAGTGGGCCGTGATGAGTGATGAGCCGGGCGTGATGAGTAGGGTGGCGCAACGCACTAGGGGCCACCGAATCGGACACGGGCAAATCTTGACCTTCCATTGCGGCTGCTTGAGGGTTACTGAGTCACGGTCATGCAGTGGGGATGTGTGGGTGGAACCTTGTAGTACACCGCCTGACCACCAAGTTTCGCTTTCCACCTAAATTAGGGCGGGAATACGCCCACAGACTTTAGTCGGACCCCGCCATTTAGTCCAATTTTCTCGATTCGGACTTAAGTCAGGCCCCGATCTTTAAGGGTTAATGGCTGCAGTATAACTTTCCCCAGCCCCAACCCATTAATATATATAATGTTCTTGCCTCTTCCTCTCAAGTTAGCTTGTACGGTTAACATTAGACCTACTCATCAATCACCCTCTTATTCTCTATCTAGGCCTATATCCCTTATTTCACCCGTACATTCCCCCTTTATCATTCATATATTGTATACATATTACTTATATTTGAATTACGTTGGCCTGTAATTTAAGAAGTTTGTTATTGATAGTGGTAAAGTCATCAAAGATAAGCTATGGCTAACACTATTTTGATTAGTCATATTTTTTTGAATTACTGAGTAATAATGGTAATGCACATTTATGTACTTTCCCACCTCTTTCCCCATCATCCTTCCCTGCCTAGCTCCCTATTTCCCTACCCCATTAAGGGAGTGCGGATTTGGCTACTGAAAGACTTCTTCCACCCTTCTCTACTGCCCAATCTCTATTTTTCTTTCACTCGCTGTCTCTCATCCCTATCGTCTCCCTATATTCATTCCTTCTAATCTATTTCATTTACATACTATATATAGCTTTCCATTCTACCCTATTCTTCCCTCCCTCCCACTCGGTCGCCTTCTGCCATAACTATCTTCCTCCCAATTCCTCTTTCCCCTACTTTCCTGTTCTTTCCTCCCTGCCCCCTTCCATTTCTTATACACTACTTCGTTATGTTCTCTATCACCTCTCCTTTGCTCTCTCCTCTCATTGTTTCATTACTCTTTTCCTCCTTCCTCCCCCCTCCTCCACCCCTTCCCTCCCCCCATTTCCCCACTTCCCTCGTCCACTTCCACCTTTTTTTATGAACTACCACTTTTCCGCCTGGCCCATGCACCATGAATGGTGCATAAATTGTATGTTCTTAGCTAAATACTTCTCTACCAGTAATCTAATCGAGGCTCTCTAGTCAATGCAACCCTACCCTTAATGATAACCCCTTGCTCTTTACCAAATGTATGTAACCAAATACACGATATTCCTTGTTTATTGCCTTTATTATTTCCATTTTTCCATTCCTCCTTCCCATCATCCATCCGACAACCGTTTGTTCAATCATCCACTCATATATCTAACCGCCCTTTAATTTGTCCTACATATGTTCCCACATCCTCCTTCTTCCCTTAGTCTTGAACCAATAACTCCAGAGTGGGAGTGGGTAGGGGAGAGAAAATATAAAGAAAAATACTTGAACAAAAAAACTCAGACGGAGATTAACGTCTTCAAGAAACAGAGAGAGAGAGCGAGAGAGCGCGAGAGAGATGTGCTTAGGTAGTTATTATGGAAAGTACACAGAGAAGGTGGAGGCTATGAAACTTAAGAAAGGGATGCAGCTATCGACAGGATAATCAAAATAATAATGTAATTAGCCTTGAATTGAAGAAAGAGACATGGGACAAGGGGGTAGGATAAATATAGTCGTATAAACAGCTAAGATACGGAAGATAAACTAATGCATGTACAACAAAAATAAAAAACAAAAATAAAGACTCCCGCACACAAACTGAGCGCTGTGCACATTCCAACACCACCAGCGTGAATTCCATGGAGGAGACTGATGGAATCGAGTGAGTGAATGGGTGAAAAATACATTCACTTGAACGGTGGCCTGAACTATTGTGACGTGATGCTACCAAGGGAGATGTCTTGATACAAAAAGAGAGAGAGAGAGAGAGATACACGGAATAGTTAGTATCTCAAAGACTTTGCGATCCATTCCGAGGAGATAGTCGAAGTGGAAGGAGAGAGACTGTTTAGTGACTACACTCTTTACAGAGTGTGCAAAATACTATCTACTCTCTTCTTGAACTGCTCTACTGAAAAGCTGTTTACATCTTCGGAGGGAAGTTTGTTCCGGGTAGAACAGATCTTATATGGGAAAAGGTTTCCACAAATACTAGTGTGAGGATTATTTCCTTATATCTATATTTAAATTGCCTCTTAATTTGCCCAATAATTTATGAGCTTCCTTCTCTACTTCAATGCACTGTTTGGAAAACTTTAGGTCACTGCTAATCAGAACACTTTAGGTCACTGCTAATCAGAACACTTTAGGTCACTGCTAATCAGAACACTTTAGGTCACTGCTAATCAGAACACTTTAGGTCACTGCTAATCAGAACACTTTAGGTCACTGCTAATCAGAACACTTTAGGTCACTGCTAATCAGAACACTTTAGGTCACTGCTAATCAGAACACTTTAGGTCACTGCTAATCAGAACACTTTAGGTCACTGCTAATCAAAACAGTTTAGGTCACTGCTAATCAAAACACTTTAGGTCACTGCTAATCAGAACACTTTAGGTCACTGCTAATCAGAACACTTTAGGTCACTGCTAATCAGAACACTTTAGGTCACTGCTAATCAGAACACTTTAGGTCACTGCTAATCAGAACACTTTAGGTCACTGCTAATCAGAACACCCAAATCCTTTCCAAGTCAGTCACTTCCAGAGTCATTGGGTTTGGTTGGCCGATATGAGAGAGAGAGAGAGAGATAGTTGGGAATATAGCCAAACCAGATCAGCCATAAAGGGGATGGGAAGAAAACTGGTCAGCCAATGAACTATTTTGTAACTGATCGACTCAGGCAGACCTAGCAAAAAGGTGAGTTAAAGGGTGTGATAAAATCCTTTAGACCAATAAGCCACAGTAAATCTAGTTGTGTGAATAGGTGTGTGTGTGTGTTTGTGTGTGTGTATATGTATGTGTGTATAGTGCAGTGAGTGAATGACTGAGCTTATGAATATCTCAAGGTAATTATTGTGTCTGTGAATATTTGATTTGTTTGTCCTCCGGCAAAGCATTATATATTCCCTCCATGTTATTATAATAAAAAAGCAGACGGCACTTTATGATTATATCAGCCCTCGCCTTGTGTTGTTCGTGGAGGAGGTGGTGATGATGACGCAGGAGGATAATGTCCTTAGACTATCTTTTAACGTCTTACGAGCGGGCCCGTCAGTAACTTCTACTACCCGCCAAGCGGGTGGTTTTACCCTAAACGGCCTTGTTTCCGTGCTCTTTTTCATGCATAAACAAGAGCCAGAGCGTAATACAATTATTTATCCCTGAAAGGGCGATAATTGAGCTTTCCAATGAGACCAGAATCATCCTTCTACGACCACGCGTTCTCTTACAACGATCGTGCAAGACGAAGGAAAAATCCCTAAAATACGGTAATTTCCTTACATAATTCCCTGTGTAGCGAGGCAGTGAGTGCGGGTGTGTGTGGAGGTGGGCCCAGTGCTGGCGCGGGAGCCATGCCGAACGGTCAGAGCCGACCTACACTCCTCCCACCGCTCGTCTCTCTCTCAGAGCCAAATATTGCTCAAAATTGCACACCGCCTCAAGTCGGTCCCCGCCACATAGTCCTTTCTTCTCTAGACCAACTTAAGTCCGGCGCCGTCAGACAAGGGTTAAGGACTAACTTAATGGTCATGAGAGTTGCAAGCATCCAACATACACACTCACACTCAAGCATGTACACACATACGTGTGTACATGTGTCTCTCCTTTCGCAGAACAATAATCTCCATCTTAGGAGATTTCAACTATCACCACCGCCATTGGCTCTCCTTTCTTTCCACAGACCAACCTGGTGAACAAGCCTACATCTTCTCTATCCTAAATGACTTTGATCAGTTAGTCCAGCAACCCCCCCACATCCCGGATTGCTTTGGAGATCGTCCCAACATTCTAGACTTATTTCTAACCTCTAACCTTTCTGCTTATACTGTAAATCTTTTCTCTCCTTTGGGCTCCGTCGACCATCAACTAATATCTGTCACCTGTCCTATCTCTCTGATACGGCCACCCGATCCTCCCAGCTGCCGGCGCGCTTATGACATTATGGCGCTGCTGACTGGGTGGCTCTTCGGCAGTACTTCTTTGATATCCCATGGAATTACTTTTGCTGCCGTGGCCAGGAACCCTCGGAGAGTGTTGAATGCATTACCGAGGTAATCCTCTCGGTCATGGAAGCAAATGCAGAAAAATCTTGGTTTACTCACGTTTGTCCTACTGCTCTCCGCAACAAGGAGGAAGCATTCAAACGGTACCGACGCCTTTAAATTAAAGAATCTCATTCTTCCTATATTTCTGCCGGACTCAAGCCAAATCTGTTCTTCGACTTGCCAAGCACTCTTTCATCAATAATATATGCACTGAACTATCCAACTCTAGCTCTTCCCAAGCTTTCTAGCATCTAGCTAAAAACCTTTTCAACTATTTTTCTTCCTAGTCTTTCCCTCCCATTTTCTACTCTGATGGCACAAACATCACTTCTTCCTCTGACAAAGCTGAACTTTTCGTTCAAACTATTGCTTGAAACTCCACCTTGGTTGACTCCCTCCTCCCTCTACTACTTATGCCTAATTTCTTAATTTTTTCTACAGATGTATTTTCTACCCTCTCTGGGCTTAATACTCAGAAGGCGTACGGTCCGGACGGTGATCCTCCTGTTGTACCTTCCGTGCTGACTCCCTGCCTAGGCAAACTCTTTTGTCTCAGTCTCTCCTCTAACGTCTTCCCTTCTTGCTGGAAGTTTGCTCTCATTCAACCTTTCCCAAAGAAGGGTGACCACTCTCAACCCTCCAACTATCGTCCAATTGCTCTCATCTCCTGTATCTCTTAAGTTTTTTAAACTATTCTTGCTTCCAAATTTCTTAAGCATTTGTCTTCTCATAATCTAGTCTCGATCGCCAGTATGGCATCCTTAAGGGTCGCTCTACTGGTGATCTTCATTCATATCTTACTAACTCTTGGTCATCCTTCTTTCGGGACTTTGGTGAGACCTTTTCTACTGCGCTAGAAATATTGAAGGCCTTGGATAGAGTCTGGCACAAATAATTAATTTTTAAACTACCCTTATTCGGCTTCTTCCCTTCATCTGTGTCTTTGTCTCTAATTTCTTTTCCGGCTATTCAATAGCTGCGGTTGTGGATGGCCATTGCTCACTTCCTCATCTTGTCAACTCCGGTGTTCCTCAGGGCTCTGTCCTTTCTCACACTCTCTTTCTAATTTTCATAAATGATCTTTTGAACTGTACCTCCAGTCCCATCCATTCATACACATACGACTCTACCTTACACTACTCAATTAGTTTTCTAGAACGCCCCAGTCAATAATCCCTCAAAAACAAATGTAATGAAGCCATTCAACACTTATCTTTTGATCCAACTACTATTTACAAATGGGGCAGAGAAAAACTTGTTGCCTTTTATGCTTCCAAAACACAATTTCTCCATCTTACTCCCCGTCCGAAACTCCCAGAGGACTATCCCTTATACTTCAACAATACAAAAATCAATCATTCATCTTCTCTCAATATTCTTGGTATCTCTTTTTCTTCTGCTCTCTCTTGGAAGGACCATTTTACCAGTCTTGATAAGGCAGCCTCCCAAAAGCTGGGTGTGCTCAACCGCCTCAAGGGGTTCTTAACCCCTGGACAGCTTCTTGCTCTGTACAGGGTCACAGTGCGTCCTTGGGTTGAGTATTGTTCACATATGTGGGGAGGATCCTCTCACACTACACTCCTAGATAAAGTAGAAAGGAAAGCCTTTCATGTAATTAACTCCCGTCCACTCACCAACTCTCTGCAATCTTTCTCTTTTCGCCGCAATGTTGCATCTCTCTCGCTACTCTATTGCTAATACAATAATCAGTGGTCCTCAGAGCTCTCCCAGTGTATACCACCTCCTCTATGTAGGGTATGTAGTACCCGTCTTGCAACACATTCCCACCCCTACTCTGTGCAATTTTCCAACCCAAGAGTGAAACGTTATTCTCAGTTCTCTTCTATTCAATAGCTGATCTCTGGAACTCTCTCTCTGAATCAGTCTTTCCTTCTTCCTATAACTTAAATTGCTTCAAACTCTGTATCCAGGCATTTTGGCTCGAACGACCCTTGATTTTGGCCCTGTCACTCTTTCAACTGTGGGGGAAGCACTCGCTACAGGCAGCTCTGCCTTTTGTCTCCCTCACTCAGATAGAAAAATAAAATACACACGAACACACATGTTCTTGTTGTTACATAACAAAGCGCATATAATGTTGATACACATATAAATACAAAACATATATTAAACTAGATTACTTCGTACCCCAGACCCTGTATTAACAGGTGCCATTTGAGGTACTTGATTGTGTTGTAGGACTTGGGTTAGTGGCAATAATCTAAATGACCTACACGATACGCTATTTTGGTGGTGCAGTCAATAGTTACCATACGACTCTCTTTCTCTCTCTCTCAATAACTTGATGTTTTACCAGTTTCGGAAACACTGAAATCAATCTTTTAGCGTTAATATGTCAAAGCAGTACATATTATAATACATCACGATAGTTGTGGAGAAGGATTAATTAGTAATATTTACAACGACTATGGTGACCTAGAACCATTACCTTAATATTTACAACCTGGTGTTAACCCTGGCCAAGGTAAACTGTGCTAACATGGATATTATGTAATAACTGTATTAGTAATTCACTCATTACAGACTCTAATTGACTTAGACACACTTAAGCGTCGCAGCAAAGCCTACCTCTAGTGTAGCATCCATTTACCTTAACTTTATAATTGTTCTTGTGTGGACTGTAAATTAAATGTGTGTTTCTTTATTGTTATGTTTTGTTGTTTAGAATAAACACGTTTATTGTCGCCATTAAAACTTGGTCACTGATATAATTCATATTTGTTTTAACCGACTCACCAATAAATTTACAAATATACAGTATCTACCTAATGAAATCAATTAAGACAATGATACATGAGGTACTCTAAGGACTCGACCCTAGGATACTCACATCGAAATTCCGCACACTAAGCATTACACTATCAAGACAGTTAAAGGCTTAAACACAAGACTACGATATATTATGCATTCTCAAATACTGCATATCAATTTAAGCATGTACATAGCCCCAACTGCTCTATGGTAGCCTATGTTTTGACGAATGGAAGTAGTTAACTATATATAGATATGTGTTATTGTGCATCACTATCAATGGAACTATGAAATGAAAGTATATATTCATATAATATCCTGTTTCAGACTCAGACTAAGTTTCCATATAATTGATCAGATTTATGGAGGATTATCAGCTCCCTCATTATTGTTCATAAACACAATTAAACCTATAACTTTCACGACTGACCAATTAACCCCTTCAGACTCATATGACGCAGAGGTTGCCAGATTAGCAATAAAAAATAAAGTTCTCTCACTCTTATACAGTAATTACCTCTCCAAAATTAGTTTTCTGCCCACAGCTAACTCAAAGACAACTGCAGAGGTTGAAGTAACTAAACTAAAGGTTTCTAAATACCCCTGATGGTAACAAAGGTTTTAAAGTATCCCTAATAGGCTCAAAATCGCGTCATATGTCGGAGAGGGTTAACAGGAAGCCAAAACATGCAATTCACAGAAGTTGAGTGTATAATTGACAGTTTGTGGGGTTTGGGTTAATGGTTTAGTGGCATAGCTGTAAGTGATGCTGCACAAATAATTATTATGTGTATTATATGGTGTACATTACGGGACCGGTATTATTATTATCATCATTATTACTATTATATTTGGTATTTATTGTTGAGGCGTGTGTGTGTGTGTGTGTGAGAGAGAGAGTGCGTTTATATAGGATTCTTTGAGGTGTTGGTAGTACTTCATGTGTGTGGCACTAGATGGCGACAGTATCTGCAATGCTTAATGTTATATACATCATAGTCTTTTGGTTGCGATTTTTTCAAGGTCAACTGTCCACTATTTTATCTCAAACCCAATTAATAGTATTGTTATTAACACAGTGTTGGCGTCTATACATCCGTCTGTGAACGTGTTGGTGTGACTCCGGTAATACTGTTAGTTTAGTCATTTAGTTAATTAAGCTAATTAATTATTCACTCACAATCTAGTACAGTATAATTGTTGACGAGTATATTTATCTGATAATTTGTCTTTCTGATCTTTCATGATAAGATCATTATATACATTCCATAGGATATGCAATCCATGTTCTTATCTAATTTTGTCAAAACATAAATTAACTCAATAAATGTTAATGTATACCTGGCTTTAAAGGGGAGATATCCACTTGAGGGATTTTTTTCTTGACCCCTTTCTCCCTCATGGTTAGCCCCATTGCTTTTGATATTATAAGACGTTCGCCCCATTAGTTTGGCGATTTTAAGAACTTTCGCCCTATTTCTGTCAATTTTAAGATTTTCGTGCCATTTAGGTGTCGATTTTTTCCTGGCGAGCGATAGCGAGCCTGTAATTTAAGAGGAACCGGCATTCGGCCGGGAAATTTTTCTACCGAAAAATTTAACAATTTATCTTGAAAGGGGGTCTAGCGCCTGTAATGTTAAGCTTGATGGAGGTCTAGCGAAGTAACTAAAAACCTCCCCTTAAACCTGGTCCCAAATATATGCAGTACAAAATAATAGTATATAATATAATAATAATAACGATGATAGACAACCCAGTGCGGCCATCACCATGGTAATAAATCACTGTTTTCTGGCGATGAATGGTTACCATGGTCATGGGTCAGTTGTATGTAACACATACAAATATATAACTTTGGCAGATTATTGTTTGAAAAATCGGTAGAGGTGGGAGTGTGCTACACACACACACACACACACACGAAGTAACGAGCATGCTCACTCCCGCAATACAACTAGAGTAAGTACACACACATTTATATATATTCGAATTAGTGTCCATATAATAAGAGCTTAAAAGTAGCCAAAGTCAATTACAAGTAGTTCGTAATATAATCTTATACAGTATAATTATATATCTCAATCTCTGTATCAATCAACATTCTTCCTTATCACTCTACAACATACAAATATAAACAACGAGGATGTAAATAAAAGCATAATAAAACACACTAAAGCCACTCGTCCGGTCATGAACATTATACTGAACCTGTGAACCAGTGATAAATCTCCCTGACGCTGTTGGCTGCCAGGGGGTGGAACATTAACGTTTTCAGTATGGGAGACGTTCTTTCAATTTTATTCTGGCTAACATTAGAAGATTCTAGTCAATTTAGGAAGGAGCTTTAGTAATTAAAGGCTGAAAAGTAAATATCTTAACCCTTTTAATTACTACAGATTATGTAAAAATTACACAAATTCGTCTAAATATAGGTAAAGCAAACCAACGTACCGCCACACTCACTGAAAGAGTTAATTTCTGGCCTTCATTTGTTATGCTATTTTCACTTCTAATCACAGTGGTCATAATGAAACAAATACTACACGAAAGAGAAGTGTTGCAGAAGTAGTAGACATTGAAAGAGAAGTGTTGCAGAAGTAGTAGACATTGAAATGGTGTATTTAAGTGTGTTGGTCGTTCATCACTTTCATGCCTTTCACATTTGGTTCAGTTTCTTATAAGGAATATAATTTATTGTTGTCTAGGATTCATATGTGTGTGTGTGTCCATGCCCTTCATATATCAGATACCGAACTCAGAATGTTCGACATCTTCCTCATTTCACTCCATCTTTGTAATTTCCCTCTGTCTGTCTGTCTAATTATCATATTTAAATACTGGTAAATGGATGAATGTTTTCCTAGCCATTTGTGTCTTGGTCTTCTTCATTCTCGCACGATTTGATAATTTTAATGTGTACGTGTTTTATCTTGATGTTGTTGTCCATATCTTCAGCGTTTTCAAACATCATATTTCCGCTTTATCTCTCAATAAATGTGGTCATCTAACCATCCCTTTATTATTATGCTTTATGTTTTTAGATTTATTTTTACTTGTGTTATATTTGTATAATCTTCATGTTCTCCTGTGTTTGTTTTGCATTGTTGTATTTTTACTTTGTGTTCATATGTATCCCCTTGCTGTATTTGTTTATATCTTTGACATTACATACCGCATTAAAATACCCCGAAAATGAAAGGACACTCAACCGCCAGAGGAAGAAAGCAAGGAGAAAGAAGAAGAACAAGAAACGAAGAAGAGACCAAAGACATCGTCCACTAGCAGACGAGTAGCTGGACTAAGCAAGGTCACGCCGGCAAAGGAATGCCCCGCCACGCCCGGTGAGACGATTCGCCCCATCACCTCCGCCAAGAAGAAAATCGTATTCAGACAACCTTTCTAGATACATATATACACTCTTATTTTGTTATAACATCACCTGTGTTCTTTTAATATATATACCTGTATCCCATTTCTCTGTTAAGATATAATGTACATGTTGGAGATTTGGGAATTAGATTCTAAGTAAAATTGTAATAAATAAAATAAGAAATCATGTACCAGATGAAATGAATGTAATGATGTTTGAAAACCTACTTATGTAAGAAGATATAAGAAACATACCTCAATAGATCTTTAGGACATCGTTTCCTACACATACTGTATATATATGTTATTTTTATGTCATTCTTTAACTACTTCTTCTAGTTATACAAATCACATATTCTTTCTTATAAACAAAAGTTATCTGTAACCTTAGTATCAAAGCTGACGCCACGTCAAGACGGCGCTGGTGTCTCTCACACACGCGTACCGAGAGAGGGCGCCCCATGCATTTAAATCTCCCTGGTATACCGTTCAGGCGTACCAACACGAGTTGAGGAATAAACATAGGTACATACCATGTATTTAATTAATTGCCAGAATATGTTTAGGAATTATTATCCACATAAATACTACTACCAAGGATACGTAAGTAGATTCCCATTTCACCACGCCGGGAAAGAGTATGATAGATAAATACTGTCTAATGCGCATTGAGGACTTCATTCCTTCGATGCACGACACCAAAATCTTCCACACAAGCTCAGATTTCATAGTTTCTTTTCCTTTGAACACTATTTTTGTTTTCCAAGGCTTTATTGAGTTCATGTAAATATGATATGATGTTTTAGTTAACCATTGATGAAGTACCTTGTTCTGTGAGATATATTTGGGTTTAATTCGATCTTATAAATTCAAAAATAAACACTACAATTTCTCTGAACCAGGACCTTTCTAGAATTAATGGATGGGGACAAAAGAATCTCGTTTCCTTTAATGCACAGAAAACCAAGTACATTCAATTTTCTAACCGACAGAATCTCACTGACTCCCATATATTTTTTAATGATGTAAATATTCCCACTTCCCCTAGTATTGACATTCTCGGTGTAACATTAACTACTAACTTGAGCTGGACACATTATGTTAGAAGCATTGCTAAGAATGCCTCTAAAAAACAGGGACTCCTGTACAGAGTTCGAGAATTCTTCACTGACGAGCAGTTGGTCGTGATATATAAAAGTCATGTGCGTTCTCAGATGGATTACTGTTCACCTCTGTGGGGTGGAAGTGGAGTGGTTGCATTGAGGCAGTTGGACAAAATTCAAAATAAAGCTATTAGATTAATCAATAACCCTGCAATCACACAGGACCTTCCTACATTATCCATACGAAGAAACGTTGCATCCCTTGCATTATTCTACAGATATTTTCACAGCAATTGTTCCGAGGAACTTGCTTCAATTGTGCCGCCTCTCCATCTTTCCCCGTAGAACTAGGGCAGCTGAGAGCGCCCATGAATTTACACTTTCTCCTCCACAATGCAGGACTTCTGCTTATCAGAATTAATTTATCCCCAGAGCTACTACTCTTTGGAATTCACTTCCCTCGAATTGCTTTCCACAAACTTACAATCTACAAATGTTTAAATCCAGTTGTTACAAACATTTTATGAATGGAGGATGCCTTTAGGCACATGGACCTTTTTGTTTTATCTGTGTTTTTCCTTCCTCCGTTCATTGTCTCTTAAAAAAATAAAAAAATAAAAAATAATCATCATCCCCTCACTTAGTAGAGTAATTATATTAACCCTTCTGACCCGGGGGCCCCCTCCTAAGGACAGTGTCAGGTACCCGGGCGATCTGGCCGAAAAACATCTAGGCCTAGGCTACCGTATCTTTGTTGTTGTTGTTGTTGTTGTTGTTCCCTAAGCTGCCTGGCCGAACAGCCCCGAGTCCCTGAGAAAGGCCATGGCCACGATCGGGCTTTCCCACAGAGCTCTCATTGAGTGTAGATTGTGTTGTTGGCGTAAGTGGTTGTGTGAAATGCAGTCTTCTATGATGTGTTTAATGGTATGGGGTGCTGTGTTACATCCCGGGCAGGCGTCGACAACGGAGTCATCCAGTCTCTTCTGATAGCTCAGGAGAGCTGGATGGTGTCCGCATCTCAGCCTGGCCAGGTGGACTCTGTCTTCGCGAGGAAGGGAGGATTCGGAAGGATGGATTTCGGGAGGTCGTGCATGCAGCTGCGTGTTATCTGTGAGTGAGTGGATGGATCGGTGAGAGATATGAGTATGGATGTGCTTCTGGAAGTTGGTTCGGGGTGGGCAGGGAGGGAGAGAGGACAATAATTGTGTGTGATACCGTGTGCTGGGTGTTGTTTTGATATTTCTTGGTGTCTGTGGGTGTGTTGCCATGTAGTTTAGTGGGTGGTCTTGGTTCGTGGAGGCTGCTGCCAGGAATTGAGTGCCTCTCATGTCCAGATGGTCTTTGACTTTGAGGATTTTGGTTTCTTGATGTAGGTGATCTGTGGGTGAAGTAGCTGTGCAGCCTGTAATGATCTTCAGGGCTTTGTTTTGAATAGTCTGTAAGGTCTTATGATGTGTTTCAGCTAGGTTAGAAGCCCAGGCTGGGCTTGCGTATTCCATATCTTTGTTATTTTAAATGCTAGAAATTTCCCACACGTCTATAAACGTAGTGTGGTTTTCAATCTGTAGACTGGCGTTGAGTAGAGCTCTGTAAGTCAACTGGTTCAGTTGTGATGACGATTTCAGTGGAGCGAATTTTGCCGCGATGTTCACAATATCGGAGCTTTTCAAACACTAATTTCGTCTGACGTCACAACAATAACATTGATCCGACGTCTCCTTCTTGTTTTCGGAGGTGCGGTGACGCAACGATCGGCTTTGTTTACATGCGTCAGACGCACGGCGTTCAGACCAAGCTGAATAGGCTTTCAAGCTTACTGACCAGGTAAGGACACCCGGGTTCCTGCCCATCTGCCGCAGTGTCCTTTTAACAGGACACCCGGGTAGGAAGGGTTAAAGGATACCTTGACCACCAGAGTAAGAAGGGTTCATAGACCTCATCAAGGATATCTCCTCATGCCCTTACCATCCTAGAGATTAGGAAGGATTCCTCTCAGTAATCCTCAATACCAGTTCAGGATTTCTGGAGGGAAGTAGAGCAATTGTAAGGCTTCTAAATACTGGCACCACCACCTTAGAAGTCTTATAATTAAAACTCCACTCAGTTGGACGACCGGCCTCCCGAAAGTTCAATTTACTGTTTGTGAGATAAAAAATCCTATTTGTAGGGATCTTTGTTAGACGAGGCACAACCCGGCTAACATAGAGACTCTTGATAGGCGGTGCCTAGCTAGTCAAGTAGTGAAGTGTACAGGCTCCCGGAAACTTCATTATTATTCTTAACCCTCCTGGCCCGGTTGTCATTTTAAAATGACACCACGAACTAAGGGCAGGAGCCCGGGTGTCATTTTAAAATCTGTAAGCTTGAAAGCC
Organism: Paralithodes platypus; assembly: GCA_032716605.1. Lineage (NCBI taxonomy): Eukaryota > Metazoa > Arthropoda > Malacostraca > Decapoda > Lithodidae > Paralithodes > Paralithodes platypus. The sequence goes on along the minus strand of CM064523.1, from coordinate 56,512,686 downwards.
TATTCAGCTTGGTCTGAACGCCGTGCGTCCGACGCATGTAAACAAAGCCGATCGTTACGTCACCGCACCTCCGAAAACAAGAAGGAGAAGACTCGTTTGTTATTGTACGTCTGTATGTCGTTGTTTCAGTAGTGAAAAGATCGTCATATTGCTAACATCGCCTGCAAGTGCTCTCCACTGAAATCGTCATCACAACTGAACCAGTTGACATAGAGAGCTCTACTCAACGCCAGTCTACAGATTGGAAACTGCACTACATTTATAGATGTGTGGGAAATTTCTAGCAGTTAAACTAAACAAAAATACGGTAGCCTAGGCCTAGACGTTTTTCGGCCAGATCGCCCGGGTAGCCCACACTGTCATTTTGAGAGCCTGCCCGGGCCAGGAGGGTTAAGTTACCGAAACTGTGGCCTGTTACAGGAAACGTTGCTATCACTCGGCACAACCAGTGAGAAACATAGCTACTGTAATAGGAAAAACTTTCCTTAAGTTAGGAAGAAGGATAACGGCGTCCTGCTCCTTCCTCTTAATTATAAAGGTAAGCACACACCAGCACCATCTCTAGAAGAAGTTGAGGTGTACGGCACTACCGTCCTCAATATTCTCTAGAGTGGGAAGTGAACAAGTCTTACCTCAGGAACTTTGTTCTTGCTCGGCACAACCACGTAACATTGTTCTTTTGATAGGTCCTACTTTCTTTAGTAAAAGTAGAGAGACTCCGGCCCCTCCGACCTCTCTACTATTACTCTGGAAGGTTAACACTGTATTAAGTGTCCTGATATAGGAACTTTGTTATTGCTCGGCACAACCAGTATTTAACATTGGCTCTGTTGTCAGATCCCACTTTTCCTGGTAAAAGTGGAGAGACTCCAGCACCTCCGACCTCTCTATTTTTATCCTGGCAGAAATGGACACTGTACGAAAGTGTCATTGTATAGGAACTTTCTTAATGCTTGGCACAACCAGCATTTAACATTGCCTCTATTACTAGGGTACATTTTCTCTAGTGAAGAGTGGAGAGACGCCGGCACCTTTCAACCTCTCTACTCATTACTATTGAGAGTGGACACTACCACTTTTCACAGGTAGTCAAAAAACCTCTGAGGCCGCTGGGTTAGAGACAGGGCTTGGCGAGATACCCTCAAGGGCACTCTGCAAATACAAGTCCTAGGTGCACTGAGTCTGTGGCCTCCCATTAGACTGTGTAACTAAAAGGTTTAAACACCGCCCTGGGTCCCCCGAACCTCTCATAAAGATCAGGATAGTCAGTAAGGATACTTTAACCAAACTTACTGCGTATGTCCGGTATCGTACTATAAAGTACGATATTTAAGATCCTATTTCTAGAGTATCTTAACAGGACTTCATCAACGGTTGATATACAGATCAGGATAGTAGAGTATTTCTCCCAACCTCTGAAATACTCGCGTTAGTCCGGAATGGCACCCAACTGTAATTGCCCGACAATTACTATATGTTACAGAGCCATACTTAAGATCTCAAGCCCAATCAACCCATCAGTAACTACTTCACAAAACCGGCCCACTTGGACGGCACACGAAGAAGCAGAAGAATAGAGCCAGCCGCGACCCGAAGATCATCAGTAAACCAGACCAGAGAAGACATCTAAGTCGAGAATATACAGGTAGAAGAGAGTAAAAGTGACTAAAGTCATAATCTACCAAGTGAGCATAAATAATCAGTCCCCTCAGCGACTCTGTCAGAAAATCCAAGCTTCCTAGAAAAATAAACAGAGTCCCCCGAAGTGTCCTAAATGTTCATAAATACTTCCAAGTGTTAATAATCGGAAGTAAAGGAAAAGGATTACTTTTATCGACAGTGCAACCTCAACAAAAGTGTTTCTAACCATAAAATGTGAATTCCGATATTTATGTCATTTAAGCCAATTTTGGAAGGTTAAGCGACTCTGACCAACAACCCAAGTTTTTCCAAGAAAATAAACAGTCCTTCTTAAAGTGTCTTAAAAGTTCATAAATAATTTACAGTGTTCATAATCGGAAGTAAAAGAAACAATTATTTTTACCCACAGAATATACCCTGTAGTAGTGTTTCCAACTCTCAAAAAGTTATTATGAATTTATTCCATTTAAGCCGATTTTGGAGGCCAAGCGGCTCTGCCAATTTTTTCAGACAAATAAATGAAAATATTTCAGAGTTCACCATCGACTCTGCCATTTTCTATAAAGGACATCTAGATATCAAACCTAAGTCAGTTGACCTTGAACTTGTTCTCTTACCAGTGCGCATGGTAGAAATTAAACGAGATACGTATAGTACAGAAAATAATTATTATTCTATACAAGCTCGCAAATTTGATCTTTCTCGAATCTAGGGATTATTATAACGAAGGTTATTATCAGTGATTACCCTCGATGACAACGGTGTTTAAATATTCTAGACAAAAGGAATATAGTGAAGCTGAGCGGAATACCTGCTCTCTATCTAGATCCGCGATTGTGCTCGAAGATAGTAAATAGTGTTAAGTACTAGTCCCTGGTAATGTTTCATTAGCATACTTTCATGATATTTCTTGTATTTAGTGAGTAAGAAATAAAGCTGTATTTCCTAAAACATAATTATTTTACAATATATATATCCTCTGTTGCATTTTATTTCTATGTACTTATATGAACTCGGAAGTCCCAGTATAGTAGAACTCACCTGTATCAATCGTTAATCCTGAATATAATCAGAGCATAACACGTATATTATATTAGTTATTTATCTGTATTTGATGTATTTGTGTATCTCAAGATCATCATTTATATCATTCATATTTGTTAATGTTTCATCGATGTACAAATATTGTTTATCTTCATACCTTCCTCCACATATCTTATTGTACATTCCTTGTTCCTACCACTAATTCCTTCGCATTTCTTCTCTCCTCTTGGTGTCTTCCTGTATGAGTGCTTATGTGTATGAAGGAGACAAAAAGCTGGTTGCCTGTACAAGTGTCTCCCCCAAAGCCAAACAGAGTGAAAGAGTCCTTATTCACTCATCCCATCCTTCCCTTCTCATATATATTTATCCTTTCCTATTTAACTCCTCTCCAAATCTTCTCGCTATTCCTCTATCTCTCTCTCTCTCGCTCTGTGTGTGTGTGTGTGTGTGTGTGTGTGTGTGTGTGTGTGTGTTCTCAGGTCCCTGTGGCTCTTTCCATCATTAACAACTTCCCGTTTATCTTCTCACCACATTTCCTATTTTCATATGACCTTCACTGTCAGTAACTGTGTGTGTGTATGTGTGTGTCAGGAATGTGCTGCTGTGTTGTTTTGATTCGTTCATCATTATTATTAATAATATTTTTGTTTAGCAATGGTAATATCTCGGTCAAAATTCGTTATTCAAAAATATAAATCTTACTTTTCTGTATAGGTCTGAATTATTTTCCTTCAACAAGCCTTGCCTTTCAGAAATGATTTAATCAACGTTTGAAGAATATAATTATCCAGTATTGTGAAGATGCTTCATGACTTTTAACCCAATTATAGATATATAATACCCAAGTATATCTATAATTATGTTCCGTAATTATTAAACTAGCAGCCAATGATAATAGAGATTCTGATTGACGTCAAGCTCTGGCACTGCTGATTGGTTCAGTTAATGCCCATGTGTTCCCCGAGTAATTATTGGTTAATTATTCACTAATAATATTAACTACTTTATTTTAATGATTGGTGGGCGGTGATTTAAGGGTTCTCGTTCTGTATGGCTGGCTTTTACTATTGTATTTATTTGATAAAACTCTATACTCTTTCAGTCCCTTTTTCAACTATTCCTTAGTCATTTATAATTGTTGTACTATGTACCAGTAGCTATTCGTTGGCTGCTTTCTTTAAAGCGATTCTACAAGTTTCAAAATGTCTTTGTACTTGTGTGTAAATCAGAGTTCCGTTATTGTTTTTGTTGACATTACCTCACCTGTCCTCTGCCTCTACCTCTACCCCGCTCTCCTCCTCCACCACCACCACAACCACCACTTCCATGATACACTTTTAGTGTGTTATGAAAAGCGTGAGATCCAAAAGCATAATAAATATTTCCCTGTATTACTGTTTTTGTTTTAAAATTATATGATTATCATAATATAATTGATAGTAGCCACACAATATTTGTGTATACCATATGCCTACAATCATGCTGCATCTTGATACATGACGAATTGTATTTCTTGATAAGTTTGTAATTTGGTGGAGTAAGGTTAATGAACTTATATAACAATAGAACGGGTTAGGCGGGTGCCCAACGAGGCGGGTGCCCAACCCCGAAAGGAGTTGAAATAGCGGAGCTATCCCCCCGCCAAAGGCGGCTTTCTAGGGCCTTTCCTAGCTGATGCTGAGAGGATTGGGTTCTAGTCATGCGGTGATGGGCTGGTCTATCCGAGTGAGAACTGAGCGATCTCTGCCATACCCATAGCTTACTTTGACTGTTCCTTTTACTTATATATCTTCTAGATCTCAAGTGGCGGCGTCTTTTCCGTGGATTGACCTCCCTACTGCCAACCTAGAAGTTGGCAGATTCGGAGCCAAAGCGTCACATTTTTCCCTTGCCCCTCAACTTTCCCTTCATAATTGCTGAGGGGCACAGGGCCTTGGGTGGGGCTTTGGTTTCCCGGGCGTTTCCGCACCCTCCTTAGCTCCCTGCCTTGGAGTGGCTTCAGTCACCCGGGCTTTGTTAGTGGTAAGCAGGGAGGATTTTGTGGGGCGCTCGTTTATGGCCTTGGCCTTGCTCGAGACCTTGGGGCTGTTCGGCCAGACAGCCTGGGGAACAACAACAACAACAACAACAACAATAGAACGAACCGCAAGTTTGTTAAACTACATTACATGATTGATTTACCAGTAATATGTAGTTCTCTGCCAATGTCTCCCCAGTGTTTCCTCAATACGCCTGTGTTTTTGTGAAGATAATCAGTAGGATCCCACACTGCTCTTCTTTGATACACTGCACCAATTAGTTCTTCAGTCGACATGTTTTACTTGAATCAGAGATCTGAACTTAACGCAGATCGAAGTACATCTGGGAATTCGAGCTGCCGCTCATGCTGCGCACGTAATTTTAAAACATGCAGCATCGCTGAGCACCTAGCGGGGAGAGTAAGATGAGCGGCAAACCTCTCCGCTCATGCAGCCTGACCACCTACATATAATATAATGGGTTTCATAGTGTCTCGTTATACCTCTCCACTTGCCGCTTGCCGCACCCTTCCTGCTTGCCGCGTTCGGTATGGCCGTACCCAAAGGAATCCATTCTGGTGATCTGAGAGTAGATTATGTGAACAGACACTTAAGACATTTTGAAGTAAGAACTGTTTTAAACACTTTGGACATACAGGAAATAAGACCAATTGGACGATAGTTAATAATAATAATAATAATTAAAGTAAGAATCCTGCCAGCCAATCAATGCGCTGCATTTACCTATCTCTTTAAGCCAGCTGATTTTGACAGTCCGGATGTTTCCCTCAACTCTGCCACACCCTCGCTTGCAACCAATCAGCAGCCTCCGTTTTCGGAGCAGGAAAATACTGTACCAGCCACGCTCAACTTTTCACCTTCCAAATCGCTCTCGCTCCCTCCACAGGCCGTCTCTTTGAGTTGCAATAGGTCTATGACATCCGTGCAAGCCCCATACTGCCGTAAGCTACTACAAGACCTTTGCAACCATCTCACTGGGACATATTATGAAGAGATAAGATCAGAGGAGAGGGGAAGGAATGTTCAAAACGCGCGGCCGGAGAAGGCACTGCCCGGGCGGCCGGCTCAACCAATCAAAGCGCACCAATTTGTGAGGCGGGGCTATAAAGAGGAGGGGGGGGGGCTGCAGACGTTATTCTCATCACGGGCTCCACTGAGTTCACTTGCAAGCAACTCGTACTCTCTCCCTCACCCGGGCAACAATGGGAACTTGGCTACACCTGCTCCAGCCTCCCAACTCGCCTTTCCTGCCCCATTAAAGTCCACCTCTGGACCCAACACCACTTCCGTTTACTCACCAGATACACCACCAGTATCCGGGTGCCTGTCGTCACATTGCAGGCTTACACTCATACAGTCAAGCAATTCAAGAGGGGCGACAGATAGTAGACGGAACCGAAGATTTCCAGAAGCACTACTGGCCGGCCGTGAGGTGGTGAAGCTGTTCCATAGAAACCTTTGAATTTTTACAGGACCCTTATGGGCCCAACAAGACTCATCAAAAAAAGAGGAATGCTTGACAAACTCAGTGGACCCAACCTTTAAAAATCGATGTGTCTCCCCGCAGGAGTACCTTCAACTGCTGCCCCAGGAGTTCCTGCCGCTGCCGCAGCTGCTACCAAGTCATCGACAAGGAGAGGCAAGTCCTTCTCAATTGTTGGGGACTCCATGGTCAGACACTTAGCTAGATCCACCTGTACTGATATTAGGAAGCTTGTCTGTCTGCCTGGTGCCGGGGTTGGGAAGGTGTTAGAGGACATTGATTACATCATGAAAGATATTGGAGATAGCCCCATTATCTGTCTCAGTACAGGGAGCAATGATGTTGGTAAAGGTAGGACGGAAGTACTGCTTCGGCAGTACAGGGAGGTGTTAGATAAAGTTAGGAGGAAGGGAGGCATACCTGTAGTACACAGTATCTTGCCACGGAGAGGGGTCAGCAAGGAATGGTCATCTAGGGCAATTGGTATCAATTGTCGGCTGGAAAAATACTGTAATGCAAATGCAATACCATTCCTTGATAACTGGACCCGTTTCTATGGTAAAAATCAGTTGTACGCACAGGACGGGGTTCATCTTTCTCGGCTAGGGGTGGCAAATTTAGCTAGGTCAATAGATAGGATTGTCGCGGGGTTTCGCTGAAAATAAAGCCTGAGAATATGAGTAAGAATAATTGTCTAGATAGGGTAAATTGCCGTACTGGTACATCAGATAGGAATAGAAAATATCAGTCACAGGATTTTAATTGTACTGCTAGTAGAAATATTAAAGGTGTAACAGAAGATGGGAATTCAGTTAGAAATAAAGGTAAATCCGATACCAGTAAAATAAATTCATTGCGATTATATTATACAAACTGTAGGAGTTTATGTAACAAAATGGATGAACTTAGAGCACTTGTTAGCAACGAAAATATAGACATTATAGCACTGACTGAAACATGGATTAATACAGAATCAAGATTTTTTTTAGCAGAATTCCATATACCAGGATATAGTTTGTTTAAACGCGACCGAACAAGTAGGAGGGGCGGCGGAATAGCAGTGTTTGTCAGGAGTTCTTTAAAAAGTTGTATTAAATCAGGTATTAGACTAAATACTGATAACGAAAGTGTTTGGGTTGAGGTTAGCGAAGGTAGTGAGACCATAATTATTGGAGTTATTTATAGACCACCAAATATGAGTAGAAACGAAGGTACAGCTTTATGGCAGGAAGTGAAAATAGCATCAAGGTTTAGCAATGTGTGTATTATGGGGGATTTTAATTTTCCGAATATTGATTGGCAGCATCAAATCGGCGACTCAGATTCAAAAGAGTTTATTGAGGCGGTACAGGATAGTTTTTTATTTCAATTCATAGACTCGCCTACTAGAGGTAATAATATCCTCGATTTAGTTCTCAGTAATAATGAACAAATGATAAATAATGTAGATATAGGAGACCAACTAGGAAATAGTGATCATAAATCAATTTATTTTAACATACAATGGACAGGAAAGGCTAAAGAGAATACGACACTTATCCCAGATTTCAGAAAAGCCAATTATGGTGGATTAAGACGAGCCTTAAGAGTCGATCCTATGGTTAAACTATTAAGTGGACCCAGGTGCGCTAATGAACATACTCTCTCTCAGATACCTGTCTTAACTCAGGATAATTTGACAGCTACATATAATAATTTTATTTCTTCACTCCACAATGCGCAAAATAAATATATCCCCAAAAGAAAATTTAGATCAACACAGAACCAACCAAAATGGATGAATAATAGACTATTAGACCTTCTAGGAAAAAAGAGAGGAATATATCGAAAAATTAAGAAAGGCGAAATTCACCTACTTGCTTACTATCAGAATCTATCAAGAGAGGTTAAAAAATGTATAAGGACAGACAAAAGAAATTATGAAATCAGGATAGCCAATGGCTCAAAAAATAACCCTAAGGCTTTTTACCAGCTATATAAATCTAAAGTTAGAGATAAAATAGGCCCCCTTAAAACTTCGATGGGAGAAATGACAGAAACCTGATTTAGAAATGTGCAGTACATTAAATAGTCAGTTTCTATCCGTTTTCACTAATGAAAATTTGGCACAGATTCCAGAAGTCCGTAAGGTATATAGCGATAGTATAGAAAATAGGTTAAGTACGGTTACTATTAGTAGAAATGATGTGCTTAAGGAAATTGACAGACTGAAACCTCAGAAATCGCCTGGCCCCGATGAGGTATATGCCAGAGTATTAAAAGAATGCAGAGATGAGTTAAGTTACCCATTAACATTTATTTTTAACAATTCATTAGAAACAGGTATAGTTCCAGAAGCTTGGAAACTTGCAAATGTAGTTCCGATTTTCAAAAAAGGTGATAAATCAATAGCATCCAATTACCGTCCCATTAGTCTCACTTCAATCATAGGAAAGCTACTAGAGTCAATTATTGCTAGAAAAATGAGAAACCACTTAGAAACATTTAACTTAATCAATTCTTCTCAGCATGGATTCACTCAGGGACGTTCTTGCCTTACTAATTTGCTTAGTTTTTTCTCAGAGGTATATGAAGCAGTAGATAATGACAAGGCATACGATATTATATATTTAGATTTCAGTAAAGCTTTCGACAGAGTCCCTCATGAGAGATTGATGAGAAAGGTTGAGGCACATGGAATAGGTGGGGCGTTGTTGGGATGGATTAGGTCATGGCTAATTGGTAGGAAACAGAGAGTCAGCATAAATGGTACCAAGTCAGAGTGGGGAGCAGTCAAAAGTGGTGTCCCACAGGGATCGGTATTAGGTCCCCTGTTGTTTCTTATATACATAAATGACCTAGATTTAGGTATAACTAGTAGGATAAGTAAATTCGCAGACGATACTAAAATGGGGAGATCAATTGATTCAGATAGCGATATAGAGTGCCTCCAAAGGGATCTAGATCCCTTACATGAATGGTCAGTAAATTGGCAGATGAAGTTTAACATTGACAAATGCAAGGTATTAAAGATAGGGAAGATGCAAACAAATGTTAAATATAAACTAGCTAATTTAGAATTAGAAAATTCAGACTGCGAGAAAGATCTAGGTGTGTTTGTTAGCAATGATTTGAAGCCTAGAAAACAGTGTATAGGCGTTCGTAATAAGGCAAACAGGATTCTCGGGTTCATCTCTAGGAGTGTGAGTAACAGAACTGCTGATGTTATCTTAAAACTTTACTTGTCATTAGTGAGACCCCATATGGATTATGCTGTCCAATTTTGGTGTCCTTATTACAGAATGGACATAGATTCATTGGAGAGAGTACAGCGTAGAATGACAAAAATGATCCATAATATTAGAAATCTTCCGTATGAAGAAAGGTTGAAGAAATTAGGTTTACATTCGTTAGAGAGACGCAGAGTTAGAGGGGATATGATAGAGGTGTTCAAGTGGGTTAGTGGGATTAACAAAGGGGACATGACAAATGTACTAAAGCTCAGCGATAGCGAAAGAACTCGTACCAATGGTTTCAAATTAGATAAATTTCGTTTCAGAAAAGATATAGGCAAATATTGGTTTGGTAACAGAGTTGTAGATGGGTGGAATGGACTACCAAGTGCTATAGTGGGATCTAAAACTGTAGGGAGCTTTAAGATAAAATTGGATAAGCATATGGACGAGAAGGGTTGGGTGTGAAGGGGGATCAGCCGGGTTGGGCCAATCAGCGCTCTGCAGACCCCCATAATCCTGCGTTAATCTCTAACCGTTTTGGTAAGATGATCCTCAGGGTATTAGAGTGTTGAGCCTATAATTGGGCTTTGTAATTGAATTGCGGTTGTGTGGGACAGGGATCTGCCTTGCTTAGGCCAATCGGCTTTCTGCAGACTCCCATTTTCTTATGTTCTTATGTTCTTATGTTCTTATAGAACAGAACCGAGAGAAATAAATTAGACTTATGAAGAAATAAAAGGATGAAATGTTGAAAGAATATAGCTGTTATTGATAGAGAAGGCTCCATGCTACTTAAGGGGAGGTTTTTAGTTTGGTCCCTAGATATCCTTCAAGCTTAAGATTACACCCCTTTGAGCCCCTTTCAAGATAAATTTGTACATTTTCGGTAGAAAAATGTCCCGGCTGAAAGTCGGTTCCTCTTAAATTACAGGATCGCTATCGCTCGCCAGGATAAAATCGACACCTAAATGGCACGAAAGGTCTTATAATTGACAGAAATGGGTTGAAAGTTCTTAAAATCGTCAAAATAATGGGGCGAACGTCTTAACATTAGGAAAACAATTAGGCTAAACATGAGGGAGAAAGGAGTCAAGAAAAAAATCCCTCAAGTGGAAATCTCCCCTTAACTACCAATAGTATAAGATATTATAGGATAAGTAGATTAATGTGAACTTTAAAGATAAGGGGAGGGTTTAATAGGAGACTAAGGTTAGAAGCAACCATAGTACTGACGTGGGGATAAATAATAGTTGCAGATAGATCAGATTTAGCTTGATATATAGTTAGGATGGACACTATAGTCCATATGATGATGAAAGATGCTTTTTTGTTATAAAGGAAACATTGTTATTCGTAGCATTTAAGAAGAAGACTTCGCCGGTTTGATAATGAACTTTGTGATCATGATATAGTAACAAGTCGAGGCGATAGGGTAAGGAAATATTGTATTCCTGAGATAAGTAGTTAGTGAGTTGATAGATATAGTAGCAATCCGATCAAACATAGCGAGTAATGATGTAATATTGATATATAGAGAATTAAGTGTTGAATATTGATAATATAGGTGTTATGAAGTATTGATTATATTGGACTATGTAATGATATATATTTATTTGAGTAAGAGGTATCAGTGTTATTGAGTTTATCTATGTGACAGATAGGAGGTCAGAGTGTAGATATTCCAAACAAAGGGTTATATTAATGTAGGTGCCTAAGGGTACGGATTTATTTGTATTAGAGATAATAATGTATATAATGTAAGAGTGTTAAAGATAGGTAAATAGCGGTCAAATTCATTAAAGCCTTGGTCTTTTGATTAGACATATTGAGGCCCGGTAAAGCTGATATATTGTTTTGGAGACTAGTAATGTGCCTTTGGATCGAAGTCGGAGTGAGTCAATACCTGAATAGCGGGTATCCAAATAGGTGGTAATGGGAACTTGCGAGTTCCAACGTACAATCCATTGTGGGTCGACGATAATATTCAATCTGAGTGTTGAACTCATTTCGGCCCGAACAGAGAACTAATCGCTAGGGGAACATTGAACTATTTGGGAGTATGTTAAATAAAGGATATGAACTTCCAAGCAACTGTCTATTATTCCCACCTTAGTAGTATACGGAGAATTAGAAAATAAGTATTACAATAATAAAAATAATAAAGTAGGTCATGTGTAGTATTTGCATTACCATAAAAAAAAAAAAAATGCATATGCAACTCTGCCACCTAGAATTCTGCAAATAGTATTGAATCTCTAAGGTAAAATTTGCTTATATACAGTATATATATATACAGTCTGACATACGGAGCCCTGTATGTGTTTATTTAAGAGTTAAGAGTTGAAGCAGTGCCGAATTACCCGGGCGGCGAAGCAGACCAGCGAGCGTGGAAACCAGCTCGCCGGCATACCAGCAAACAAGCCTTCACACCTGCGTGCGTCATATGGGGGGGGGGGGGGGGGGGGGAATTTGATGGGTGATTGACGTCATTACACAACCTGGCCCCTCCTTTCGGACCCTGCAAACTACTTCGATGACCCGACGCTATGACGATCATCATCGATGCCATTGGACCACGCATCTGCTACGCAACTAGAGGAGCTGTGATTGGGGCGCGCACCATCCCCGCCTCCTGATTCGTTCCTATACCATCATTGCATAGTATATAAGACCCGAGTAGTGGGCATTCAAATCAGTCACATTTGGAGATGGGAAGGTGAACAAGCAGCTGGAGGAAGACCGGGGGGAAGTATTATAATGGGATTGTGACTGTCAGTCAGATTATATAAGTGTGTATTAAGTGTGTTCGGTGTAAACACTTATGTTGGTTAGTGAGATATGTGATTGGGAATTAACGTTAACGCTACTATTATGTACTTAACTATTTTAGTTGACTGACTTGTGGACTAAAGCAACTCTTTAAGTAATTGGGTTATGATAAAAGTAATACTATTGTTTTATATTAATACTTACGAGTTCTTTATTTTTCTTTTAATTAAGCTTACATTGCTGGTAAGAACAAGAACGGTGATACTATTGTCTCATATTAGTAATATCGCCTTAGAGTCTTAGACTAACATGGCTGTTTTAATGTTAATTCTAGTAATTTCCAAAGCTGAAGAAAATTCTTTTAGCTTCAAAATATTATTTTTGATTTTCATATTATTTGAGTGAGACCTGAATCGAATCTATGAAGCAATCCTGTAACTTAATTTACTCATAATCAAACCTCAATGTTACGTGGTTAAGAAAATACATTTATCTAATTATTAAATATATATCTAACTTTTTATGTGACTTTGATATAAATCCTGATAATAATAATATAATACTATTAACGTAAGACAAGAACCAAGAATAATAACTACATTAAAAATAAATAAAAGGACATAATTATAAGAAAACTATCTATTCATTTCAAAAAGGGTAAGAGACAGAAATATTGTTACCTTAATATTTATCTTTCAAGACTTGATATATAATTAATAGTCCTTCTTTAGATATAACTTATTCGGTTCATAACCATAGCCTACTAAGCTTCGGTTAAATAATAATTCTTTATAAATACTACATGACTTTAATTAGTTTCAGTATTTTTTCATAATTAAAGAGTATCAGACAATAAAGGATACCAAGTCCTAAGACCCAAAAGGAAAGGAAGCAACAACAGGAAATAATTGTATTAGATTTTACTTTCGTTTTGCCTTCAGCTGACTGATACCTTAATATTATATCTCTGTGCTATCTAGTTTCATCAAGTTAACCACTTGAGGATCAAGATACGTAACAACAGTCATAGACTACAGTAGATCTGGACTGGACACGAAAATGGAACTTTGCAGTAAGGGACCCAAAATCGGAGAACGAACCCCAAGTTCGAACCTCGAAACCGCGAAAATGTTTATATTTTCGCGGTTTCGAGGTTCGAACTTGGGGATTCGATCTTCGATTTTGGGTCCCTTATTGCAAAGTTCTATTTTCGAGTCCAGTCCAGATATACTGTAGTCTATGATACAGTATATACTGTTTATATATATCGCAAGTACACATAGGCATAAATGTTTTTATGCTCACAGCCTGACTTGAATCACCGACAGTCAGAACAAGTGCCCATACTTTAATCTACTATACCACGGCGTGATAGAGGAGACTTGTGTGTAGTGGATTAAAGCCTCGACACTCGTCCTGACTGTTGGTGGTTCATATCCACCTGGGAGTATATAATTATATATAATTACATTTATGATAACATTGAAACTTAACCATTGGAATATTTATCTATAATAAGGTCAGCGTAACACTATTATGTAGCATTTTGAATATGGTGTAGTTCAAATTTAAAATATATATAAGAAAGAAATAGTGACCATAATCTGCGACCTTCACCATTCACCTTGACCTTTCAATAACAAAAACAAAAAATTTGGACAATCGTTGCATTGAACAACCCAATTGCCAGCAAAATTTGGTGACGATATGTAACCCGTTCAGTACAGTTCTATCAGTTTCATTTCATACTTGATATTAAGACAATTTGATTTAGTTTATGAAGGGCCTCCATAATATTAGCAGGCTTTCAACTATCTTAATTAACCCCTTTTTACTACCACAGATCCTTCATAAGCTCCACAATATCGTTTAATAATAGCTAGAATACAATAAAAAAGACGTCACCGGTTCACTAAGGGTTAAACAGTCTAACTCTAGGAAGAGTTTAACACAAAATAATTAACTCTTCTTTTGTTCTTGGACCTTGACCTTTAACCTTAAGTATTATATATATATTATTTAAGTAAAATGCAACTGAGAGTCGTCAGCTTATCGAACATTTAATATTTGTTATGATGGTTAACTTATGACCATGGCCTGTGACCTTGACCTTTATGTAGGATTATATTTTTGTTTGCTTTGATGTAACCCTAGAAATTCAAATAAGTGTGTCAAATTTCATTGAAGATCATCAGTTAGTTTCAGAGGTATTAAAGGAATAGTTGACCTTGACCTTTAACCTTCATCTTGACCGTCATGATGTCTGAAAATCTAACATTTTAATTTTCTCTTAAAGCACAAATGTCTCAACGAATTTTGTGAAGTTCATATGAATATTAAAGAAATTAGCATATTGACCTTATATTTGACCTTGACCTATCAAATATAATTATGTTTAGTCTTGTATTACCTTGGTCTAGGCATTCCGAATATGCATGATATGCCTAATGAAAATCTTACATTAAATAGGAAATACTAGTAAAAATCATATTTCGACCTATAACCTTGACCTTTAACCTTGACCTTCGATTTTATAATTTCTTACCAAGGATTTAGTTAGCTTAATAGCAATGTTCGTATTAGCTAGCATTATGAATATGGTGTAATTTGTATAAAAACGTATTGATTACAAATAGTGATCATATACTGTGACCTTGACCTTTGACTAAGACTAAAATACATATATTTGGATGGTCGTCGCAATGACCAACTGAATTTGCATGTGCAATTTGATAACAATACATTAAACAGTCAAGGAGGAGTTTAGGGAAAATGACAAATACTCTTATTTTGACCTTCATCTCGGACCTTAACTATTACAATATTTGTGTGAAATTTGATATATATGTGATTTAAGTAATAAGCCATAACACAGCCAGTGTTAACAAATTTGAGTAATTTTTTTAATAAATAATACAAGTTGACTTTCACCTGTGACCTTGACCATTATGTAAGAGTACATTTTTGTTTGCATTGACATTGCCCATGCAAATCAAATAAGCATGATCATGTCATTAAAACCCATCAGTTAGTTTCATATATATTAATAGAATAGTTGACCTCGACCTTTGACCTTTATATGTACCAACATTTATTATTTTCCTTTTCACTTAAACTGCAACTATCTCACCAATTTGTTTTCAAGTTTGCATGAAAAGTAAAGAAAACGGCATATTGACGTTTTATTTGATCTTGACCTTTCATATTGAATTGTATGACCTTGGCCTAGGTACTCCGAATATACATGGTAAGCCTAGTGAGAATCTAAGAGTTAGTATAAGAAATACTAGTAAAAAAACTATGTTGACCTTTGACCTTGAACTTTGACCTTACCCTTAAGTATATTTATCTAAAATGTGAGCAATACGATATCAAGGTTACCAGTACCTTGTATGGTGAAAATGAAGATATTTGAATAAAAATTAAAAATATACAGTATAAATTTACCTTTGACTTTGACCTGTGACCCTGACCTTTATGTATGAGTATTTGTCTTTGCATTGACATTGCCCAGGAAAATCAAATAAGCATGACTAATTTCAGTAAAACCCATCAGTTAGTTTTATATATATTTATAGAATAGTTGACTTTGACTTTTGACCGTCACCTTGACCTTGATGATGTTTCTTAAAATGCATTATTTTCTTTTTCATTTAGATTGCAACTAGCTCACCAAATGTTGTGAAGTTTGCATAAAAAGTAAAGACATTAGCATATTGACCTTGAGTTGTGACCTTGACCTTTCATATGGAATGGAATAGTTTCTTGTATGACCTTGGCCTAGGTATTCCGAATATGCATGGTAAGCCTGGTGAGAATCTAAGTTATTATAAGAAATAGTAGTACAACACTTATATTTACCTTTGACCTTACCCTTAAGATTATTTATTCAAAATTTGGTCAATAAGATATCAAGGTTACCAGTAACTCGTAAAGGCCCCAAGAGTATAACTCAATTAGTTAATATTTAGTAATCAGTTGAAAATAATAATAATAAAGTAGACGTGCCGTTTTTCCCAAAATCAAGACGGCATACCCAACTCTGCGATGGGTTACCATCATCACAAGTACTGTATTACCATCATCAATCATACTATCACCATCATCACTACTACTGTCATCATCACCATTACTGTGATCATCATCACTACTACTATTACAATCATCACAACTACTCTCAACCATTATCACTACTGCTGTCACCATCATCACTACTACTGTCACCATTGTCACTACCATCATCATTGTTAATACAACTATCACCATCATCACTACTATTATCACCATCATCTTACAATGATCATTACTAGTGTTAACATCATCACCATTAATGTCACCATCATCACAACTGTCATCATTATCACTACAACTATCACCATCATCACTACTATTATCACCATCATTACTACTATCACCATCATCCATACTACTACTACCATCACTATCATCAGAACTACTATTATAGTCATCACTACTAATTTGACCATCATCACTACTACTCTCATCATCACTACTACTGTCATCATCACTGCAACTTTCACCATAATCACTACTACTCACCATCATCACTACTACTGTCACCATCATCAATCACTACTGTCATCATCATCACTACAGTTATCATCATTATTTGTCACCATCATCTCTACTATTATGACCAATATATCTACTACTGCCACCATCATCACTACTGTCATCATCATCAATACAACTACAACCACCATCACTACTATTATTACCATCATCACTACTATCACCATCAATCCCACTATTACTACCATCACTCCTAATGTCAACTTAAATAACTTAATTTAACCTAGCAAGTGCGGAGCGAGATGTTTTCGCTCCCAGAAGGATGGTATTCTGTGTGTGTGCACACAGACACAGAACACCATCATCATTGCTCACACACACACATAACACCATCATCATTGCTGGGGAAGGGGGGGGGGGAACCATATTTTGGATCTAACATCATAACTATTGCACAAATTCAATTTTTTTTTTGTTGACTGACGTCCCATTCACCTAACAAATGTTCATGCAAAATTTGTTGAAAATCCGTCCAACGGTCTAGGAGTTTCGGGACAGGCGGACAACGACGATGACGACAGATTTGTTTTTCCGATGGTACCCACCATACAGGGGGGCGATACCAAACTCTGCTTACGCAGAGTTGATAAACAAAAAATAAAAAAATATGCAATTCACAATGTTATACACCCAAGACCACCAAATACTGTATACATGCACTGTACTGTATATACATGAACCCATCCATACACAGGAAAATACATACACACAGACAAATACATACACTCATCTAAATATATAGGCTACACTGAGTACCTACGCCACACTGTAAAACACATGTGTTCATTTACATACAAACATATACCAGACACCTAAACTATATATAGTATATAATTATTTGATTGTATTATATTTCATACATACACATATACATACATAATTATATACATACACACATAATATAATTATATATACATATACCTCTACATATACTGTATATACACACACACATATATTTTTGTTTATACAAATTATTGATGTATTGTTGATATTGTGATAATAAGGATTTTAATGCAATTTTAAAACTTTATATAGTCTCTTTACTTTGTATATCCATCGGGAAGATACTATTCCGTATTTTCTCTCAATGATATTTTATATTTGTTTGAGATTGTTTTGTGTTATGTCGGGTTGTAATAATTAACAATCCCTAGTATAGTCTCAAAAACGATCCAATTATGGATTGATTGACATTTATACTCCTGACAGGAACATCCCGAGCATATTCTTACTCAATGGAAAGGGTATTCAACAGGACAATATAGAACTCAATAACAACACAACATGAACATATAAATGGTTTCATTATAATAATGGTACTAGAGGTGACACAATAGCTCGTCTGATCATAATATTCTCTATCTCGAGATCACGAACGTAATTACGTAATCCTGGATGTCTTCTAAATTGCAATAATAGTAATGTTACGATTAAGAGACTGGGTGGCATAGGTACAAAATGGCTCAATAGTGAGAGTCCTGAATAAGTTATATAAATGGTGAAATATACAACAATGGGAAGACAATGTAAGAATAAATTAAAAGCCCTCAACACAATAATAAATAAGGGTCGAGTGTCTTCCGTAAAATAAAGTAATGAATTAATTCACGAAGGGATATACCCGACAAGAGAAATGGGAGGAATTGAAGTGAACAAATACACCCACAGAGTAGCGGGTGATTCACACGGTATGTAAAGGTGGGTTAAGGTTAGACCGCGTATACTAAAGTGACCTCAGGTAAGGGAAGCGCGTCAGGTCATTTCTGGGACTGAGGTGGTAAGGAATTAATTTTAAGTTAATGCAACTATGATCGCAAAATAGTTTCAATATCAATTTTACTAGGGTAGGGGAATAAGTTATTTAATTCTGATTAAATGCAACTCAGAAACTCCTCGCAAAAGTAAGTTTTTATTTTACCTACAATTCACGTTAGATGATCGTATGCAATGGTAACGAATCAAGCTTAGGAATTCTTATTAAATCAATATGATATAATAAAGCTGGGTGCGAATATTCAAATGACACAAGTCAAAATGGAGACAGATAGGCGTAGCTCATACAAGGTAAACTAATCTGCTGAAAGTAGGCAAGTACAAAGGAAAAGTACTAAATGAATTACTAATATCTGAAGTAGTAATTAACTGGGCGCATATGACGAAGTTATGCTCAACAATACTTATAGTAGTATCAGGTTATGATTCTGAACGGGTTAACAGAAACGATATGAACTAAATTACACGAACGAAATGAAGTGTAAGGAATTATGTATAACAAAGTAATTAGAAACTATGCGGTTGGGAATTCCTACGCATGAACTATCGAATATCACTTACATCAGTAATCAAATTAACATAAATAGGAGTTCGTAAAATGATTACTAAAGAATTAAGGAACAAGTGTAAATATCAAGGTAGAAGTTTAAGGGGGAATTAATGGGATAAAAGTGGATAACTTTTCGTTAGGAAATTGGGCGTAGGTTCTAGGTAAATATGCATAAATGAAAGAATTAATTCACGGAATACACTGCGACTTCAACTCACAAAAGATAATACAGAATACATATAACTAGAAAATCTGCGAGCATGTGGTGAATCAGAATAATTAACACTGGTATGTAACGTATGCGTAAGATGTAAAATGCAAGGTAGAATTAACACGGTACAACTGAATACCAAATTAACTTATAAGATCAAGAGTTCAGAAGGATTAATTAATCACGCACATACAGGATCTAGAGCACAGATCGCAGAATTAATTCACGCAACATGTTTCACATATACATAGAATACTTCACAACAATAACACAAACAAAAGACACACAGGAACACTTATGTGAATTTGGAGGGCAGGGGTCGAGAGTACCAGTCTGGCCTACGTGGAAGAAGGATAGTGGACAGCACTTCAGGGTGGTCCGGCGTCACTCGAGCAGAGGTCCAGAGTTCACGACTTCAGGTAGGCAGGTGGTCCAGAGCTCACAACTTCAGGTAGGCAGGTCGTCCACAGGCAGGGCTTCAGTAGTACTTAAGGCAGATACTCTCGCAGGGCGTAAGGGCAGGCTGGTACAAGCCAACACTTTTACTTAAACTCTGAGCCCGAGGGTTTTAGAAAAGAAGTGAGGTGTGGTTTGCATACTCCTCTACTATTTCTTGGAGGTCCTATGCAAGATTATCTTTGACCCTCGGTGTTCTGGTTTCGGAGTCACAAGGTTATGGGGAAAAAGGTGATCATTGTGAGGTACATACTTAATCTAGCCTTGGAAGTGAGATATTAATAGAATGGCATACTTCCAAGGTATAATCTTACATATATAATACTTGCCAACTTGGCTTAAGGCTGATGCAATCTTACATAAACTAGGATAGGCCTTTAATCCTAGTTACATTTTCAGCTGTGAATATCTATTTAGTTATATACAGTTACTTAGCTATTCTTTTATCTATTCAGTGATGGACTTTCAGGTCATCTGTTAGGTCCATTTATACCTGTAGGCCTCGTGTCGTTGATGGGGTATTTACATAAACATATGCTCATCATAATGTAAGTTTGGCTGGAACGAAGATGTTGAGGGATGAACCTTCGACTTCATCCAAAAGCTGTGTTGTGGTTTGCTGTTCCAGGTTGGCTGTGACCAGGTCCCAGGTTCCGCATGCTTAGCCAGGAGCTCAAGTATCACCTGCTTGTGGAACTTCCGCAGGGACTTGTACTTCTTGGCTCCTGGAGTCCTCAGACGGTCGATGTTGTAGGCATTGAGGACCGACATATCTACCGTATGCAGTCGATGAAGCCCATCTGCATGTCGGACTTGTCAACGAGGCGCATGTTGAGGTTGTAATCCAGGACAGCAGCTGGTTTCTGGACGGGGTTCTTGGTTCTTCGGTCCACCTTCCCTGTGGCGACCATCTGGGCCTTGTGGCATGTGCTGAGGAGGTTGACCTTCCGCTGGTCATGCCAGTGGATGGAGAGGATGGGGCCACTCTTCTTGTGGAAGATGTCCGTCTTCTTCGTCTTGGTTGGGTAGCCGGGCATGCCTTTCCTCTTGGCCTTGACTGTGCCGACAGTTCCGGTCTTGCGGTCATGGAGGTACTTGGTCAGGATAGGCGACGTGTATTAGTTATCAGTGTAGAGGATGTGGTTCTTATGGAAGTGCCTCTCCATCATCTTCTTTACTACAGCGCCGCCAAAACCAATGTGGGGGTCAGTCTCAACTCCTCCACCCTTGCCGCTGTAGACCACAAACTCCAGCACATACCCCGTCAAACAGTCGCAGAGGACGAAGAGCTTGATGCCGAAGCTGTTGAGATAAGTTAAGTGCACACACAACATATATACAGAGTGTACATATGCCTTAATCATATTGCAACATACACACATGTACTTTCAGGGCAATACTATCATTATTTAATATTCCATGGTAATATACCGTACTCTGTAGTATCGGCAGCGTTGCACCAAATATATCCGGCACCGCTGCACATGTTTTCATCAGTAACATCCGGTCGGCAATCAGCATAGCAGTGCCACCCAAGCTCTCTGTACCTCTGGCTAATATAGAACCTATAACTTATCTCTGGACTTTTATTTCTACATCCTTGTGCAAGAAAGGATTATCAAGGTTGTTGTAGCTTCACATGACAACCATACATGGTGCAGTCAGTGTATTAAAGCCAGGAGATACGAGCCAAGACCGGATTCTCAGCCAGCCATCTTGCAAGACCTCGCCTCTCCAGCCGTGGATATATAATTGTGCAGTGCTTTATAGTGCAGTGAAGTGCTTAAGAGTGTAGTGCAGTGCCTTTATTATGTGTCCCATGTCATTTGTGCCCATTCCCGACTTGCTGTGAGGGTTATAGCTGCTGAAACACAGGTGGACAAGAGCGAGGAGTAGCATACCCTCCCCCTCTAATGTCTCCAGCAACACTAAAGCTACCACCCCTCACGCCCTCCAGCTGTGCCGGTACATGCGCGCACAGACACACGCACATCGCTGCCAAGTCAACGCGGTGTTGCCAAGCCTACCGCACTCACTCACTCACTCACTCTAGCACAGATAATTTCTCACACTATTAAATAAACTGTTCCAGTTGTACTGCACATTTTCATCGTCCCTGCAAGACTACAGTGTGGAGATGAGCAGATTCATGGGGAGCCCAGAGACACCCCACACGACCACACTGGGGAGGGAGATAATGGTGGAGCTACTGGTGGAGATAATGATGGAGATACTGTTGAAGTTGCTGGTACGGGGTACCAGTCAGTTCATTCCACTCCAACCTCTCCTCTCACCACCCCTCATTTTACTCCACCTCCCCAACCTCCCCCCACTTTACCTCCCTTACACTATAGGGGGATGCCACCCCTGTCACCACACCCTGCAAGTCTACAACCTACCACAAGTGCAGACCTCCTTCAGCTCATACAGTATATGGAGCAATGCAGACAACGGGACAACTATACCAGAAAACAGGAGGAGGACCGCAGAAGATGGGAAGAGGAACAACGACGACAGGAGGAGGAAACCAGACGACAAATGGAGGAGGACCACAGGAGACAGGTGGACGATGCGAAGTTCTCCGCCCTTGTCCAGGCTCTGGCCCAAATTACCCCACCTGCCGCCTCTCCTACACCCACCTCACCGGGGACAACACCCCATTCCACAACATCCTCCACCCCTACAGCTCCACCACCACCACAGAAGGCTATCATCCAGAACCCGCCGCCCCTTCGTGCTGATGCCACCTTCCAGGTTTTCAGAGCATGGAGGCGTCGGTGGGACGATTACTCTATTATGGTAAATTTATCTAAACTACCGAGGGAGAATCAACTGATCCAGATGCGGATGTGCTTAACCCTGGAGACACAGCGGCTTTTGGAGCACACCTTAAGCATACCCCCTGACACCGACAAGACCGTTGACACAGTCTTCGATGCACTTCATGAGCACATCAAGAATTCTTGCAATGAAGCTCTCCGTCGCAGGGACCTGTTCAGTTGCAAGCAAAAACAGGGCGAGTCATTCAACAACTTCTACGTCCGCCTCTGCCACATCGCTGAAGAAATTGACGTCTGCCCAGGGAACTCTTCAGCCTGCAGGGAGACCCAACTCAAGATGGTCATTCTGATGGGCATACACGACGAAGAACTTGTACAGAAGCTGCTTTCCCTCGACGCCACCCCTTCATTACAGGACATCGTCAACACTTGCCGTTCCTACGAGGCCACTCGAAGCGCTACGTCAGCCATACGTGCCCCACCGTCCCAGGTTAATGCCGTGTCAGCGTACAAGTAGAACAAGCAAGTTAAGCAACGCGACAAGTTCTCCACATCGCAACAGTCCTTGGCGTCGGCTGCCGCCTGCCAGCGTTGTGCTCGCTGGCACGACAAGAACAAGTGCCCGGCTGAAGACTACACCTGCACTAACTGTGGCCGGCGTGGTCATAAGCCTAGGACTCCTGCTTGCCCTGCTACCACCGCCCAGTGTCGTCGCTGCAACCATATGGGCCACTACGACTGCAGATCTTTGAAGAAGCCCGCCAGTCAGGCCAACTCCACACAGGACAACGACGCTTCCTCCCACAACAAGTCTACAGCAAAGAAGACCACAAGTTGCCGACGTGTGGGATCACCTGTTCAGGCACCCACACTGACATCCGTGAGTCTCACCTACAGCGGCACCACAAGAAAACTCCACATGCTTCCAGACACAGGTGCAGACATCACAGTGATCGGCTGACGACACCTCGACATACTTCGGATTCCTCTCAGCAGCCTACGACCTCCGCCTCCGACAACAACGCTCAACGCGGATGGCTCTGCAATGGCTCCTGCTTTGGGAACGTTTCATGCACAACTCACCATCAGCAAACACTCCTGTTCGGCCACAATCCAAGTCCGCGAGGGTGTTCAGACGCCGCTTCTGTCCAAACGCCACTGTCAAGCATTGGCCATTATCTCAGCGAAATTCCCCAAGCCAATTCTACAGGTCAAACACATCAACAGGTGTAAGGAGCTACCCTTCACAGCCACCACATCACCTGCACAGGCTAACCCTGCTAAAGTCGGAGCGAACAAGGACTTCCCGACACCAGCCAACATCACCGACCTTCGCTCCTTCATGGGTTTGGTGAACCAGCTGGCGGAGTTCACCCCCGACATCGCCACTGCCGCTCAGCCCCTGCGCCCCCTGATGAGCCCGAAGCGGTCGTTTATGTGGACCGCTGACCATGATGAGGCTTTCCGCCGGGTCAAGGCTGCCCTGCTCAGGCCACCCGTCCTGGCCCCATTCGACCCTTCCCTACCAGTGATTCTACAAACTGATGCGTCCCGCCTCAACGGTATTGGATACGCCCTCCTACAGGATCATGGCAACAACCGTCTCCGCTTAGTTCAGTGTGGCTCGAGGTTCCTAAGCGACCCCAAGTCCCGCTATGCCACCATTGAGCTGGAGATGCTAGCTGTGTTCTGGGCCATGTCCAAGTGCAAGTTCTACCTCATCGGACTGCAACACTTCACCCTCATGACGGACCATCGCCCCCTCATCCCCATCTTCAACAACTACACCCTTGATGCGGTTGAAAATCCCCGCCTCCAACGTCTGAAGGAGAAAGTCGCACCTTACCTCTTCACAGCCGTCTGGCGCGCTGGCAGGTTGCTCTGCATCCCTGATGCGTTGTCACGGGCCCCTGTCAGCCACCCGACGCCAGAGGATGAGTTAGCATGTGCCGACGCCACGGTTCACCTCAGGTCCCTCGTGACTGTCAACGCCGCCGCCACCGACGTCAACTCTCCTTCACAGGACGCAGACAGGATTCTCCAGGAATTCCGAGACGCAGCCAGAGCAGATCCTGTGTACATCCGCCTGCGTGAGTGCGTTACTTCGGGTTTCCCCACCAACCGCTACGACCTGCACAACTCTCTACTCCCATTCTGGAAACTCCGAGACTACCTGTCAGCAGATGGTGAACTCGTCCTGTACGGAGCGAGGGTTGTGGTTCCTGAAGCCCTCCGCCACCGCACCTTGGCTTGCCTGCATGATAGTCACATAGGCATGGAGGCCACTAAGCGTAGGGCACGACAGGCTGTCTTTTGGCCTGGCATCAACTCGGACATCGCCAACACAGTTCAAGCTTGTGAGCCGTGTCAGGTCTTACAGCATAGTCAGCAGCAGGAACCCATGATCAACGACCACAACCCAACTAGGCCTTTCGAGTCTGTTTCAGCCGACTTCTTCGCTGTGGCGGGGATATCCTTCCTCGTCGTAACAGACCGACTCTCAGGCTGGCCCGTTGTCGTACCCTGCAAAGGAGATACTACCGCTTCAAACACCATCAGGATCTTCTGCCGCTACTTCAGGGAAGTTGGTGTACCCCTCCGCCTACGTACAGATGGAGGCCCACAGTTTACTAGCCGTGAGTTCCGGGACTTCATGGAGCGTTGGGGAGTCAATCAATTGGTCTCTTCCCCACACTACCCACAATCCAACGGTCATGCCGAGTCTGCCGTCAAGTCCGTCAAACACCTCATACTGAAGACGGCTCCCTCAGGCAACATCGACTGTAAGGACTTTGACCGTGGACTGTTGGAGCTCCGCAACACCCCGAACTTCACAGGCCGCTCCCCGGCACAAATCCTGTATGGCCACCCACTACGGTCTTGTGTCCCTGCTCATCCCCAGTCCTTTGCAGCAGAGTGGCAAGCCAAGGCCGAGGACTGTGACCGCCGTGCAGCCGCCCACAATGCGCTGGTGTAGAGAAAATTTGACCAGCACGCACGCCCCCTTCCCAGGTTGAGAGTCGGCACCACAGTGCGGATCCAAGACCCGACTTCTCACCGCTGGGACAAGGTTGGGGTCGTCATGGGCTGCGGCAGGTCCTGGGATTATGAGGTTCGTCTCCCCAGTGGTAAGATATATTGGCGGAACCGTCGCTTCCTCCGCCCAGTGAATTCCCCTGGTGTTGAACCCCTCCCCCATAACCCTGAGATCCCTGTGTCTTGCACGGACCCAGAAAGAGAGTCCTTCACTTCCCCCATGGCCCCACGTAGGTCTCAAAGGCTCCTACAAAAAGAGTCAGCTCGACAACGTCTTGCGAGCTTGAAGGGGGAGGGAGGTGTTGATATTGGTTATGTGCACACACAACATATATACAGAGTGTACACATGCCTTAATCATATTGCAACATACACACATGTACTTTCAGGGCAATACTATCATTGTTTAATATCCCATGATAATATACCGTACTCTGTAGTATCGGCAGCGTTGCACAAAATATATCCGGCACTGCTGCACATGTTTTCATCAGTAACATCCGGTCGGCACTCAGCATAGCAGTGCCATCCAAGCTCTCTGTACCTCTGGCTAATATAGAACCTATAAACTTATCTCTGGACTTTTATTCTACATCCTTGTGCAAGAAAGGATTATCAAGGTTGTTGTAGCTTCACATGACAACCATACAGAAGTGGTGTCTCTTGGACGGGATATACTGTCGGAAGTGCAGCCTACCACGGAACAGGACCAGAGACTCGTCGAGGCACATCTTCTGGAAAGGAATCAGGTAGGTAGTGAACCGATGACGTATGATGTCATACAGCTTCCTGATCTTCCATAGTGTGTCGGTAAGGTGGACATGCATGTTGTTGGTCAGGTGGAGATAGGAACCCATCTGTACCTCGCCAAAGGCAGGACAATCTGGCTCAAAATCAGCCCCATCTGTCCACACAAACAGGTCGGATGCTGATGCTCGAGCACGTGCAGGTGCAGCAGGCACACGCCCTGGACGCCCTGGCACACGCCCTTGGCCACGCGGACGCCCTGCACGCCCACGCCCACGCCCAGGGGCAGCGGCGTCGGCAGACTGACCACGTCCACGACCTCGCCCTCGGGGCTCGTCTTGTCGGGACTTCCTCTTCCTCTTCCTGTTCCTCTTCCTCTTCCTCTTCCTCCTCAGGCGCCATCAGGTCATCTGGGGCAATGTTGGGGTCGTCAGCATCCTCTTCAGGAGACAATTTGGGTGAAGAAGTGACCGGGCGTCGGAGGCGTAGGGCGCGGGAGGTTCAACAATGGGAGTCTCGGCCTCGGGAGATGGGCTCCTATTGCGGCAAGCCGAGGGCTTCTCCGCATCAAATAATGCTCTGCGGTGTGTTGAGGGCTGTGGCACACTACTAATAACACTTGAAGAGGCCCTCTGCTCATCCTGAAGGAGAGATGAAGCCGAGGGCTGTGGGTGACCCACGCGGCGTCCAGGGTCAAGGCGTCGGGACAAAGGAAATGCGGGTGGTTGCTAGACCAGGGTCGGCGTCACTATCACTGTCCTCCGCTTCCCTAGCCTTTTCTGCTGCTGCCCTGTGTGCTTTTTTAGCTGCACTTTTCACCAAAGATTTTTTATACAAATATTTGCCCACTTTCAAGAACATATGGGCAGGCAAAGGGGAAGGTCCTGGGCTAGGGCTAGGCCTAGGCTGACCTAGCAAAGATGGCGAGGGGGTAGGCCTAGGTTCTAGCACACTTGGAAGTTCAATAGCACCTTCCTGAAACACTTCCACATCAGGATCATCACTACTGTCTCCCCCCTCAAATAAATCCACATTATCGTCGTCTCCAAAGCCAACGAAATCGTCATCTTTGCTTGCACTTATAAATTGTTCTTTGTCCACCAAGCTTTTGCCCCTGCTCTCTTCAATATCAAAAAGTTCTCACTGTATAGCACTATCACTCAACAAACGCTTCACTTTCTTTTGTTGAGCTTTCTTCTCGGTTGCAACAGGCGTCGAAGTTGCGAGCGGGGTAGCAGTGGGGCGCGCGGGAGGTTGCACCGAATCGGACGCGTCGGAATTCATTTTCTCACTATAACTCGCTATGGCGGCCACGTAGGAACTGATAACGGTAGTAGTTGAGGCTTGGTGGCGCTGCGATCGCCCCTGCAAAGTAAAATTTGGCCGCGCGAATTTTGAAGCACGCTTTCAAGCACAGGGATTTTTTAAGGACACCCGGGCTCCGGCCCATCTGCCGCACTGTCATTTTAACCCCTTCAGACTCATATGATGCAGAGGTTTCCAGATTAGCAATAAGAAATAGAGTTCTCTCACTCTTATAAGTACCTCTCCAAAATTAGTTTTCTGCCCACAGCTAACTCAAAGACAACTGCAGAGGTCGAATTAACTAAACTAAAGGTTTCTAAATACCCCTGATGGTAACAAAGGCTTTAAAGTATCCCTAATAGGCTCAAAATCGCGTCACATGTCGGAGAGGGTTAAAATGCTGCCCGGGCTGGAAGGTTTAAAGTAAGTTTATTTGCACTTACCCAATTATTTACATTGATTAGATTATCATTAACTAAATCAATAAGTACATGCAGATTACGGTGACTGGTGAACAAAGTGCTGTCATCAGCATATACCATGTATTTAAAATGTCTACTATAATTAATTAGATCATTAATATAGAGTACAACAATTTATGAGCCCATTATGGATCCTTCGAGCACTCCGTATGATATAATTTTCTAAGCAGTTGTACTGTCCTTGAACTCTACAAACTGTGACCTATTTTGCAAATATGCAATAAACCATTTGTTAGGGGTACTGTACCTCTTATACCATAATGTTTTAGTTTTTCTATTAATATTTGGTGGTTAACAGTGTCAAATGCTTTAGACAAATCAAGAAAAATACCAATAGTGTAATCTCTGGCATCAAAAGAATGTAATATATATCATCTTTAAATTATGTTAGGGCGGATTATGTTGATCGCCCCTCACGGGCCCCTACTGGGCCTCAGTGATGATGTTATTCCAAGTGCAGACATTTGTAACCCTATTATACATTATCTGTTCAAGAATTTTGCTCAGACAGTGGTGTTGATAGAGTATGGTGTGTGCTGTTGATATAAAGTGTGATAATTATATGGGCTGGTAACCAAAAACGTTGTGATGCATAATATTAGAGGACTATTATTGTTGGTGGTAGGAAGGTATGATATGTTGTATGATATGGTATGAGCATGATGATATGCAATGATAAGATGGTGACCTATTAGTTGGATGTATTATGGTGTATGAAGTAATAATTATGAATGCCGGATATGTAATGTTCAATGATTGTGTGGGACAGGTATCGCTATTGCTCAGGTTGGGGATAGTGTGATGCAAGTGGAATACATTAATTGATAGATGGATACGTTGATAGCATATCTAACGCATTGAATGTTTTATATTTTATATAAATGTTTATAATCAAATATACAACGGTCAAAATAATCTGATCTGTATTGGCCGAATGATCATTAGGGTAATTGGTATGTGATAGTTTTGGTACTGCTCTTGGTTTGCAAGTGTTTTGTTTTTATTTCATTTTGTTTTTCTATTGTCAAGATGTAATGTGGTGTATATTATTCATCTTTGTAATGTGAGGAAACTAGTTGTGATGCTCATTCCCATGCCTAACAATCCTAACCAGCCGTACCCCCCCCCCCAATCCAATCCACGCGACCTATTGAAATCATTATCGATTTAGAACAGTAATGGATAATAATCTTCATGGCCCAAACATTTGACCGTGGGATCCACACACCTGTTCTTCTTCTTCTGGGGTCGGCCGACGAGCAAATAAACAAAGTTGTGGTATGTGGACTCTGAAATTGTATAGGGAAGGGAATAATAAAGATACACATTTACAATAGAAGCACTTGTCCACTCGTCTGGAAGGTCCTCTGAGTAAGGTACGAATAAATAAAAAACACCCATAAATGAATATACACTATATATATATATATGTTACGGTCTTTTTGAAAAGTGGCCTTTTTGCAAAATGACCGGGAGCTTTGCAAAATGACCAAAAACCTAGCCTTTATGTAAAATGACACTTAATGTCTGGCCCTTTTGCAAAATGTTCAGCATATTGGCCTTTTTGTAAAAATTACCTGGCCTGGCATTTAAAAAGGATACCTAAATAATGTAACATTAACAATATTTTTTTAGGTTAGGTTAGGTTAGACGTTTGGTGTCATTTTGCAAAAGGGCACAGGTAATTTTACAAAAAGGCCAATATGATGGACATTTTGCAAATGGGCCAGACATTAAGTGTCATTTTACAAAAAGTCTCGGTTTTTGGTCATTTTGCAAAGCTCCCGGTCATTTCGCAAAAAGGCCACTTTTTCTAAAAGGCCGTAACATAATTATATACAAATACTGTGTATATATATATATATATATATATATATATATATATATATATATATACAACTCCAGGATACCCTTAATTATCTCACTTAAAATATCCAGATAATACACCCAGTCACAACTAGCTACTCAATATCCAGATAATACACCCAGTCACAACTAGCTACTCAATATCCAGATAATACACCCAGTCACAACTAGCTACTCAATATCCAGATAATACACCCAGTCACAACTAGCTACTCAATATCCAGATAATACACCCAGTCACAACTAGCTACTCAATATCCAGATAATACACCCAGTCACAACTAGCTACTCAATATCCAGATAACACCCAGTCACAACTAGCTACTCAATATCCAGATAATACACCCAGTCACAACTAGCTACTCAATATCCAGATAATACACCCAGTCACAACTACTGTAGCTACTCAATAAATACTGCTTGTTCAACCAGTTATCCTTGGAGCAGTTATAATATCATCCACACAATCACCATACAAGAACAAGATAGTCAGGTAAAGGTAAAGACTGTAGTTAAAATTGAGTTGTATTATAAACTTGAACCACCACCAACCCTTAACGGGCCCAAACCACACCTATACTGACCGTGCTCAAAGTAACACCAAAATGAATAGCCCATATACATCACTCATGAATAAATGTCCAAACCCCATAATTATTGAGAGTGAACCATTATTTTATATTATACTGAAACCTTGCGAGATGCACTACGTCTACTCCTACGACACACACACACACACACAACACACACTCACGCACACAGGCTTGCTGATAATGAAAGTAATACGAGAACAGGAAATGTGGCGAGCAAATGAACGGGAAATTGATAATGATGAGAAGAGCCACCGGGACCTGATAATACTGTGAGATTGATATATAGATAGACAGATAAGGGGAGAGAGTGAGAGTGAAAGTGAGAGAATGGAAGATAATAGAACACACAGACACACACAGTAAGAGGGACAAAACTGGGGAAGGATGAGATAGTGGCAGGAAAAAGGGAAGACAATAAAGGAATGTTAAGAAAGGAATTGAGGTTGAAAATGTATATAGATTGTGAAAAGAACCGAGCAAAAACGAAGAAAGAAGATATAAATTACTGATATAAGTTAAGGAAAACAAATAAGGAAGTTAAAGATACACATTAACAAAAAGAAACAAAAAAACACTGGAAAAGCAAAGCCAAGACAAGTTAATTATCTTTCAAAATGCATACTATTTGAACGTAGCCTATTCAGAACAAAAGTAAACGAAATGGTAAAATAAATTAGCTACCGGTATCAATAATATAACTTTTTGTTCTCACAATAATTTTGTTATTTTTCTCGAACACAGACACGCCCACTAGTACTTTTAACACTTACATTGCGGGCACATTTATGATATTTTCGCCTTATTAGGGCTCAGTCAGGCACTCCTGATTGATTAAGCTAGTGTCTGAATGAAATTAAAAGTATTCAGCCAAAAACTAGAAGAAA
Organism: Paralithodes platypus; assembly: GCA_032716605.1. Lineage (NCBI taxonomy): Eukaryota > Metazoa > Arthropoda > Malacostraca > Decapoda > Lithodidae > Paralithodes > Paralithodes platypus. Next base: position 56,481,219 of record CM064523.1, on the reverse strand, counting down.
ATAGCTTCAAAATTACATCAAAACGACCTTCGTAGCTCGCGGGCTTCACCCGCAGCGCTACCATAGACATTCCCTAAAATAAGCAATTATCGCTAATATCGCGCTACATTTGCCTTTGGCAGCGCTGTATATCTAGCGAGAGTATGGCTCATATTCCTCAGGCCACCGGCCGGCTGGCTAGAAGGACGGGTGGCCTGTTGCACTCCCGCTCCCTCACACTCCATTCTACAAGCTTTAAGAGGCTTTAAAAGCTTGTAAATTGCTGTAAATTGCCATGACGTTCCGGAACGTCTCCCGCAGTCAATGGGTTAAACAAGTAATATAATTATTATACTCGCTCACTTCCATCACCTTCCTCTATACAAACACAAAACACTTGACCCATCGTATTCCCCCCGCCTCTCCACAAACACCCTTGGTCTTTACATTAGGATATTTAAGTGGCCACTATGCCGAACACTTTAATGTGGTCCGATTGTGTTTTGTCCTCTTTTATTTGGAGTTTAATTTTAAAATGTAAAATTACGTGCAGTTATATCCAAACAGGCGTCATATAATTCATGAATATTTCCTAATACCTTTCTGTCCGAGTCCGAGTGCTTCGTGAACTTTAGTGCGAATTACCTTGGTAGTGTTGGATTTAAACGAGGCTGTTTCCCATTTTCTTTAGCTCTGTTTTAGGTTATGCTACTTATTCCTTTCGGGCTAACAGCTTCTGGCGGAGTTAATTATTTTGAAGGAGGAGGAGGAGTAGCAAGACAGACTGTTACAATGAATAGTTAGTGTTTCAAGGGCCTTCTGGTCCATTCCACGGATATATTATAGGATAATATGATATACTATACTGTATAGTGCAGTAGTTTCATTGTAGAGAGCTGAACACTTATTATTATTTCTTAAGCTGTTCGACTGAAAAACTATTTTCAATTCTGAGAAAGAAAGAGAGAGAGGAGAGAGTGTGTTTGATAGTGCGTGGTGTTGTGTTACAACCTGGACAGATGCCCTGGACGGAGTCATCCAGCCTCTTCTGTTAACTCAGAAGTGGTTTTGTGTTACGCAGTGTTCCATAATGTGTTTGATAGTGCGTGGTGTTGTGTTACAATCTGGACAGGTGTCCTGTGCTCTCTCTCTCTCGCTCTCCTCGCGTGCCATGCCGAATAAAATCAATCACTAGGGAAGCATGGAGAGAGAGAGAGAGAGAGTCAGTTGAGTGAATCATGTACTGTATTGGTTCACTGGATGCATGGTTTGTTGAGTGAATAACTGTGGGAAAGACTGACTGAGTGAGAAGTGGATATAGGTTAACAATTGATTAGTTGATCGATAAACAAGTGAATGAACAGATCAGAGAGTCCCTGAAAATTATTGAATTATAGCTATTACAAATAGTTTAAAGGATATCTGAGTGTAAATTAAGAATGGCAATAGATTAATGAGTGGAAAATGAATGGGTGGATCATCGAGTGTATGATAGTGATAAGTTTACGACACAAACAAAATACATTAGGTGATTATTTTAATACGAGTTGTTGAGATCACAGTCAGTGTACATAAGAATGAATACGTGAGTGACTGATTCAGGTTACATATGCCAAAGTGGATCATTGAGTGAGAGTAAAGGTGTGATCAAGGAAGTGGATCGGCAAATGGACTAGGTAGTGTATGAAGGAGGGGATCAGTAAGAACAATGTATTCGGATCAACAAATAAACAATGCGCCCAATAGCAAACAGACAACGACAGAAACTTAACCCAGGTGAGGAGTATGTTCGGACGGGAATGACAACGACAATTTATAATATAGTTTATAATATGGACCAGCTGCAACAAGGTCGAGGGGTGGTTGGCACTGATTGACCGTGCTGAATTGTTCAGTCTGGAATCGAACAAGCTTTTGCATAAATAATATAGAAAACAACAAACTGAAGCCAACTCTCTCAATATCTCTCTTTCTCACACACACACACACACACACACACACACACACACACACACACACATCAAACAAATATAAAAGAGAACAATACAGTACTCACTAGTTCGTCTGCTGCCAACACTGATAATGAACGTACCTGGAAGGACTACACATATTAAAGCAAATATTTACATGTTATCATATGCACCCATTAATATATATTTATGACAGACAATGATCGACTGAGGAGTTAAGGAATGTATTGATATAGGTATCGCTATATTGCACAATATGTTTTGCTCTATTATCCTATTGCTGGTGTTAGTTACGCAGAGGATTCATGTTCACAATTATACAATATGTTTTGAGCTAACTTTGTACACACATTTATAGCGGGTAATGTGTGTCTTAAATCTGTCAACAGCTAAAGTCGTAAACATAATTAGTTTCCCAAACTTATTGCTATCATATTTTGTACATTTCCACATTATATACGATATCTGTAAATATATTGTATAATGTATATACAGTAGTACCAATAAATCATATATTTAATACGTAGTATTATACTTTAATACCGAAATATGCAACAATTGTAAATCATACTCACACACAAATTAAGTCGCGATGTATTATAGATAAAACGCGATGCAACAGAAATAAAGAGAAAACACTTATCGAGTGCCTGTGTTCAACTAGGGTGAACAAATGTAGAGCTTTTGTTGCGACAAGGCTAGGTTGTAACAGAGTTTACACTGCAATGATTGTCAGTCGGACTGTGAGGTGTACATAACATTGTAACCTGGGAAATTGTAAAGGTAACGATTGAGGAAAAAAAGTGAAAGCGGGTGGAGAGGTTTTGAAAAGAGCTTAGTGAGAGAGAGAGAGTTATTACTGGAACCGGATTTGGTATGACTGGACGAATAATTTATTGTGCTTGATATTTTCTATTATGTGCGATTCTTTATGTACGTTTGGTGAGTTTCTAATAGGTATGCATATACGAGTAAGAGTAACTGATTGATTTAATTGATTGATTGAATGTGATGACGGAGATATGTGAGTGTGAGTGTGGATAATGATATTGTATGTTTATATTAAACAAATCGTTGCAATAAGTAACATTTCAATAAATTGTATTTTCTGATCATCTCAGGATGAAAGTCATTATCATTAATTACACACACATGAATACACAATCAGCATCAGTATTATCACTAAACATGAACACCACACTTCCTTCTTCCACACCAATTTTGTCTTTTTACAAAAATTATTATCATTAGCCCAGCCTCGGAGTCCATTTATCTGCCCTATCTCCTATTCTGTTTTTAATTTTCATAAATGATCTTTTCAACTGTACCTCCAGTCCCATCCATTCATATGCAGGCGGCTCTACCTTACACTACTCAATACATTTTCCAGAACGCCCCAGCCAGCAATCTCTCAAAGACAAACGTAATGAAGTGATAAAACACTTATCTTCTGATATAACTATTTCCAATTGGGGCAGATAAAACCTTGTTGCCTTTAATGCTTCCAAAACCCAATTTCTCCATCTATCTACCCGTCCGGAACTCCCAGCGGACTATCCCTTATTCATAAAAAATACAAAAATAAATCCTTCATCGTCTCTCAATATTCTTGGTGTCTCTGTTTCTTCTGCTCTCACTTGGAAGGACCATATTACCAGTCTTGCTAAAGCAGCCTCCCAGAAGCTGGGTGTGCTCAACCGCCTCGAGGGGTTCTTTACCCCTGAACAGCTTTTTGCTCTGTACAGGGGCACAGTGCATCCTTGTATTGAGTATTGTTCACATGTGTGGGGAGAATCCTCCCACACCGCACTCCTACACAAAGTAGAAAGGAAGGCCTTTTGTATAATTAATTCCCGCCCACTCACCAATTCTCTGCAAACTATCTCTCTTCGCCGCAATGTTGCATCTCTCTCGCTATTCTATCGCTACTACAATAATCAGTGTTCCTCAGAGCTCTCCCAGTGTACACCACCTCCTCTTCGTAGGGTACGTGGTACCCATCTTGCAACACAATCCCACCCCTACTCGGTGCAACTCTCCAACCAAAGAGTGAAACGTTATTCTCAGACTTTCTTCTATTCAAAAGCTGAGCTCTGGAACTCTCTCCCAGAATCAGTCTTTCCCTCCTCCTATAACTTAAATTGCTTCAAACTCCGTGTGTCCAGGCATTTTGGCTCGAACGTCCCTTGATTGTGGCCCTGTCACTCTTTCAACTATGGGGGAGACACTCGCTACAGGCTGCTCTGCCCTTTGTCTCCCTCACTCACATAGAAACAAACATATCAACATAAACAACAATATAATGAAAACACATAATTATATATAAACATTAACCCTTTCATACAAACTGAAATGAGTGACGAAGAATCCTGCCATTTAAAAATACAATACAATACAATAACACATATCAACACCCATCCCTCCCGGTGTCAAATTATAGCTGTCAATAATGGTATAAATAATATACACCTACACCGACACACATCCTGCCAATAACGGCCAGTAATGACGGACAGACAGCTGACAGTGTGAGAGACACCACCAACAGCTGGTTAGGAGAGAGAGAGAGAGAGAGAGAGAGAGAGAGAGAGAGAGAGAGAGAGAGAGAGAGAGAGAGAGTGAGAGAGAGAGATAGTAGAGAACGTACAGGAAGAAGGCAGAAGTGCAGAACTATGGAAAGAAATGTTGATTGTCAACATAAGGCATGAAGGAAGGAAGGCACCTTAATGAGGTCTGTACGGATATATGACTTGTAGTTGGTCCGGTGGAGCTGAAATATATCTTTAAACAGTCAGAGAAAACAGATAGAAAGAATAATAGATATTTACGAGCGGTAAAGAGGGGAGGGGGGGGGGGGGTATTCTTATATAACTGGAGCTAAAATGTTGTTATGTTATGTCCCAAGGCCTTTACAAGAGTTAGGATAATACTTCCGGTTCAGTAAGTTATAAATGCAGAACCACCGGGTATTTTCAGTTGGACACAAAACCAACTAAAATGTGTACTTGATATACTGTACATATAATGGTATCCAACACAAGACCTCCCCTCCACACCTCCACCTTTACTCAGGTACCCTCCACATGGATTATGGTAGGGTATGGACGTATTTGGACGTGTGTATAAGTAAGCCCACGCTAGTGGCTAGTGTACTGGTATACATGGGTGATAAATACATTTGTTCTTGAGCTTGTACGTATATACGTGCGTGTATGCATTTAAATATATTTCCCCCTCGCATTTATTTCACGATTATGAAATTTCCCTCTTCTCTCTCAATCTCCTCAGGCATTCTCGAAATTTCAATTATTTTATATTCTGGTCCCATCCTCTGACATTTTATCTTCGCTCCTCTTGTGACTGATTCGCACATACTATTTTCATATCATATATTTAGTTTTTTCTCATACTCTCTCACTTACACACTTCCACCACCCCTCTCTCGCTCTGGCTTCTGCACATAGGCCTACGCTAAAATGAAAGAGCAACGTCCTCTGAGGCCACACTCTGGGCTAAGAGCTCTCATGAGAGAGAGAGAGAGATTTACGAACACTAAAATAGCTATTTCTATTATTAGATTATTCCTAAAGGTTCAGGAATATTTCATAGGTAGGTCGGTCCTTAGAGATCTGTGACCCATAAAATGTTCTTTCCTTTCACTTAAACATCAGGCTATTCAGTGTACAGTTGGGTGTGAGTACAGGATTTGATTGATATCCAGTATTCGATAAATGTATATAAAATCGTAGTGTTTTACTTAACCTTAAACTGTCTTGATGTAATGGTTAGAGTGTTTAAGATCTGTATGTGGTAACTAAGGTTCAAATCCCGGGAAGATCACATGCTTTCATCAATTTCATTGGGAGGTGTTTAAAGTTGGGAGTTAAATCAATATATTAGATTATTCCTAAAGGTTCAGAAATATTTCATAGCAAGGTCGGTCCTTAGAGATCTGTGCCGTATAAAATGTTCTTTCCTTTCATTTAAACAGTAGGCTGTTCAGTGTGCAGTTGAGGGTGAGGACATGATTAGATTGATATCCAGTATTCGATAAATAGATATAACATCTTAGTCATGTACTTAACCTCTAACCCACTGGACACCATCGATGCGCGTGATGCCTCGCCTATGTATGTAACGAAAAGAACCAGCGCCGCAGCATATGTGACGCAACTTTCGCCCTTATTTACTCTTGTCCTATGGCACCTAGAGGGTTCAGATTTGTATGGGAACTACTGTAGGATCCCGCGGAACAGTGTTGAGGAGGCACTTGCAATACTGGAAGATAGCAATTCGATAATCGTAGCCAAAATATTATGCAGTAAAAGTAGAGATTGAAAGAGAAGTAAGCCATCCACGAAGCCTTAGCCCAGTGTGGTGGCGGTGGTAGGCTGGTGGCAGGATTTTCGTGTGTATGTATGTGTGTTCTCATAGACTCTTTCCTCAACCTCCCCCTCCCCCGACTGATGTATCCCTATGCTTGACAGTATTTTAGGGACTATCACACCCTTGAACACTTATAAGCTGCCTATAAATTATCGCATAATATAAGTGACAGTGACACTTACAATACAATAATCGAAACTGGAATATTATGCAGTAACAGTGGATCAGGGAAAGTGAAAGTAAGCTAGCAACGTAGCCTTTGCCCAATGTGGTGGTGGTGATGTAGCGTGTGTTCATACATGTGCTTTATAATGGCCGGCCATCACCATGATAACCAGGACGCTCGGGAATTTGTATTGTAATCACTAGACTATACACACATTATAGCACTCTACCAACACTCACAAATACTTTCAGTGATAGTTCATGTTATGTTATGCATTGTGGAGACACACAAAGTTACAGAGAGAGTGACAGAGTCATTAAGGAGTACAAAGGAGTACAAAGGAAATCAAGCAACAACAGATCTAGTGACCCTTCTAGGTTGCTTGTCCTCCAAAACACTGAGGATCAAGTGTCCAAACAGTGGTTTAGAGTGGGTAAGGGAACATTGGAAAGGGAATTACTGCCCTGGAACTAATGTCCGTGGCAGGATTAGGAAGTTAGTAGGGGACAGATGGGTTAGTAACTGAGGGGGGGATAAAATAAAGTTATTCATTTACAAACGCAGTCAGTCGCGGGTTTGATGCGAGATATTTGTCTAGGCGGAGTTTAACCCTTAATTAGCGGCGAGCAACATAAGTCGAGTTAAATAAAGCTGGACTATGTGGCGGCGCTCGACATAGGTCGAGTGGCAATTTCAGCACGTAATGTGGCTGAGAGAGAGAGACAAGTGGTGGCAGGAGACTAGCGAGCGTATGACTGCTCCAGACCACCGCGGCGAACCTACTGACACAAATCTCAGCTCCCTCCTCCCTCTCTCACTCGCTACATACTCAATTATATGGGGAAACTACCGAATTACCTGCTTTTTGCACTCGCGTTGCACGGTTATTGCAAGAAAACTATCCATCATACAAGGATCGTTATGGTGTCATTCGAAAGCTCTGTTTATGCCCTTTCAGGGATAGGTACTTGTTTTACGTTCTGGGTCTTATTTAGGCATGAAAATGATCACGTAAACAGCCCTATTTTGGCTAAAAACACCCCGCTGTGCGGTACATATAAATAAACCGCATAGGCCGCTCGTAAGGTGTTAAATGAATCAACGGTGATGCAGTCTATAACGTTTCGGGGAAGCCCATTCCACAAGTTGACAACTCGATTGAAGAAGAAATTCTTAGATTCGTGCGAGTTAAAAGATTTACCAATAATTTTGCAACCGTTTCGGTGGAGGCAGGCTGTCTATACGTTTGTACGTGCATTTTGTTATTCTCCGGGAGCTAGATGGCCACCCATCACCATGGCAATCAGGATGCGTGCGTGGCTTGCCCCACATGATAATCGGGCAGTGTAAATAAGTGTAACTCGAAAACTGGAGGCATGGTACACTCGGATGCCATAGTCTGTAGCCCACTCATAAGAGTTTGTGGGCCCCCTATGTTTTTCTTTGTGCAATTATAACTATCTGGATTGATGTTTGGTTAGAACTTGATTTTAATAAATTAATAGTATATATATTTTTGTAGTTGATGTGTAGACGATATTTTGTTCACAAATTCGTTTCCAGAGATATACTTCCATAATTAGAAATAGGTGAAGTCCATGAATATTTATGAGTGGGCTAGAGACTATGGCATCCGAGTGTACATCAGCTATGCTGCCTCAGCCGACTGTCGTTTGCAGGCGCGGGAGATTTGAAGATGCGCATGACACTCAGTGATGGTGGTGACCCCCTTGCATAATCATATGATTTCATTAATTCTATTGGGAGGTGTTTGGTGTTGGGAGTTAAATTAATAAATTAGATTATTCCTATAGGTTCAGGAACATTTGATAGCAAGGTCGGGCCTTAGAGATCTGTCCCCCATAAAATGTCCTTTCCTTTGACTTAGACATTAGGCTATTCAGTGTGCAGTTGGGTGTGAGTACATGATTATATTGATATCCAGTATTCGAGAAATGGATATACAATCGTAGTCATGTACTTAACCTTTAACTGTCTTGATGGGGTAATGGTTAGAGTGTTTAAGATTTGTATGTTGTAACCAAGGTTCGAATCCCAGGAAGAACACATGATTTCATCAATTTCATAGGGAAGTGTTTGGTGTTGGGAGTGAAACAAATAAATTAGATTATAAACTAATGGAAAAATGGCATTCGAAAGCGCTAAAGTAAAAACAACGAGCGAAGAAAATGGACTAGAGGATAAGTAGTCAAAAATCAGAAGAACCTTTATCAAAATTAATGCAAGAAGGGTAATGAGGAAAAAATAGATAATAAGATGTATTGGTAGATGGAAACAAATATCAATAAGTGCGGGAAGTAAGGATCATATACAAATACAAATATCAATAAGTGCGGGAAGTAAGGATCATATACAAATACAAATATCAATAAGTGCGGGAAGTAAGGATCATATACAAATACAAGTTATATACACAATGGGTCACTAATGAAGGGAATATATTGGAAAGGAGATAATATATGTGGAGAAAATAAAACAATAACACATAAATATTTAGATCACTGCACTAAGTGTTGCTCAGATGCAAATCCAGTGCAATGTTGGGCAAGAATTGAATTTAAAATTATACATAACAACATCAAGACAGTTGTGGACAGTGGTTGCACACAAACACACTATGGCATATACTAGTTCACACAATAATACATAAACCCACAAGGTATACACACAAACAAGATGCATAAATATCAACACGAACATATTATATATATATATATATATATATATATATATATATATATATATATATATATATATATATATATATATATATACTTATACAGTGTATATACCGGTATATATATATATATATATTTATATATATATACACATATATATATATATATATATATATATATATATATATATATATATATACAGTATATATATATAAATTAGAGATGGACCGAATATTCGTTTCGTATTCGTATATGCGAATATTCGCTATGTTTTTCAATATTCGTATTCGTATTCGCATTCGCATTTCCATTCATAGCCATTTGCAAACATGCGAATATTTTCACGAAACCAATAGAAGATATACAAACATGTAGAATATTAAATTTTAAAGTCAAGAGTGTACAAAATATAAATATGTTCTAATATATGACTAGGAACCCCAAAAGGTTCACCAAACCCAAATATACGAAACGTTTGTTGACGTTCTTAAAAAAAAAAAAACAAAAAAAAAACAGCTTGCGTTCGTTGTACGATGTCGGAGACGAATGTTTTTTTATTAAAGCTCTAAGTACCATAGTATGTGAATGTTTTTTAAACTAATGGAACTGAAATTGTGTACCTCAACTTTAAAACCAATCTGATGATCTCTGAACTTTGAAATAATTGTAATAGTTTCGAAATCTGACCGTGTTCGTTATAACGGATGGAATGGTCTTGGTACATGTTACCAATGTAGCGGCTACCGCTAGATCCAGCGAATCACTTCCATCACTTCCATCTAGCGACATCAAGATGTGATGAATTTTAGCGATATTCAAGTTATGTTCCCTATTTTAAGAAATTGTATAGATTTTTCTATTTTTAAAGATTATTCTAGATACTTTAACATTATGTTTTCTAGTGACATACAAGTGTTTAGTGTCTGGTGACTATCTAGCGATTTGCCAATGCTATTCTAGCATACATTTGTGCTTTAGTTTATCATGCATTGTTTAATAAATTTGCCCTATTTCTCCAGAAGACTTCCTACATGATATAGTGTATTGTTCTAGTGATAATTAAATATTATACAGGGCTATTTTAAGTTGGCTGATGATTATGAAACAGTAATATGCTGGACGATGAGAATACTGTATGTAAACATGTCTCGGATATCACTGATAATTTTTGGCATTTTCTGCCAAAAGCCCAATGGCTAATCAGTGGTTGTAACGAAACACACAGCTTTACACATTCACATCGTCATTGGCTTCCGGTAATTAATTTCATAGTAATTTAATTAACGTTTGTTGGTGATATACAAAGAATTACCAGTTATTGAAGGATGACAATTTCATCATTCAAGAAAGATTGAAATATTCGCTATTCGTATTCGAATTCGCGAATTTTACCAACAAAAATTCGCATTCCTATTCGCATTCGCAAATAGTGAACATTGATATTCGTCCTATCTCTAATAAATATATATATATATATATGCAAGACAGTCACAGCAACACGTGAACTTACAGTATATAACTAGCCATTCGAATTAAACAACATGTGACAAGCGTTCAAACAGGACAAGTCTCAAACGGTGTCTTTATACATGTACGGTACTTTGACCACAATACTGATTGGGATAATGTTTCATCATTCGTTTCATGTACATCATATGTTGACCGGTATATAATAGAATCTAGTCTTATTAACCATACAGATAATATCAACATGAATATAAGCAGTGGCATGTACAAGTTAGATAATTTTATTGTCAATTGTATTGTAAACAAATAAAAATGTAGGGTTTTATATATTTGTAATTATATATAAGGTTTTATAACCGATTCAGAGATACAGTACCTTCTGTATTTTAATATTTATACAGTATATTGACTCGATCTTGTTGTCATACTTCGAAACAAATTAATAATATACTGAACCGGTAAATATTAATTAATAATATACTGAACCGGTAAATATTAATTAATAATATACTGAACCGGTAAATATTAATTAATAATATACTGAACCGGTAAATATTAATTAATAATATACTGAACCGGTAAATATTAATTAATAATATACTGAACCGGTAAATATTAATTAATAATATACTGAACCGGTAAATATTAATTAATAATATACTGAACCGGTAAATATTTTATGACGAGATTTTAGCATAATCGAAACCTCAAATAATCCTTTGAGTCTGTTATTGATTAATATCACTCTGTCTTTCCTTTATAGTTGTTTATATTACTTAGTATGAGTTTTTATTTGTTTCGTTTACGTATTTCGCACTTCACAATAATATCACACTGGATATGATCATTCTCTGCCTGTCCTCTGTCCCCTGAAGATGTAACGAAAGCGCTTGGGACACCGTGTTTATTTTCCTTTCTTCCCTGTGGATATTAAGCAATATACTGTATATATATATATATATATATTATTATTATTATGTTCCCTCCACCAAACGACTTTACTCCTAAGCTCAATTAATGAAATCAACAAATACATGTGGCAGCCCAGGGATTCGAAGCTAGGATGCTCACACCGAAATTCAGTGCATTTATCCATTAAGCTACGCAGACAGTTATATATATATATATACATAAATATATATCTTTTCTAATAAAAAATCCAAACTAAATGTTTAATTTTGCCCTTTCTTGACTAAATGGTTTACTGTGTTATTAGTAATTAATGCCAATAACAGTTTAACTTATTTCTAAGAAGTTTGACAATGAAAGCATTTGCATATATACTGAAATCATACATGTTCATGTAGTGTGTGTGTGTGTATTTGTGGCCTTAATATGTTGACCATTATGTTCTCTATTTGTATTGTACACAAAAAGAGAGAGAGATAAAGTGAAAGTGTGTGAGTGAGTGAGAATTGGTTAGTGGGAACGAAAGTAAATTATAATAAGATATAATAGATGGAAGAGACTTAATGAAATAATCTAAGCCAAAATAAACATAACGGATTTAGCTACAAGAAACAGTAAAGAGAAAAAGCCCCATAATGTTCTCTTTTCCTGCCAGATAACAGTGTACTACGAAAAATAAACTCACTGCCGGTTTACAGATGAAGAGTGGAGGGGGGACTGGGGGAGGGGCGGGGGATGTGGGAAACATTGGTCGATATAATAATATAAACAAATAAGGAGTATTGAAGTTGAACATTAACAACATGATTGATAAATACACGGTGGATTTCGACAACACTACTGTAAGGAGTAATTCAAATGACTAAACTAGTACAAAACAATGTCCATCATAGATAACATTTCACATATAACAAGGAAAGGAAAAACAGACAAATAAATAAATAGGTAAAGACGAAAGTCGAATAATGGGAAAATCGATTAACATAAATCAACATCTATGAGTCATATAACTCATGACATAAAGTAGAATTACATATGAACTTTGAATTCCAATTAAATATCGTTAGTAGAAACATTAAAATTATTATTATTTACTCAAACTACTGGAAAAAATGCAATGCAGGTAATCACAGAAATGGCGATGCTATTTACGGTCATTAATTCATTAAATGCTTAGTGTTAAAGGATAAACGGTTCCCTTTCAAATGTCATCCATTATTTTTATACCAAATGCATTATACATTTGACACAACCCATTGCCACGGTAAAATACACAAAACAAATATTTATCAAATGTATGCAGTCATCTCATGTAATATTCACGTGAAGTAATATGTAGGTAGTGTAATAAAAGCATCACACAAATATCATACGCTGGATAATGGATATATATATATTAATATCACAAAAAGCTATCCAAAATAAATTAGCATTTCCCACCGAAAATCAAAAGGAAAAAATATTTTTCGCCATACTGATATGGCCGTTGGAGCTTATCATTAACAGTATATTATTATATAGGCACAATTTTGTTATTTATGTTTACAGGAATCATGTTTTATAGTTTGGTGTTATGCAGGAACTGTCAGGCGGAGGTTGAATATTACTTCCCTTTCAAGTGATCTTATGAGCTTAACAAAACTGGAGAATAAATTAGTCATATTCTGTTCTGTCTATTTTTCTTTTTATTATAGAATAGGGGTCTCGAAATCGATCTGGACGCCCAGCAAGAGCTCCAATCTAGTGTTATTTTATGAATCGGTTTCTGACTAACATATTGTATCATGGCCTAGCGGCACAGGTGCAATGTGTTTGCATTCGCGGTCCGAAGCTGATGCGACCCAAGTACATACTCGATACGATGTTCCTCGGTGGTGATATATGGAATAACTGGCTGTTATTCTGCTGCTGTTCCCGCCCAACCATCGTTCCGCACGCACCTACAGTACGCTGCCACCATCATGGGACCCTACGGCGAAACGTTACACAGCGAACGCTGGGCATAGCGTAGTGAACGAGGGTGCATCGTAACTATGTCCCTGATATATAACCTACCATGTTTCTGCTGAAGTGCCACCCTGTGACTATTGCAGCCAAGTGTCGGGGCAACTCGCAATGTGGACGCAACCTGATCCCCGCCGCCTTTGCGATTATCTCAGGGACACGCAACATTTGTTGACCTGAGTGACCAGCATTGTAACCAAAGTTGCAACTAATGCCCCGATGATCAGACCACCTACCCCATTGATCGCAATGACCACAGAGCATATTGCAACATGTGCCCCGTAGGTTGCTGCCTTCAATATATGAGCATGTCTGTTGCTGTTTATCTTGCGTGTGGTGCGACCCTTGGGGTGATTGCTATGACTGTCCGGGCGTAAGTTGCACAAATCGGGTCATTTATAGTGACAGCAACATAATGTCACACGGAGCTGGGAACCGCTGCACCAGTTTTGAGTATGCTAAAAATGATCGCAGCCTAGTGTGACCCGTTATGACCTCCTGTGTGTTCTACACAATCGTCGTGCTCATATCAGCAACCAAGTATGTTATCTGTCTATGAATTGTGAAAATTCAAGGATTGCAGGAGGTCACAGGGCGACGTCACATATGTGTGATAGGAGCTTTACAGTACTCTCTTTTATATTAATATGTAGGTTAACCTCTTCAATATTATGACATGATTGCCTGGCTAAACTTAAATATTTACTCTCAGAATTGGAAAAATTACAATGAATCAGAGAGATATAAACTACCTCAAGCAACCATCTACTCTGACACCTACTCTTCAATCCTGTCACCTAATCAACCATCTGTCATTCACTCACTCATCTTGTCATAAACATATCCATTCAATCATCCATTCTTCCATCTTGTCAACCACTGGACCACGGTATCACCCACCTTTCCGTCGTACCGTCCATTCCTCCGCCTCTACCCATCTCTTCTATCTCAGTGGATCAGCTCTTTTACTCTCTGTCGAGTCCGGCTTCGTCTCTCACTTCCTTCCGTCGGACAGTCGCGGTCGTTAGTGCAAGTTATTTCTCTCTCTCTCTCTCTCCCTCTCATACGCAAACACAGTAAGCTTCCTCATGAACACAGTCTCGGAAGCTGTATAATGATGGAAGCTGAGATAATAACATAACAGTTGGTGTTGCAGGAGGCCATTTGTAAGACAAGCTTATCAGTATTGCGGTAAACGGACGAGTGGTTTGTGACAACGAAAAGTGCACAAAAACTGTTTCGGTACAGCTTGCCCTTGAAGATAATAATTTCAGAGCTACGTTTATCTTCCCTAATTATGAATCGTTAGATTAGAAAAAGTAGTACACTTCTAAATAATTATGAGGGATATGATTATTGTTAATGCTGGAAAGATCTACGGATTAGTCTAGCCCAATCAAAGTCAGTTAGACATTACTCTAATACCTGTAACTAAGAACACTAGTCAACCAGACGATTAATATGTTTGCCTGTACTACTAATTCACTTACACACATAGCTGGACTAACATTCTTGTTTGCTGTGTGGTTATTGTCCTGAGTGGTTTACTGCATTTAGTCGTTAGGGAAACGGAAGGGTAGTAAGCGCAGATGGTCAACAATAATTCAAGTTAAACCGGTGACAGATGTCAAAGATTACCGGTCAGTTTCGATTGCAGTTTTTCTATGTTTCACCAAAATGTCATTTGAGTAATACAACAAATATATAATTAATTGCTGAGAAGCTCCTCAAAAAATACATTATGATTCACCAGTTTGAAAATCAAAACAAAATGGGATACATTTTTTCTTTTATAAGTGGAAAGAAAATGTTTAGACATAATCACAATCTTAAATTCTGTATATTTCTTCCTCACTCTCCCTTCAGGGGGTATCCCACTGTGCGACTTTTCGATGGCGAATGTCCTGCGATAGAAGATTTTTTCTATGTCCGTAAATTCGCGGCGAATAGGGTTTTTTCAGAAGCGAATGAAGGCGAAAAAGGCGAATTTCCTCGATTGCAGTGAGACAGAAGTACGACCACAGTGCGAATGTGGCGAATTTTTTGGCGAAAATGACGATTGGTGTGCGACAATTGAGGGCGATTCAGGGCGAATGTGGCGAACGATGATGGCGAAAATAGCGATTGCAGGGCGAATGTTGGACGATGTGATGAGTTAACACCTCGGAGGTTGTGCGACCTATGGCGAATATGGCGAATGCCATGTGTGTGTGTGTGTTGTAGTGTGTGTGTGTGTGTTTGTGTGTGTGAAAAGGCGAAATATGGAAAATCTGGACATTCTGTGTGTGAGAGTGTGTTGTAGAGTGTGTGTGCATCTATATGTGCATGTTTAGAGAAAGTCGCCACAAATCAGTATATGTCGCACTTGGAAAACAACAATCTGCTTTCTATAAGTCAACATGGTTTTCGGCCAAATTTATCAACGGAAACAGCCCTCACTTTATTAACTAATAAAATATATACTAATATGGATAACAAAAAAGTGTCTTTACTGACACTGCTTGATTTGTCTAAAGCTTTGGACAGTGTCAGTCATCAAATATTGTTAGAAAAATGCAAAAAAATTAATATTGACTCATTCTGGCTTATGAATTACTTGACCGATAGGACACAGGCTGTGCAGTTGGGTGATACAGTCTCATCTACTTTACATGTAACATATGGAGTGCCTCAAGGCTCTATTCTAGGACCCATTCTATTTATTATATTTGTCAATGATTTACTAAACTATGTTAAATATTGTTTGCTCATTCAGTATGCTGATGATACACAGATACTTCACTCGGGCACTCTGGATTAACTAACTAATGTAATTAGCAAAACAGAAAATACACTCAAAATAGTGAAACAATATTTCCAGAGAAATGGTCTTATGTTGAATGCAAATAAAACTCAATGCATTTTCCTTGGCACTAGACAGCTTTTATCCCAAATACCCTCAAATGTATGTATACAACTCGATGATCATAAAATTATACCTTGTACACATCTAACAAATTTAGGTCTACATATAGATTGTAACATGCTTTTCAACAAACACACAAGTGAACTGAACAAGAAAGTCATGGGAACGTTGATGTATGTGAATCGTATAAAAGGTAATTTTGACAAAGCTACTAGGGTCATTGTGATTCAATCGCTAATTTTAAGTTTGATAAATTATTGCATAATGATATGGGGTTCAACTAATTGCACTATATTAAATACTGTACCAAAAATGCAGAATTTTGCTGCAAAGGTAGCAGTGGGTGGAGCCAAAAAATACGACAATGTAACTCCGATAATAAAGGTTAAGAGTGGCTAAAAATAAAGCAAAAATATATATATGATACAGCTATTGCGGTGTATAAAGAAAGGCATAAGCTAATTCCAAACTGGCTAATACACTTTCCTATTGTTAATGAAATCATAAATAGTAACACAAGACAGCAAATCCATCTATATGTACAGAGAACAAACACCTTTTATGGTGAACGATCGCTTTTGGTAGCAGGTCCTAAAATATGGAATAGGTTGCCGAGATCAGTAAAGGACACAAATAACCTAAACACGTTTAAGCATATATTAAAAGATTATATTCTGAAACATGAAATGGATCTATAAACAAAAAATGTAATAATACTGTAACTGTCATTTTTTGTATAGATATTGAAGACTGTCCATAGTAACATACTAGAGATGTTTCTTATTGTAAATATGTATATATATAATGTATGTATTTTAATATTGTTTAATGTTTTATGTGAAGAACCATCGTAAAATGGAAAAATAAATATTCTGATTCTGCTGTAGTGAGTGTGTGTGTGTGTGTGTGTGTGTGTGTGAAAAGGCGAAATGTGGAAAAGCTGCACATTGTGTTTGTGTGTGTGTGTGTGTGGGAAGAGGCAAAATGTGTGAAAAGCTGGACATTCTGTGTGTGTGTGTGTGTGTATCTAATGGACCTATGGATCAATGTGTACAAGCCTTATCCCGGAATATCTGAACAATATTCCAAGTTTATATAATTAGCACCACATTTCACTACAAAATCTTCAAAATAGCTGAGAAATCCAGATGGGAGCTTTGCATTTTTTACCGTCAGTTAAAAAGAAACAGACTATAGTGAGAGACACATCAACAGTCACATAAAAACCCACCAATCGCCTCAGTTCGCCACATATCGCATGTCATTCGTATGGCATTGGCAATAATTCGTCGATACATTCGCTGCATTCGCGCTACTGTCGCATTCGCACTACTGTCGCCCTATTCGCTCAAAAAGCAGCGTTGCCAATAATTGGAATTTGCAAATTGGCGAATCAGGGCGAATCAGACGACAATGGTGCGAAAAACGGCGAATGAAGTGAGACAAAGGGTGAATGTCGCACAACATTCGCCAACATTTTCAGTTAGCCGCCGGATTTCAGGCGACGCTAGGGCGACCGTTGTGCGATTTCGGCGACAATTGGAGAATATTCAAGCGAATATGGCGAATTTTGGGACATAGACAAAGAAATCCTGTCGCCCTCTGTCGCTGGGCGTCGCCATTGAAAAGTCGCACAGTGGTATACCCTCTTTCCTCTCTTCCAACCAATCTGTCTGCTTGTGTACAGTAAAACATCGTCTATTTGATACACATACCAACTCCATGCAGCGGTAAAGCGGATCTTTAAAGGTACATTTTGGCCTTGGAGAGTCAGAAATATTATTGATAGGTGAACTAATAAAATTAAACGGGCATCTCTAATAAATTTGTATATAGAATCCAGCTATATGTTTTACTCTACCATCAGACTTCTAACCGACACAAATACCGTAGAGCCTCTAAATGTTACATTTAGAAGACTTTAGCCACAAACTAGTTATCGATGATACTGTAAAAGGGCTCCGGCATGGTTTCAAAGTTAAGTTGTCAATTGCCACTTTTCTGAAACATTAGCTGGCATGACTGCACTGTATCACTCTGGTCCGCCTCTGTATCAGTAATTGAGTGAGGTGTTGGTGGTGAGAGAGAGAAAAGGAGGGGGGGGGGGGGAGGAAGGTGTGTAGCTATGGGCAACAGGTCAGATGGTATTTGAAAGTGCCCGCTCATTCTCAACGAAAATTTGTATTATCCGATAAATATTGTTATTGCTTATTCATATGCGCCTGTTTTACGTTTACTATGAAGATATTAACATGTAACAGCAATAAAACAAGTGGAAATAGTATTTGAGGGGTGAAAAAGACGAAGTATTGCCAAACGGTTCATTCATGAGAGGATAGCCGGCGCGGCGCACACCCTCCCACTCTCACTTAACAATCGACACTGACGCCTTGCAAGTGAAGTCTGCCTCTTGCTATGATCTTTATATGCCTCCCCTTCTACCTTGAAACCGGGTGGGGGATATTGGCGGGGAAAATAAACCTATAAATAAGGGAATAAGAGCAAAAATATGTGATAGTTGAAGGGGGGTGGGGGGGAAGGGGGGGTTTGGACACATGTGGCTGAGTGATAGGAGGTATGGAGGGGAATTATCTCATTTAATCACATATTCCTGTGTCTTGAGTGTCACTAGGGTCTTTTAACCTCCTTACTGCACAGCTATGGTATTTGAAAGTGCCCGACATGCAAAGGTATTCTGATTCATTCTTCACTAAAATCGTGAATTTACCATATATGTAATTAATACTTATCAATATGCACCTATTTTACTTTCAATATGAACATATGAACATGGGAAAGCAATAAAACAAGTGGCAACAGCAATTGGCTGGTGAAAATTTTACATATTAGCCCCGCGGTCGTAATCTGACCTTGAGCGGTGAGAGAGAAACACCCTTCCTCTCTCTTGTCTCGGACAGTACTGAGAGACCAGGGGAGCTTTCAGACTGGCTTTCAGACTGGCTTAGAGGGTCGGAGAAACACTCTTCCACCCTCCTCCCTCTCTCCCACCCGTTCTCGCATGAAAATACTCGAAAAATATCGGGAATAATAGACAAAATACCTGATAATTGAAGAGGGGGGAAAAGGGGGGAGGAGGGGAAAAGAGGGGGTTGGGCCACATGTGTATGAGTGGTAGCAAGTAATGGAGGACAATTATCTCACCTAAACACAAATTGCTTTGTTTCGAGTGCCACTGAGGTGTTTTAAAAGTTATTTTGTTTAGGCCTTGGATCTTAACTCCCTCAGCCAGATCAGGGAAACTATTGATCTATGGACAGACTGCACCGTATATTGCCACTATGGTTGTGAGGCGTGGCCAACATAATAATCTTATCGCTCGTTTTTCACCCACAAATATATCCCCAACTGCATTTAAGTACACTTCATGAGATAGAGGGAAGTCTATGCAACAATATTTATACATACATACATAACATTTTAAGACTGAGTGTTCCACACATACGTGTAGTTTCAGTCTTTTGTCCTAATGGCGGCATTCCAGGCAACCCTGTTAAGGGGACCGCCCGCTTAATTACAAACTTTCAGGTCTTACTTTCAATTTAAATGAAATTTGGCACAGGTGTATATGACCATAAAACTAGATAAAAAAAAAAAAAAATTTTTTTGCTTTTTTCTTGCAATTTAGGTAAAAACAAAATGAAAATCAGAGCACTGCAGAAAATGATAAACTACAGAAATCCCCATAGCACATGTGTTATGTGATCAAACAACTCACAAAAGGTGTATCTGTAGTTTCTATAAAAACAAAATTATATATTTTGGGTATTTGTTCGATTTAGGTGATTACGGATTCAGGCGAATATATTTATAGAAAATTACAACTTTGACGACATATTGTGAATTTTTTTAAATTACTAGAGTAAATTGGCTTTATAGGCCTTTTAGTGTTTTTATTTACCTTTCCAATGGTATATACACCATTCCTATAGGTCCAATAATAACTGTAGAATAACATCCGATAGTGCGGCAATATAGGTTCTGAGAAAACCAGGTGAAAGTCCAAGGTAATTAGGTGAACATTTTTACTTTTGTTTTTTAGATTTACAATATTTTACGCAGGAACATGGCAAAGTAGAAGATAAAGCGTATGGGAGGTTGCAGAGTAGCTTACGCTCTTTCGATTTATATAGGTATGCTCCTCGTACGACCAGTAGTTACTGAGCATGTTAATTTCAAAGTTCGCTATATAACGTTTTTAGAATTACAGGAAAAGTTTGGAAAACATAAAAAAAACGATTTCCAATGGGTTTTCACTAATAACATTTCACTGGCGTATGAAGGGATGTTGACTCTTGTTGAGTAAACACCTATTGGTAATTTCAGGAATTCGAGTTTTTTTAAGCCTAAATTAACCGATCGGTCCCCTTAAGGGCTGCTTCACTTGTCAAGTTCTTGGATTTGAGATCGGCACGAATAGTCCGATCCCAGGTCTTCCTCGGTCCACCCCTTGGTGCAGCTCCCTTCACAATCACAGACCTACATTTTTTCACCCAATTTTGTTCATCCATTCTCTCCACATGTCCATACCATCCCACTCTACTTGTACGCATCACCTCGCTAAAACTCTTTATACCTAATTGTCTCCTCAGCTCAACATTTGTTATTCTATCCTGTAGCCTGGCCCCACTTATCCATCTCACTATTCTCATCTCATTACGTTCCATTCTGTTGACATCCTCTACTTTAACGGCCAATGTTTCTGAGGCATACGTCATTGCACTTCTATCACATGAGGCATTCACCTTTCCCTTCAGGGGGAGAGGCATTCTTTTCATGGTCAGGATTGGCAGCAGTTCTCTGAACTTCCCCCAGCCACATCTAATTCTAGCAACAGTGGCAGCCTCGGCCCCACCACCGGCAGAGATGGTATCTCCTAGGTAACAAAACTTGTTCACCAGCTCCAATGACTCATTTCCAAAATTACCAGCCACAGGATCATCATTTAACACAAGCTCGCCTTTGCACACTACGCACTCAAATTTCTCTATTTCTGACTTATCCTTCGGCAGGGGTCCTTTTATTCTACTACAGCGATTACTCCCATGGTGTACCCAACATCGACAGATGCTACATTGAATTGAATTAAAGCCCACACCCTTTCCACACACTGCACATGGGTATGCACCGCTCTTTTCCACATTGCCTCGTCTCAATCTACAATGCATAACCTTGGTTTTGTTAATATTGACTCTTAAACCCTTGCTCGCCATGCCCTCTCTCCACTCTCTGAATTTGGCCTCAGCATCTTGCATACTGTCAGCTATTAGGACTAAATCGTCTGCATAAAACAGTTCCAACGGGAGTCCGCCTCTAAAAACTCTAGACAGTGCCTCCAAGACCATAATAAAGAGGAGGGGGCTTAATATTGAACTCTGATGGACCCCAACACGGACTGCGAACTCATCACTCAGTACACCATTCACCCTCACCGCACTTCACGAATCCTCATACATCTTCATTATCACACGCACCAGCCACTCTTCCACACCAAGTTTCCTCATAGCCCACTGCACAACATAGCTAGGCAAAGGCCTTCTCCCGGTCTACAAACACAAAGTAAAGATCCCTGCCTTTTAGTAAGTATCTTTCCTGAATTTGCCTGACTATGAAGATAGCATCGGTTGTACCCCGTCCTAGCATCAAACCAAACTGCATATCATCAATGGAGATGCTTTGCCTGATCAAACCCTCAAAGACTCTCTCACAGACCTTCATGATTTGGTCAGGCATTTTCAGGCTCCTATAATTTCCTCTATCTAGCGTATCCCCGTTTCCTTTGTATATATTTACTATTACACTTTTGAGTCAATCCTCTCGGTTTTTCTCATCTTTAATAATGGTGTTTGTCAACTCAGTGACTAAGTTGACACCAGTCTCCCCTGAAGCATTTATCGTCTCGGCGACAATGTCAGAGCACCCTGGAGCATTACCGTCCTTCATTTTATTGATTGCGTCGCTCACTACAGCTGGTGCTATCAAAGTCAAAGGAGGGGGTCCAGATATTGGTTTTTCGATACTAAGCTGTTCCTTATCCCATTCAAACTCAACATTTAGCAATCGTTCATAGTGTGCCTTCCATGCTTCTCTGATTTCATGTTCTGCATACACGATCTTCCCGTTATCGTTTCTAACACACTGTTCACCTATAATGTCCCTACTGTCATTTTTAACTCGCCTAGCTAGGTTGAAGATCCCATTGGGATTGTCAGTGTTACACACTTGTTCGAGGAACGGGTCATTAATGCCTTTTTTAGCATTGTAAATAACTCTTTTGGCAGTTCGTTTAGCTGCCTGGTATTCCTCCTTGCTACCTCCCTTTTTCCATGCTTTGAAGCATCTCCTTTTCTCTTTCACAGCATGTTCTACATCATCGTTCCACCACCAGGAGGTCTTATTCCTAGGGTGACTCTTTGTTTTCCAACAGACTTTGTCAGTGGCAGCGATAAGGCTATGCTTATGACAATTCCATTGACTATTTATATCGTTAGGCCTAGCTTCCTTATTTCTATTCATTTCCTCCGGTTCACTATGAAACCTATCCTTAACTTCCTTGTTCTTCAGCAGCCACACTTTCCTTTTGGGTATGTATACCTTCTTGCGCTTAGGATCTCTGTATAAGCTCATGTCGCACACAAGTAGCTTATGCTGGAGGATACATTCTTCGCCCGGGGTGACCATTACATCTCAAATTAGTTTCCAGTCTTTCCTGTTAACCAAGAAGTAATCTATCTGGCTACTGGAGACCCCAGAGTTATATGTGATCAGATGGCTCTGTCTTTTCTTAAACTTCGTGTTACACACAACCATGTTGAGTTCCAATATATATTCGCCTTCCAGATTCCTCCTTCCGTAACCATTTCCTCCACGTACCCCCTCGTATCCATCTGCAGATGCTCCCACGTGACCATTCAGGTCACCCCCCACGATTGTTATTTCATTCTCCGAGAGGCCTGAAATGACACTGATGGTGTCATTCCAGAAGTCCTCTTTTATCTCTTTCTGTAGACCAGCCCATGGGGCAAATGCAGATATCATATTCAGAATTCTTTCACCAACTTTCAACTTCAAAACAATCAGCCTTTCACTAACTCTCGTAATCTGAAGGACACTTTCTGCCAGCTCTTCAGCCACCAGAACACCCACTCCTCCTTTCGCTTTATCAGTCTCCACACCCATCCAGTAGATCCTATATCTTTTCTTTCTACCGACAATCCACTGTACCCCATGCCTCTTCCAGAGTGTTTCCTGGGTACAGCAGACATCCACTCGCCTCCTCTCACACATCTCAGCCACTTCATTCGCACGCAGATTCAAACTACCAACATTCACACTAGCAAGTCTGAGATTGTGGGGGGCATTTGTCCTTGTCCTGTGCGGTTTTGATTCATCGGACTTACGTTTATTGTCTTTGGTTTTAGTCATAATTAGGTAGGTTGGCTGGCAGATGGGCATCACCCATCACCCCCCCCCCCCCAGAACTCCGGCTCCAGTCTACCCCGGGACCATTCCCAGCACCTACCCCCAAGAGATTACAAGGGGGTAGGATCCAGTGGCCTCGGTACGCCCCACCAGAACCAGCCGCAGGGACGCACCCCTTACGCGTATACGGCACTACGGCTGGCCTGGTATTTTTCGCCCAATGACAGGGTAGCTTCCTGGAGCGCTACCCCCAGGTTCAGGCCCCTGTACTATTGTGCGGAAAGTGCCAGTCCGGGGAAACACTACATACTGGATCCATTTCGTCCAGGTTGGGCCCAGGGCGCCAGAGCCGGGTCCAGGGGGAGCGACACCCACCACCAGTGTGCCACCATTAGGCAACTTGGAGCAATAACAATGAAGCCCAGTCACAGCACTGTCATGTGGAGACAATGCAAGCACCAATAACAAGGCTTCATTGTATAGTGATGGCTACTTGGTCCGCAAGTCTAACACCATCCCCCCTATTAGTCGCCTTGCACGATATGCAGTAGGATGCGTGAGGCATATTCTTTCTTTCCTCCACCATTAGATGAAGGCCACCTTACCCCCTGGGGAAACAAAACAAACAGTGTATCTATAATGGTTATCGCGTACAATTAATATTCGTAAATATTTCTACTGCAAATTGTGATTTTTGTCACTTTACTTCAAGATATTTCCGAAACTTACGAAGTAACTTATTTTTATTTTCATACTAATTCACAGATATTTTTTCCCGCTGAGCATGATGACGGTGTTTAGAATATTCTATCATCAATATTGGATTTTATAGAAATAAATCTATAATGATAGTTTTTCGCTTTTATAGAATCCCTGCCGCACCAAAATATTCACTCTAGGTTGGTTTTCACCCATATATATATTTTTTTGTTTAATGAATGGCAAGAAGAAAGGTTATTATATAAGATGTCATCAACAAAACAAAACAACTAATATGTGGAATTTCACCGTAGGTGAAGGTAACTCTTCAGTCCGCCCGTACTTTCCCTCCCCATTTTCGCCAATAAAATGTGGGACATAGCATATTCTGTAAGCAAGCACTATTTAGGATTTTTCATTAGCTTTTTAATGGTAATTATATGACCAATGTACAATCAAAACTTCAATTTTTTTCCAAATATTTCTTTGACCATCGCCGCCGTCACCGACTGGTAAATATTTTCGCTTCAATTCATGGTCTATGTTCACATCATTTAACGATCGATACAGTTTTTAGATATTAATATTGTAAATCGGCAATGAATACAGATTGATATTTTCAAAGAACCAGATCTCTACGAATAAAACTTGATTTTATATAAATATTATAATATGCCTAAACCTTACAACAAAATAATTCGACTGTAAGTTACCTAAACCTTAAACGTTGAACGTAATAACTTAACCCCATATGTATTGACGTTATCCAAGCACTTCTCAGTAATTTTCGATGCTATAAAATATCACATATATCACATAAAGCCACTCTTTGACGATATATCCAGGGGGCAGCCATCTTTAACCCTTAAAGATCGGGGTCGGACTTAAGTCCGGTTCCAATTTGCAGCAAGTTAGGAGCATTATTAAGGCTTTTAAAGGGTTAAAATCGAGTGCAAATGGCCGGGAGCGCAGCGGGCCAGACAGCCGACTCCCAGGGCTTACCGCCGCCCATTAACTCATGTTCCCTGTGTTCTCGAGAGGCCGGCAGTGTAGCCAGTAGTGAGCATAGCTGGGAATAGCAATCACCCACCCCACCATTTGCCGTCTAGTTTCAAAATTAAGAAAAGAACAGTCGGACTGGAAGCTGACAATTGAGATGGTCGCAGCAGGAGTGGACACGAGAAACCCGAAGAAGAAGTATCAATTATTAAACACTAGACTGAAATCAGTCGTTAAGGAATATGACAATTATAATAGAATACACTTTCTGAGAGCTATTGCCCACAACCTTTGAATCCCACATTTCAGAATGCGATTATCTTTAAGCAAATGACTTTATGAATAATTTTAACCTTGTAATAAATATGGTGTTACGCCCTAAGATTTGCCTACAGTTTGCTTTATCTTATATAATTAAATAGATTACCAACCCAATTGCATAACTACCGATTACCATACTAGTTACTGATGCGTGTTTGTGAACCCCCCAGTCTCCAGTCAAGTAAAAATTCCAGACACTGTTACTGACTACACCGCTTCTATACTTTGTTATTATTTGTTATTGTTGTGTTTATATTTTCGTTAATATTTAGTTGAATTATATAGCGAGGACTATCGGAAATGAGTGCTTACCCATTACACAATGTTTCATTTGTTATATATATATATATATATATATATATATATATATATATATATATATATATATATATATATATATAGCATGTGTAGGAATAGACACTCTCGCAAAATAGTTTCCATCTGCGAGTGTTTGCGTCGCCGATTCGGATTATCATTGGAAAAGCATTAACCAAACCATTGACCTGATGGCCACGTCATTAAATTGGTCGATAATGGCTAATAAATATCAATGAAAACTAAAAACAAAAATAATAGCAAATAATAGAGGCGGTGCAACCACTAACGTTGATCGAATTGTTAACACTCCAGAAGCAAGGTAAATTGTTGACTAGACCGATATACACTATAACTAGATAAATTACAAACAATCAAGAATTGCAATATATATATATAAAGAGAGAGAGGCAGAGTGAAAGAGTTAAGGTTAAATAAATTACATTTTACATGTCAAGAGCGCCATCAATTTCAACTATTCATATATTGTCCATGCTCTATCCTCGTGTGGGGGCTATGTGTTAAGTATAATAAACACATGATAATCCCCCCCCCCCCCGAGAAAAGAGAATAATAAAAAAATAAAAAATGTTCATGTTGACATGTTCACCAACTGTACGAAGGTATCCACAACTTTCGTCCTAGGTTCTACAACATGACCAGGTAGATATATTACTGTTGGTGGTTGGTGTTGTAAGCAGGTTACGCCTCTCCTTACACCTCAGGGTATTCTGCCCTCCATTTATTCATTATCTAAAATATTTTTTGTTATTCACATACTTTCCTTCTCGTTTTTTTTTTTTTTTTTTTTTTTTTCTATATTCCAACTTACTTCCTCTCGGGCATGGGCTGAGAGCCTTAACATTCACCGCTTTACAATGAACAGTGAAGCCCGTGAGGTCTTGTTCCAGTCGAGGGAGTGAGACATGTGAAGCACGTAGAGTACAACGAGCACCTGCCATCTTGCCTTCACATGAGGCACGGTGCTCACTCATGGCCCGAAACGACCCCATCTCTGAAGCCACCTCGTTCCCGTGCTTCACTCTCTCACCCCCTACACTCGGACTCTCA
The DNA here is from genome assembly GCA_032716605.1 of Paralithodes platypus. Taxonomy (NCBI): domain Eukaryota; kingdom Metazoa; phylum Arthropoda; class Malacostraca; order Decapoda; family Lithodidae; genus Paralithodes; species Paralithodes platypus. The sequence continues at coordinate 56,453,889 of CM064523.1, read as the reverse complement.
CACTTACAAACACACAACGCCACCTGTTGAGCAGATAACTCACCAGCTCACATTATGAAGGTAGTAATGATAAAACGTTCGCGGCTATGGAATGCATATCTTTAATTGTGTGAATTAGAAGAAAATGACATGAACATGTTAACTTAATGGCGCATACAAATGGATATACAGTACACAGTGGGAATAGACGTCAAAAAAACACAACAACAACATACACTTCCAGGTTATAGAGAGAGCATGAAAGATATATATATATATATATATATATTATTATGGAACGGAAAGTATTATTCTTGGCTCAATGTAACATCAAGTTTGGTACAACAATGAAAAACAAGATCCAAGGTTATGTATACTAGCAGATACGATAGAATACTTTTTTTTATCATATCTTACTCTCCGGAAGCATTCTATCTTCAAGAAAGGGCGGGAGGGGGTCGACGGAGGCAGGGATAAAATCACCCTTATGATTCCCGATCATTAGAGCAAAATTTGTAAAGTACGAGAGATTTTGGTGAGTGTGCAAACTGCTGGGGTCTTTATTGCGATTCTGTTCTTGGTTATTGGTAATCTGGGCAGGGCACGGAGTCCTACGTTTATGTGTGTTTTTTTTTTTTTTCCTTTGCTGTTACAGTAATTTTCCTTTTGAAATATCTGGTTACCAAAAATCTTTGTAATTGTTTTCTGGCATGGTGGCATTCCTCTTTGCTCAATTGATAAGCTTCTTTGTATGTCATTTAATTGTAGTCTGAATTATGGGGAGACAGGCAATATTCCCGGGTTACCTGAGTCTTAATGTGACAATGGCTTGTTGCCTGTTGATCCCGCACCCATTGTCAAACGTAGTGGGAGGGTGGCAGAGGAAAGAGGGGAAAGATTGATGGGAATGGGATCTAAGCGAGCTGATAATGGGGGATAGAAGAGGTGGGAATGGGGCCTGGCAAAGGTGAGAAGCAAGAAAGACGCAACACGGGACTGGAGGACTAAGAAAGGACGACAGGAAACTCACAATAAAGGTCTGAGAAAGTTGGCAATGAATGAGGGTTGGAAAAACTGGTAATGAGGGACTGAAGGCACCAATGATGAAGAGAAAGGCTAAATTTGGTAGAATATATTTATATTGTGAGAACCGTTATATTCGGGTTTGAAAGGGTAACCATGGAGAGAAGAGGTGTAGACAGTCAACTACAGAAAGTGAAAAAATTTAAGAAAGTTGTGCGTGTGTGTTTCTGAGTGCTAATAATGTAAGACTGATATACTTAAGGGATGGCATTTAAACCGAGAGACTTGAGAGATATAATGTACAAGAACAGGAAGCAAATATTTCATCACACGTATTGTGGGTTATTATGATTATTGTTGTTTTAATGTTTCTATTGGCATTTTCGAACTAGTTTACTCCCTATACCAAAAGTAAAGGTCCCCAATATCCCTTTTAATCTATACACCGCCCCCAGACCCTTTCATAGGTAGGTAACCTTGTTTTCCAGTTTCCATTTGGGTTAACCGACCTGAAAACGGCACACCGCACTAAAATATTCACCAAAAATCAGGTAATTAAGATATAATTTGTTTCGAAATTGCTACATAAAATTTAAGAAATGCTAAATCTAATGTCAAGTGGAATTGAAAATCATTGTTATTTTTATATTTTAAATTATTATTTTGGAAAAATAACTTACAAAAATTAGTAACTTTACTAACAAAATAAAAATAAATACTCAAGTATCCCTGAGGTGGCTGAAACTCTGGTGGCATATATGGGTATCCTGGAGGTGTGCTGAAGTTCTGGCATCCTGGGTCACATAGGGCGCAAGGTGCGCAAAGAATAAAAAAGGGTTAATTTCGAAACTAAACAAAAAACATGTCTGTTTTATAAACATTCATTAGGGTGTCTAAATTTTGCTGGATTTAGCTGATATGTTGTATGAACATTGGCAAACTATCCTAGAAGATAGGAAACACCTAAATATTGACATTGGAAACACTAGATAGCAATGCTATATAGCATTGTGTACATTGAACTTTGAGACGGGTACATTTTTCGGCAAAATATTGAAAGAAAAACATTAATTTCTCAACAACTTATCGATGAATCAGCTTAAAACACGCCATGGGCATTCTTACACACCCTATGAACAAAATCAGTATGAATATGGGGAGTTTGCAGAAATCATATTCAAACAGCATTGAATGGGTTAATATTATCTTCGAAAATGATAAGTATATGAATAACAGGTACTCAGTACAAAAAAATAATAAAAAACGTGTGGAAATGGTAAATAAATGAGTAGCAGGCACATGAGATAAACACAGGTAAGTAATGGGTAAACAAAATTCATCAGGAACAGGTAAAAACATGAAGGTTATGACTAACATGGAAGTGAGGCAGGACAGGTAAGTAAAAGTAAGTAAATATAATAATTAACAGTGGCAGTATGTGGCATCACAAGGTGTGTCTGCCTGTGGGTACATGGAGCCATACCATTTGGCAAAGTTGTGTAAAAGTTTCAAATTCCTGTCTATAATATATCACTGTATATTCAATTATATGTAAAACTTTCACTAAGTATGATTTGTCACTTACTTGGTTAAGGTAGGTCACAAGCGGCACAGAAAAAAGGCCCAGTCAGTCACAGTCAGTGGACCGAGCAGCACACCACCACCTTGCACTGTGGCTGGGCCAAGACTGAGGCTTTGGGCTCCCGGGGACGGGGTTGCCATGAAGCTCCAGTCAGACATAGATGCGTGGGAACAAAAATACGTGTTGGCGCATGGCGCCATGCCGTAAATGACCCACCGATGCCTATCCAGGGTTAAATTTGTAAATTTTTCTGTAGAAAAATATTCCCAAATTGCAGGCTCGTTACCGTTTGCCCAGCAAACAATCGACAATTCTACCTACCAATAAATGCCTACAGTGGCCGATAGAGGCGCTGAACGCAAGGTTTACCGCGGTGCATTGTGGGAAATGGGCGACATCGCGGGGCTATCCACCCTTCAACAATTCTATAATATATGCAGTTAGTCGATATTTCTGCAGCTAATACATACTTTGGTCTATGCATACTTTTGATTTATATATTTTAAAATCACCCATATTCATAAATAACGTATATTTACAATACAAAGTCAGCAGGTATTTTCCCGCCAATTTTGTTATAATTAATCAGCTTATAATTATGTTTGTAGTCATTATCAGCTGCATATGGACTTTCCCTTTAGTACTATACTATATAAGCACTTAGTGTAGTCGTATACGGTATAATAAAAACGTGTAGAATCACACAGAAATTGAGATAAACTGTGCATATCCTAGGTGTTGGGTATAGTGATGTCTACAGTCGTAGCTCTGGCACTAGTTCAGAAGCGTCCACCAGAGGTCTCAAAGGAATTGTTGGTAGGGAGAATTGAATGGGGTGCAGCATCTTATAATCATCAAACTATTGGAATTAACAGGGATGCAAACAAAAAAACAAAAACAAAATCACATATGGGGAAGGGATGCATGACAAAGACAATTTCCGGGTACTTGACTGATGAGCTGTAGAGGTGAGAGTATACAATTGTAATTGTTGTCGAGTTTTTAAAAAACTGGCATTGCGTTCTAGTTACATGATATATGGATTGACATAAGTTACAAGTTCTTATCGATGCCATCTATAAGCCTACATTTATCAATGAAACCATCAACGATCAACAGTTGAAACAGTAAGGATTTTATGTGATATTGATGGACCATGAAAAGTCAGTCAATCGAATCTGAAAATATATCTGCGAATACCGGTATTTCTATCAAAGACGGTTAAAGATGCTTAGTAGAACACAGGCAAAACAAACAAAACAACATTAGAGAATAGGACAGCATGAGTATTGAAGTAATCCAGAGTACAACAAGGACCTATAAAACAATACTATGACAAAACAGGTAAAACGCAATGTACAGTATAGCGCCGAAATCTTAAATATGTAAGAAGAAATGCAAAGATTTGTTTACAATCCGATAAGTTTTAAAGTGAGACAAAAAGAAAAACAAATAATATAGTGGACATTGAAAGTGAAAGGAAAAACAAACAATAATAATAATAGTGGAAGAAGGAAAGAGGACTAGGCAGGCCGGAGCAATAAGAGGTGAGGATTAACAAGGATAAAAGAGATATTGGTGCGAAATAGTGGACGATGTGAGAAAAAAAATACAAGATTATAACAACATATGGTGTGTGTGTGTGTGTGTGTGTGTGTGTGTGTGTGTGTGTGTGTGATATAAATAACTAAACACATAAATAGATAATTAGGGCTACATACTGTATATCAGATCCAAATATTAGTGTATATAAATTAAGAGAGAAGAGGCAGCAATATAGTGTAATACTGTGGATTCATGAACATCATGGTAAATAGGGAACACCTAAAAGTTTGAGGAGTAATAAGGACATGTTTTATAATTAAAATGGGCTATACAGTGTATACCATATAATGCAATGAAGCTGCTTCATATGCACATACGTTTGGATATGTGAATGTTGAAGAACTAGACAATAGGTGTAAAGAAGAACACATGATAAACTATTATTGTGACAGAAGGTAAGGTTAGATGTGTACGAGGGAGTGCAACATAGGTGTGGCCTTCGTTGCTTGCCTGAAGGAAACTGAGCTCTCAGCTCTCTACCGCGCATGTAAGAGGGATGTAGGAGGCCGGGTGAAGGTAGGAGAGAGTAATAACACACACTTTAGGCGGATGAGAGCATTTGTAGGGAGTAGGGAAGGGGAAACATCCAATACATGACTAGGGCGGAAGTGGGGAAGAAGAGGGAGGGGAGGATAGACGTATGTGGGGGGAAGGTAGGAGTTGGTGGAGGGGAACATGCCACCTAATCACATATTGCTTCCACTTCACCGGGGCTGGGACATTTTTGTGGGATTATTTATGGGCTATCTACCAGACAGGGTTGGACCAAATACTGATTTGTTAGTGGTCAAATACAAATACCTGTGACATTATGGTGCAAACATACAAATACAAATATTTGTATTCCTTCATTCAAATATACAAATATCAATACAAATACTTATGATATTAAAATGTAAAAATACAAATGCAAATACTTTTGCACATAAATTCAAAAGCAAGCTGGAAAAGATGCACAACAGATTAAGAATGCTCAACATGACTGCGTGCAGATGACAATAGCAGTAATTAAAATTACAAAATTACAAAAATATAGCAAATTCACGCGTTTCCGTCCTAACAAATTGTCTGTAAGTAGCAATACTGAAGTAACCTTGAAACGGCATGCTACTATTTTTTGCCGACTTTACAATGACACACAATTACAATTTACAATTTTTACAATCACATCCGAACTGCGTCTGATGCGGAAATTTGCCCCAAATGTTTTTGGGTGCTGCCCGGCCGAGATTCGACCTCGGGCCCGCCACGTGGGAGGCGAGCGCTCTAGCCACTACACCCAGAGAAGTACTCCGCTTGGCATGATAGCTCAAGCAGATTTACGCATTGAATTCAGTTACAGACACTTTGCCACAATCCAGGCATTACATTACTTTATCGTCCAGGTAGCGAAGACTCCAAGCAAGCGTAAGCAAGCGAGGCACAAGTCTGAGCGCATCAACTACAACGAGGCTCCGAGACAACGATCATCAGCGATATCCCTAATTTTCGTCAGTTACCGGGTCACACACCACGGCGAGGAGGCAGTGCAGGATTGCACGTCTCTGCTACCATACCTCCCCAACGAACCGGGGTCACTGGGACATCATCTCTGAGAGCTCTAGCCTTAGCAACTGTTGTAGCCAATCAGATAAGGCAAGCCAGTACACCATGCGGATTTACTTAGCCTATATGTACAGCACCCCAGATAAGCCTTTCAGATATCCCTTTACAGCTGCCACCAGTGAAGTAACCTCGAAACGGCACCATACTATTTTTGCCGAATTTACAATGACACAACCAGGCATTACAATACAAAATTCAAAAAAATCCTTTGTGTATGGAAGAGTCAAAAGGCAGTAGCATTAAACTAGCCTACTGCCTGTAACACTAACAATTGTCGAAATACAAATACATAATACTATTTCTTTTTGGTGCCAAAATACATACAAATACATTGAAAATGTATTTAAATACAATTCAAATACAAATACAATTGTATTTGATCCACCCCTGTTACCAGATGGAGCGTCGAAGCTCTTAAGTTAATACTGAATAGCATTAATTGGAGTTGGTAAAAAATAAAATATGCATAACTATCTTCTCGAAAGAGACATAAAATGGTTAACCCATAGAGGACCAGCGACGACACGTTGTCGTCGGCAATGTATATAATGCTACACCCCAGCGACGACAACGTGTCGTCCCTGTTAATTACTCCGGTCCTATGGCATCTAGAGGGCTCAGATTTTTATGGGAACTGTGTAAGTATCCCACGCAACCATGCCGGTGGTTGAAAACTCTCAAAGTCCAACCGCGTGCTCGTGAGCGCGCAAAAACCTGTTTTTAGGTGTTTTTGCCTTCAATTTTCCCCTCTTGTAAAATCGACTTTCCGGTGCCATGTAGGACCCCTTTTTGACCTAGGGGATCGTTTTTTTGTGGTTTTTCCTTCATTCCTAACCCATTCCCTATTGTTTCTGGAAAAACAAAAAAATCAAAACCTGATGGTCCCTGGTGGTACATTTATTCTAAACTAGCTGGGGCTCAGTGGGATAATAGGAAAAGACCCATGCAACTATATATTTAATTTTGTCTAGAATTGTGTTTTTGTCAGCCAAATTATTTAAAATACTCGTATTATTTATGTGTGTCCCCTTCGATATACGTGACTTAAAACAATTCAACGATGTTCCCAAGTGTCATTCCAAAGTTATTTGAAAATTATTTCAAATGACACTTACATTTATTCGAATAGCACTCTAAACTACACAGCAGTGGTACTTTAAAATTACACTAATTGGCGTTCCAAAACTACAATAGTTGGCACTGCAAAATAATTAAAGTGGTAATATAAAAATGATTTTAAGTAGGCTAGTATTCCAAATACATCAAGTTCATAATTTATCCCAGTGACATTATAAAATGTATCCAAGTGACACTCCCACCACGACAGAGTCGCTAAACGTGGCACTCTTTCAATGTGGGTCACGTTTCAGCAGTGGCACTCCGGCAGTAGCCAAACGATATTCTTCACTCAGCTCACCACGATAAACAGTTATATTATTTCGATATACTAAACTCTGCTGGCCTCATGTTGAATATTTCAAACTCTATCAATCGAATTATTAACAATTGCGCCCTAAGTGATTGCATTATATGTTTTACTTCAGTCATTATACATAATTTGTTTATGCTAGATATTTTAATAATATATTTCCATATACAATAGCTATAGCATAATTTTGTGAAGGCATATATAGCATTATCTCCTTTTTTAACTTATCAGAAAATCAGAGCAACATGAGTCTTTCCAAATGTAAAAATGAATCTAGAGGTACAGAAAACATGGATTATATTCTTTCGTAAATAAATCAGGATATACTGTATATCCCATAAGATGATCACAACACCATCATGTCTTCCTTATAATAATCAACAAATACAATAGTGTTTGCACTTCTAACTTTCTTTATTGGCCAGTAACCTACAACACTTAATAACTCAAGACAAAAGTGATTTTACTTTGTCATGTTAAAAATATGCTCGTAAACTAACACTTCCACTTCGATAGATAATAACAAATACATACTTAACTGTGAACATGAATTATATACAGGGTGTCCCAGGAGGAAATGGCATATCTTTGGGAAATTATAAAATAAGGTATTCTAAGCCTAAAATGCTCTATGGTGGTATGTCCGATTTCAAACCGTTGTCGAGTTACAAGGAGTTAAATATTGAGGGGATTAGCAAGGCAGCAGGACAACATTCCCCCTCCAACGCTCGCAAGCAACTGAGGGTCGGGCATGGATGTGGAGGGGAGGAAGAGGGAGGAGAGACGGCTGGGTGGTGCTCGCTCGCCGTACAGGCAACCTCTCCTCCCCTCCTCCTCTCTCAACAATAACCGTCCATCATTTGAATTTACTTACACTGATGTACTTGTTCATATAATGATTTCATTGGTGTGTCCCTCTTAAGCTTAATATTATCATCTACCAGTGGTTTTAAGTATAGACAATTTTCTTCAATGCAATAATTATTTAACCCTTGTCTATCGGGGCCCGACTTAAGTCTGTATCTAAAAACCTGGACTATGTGGCGGGGCCCGACTTAAGTCTGTGTGCAATTTTGGCGCAATATTAGCTCCGAGAGAGAGCCGAGCGGTGGGAGGAGCGTAGGTTGCTTCATGACCGCTCGCCACGACCGTCGTGGGCCCACTGACATGTACTCCACACTACTCCACCCTCTCTCACTCGCTACACACGTAATTATGTAACGAAATGACCGTATTTTAGCAATTTTGCCCTTCGGTTGCACGATCGTTGCAAGACAACCAGTGATCGTAGAAGGATGGTTCGGGTGTCATTGGAAAGCTCAATTTACCCCCTTTCAGGGATACATACTTGTATTACGCTCTGGCTCTTGTTTATGCATGAAAAAGAGCACGGAAACAACGCCATATATGGTAAAGAAAACCCGCTGGGCGGCACGGTCAAATATACCGCCTAGGCCGCTCGTTGAGTGTTAATATCAAGTACCTCCAGACTATTATATGCAGTTTCGGAATGTGTTAAGAGTTAGGATACATTATGACCTTTACTCTTTGTTCAGATATTTCCTGAACTGAATAATACCGTCTGCAGCAACAACGGAAAACGCTAGATCCAACCCTTATCTATAAACCCAGGCAACAAACCACCCTAAACCGTGAAGAGTCCTGCCTGGACAACAAGGTATCCTATGACTCGGTTACAGGGTGCACGCACTATAGACTGCTGATAGTCAAGCAGGCTATATAAAAGATCACACAATTAAGTTGACTTAGAGCTTCAAGGAAAAGATAGATAACGGAATTAAATTGCAGAAACAATTTAATAACAAACTAGAAGAAAGTATATTTAACGTTACGTTAATTAATACAACTAATCACCCCTGTGTGAAAGAAGGTGAAAGCAAACAGTCCTCAAAACATCGTACAGGTAGACAAGATGCGGGTTTCTAAACTGCATGCGGCTACTGTAGGATCTGATGCTTAGCAAAGAAAGTATGTTACGGATTTAGAGAACTCTTAACTCATAAGCAGGAATAAATACTAGTGATAGGACCTACAGTGTATAATGGCATAGGTATAATTAAATAAAGGCAGCAACTCGCAACATAACCACGTACAGGTGTGCTTCTCACTCTTAGTCAGGCAAGCCTGCTCGGACAGAGTCTCTAAGCCACACCCTGACTCACAATGCTCACAAAAACGGTAAACTGTGGCACAATAACAAGCATGCAGAAATAATAAACCCCTAGCTGTTAATCTGCCAGGTGGCAGAGGTCTAGCCGGAAGGATATAGGCTTCGGATACCCGGCCTGAGCCACCTGCTCTAGCCTAGGGACATTCCCAAGTCTGTGCGCCAAATTACTCTAATTGAAAGGGTGCTCTCTTGAGAGACTCAGATCGCAAGTATCTGACTCTCTCCTGGCGACCCTAAAACAAAAGCAAGATGTGCTAGCGCAGTGCTGAGTGGACTAGGCAAGGGCCCTCACACAACACAACACTAGACACACAGGGACACAGACAAGAAAATGCCCCCAGACTCCCACGGGTATCCTAGTAAAGTCGTGCGGGTCCACAGGACTCGCACCAGCAGACTTTACTTAAAGGATCGCAAAAAGCCTCCCCTCCGGTCTAGCCCCTGCTAACCTGACACAAGAACACACTAGCAAGCATGAAACCACCAAATATGAGACAACAAAAAAGCTTCCTAGGTCTCATTAACAATTACGTCTCTGCATAAGGCCCAAAATCCTATCTAGTTATCTGAGAGCTCGTCGTTAATACAATAATAGATATAAGGTCTATCAAGGGGATGGGATAATTAAATAGATTGGTGAAGTAGTGGAAGGAAGGTATACAAAGTAAGAGAGAAAGTTTCTAAGTGGGGTTGAGAGGGATAGATATCAAGGGGGTCCGAAGGGTACGACAGTGAGGTGAGCTCTAAGTCTTGAATCTGTCTGGACCCCACCCTAGGCATACAAAATACATCCCAGGCTTGGCAACACTCAACACAGTTGCCGAGTCAAAATCTTCTACCCCGTGCGTGAGTCGAAACTAAGCCTAACGTTGCAATCAAATGCATGTGACAACATCAGGCTCGTCCCAAGCTAGACTCTCCGCGCGAAGCAACGTCCCCCAGCCGGTCTCTCTCTCCCGCTCGTCTCCTCCCACTCTCACTAGACTTACATCTTATATATTATAATGAAACAATCAACTATCGAGAATAAAATATAATAAGATGCGTTGGTTAGGAATAAGGGCAGCTACAAGCTGTGAAACAACATAAGAATATCCCAGACATTAGTTACATTGTCGTAGGATATATACTAAGGAAAAGCCGGCCGGCCGGCTGCCACCAGCCGGTTTCTAAATGGCTGGGCAGCCGACGCGCGCGCATGCCCGCACGTGGCTACTATGCAGAAGCGTCACACCTCCCCCAAGATATAAGACCCTTGACTAAGTTCTTCATATCTAACAGAAAGCTTCTCATAGTACCACACACTGTTGCGACACAAGGCACTATATATAAAAAAAATAAAGACTGCTGCGCTCCACCAAGCAAGTTCAACTAACTTAGCGACAATAAGCGAAAACATTCAACTTAGATACTGCTACAACATCTTCTACAAAATTCTACACATTATAAAAATAAAGAGTGTTTATAAGGTTTTTGCTTTTTTAATTTTTTTTTTTCGGCTGAACTACAGTGACAGCCTATTTTCCTCCACACTCAACCATCAATCCTGTGGCAGTCTAACCAACATCATCCACCCTTGATAGACAATCCGCTATCACGTTATCAGAACCGGCAATATGGCGTATGTACAGATTGTACTCCTGATGCATGAGTGACCACCTGGTCAGCCTCATATTCCGGTTATGAAACTGATTCAAGAATTTCAGAGGGTGATGATCGGTATAAACCACTACGACTGGTCCGAAAGCAGGAACATATACATCGAAGTGCCTGAGCGCCAGCACTATCGCCAGGAGTTCTTTTTCAATTACAGAGTAATTCCTTTGTGCACTATTGAATTTTTTACTGTAAAAACTCACTGGATGTTCGATACCTTCATCATCTGTCTGTAACAAGACAGCCCCAGCCCCTACGCCACTGGCATCAGTCGCCAGCTGAAAAGGTCTGCTGAAGTCCGGGGCCCTGAGTATGGGGTGGGTACATAACAGGTGTTTCACCAAGGAAAACGCCTCTGCACACTCAGGAGACCACCGGAACTTCTTGTCCTTAGGTAATAAGTCAGTTAAAGGTGCAAGTACAGTCGAATAGCCTTTGATGAAGCGACGATAATAGCCTATCATACATAGAAACCGCATTATTTGTTTCTTAGTCGTAGGCTGGGGAAACTGATCGATGGCTTTGATCTTTGTCTGTGGAGGGCACACCTGACCCATCCCCACCTCGAACCCCAGGTACAAAACTGTGGCTTTGACAAAATCGCACTTACCCAGGTTTACCACCAAACCTGCTTCATTCAGTTTATTAAAAAGCTGTCCGATGTGAGCACAGTGACTGTTAAAATCATCGTCGTATATTATGACATCATCTAGGTACACCGTACAGTTGGGAATGTCGGCTACAATGTCGTTCATTAATTTCTGAAACGTTGCAGGGGCATTTTTCAGCCAGTATGGCATAACATGGCAACGATATGTGGCACCGTCCACCACAAACCCACACACCTCTCGCGCTCGCTCAGACAAGGGCACTTGCCAATAACCCTTAACAAGGTCTATCTTAGTGAGGAACTTGGCTTTCCTATCTTATCCACACTGTCGTCCACGCGAGGGAGAGGGTAGGCATTTGTGGGGGTTAAACCATTCAACCTGCGGAAATCTATACAAAACCGCACCTTGCCATCTGGTTTGGGCCGCAGTGTGACAGGGGAAGTCCACCTTACTGCACCCTCAGAAATCAGCCCACGTTTCAGCATATAATCCAGCTCTTCCCTAAGTGCTGGTAATTTAATAGGGGGAACACGGTATGGCACTGATTTAAAGGGCGGGTGGTCCCCAACATCGACATCGTGCACCGCTTGAGTAGTGAGGCCAGGATGCTCCGCGAAAACAGCTGGGTTTGAATCAAACAAGTGCTGCACAGCTACACGCTGTTGCTCAGGCAGGTGCAATATCAACTCGTGAGCCACTTGTCTAGAATTCCCCGCCCACTGATCCGCGGAAACATGACAATCCCAATTATCCTCCCCCGCAGCTTGACTGTCCCTTCCTCCTTCTCCACCACGATCGCTGCAGATCAACACCGGGACAGTGAGAGGCTCGGAGGGGCGCCTCACATACTCTTTCATCAGATTTACATGGCAAAGTTGGTTCTTTTTCTTACGATCAGGAGTAGCTACTAAATAGTCGAGATCAGAAACCTTCCTTACAACCCGATACGGACCAGAATACTTGGCAGACAAGGGGTGTCCCACCAGAGGCAGTAGTATCAGTACCTCCTGATCTACTTCAAACTCCCTCAGCTTCACCTTCTGGTCGTATCTGTCCTTCATCTGAGCTTGTGAACTCTTAAGGTTCCGACCTGCTACCTCCAAGCTCTTTAGCATTCTCTCACGGCTTTCAACTACATACTTTAGAAGCGAGCATGGCTTTGTGACTCCCTCCCAGATCTCCTTGACTATGTGGAGGGGCCCCCTGACCCTGTGTCCAAAAACCAACTCGTTCGGGCTAAATCCCAAGCTCTCCCCAGGTACTTCTCTCGCAGCAAATAAAACGTATGGGAGACCTAGATCCCAGTCCTTCCAATTTTCCATGCAATAACACCGCAACATACTCTTGAGAGTCGAGTGCCACCTTTCCAAAACTCCCTGACTCTCGGGATGGTAGGCAGATGACATCACAGACACTATCCCATGTTGCTGCATGGTCTGCTTAAACAGAGCAGAAGTAAAATTGGATCCCTGATCAGACTGGATCTCCTGAGGGTAGCCATAACGAGAGAAATAGACAAGTAGGTTTTTGACAACAGTCTTAGCCATCCCGTTGCGGATGGGGTAAGCATCTGGATACCGTGTTGCTACATCCATTACAGTTAGTAAAAATTTATTGCCGGCACTAGTGGGGGGCAATGGGCCAACCATATCGATAACTACTTTGCTGAAGGGCGGCCCAATGAGAGGGAGGGGTTGTAACGGGGCTCTCGGGATGACCTGATTGGGTTTCCCAACAACTTGACAAGTGTGACACTGTGACACCCATGACACGACACTCGCCTTTAACCCAGGCCACCAGAAAAGCTTGCTCAGAGCTGCCTCCGTCTTACGTGCCCCCAGGTGCCCTGCCAAAGTCACATCATGAACTAATCTCAATAAGCTCTCACGGCACACCCTCGGTACTACTAACTGGTCCACTAATCCTGACCCGCCATCCCACTTTTTCTTGGGATCCTGATGTCTCCGATACAAGATCCCCTCGGACAAGAAAAAATCACCAGGCTGCACATCCCCATCGCTCTCCAGTTCGATAGCACCATTACCACACGCCCTGATTTCAGGATCTTCCAACTGCAAGGAACATACATCAGCAGGTGCGAGATTATCCAAGTTCATCTTAAATAATTTATTTCCACCTCCAATGTCCCGCTGAGCCATCCTTTCCTCACGCTGCGCATAACGATGCTGTCGCAGAGTCTCTTCCTGCCCTGCACCTGCACTAGCGGTGACAGGCCCCGGGGCCTCTCCAGACTCTAACATAGGTGCCAATAATGAGTCACCAAGAAACACTGCCGGCTCAAAACTCTCCAATTGACCAACACTTCCCGTTTTCTTGTGACCTTTCCTCCGCGGTTTGATAGACTGAGGTGGTGGCTGCAAGGCTCTGGATGTCTGAGAACGCGTCACAACACACGCCATGGTTTGTACGCTACACTTCTCAACCCACTCCTGTTCCTCCCTACTAACGTCGGCCGCCTTCTCGGCAACGACCAAAGGTGAAACCTTAGAAGCAGGCACCGCAAAGTCGTTGCCGAGGAGGAGGTCGACGCCCCCAACAGGCAAGTTCTCTACAATTCCTACATCCAGCTCCTTCGCCACACCACCCACCTCCAGCTCCATCCGCACCAGCGGGTAGGACTTCGTAGCATTGATCCCCTGAACTACCACCACCCGAGCAGCGTTAATCGGCCTACCAGTAAAGTTCTTTAACAAGGTCTGAGAAGCCCCCGTATCACGCAATAGCTTAACACCTCGCCTTTCGCCAGCCCACCTCACAAAACCATGCCCTCTATGACCCCCAAAGACGTCACGGACAGGGTTCGAGCCTTCCGGACTCTTGAACACAGGCTGTGTCCCAACCTCTGACGAACTACCCTTGGCAAACTCAGAAGATATAGGCGACACCCCTATGCTGCGGGCCAATGACACAACCTTGTTTGGTGGCTTGTTCGGACAAGCATTTGCAAAGTGACCCTCCTTGTGACATGCAAAGCACTCTTTACTCTTTGGTTTCCCTTGGGAGTGGGAGGTACCATTAGACTTCTTATACGGGACGGTATTTGGTTTATGTTCAGTTTTATTGTCAGTGCTAGATGGTTTTGTGTATTTATGTGTATCAAAATTCTTAGGAGGGGGAGGGGTACGATCCTTTGCACCCGACTCACTCCTAGCTGCTGCTTCGCACCCTCGAATTAATGACAGTCGGCGGTCAGCCATTTCTGCTGCCTCCTGGAGAGTTCTAGGATTTTTTTCCTTTATATTTAATGTTAAGTCCCCGCCTGTGCACTTAAAGAACTGCTCCAAGAGAACCAGCTCACTCAACTCCTCAAAAGTAGCTGCCCTCTCAGAATGCAGCCAATGTCGTAGTGCATCAGACAAGTCCCGGGCGTGTTCTAGGAAGGTACTATCCTTGCCCTTAGTAACACCCCGAAACTTCAAGCGGTAAGTTTCTGGTTGTAACTCATAGGCCCGTAGCACAGCCTTCTTTAGCTCATCATAAACTACACAGGACTTTAAACGTAGTGCATCATATGTTTTTAGCCCCTTTCCTAGGAGTCTTGATGAAACTAATGCTGCCCACTTTTCCTGAGGCCACTGGTGTTCCTGACACTTCTTCTCAAATCGCATAAAAAACTCAGTCACACATGATTCATCGAACACAGGAACTAGTTTAAGCAGGTGCGACAATGATTGGTCCCGATGTCTG
This sequence comes from Paralithodes platypus, assembly GCA_032716605.1. Taxonomy (NCBI): domain Eukaryota; kingdom Metazoa; phylum Arthropoda; class Malacostraca; order Decapoda; family Lithodidae; genus Paralithodes; species Paralithodes platypus. Next base: position 56,438,500 of record CM064523.1, on the reverse strand, counting down.
TTACCTCCCCCAATATTTCGCCCTGTTTCCTCCACTTTGAGATCTCTCCAGCTCCCTGTCAGCCCGATACCTAGTAGACTCTGCCTGCAGTTCAGCCTTTCGTATAGCTGTTTTCTCTGCAGCCTCAGCCTGCACACTAGCCTGTCTTTCGGTAGCCTCAACCTGAGCTCTAGCAACCTCAGCCTGCACACTAGCCTGTCTCTCGGCAGCCTCAACCTGAGCTCTAGCAGCCTCAACCTGGGCCATCTCAAGCCGAACCAACAAATCTGGAGTCAACCCTTGAGGAGGGGAAGGTGCATTTAATGGAGAGGGTCCCTGTGATTGAATTCCACGCTGCCATTGACCATCAACTTGGGGGTATGTACTAAATTCAGGCACCCTGACGTTTGATACGGGGGTAGAGTGGAGGGGGGGCTGGGGACCGGGGCCCCCAGTCGCCTCTCCACCCAGGTCTCTCCCTTCTAAACCCAATATCAAAGTCCTCAGCTGATCTTTCCTCATGCCACTTAAACCCTGGTGACCCTGAAGACCTGCCACACACTTTAAGCCATACTTATTCAGCTTCAACACCCTGTCAGCGGTAAGGGGCACCTCTAAAAATCTGCTAGCACCCTCCTCGCTATCGACTAACCACTCCACAGGTCTTTCTCCCTCCGAGCCCGTATCGTGACCTGACCCATCACTGTGTTCTGATGTATTAGACATGCTTGTGTACTGCAGTAATTATCACGGTTATAGAATGTGCCTTATCTCCTATGCAAGTATGTATATACTAATGTTATTTAAAGTCTTTAATGTGTTATATTGGTTGCTCCAAAAAAAAAAAACTCTATGTCCACTGTATTCCTCTAATCATAAGGAATCTCAAAACAAATGACCACTATATTCCTCTGTTCAGTAAATCCTATGCAAGGTCGCCATTTGTTACGTCCTGGGATATATAAACACTGGGCTCTTTCTATTGGACTAGGTATGCGGCAACAAGCAACAACGGAAAACGCTCGATCCAACCCTTATCTATAAACCCAGGCAAGAAACCACCCTAAACCGTCAAGAGTCCAGCCTGGACAACAAGGTATCCTATGACTCGGTTACAGGGTGCACGCACTATAGACTGCTGATAGTCAAGCAGGCTATATAAAAGATCACACAATTAAGTTGACTTAAAGCTTCAAGGAAAAGATAGATAACGGAATTAAATTGCAAAAACAATTTAATAACAAACTAGAAGAAAGTACATTTAACGTTACGTTAATTAATACAACTAATCACCCCTGCGTGAAAGAAGGTGAAAGCAAACAGTCCTCAAAACATCGTACAGGTAGACAAGATGCGGGTTTCTAAACTGCATGCGGCTACTGTAGGATCTGATGCTTAGCAAAGAAAGTACGTTACGGATTTAGAGAACTCTTAACTCATAAGCAGGAATAAATACTAGTGATAGGACCTACAGTGTATAATGGCATAGGTATAATTAAATAAAGGCAGCAACTCGCAACATAACCACATACAGGTGTGCTTCTCACTCTTAGTCAGGCAAGCCTGCTCGGACAGAGTCTCTAAGCCACACCCTGACTCACAATGCTCACAAAAACGGTAAACTGTGGCACAATAACAAGCATGCAGAAATAATAAACCCCTAGCTGTTAATCTGCCAGGTGGCAGAGGTCTAGCCGGAAGGATATAGGCTTCGGATACCCGGGCTGAGCCACCTGCTCTAGCCTAGGGACGTTCCCAAGTCTGTGCGCCAAATTACTCTAATTGAAAGGGTGCTCTCTTGAGAGACTCAGATCGCAAGTATCTGACTCTCCCCTGGCGACCCTAAAACAAAAGCAAGACGTGCTAGCGCAGTGCTGAGTGGACTAGGCAAGGGCCCTCACACAACACAACACTAGACACACAGGGACATAGACAAGAAAATGCCCCCAGACTCCCACGGGTATCCTAGTAAAGTCGTGCGGGTCCACAGGACTCGCACCAGCCGACTTTACTTAAAGGATCGCAAAAAGCCTCCCCTCCGGTCTAGCCCCTGCTAACCTGACACAAGAACACACTAGCAAGCATGAAACCACCAAATATGAGAAAACAAAAAAGCTTCCTAGGTCTCATTAACAATTACGTCTCTGCATAAGGCCCAAAATCCTATCTAGTTATCTGAGAGCTCGTCGTTAATACAATAATAGATATAAGGTCTATCAAGGGGATGGGATAATTAAATAGATTGGTAAAGTAGTGGAAGGAAGGTATACAAAGTAAGAGAGAAAGTTTCTAAGTGGGGTTGAGAGGGATAGATATCAAGGGGGTCCGAAGGGTACGACAGTGAGGTGAGCTCTAAGTCTTGAATCTGTCTGGACCCCACCCTAGGCATACAAAATACATCCCAGGCTTGGCAACACTCAACACAGTTGCCGGGTCAAAATCTTCTACCCCGTGCGTGAGTCGAAACTAAGCCTAACGTTGTAATCAAATGCATGTGACAACATCAGGCTCGTCCCAAGCTAGACTCTCCGTGCGAAGCAACATCCCCCAGCCGGTCTCTCTCTCCCGCTCGTCTCCTCCCACTCTCACTAGACTTACATCTTATATATTATAATGAAACAATCAACTATCGAGAATAAAATATACTAAGATGCATTGGTTAAGAATAAGGGCAGCTACAAGCTGTGAAACAACATAAGAATATCCCAGACATTAGTTACATTGTCGTAGGATATATACTAAGGAAAAGCCGGCCGGCCGGCTGCCACCAGCCGGTTTCTAAACGGCTGGGCAGCCAACGCGCGCGCATGCCCGCACGTGGCTACTATGCAGAAGCGTCACATGTATCAGTGTATGTCACTACTTGTGATACTTGCTGCAGCCGCAGGGAGACAGTGTTGCCAATTGTAAGTCACAAAAACGCTAGATTATTCCTCAAAAGTAGCTAGAATGTCGCTGGATTATTAATAACTGCTAGTTAACACCAACAACAGGGGAAAGCATCTAGATTTTTACTTAGAAATAATTCAAGTATCTAGGGTATTTCTATGCTTCATGGTGCTAGATGTAAAACTTTACTGCTAAATGGAGGTAAATATCTCTAGATCTAATGGAAAATAGCTAAGTTGGCAATCCATGACTGTGGCAACATTACAATTTTGTATAAATTACATTATATTTGGTGATTAGATATATTGCTTTTGATGAACTGCACACATAATAGGCATAACATATTATTATTCTTTCGATATCATATGATAATGAAGCTATAATTATGAGAACAATTCAAAATATGCAGGGCACGATTTGAATTTCATGAGTCATGACACTGACAGACTCAGTTCCCGCCCAAACTTACTAGGTGCAACATCTGGGTAGCTGTCTGCAACATTTATCTGCCGAAGATGCCCCACACCTTTACCAATTTGGAATATACTGATATCATCTTTGTAACAGCGCATTTTGAGCGACTGTACACTTCTAAGATAAACCATATAATCACTTATATAACCCACACCATTATAACAACCTTTTAAAAGAACTGCAAGTGTGTTGGTGTGCTCTCCCTATAGAAGTTCACACCATCACAATGGAAGCTGGTACCTTTCCTCTATGCTAAGGCAAGCACGGATCCCACGATCACCAAATGGTATCACACATCCGTTGCCAAGATATCGAGAAGTAATTGCTAGCAACTTTGTCACATGGTGTTGCTGAGCCGCACCCTCCCTCAAGCAGAGGTAGAGCGAATCAGTCAGCACACCACTCTCTCCCAAGGAGGGTCCCTCACTTCAACCCTCTGGGTAAGATTCGTGACCAATATAAGTGTACAAGTACCTTATAAGTATAAGTGACATTCATTTGTTATAGTGATTCTCTTCTAATCATTTGTTCTCTCTCTTTACAGATCATATTAATTACAAGGAAACAGTTCATAGTTCTAGGTTGTTATTATTAAGTAGTAAGTAAAGTACTTATCTCGGTACAACCTTCCCAAGTCTCTTATAATATCTCAAAATATTAAGGGCTAAAGACATATTTTCTGCTAAAATAAACCACACAAAAGACCTCTTCAAATATTATCCTCTTATATACAATTCTACAGAGTACTGCAACAATGATCAGGAAATATGAGGTAAGAATATAAATTAACCCTACTCAAACCGCTCAGTGCCTACACCATAAACAGCCAGCTACATCTTTATTTATGGTTTTTGCAATGGAAATGCTAATGAAGCCAGAGAAGAAAACGGAAGGAGATACCCAAACAGAAGAGTTCCAGATAGACGTGTCTTTACCAGGGTTCATCAGAGTTTGAGAGATCATGGAAGTTTTCCCGGTGTAGCTGTGCAATCTGAACGTCCTGGGAGACAAAAAGTAGAGTTACACGAGAACATTGTGCAGTCAGCCCTTGTCAGTCCACGAGTGAGTGTTCGAAGGCTATCACATCGCTTTCATGTACCTCGAATGCAAGTTTGGAGAGCACTGCATGACGACGAACTGTATCCATACCACATACAGAAAACTCAACATCTCTTGCCCCAGGATCTACAAATTAGACTGGAGTTTTGTTATTGGATAGAGACACCCACAGTTATGTAGCTGCATATTATTCTCCGATGAAGCCCAATTCACTAGAGATGGCATGCATAACACCAAGAATTCACATTGGTGGTCTGGTGTGAATCCACACTCAACATCAAGCACAAATCATCAACATCGATTTAATGTGAATATCTGGTGTGGTATGATGGACAACATGCTGATAGGACCATACGTCATCGAGGGACATCTCATAGGAGCTACATATGCAAATTTTCTAGATAATGAGCTACCAACCCTTCTTGAAGATGTACCCCTCCTGAAGCAAACAACGAATGTAGTGACACCTAATCAAATTCCAAAACTCACATTTATTGCATTTTATTGTATTCATTTATGTATATATTTTGTTATGATATGTACACTCGACCAACAAACAATCTTTACACTAACGCTCTAAACATTCTGGAAGTGGGTCGAAATCTTATGATAATAAATCACACACGTATGTTTCACCTGATTCATTTCGTTCACACTAGATTATTTACAGCTCACCAGTGTAAAGACTGTTTTTTGGTCGAGTGTACTTGTAAACTGATATTAATTAATATACTTGAAAGTAATGAGCAGTCTCAGTCTCTCTCTCTACATTACTAAAAGTAATGTACGGTAAATAATTTTGAAACAACTATCAAGAAACACTATTACTTTACAACCGCCCATCAATTCCTCTCACTATAACCCGTTCATTATTTACAGTTCTAAAGATCGTCCCACCACTTTTAGGATTTGTTTTAGAAGAACCATCAACCTCTCGCTCGAGCCGCTTCAAAAGTTCAGGGTACGAAATATTTGAGTCACGAAACTGCGTTGTTTCTATGGACTACCTCGCTCGATCTTGATTATTTGTTTTTTCTCCATCTTTCTCTTCTTATACATAAACCGAAAAATGTAAGCAAAACATACATTACATATAAATTTATGTGAATGTATTCGTTTATAGATGTTTATATGCATGTTGTAAATGCATATGTTTATAATTTGTGAAGTGCCAAGTATAAGAGGTCGTGCGTGAGTGTGTACAGTCGGTCACCTATCCGACTGGGCCACCTAATGGTAATTTCGCTGGGTCTTTCGCTCTGATATTACTAAGATCGCTCACTCCCCCCCACCCTGAATCTTTTGCATATTATGTCGCATAGATGGCGTCATTAGATTTGCTGGGAAGGAGAGGGGGTGGGCTACGCGGGGGGGGGGGGGGGGGAGTGGTTATTTGATTTGATTTGATTGTTTTATTGAGAAAAGTACAAATGTTACCCAAGTATCATAGTTACATTATCTCGAAAGGGCGAAGGTGCATACGCAATCTTCACCCTAATTCTAGCTTAAACTATGTCATTATTAATGTGTAGGGGAAGTTGGAAGTATGTAGGGTGGGGGAGGGGGATTACGTGTATTATTTCACCATGTTTATGGTTACTGTTTTATCTCTTGATATTAATTAAGATGTAAATAGTTTTTGCTAGTGAAATCTGCCTTTAAGAAATATATGTTTATGTGTAATTATTGTTTACAAACAAATGTGTAGGGATTGCTAGATTCACTATCTATTTAGTAAGACAGCTCTTTCTCACTCATTCACTCACACTCTCTATTTATCTATCTATCTATATCTATCCACATTATAGATTAGTCTTTTCCTTAGCTGATGTTCATTTGCTCTTCTTTGGGTTAATGTTGGTCTCTTAACACCTTATTAGCGGCCTAGGCGGTTTATTTATATGTACCGCCCAGCGGGGTGTTTTTAGCCAAAATAGGGCTGTTTACGTGATCATTTTCATGCCTAAATAAGACCCAGAACGTAAAACAAGTATCTATCCCTGAAAGGGCATAAACAGAGCTTTCGAATGACACCATAACGATCCTTTTATGATGGCTAGTTTTCTTGCAACAACCGTGCAACGCGAGTGCAAAAAGCATGTAATTAGGCACTTTCCCCATACAATTCCGTATATAGCGAGTGAGAGAGGGAGGGAGGAGGTGGGATTCGTGTCAGTAGGTTCGCCGCGGTGGTCTGGAGCAGTCATACGCTCGCTACTCTCCTGCCACCACTTGTCTCTCTCTCTCAGCAACATTACGTGCTGAAATTGCCACACGACCTATGTCGAGCGCCGCCACATAGTCCAGCTTTATTTAACTCGACTTATGTTGCGCGCCGACAGTTAAGGGTTAATTTTGGTTGCGGTCCCGGGCTGGCTCGTATTGTCGATTTGCGGCATTTGTTTTGGGGCTCCTCATACCTCTCTGTCTCATGCCTTTTTCTTCAAATACAGCATTATGTGTAGCATTGTGTTGTTACTTAAAATAACATAATGTATTGCATATCCATATCCATCTAGTCGTCATTAGTGAAATTCCCGTACCAAAATAACAGCTTTCATAACTAGTCGCTTACACCAAAGAATCCTACACTGTTAGAGAAAATAGGTCATTCAGCAATAAAAGCAGTGCAATATAATTATATTGATATCATTATTATATTCTCCAGATGTGTATTTAGTGTTTGAGAAGGGGGTTTGGAGAAGAACAAAATATATATGACTAAAATACAGTACAAAAATATCAGACTTTAGAACTGGTAACCCACTTAAATAGAAACAAATAAATGATTTGCTCGGAAATAAGTGCTACAAAATTCAAAGTCGTTATAACTTATACGAAAAATAGGTCCTACTAAACTGCCATTGGAAAACGCTATATACTTTCAAATTAGCCCCAGAGAAGTTTTAGTGGTTTGCATTTCCCAATGTTGATATTTATGATAAAGGTGTTTGTTATTAGCATATACATTTGGATAGCAATGCAAATATAATTAAACCGTTCAGAGAGAGAGAGCGAGAAGGAAAGGGAGAGACGAACTAAATGGACGAATACATCGAAGAGACTTATAGACGAAAGCTTGACTCTAATATCTGTGGATAGAGTATTTATTAATCAAAATAATTAGTATTCGGTAATGTTTACTCTATATATTCATCTAAACATATGAACAAAATTACCCGCAGAGCCACTTCACCTATGTAATGCTAATTCCCATTACAAGCAACCCAATTCCTCGATCTGACAATCAAAGGTTGATGTTCTCCACTTCCCGTTACCTAATAAATTGTTTCTCTGCGTATGAAAGAGACAAGAGGCAAAACTTCTTATAAACAATTTGACGTCCTATTGTCCCCCTTACCCCAGTCAGAACAGAATGCTTAGTACAGAACCATATTCAAGGTGCACTGGAATGTAACTGCAGGACACGCAAAGCTTGAAACAAAGTCACAGGGTGAGGGATAGACACATTTACGGAGTGAATTCCATACTTTACTTGTTGAGCTGAAAAATTACGGGGAAATTTAAGTTAACTGTTGGCTTTGAATGGTGAGCAGAAAAGTGGTGGGAATGAGTTACGAAGCGGGTGGCCCTCAGTCTCTGCAGAGTGAGAGGTATACGCTGGGACAGCTGTGAAGAACACTGATTATAATAATGGCATAACAGTAATATACATGCAGGTTTCACAATGTGGAGAGATTGTAGACACTATGGTGGAGTAGAGTAGAGATTACATGCCTTTGACTGCACTGACCGAGAAATTTACGAACAAATTGCAGATGTAAGTAACTCACAAGATACCGTAATTTTTGGCGACTTTAATTTACCTGTGACCAAGTGGGGCGATACTCTTACTTCACACTCCGGACATGACTTGTATACGAACTTGCAAGAGAGTTCGCTTTATCAATTTGTTCGAACGCCGACCCGTGGTAATAACGTTGTTGACATTGTACTTGCAACAAAAAAAGAAATAATAGAGAATTTGAATGTTGGTGATGAATTCAGTAACAGCGACCATCGTACGATAACTTTCACTTTAAAGTTTACTAGTAACGAACCAAATAGTAGCATCGAAAAAGTCCCTAATTTCAAGAAAGCAAACTTCCATAAACTTAGAGCTATGTTTAAAGAAACTGACTGGAGCTTTTTAATTAACAATAACGACATAAATACATCTTGGAAGTTATTCGAAACCACTTACCTAAAAGCAGTGCAAGACTGCATACCATCGAAAATACGGCGTCGAGGCCATAATAATAAGCCCAAATGGTGGAATAAAGATATTTCAAACTGCCTGCTTGCTAAAAAATTTGCTAATGATAGATTAAAATCCTCACAAAATGACGAAGAACGGATGAAATTTGTAGATCTACGACGCAAAGCCAAAAAGTTAATTAAGCAAAGTAAAAAGACCTTAGAGTTACATATTGCGAATCAAAGTAAAACAAACCCGAAAGAATTCTATAGTTATATCAGAAAGAAAAAAGTAGTTACTTCAACTGTTAGTCGATGAAAATGGAGAATACACCAAAGACGAAGTACAAATGAGTAATGCCCTCAATACCTTCTTTGCATCAGTTTTTACAACAGAAGACCTCAGTGATATCCCTACACCATCGCCGATGCAGATTGATAATTCAGACGTTCTAAGCAATATCACCGTTACAGAGAGAGAAGTATTGAATTGTTTAGATAAACTCAAGGTAAATAAAACGCCAGGACCTGATACAATCTCGCCTAGAGTTCTAAAGGAAGCTAAGGATGAGCTCTCCAAACCACTGACATTACTATTCAATAAATCGTTGCAGTCTGGAACTATGCCTGATCAGTGGAAGCTAGCCAACGTAACACCGATATTCAAAAAAGGCAGCAAATCCCTACCCAGTAACTATCGTCCAATTAGCTTAACCTCAGTTGTATGTAAAATGCTAGAAACGGTCATACGAGACAGACTCGTAAATCACTTAGAGGAAAATAACATAATTAAAGATACTCAACACGGCTTTCGTAAAAAACTTTCCTGTTTAACAAACCTCTTAGACTTCTTCCACGATATCCTCAACCTCTACGATGAGAGTAAAGCTGTAGATATTATATACCTTAATTTTCAAAAGGCCTTTGACAAAGTTCCCCACAAACGTTTACTGCTAAAACTAAAAGCGCATGGAATACAAGACGGTGTGTTGAAATGGATAGAAAATTGGCTCAGCGACAGAAAGCAAAGAGTAGTCATAAACGGTAAGGCATCTAAATGGACCAATGTAAGTAGCGGGGTACCCCAGGGATCGGTACTAGGACCAATTCTCTTTCTAATTTACATCAACGACATAGATGAGGGCCTCACCTGTACAATCTCAAAATTTGCTGACGATACAAAAATTGCAAATAGCGTACTCTCAAAAGAACAAGTTGACGATATGCAACACAATCTAGATAAATTGTCATGTTGGGCCCAAATTTGGCAAATGAGTTTCAATGCGGATAAATGTAAAGTACTACATATCGGATACCTAAATGAGAAAGCAAACTATTCGATGAATGGCACTCAGCTTAAGAATGTAAACAGAGAAACCGATCTGGGAGTAACAATATCGAGTAACCTAAAACCGAGTCAACAATGTTCAGAAGTTGATAAGAAGGCAAACAAAATAATTGGCTTTATAGGCAGGTCATTTGAGCATAAATCCAAAGAAGTTATCCTAACCCTTTACAATTCCTTAGTCCGCCCTCTTCTGGAATACTGCGTTCAATCCTGGTGCCCTTATTACCAAAAAGATATAAACAAGCTAGAACGAGTTCAACGTAGAGTTACCAAAATGATACCTAGCCTAAAGAACAAACCATACGAAGAGCGTCTTAGAGAATTAAATCTATTTCCTTTAACCCAGCGCAGATTAAGAGGTGACTTAATTCAAGTGTTCAAAATCATCAAAGGCATCGACAATATGAACTGTAGTAAGTACTTCACTATCGACCAATCTAATTACACGCGGGGAAACGGTTGCAAAATTATTGGTAAATCGTTTAACTCACACGAATCTAAGAATTTCTTCTTCAATCAAGTTGTCAACTTGTGGAATGGGCTTCCCCGAAACGTTATAGACTGCATCACCGTTGATTCATTTAAACTCCGCCTAGACAAATATCTCGCTTCAAACCCGCGACTGACTGCGTTTGTAAATGAATAACTTTATTTTATCCCCCCCTCAGTTACTAACCCATCTGTCCCCTACTAACTTCCTAATCCTGCCACGGACATTAGTTCCAGGGCAGTAATTCCCTTTCCAATGTTCCCTTACCCACTCTAAACCACTGTTTGGACACTTGATCCTTTAGTGTTTTGGAGGACAAGCAACCTAGAAGGGTCACTAGATCTGTTGTTGCTTGATTTCCTTTGTACTTTGTACCCTTTCAGAGGCATTTTTCATATGCGAACAATACCTGATACGCTTACAACAGTGTCCCTGTACGGAGAAAGAGGCTGTACGGGGATAAGGGGGTAACAGACGATTGATCAAACCTAACCTCTGGGAAACTTTTTAATCAACAATACTAATATGATCTTTCAAAGACACACACGCACACACACACTTGTGTTTCGATAAACACTAATGTTTCACTGCATACACGCGCATATCAGTATATGTTATGGCTCTAGCCATCTCTCTCTCTCTCTCTCTCTCTCTCTCTCTCTCTCTCTCTCTCTCTCTCTCTCTCTCTCTCTCTCTCTCTCTCTGTGTGTGTGTAGGAATAGTGGTTTGGCAGGAGAGTCACAGGGACCGCAGTTTCTTCCAATTATCTTTCGCAACTAACTCAGCGTGTTACAGGTTGCCAGGGTAGCTCATGAAAAAGATATATCCACTGATATTTTAACAACCAATCATGTTATGACTTATACCTATTGGCTTCTGGAAGAGAAAAACATGTGTAGGAACTATTTAAGATATACTGAAACTTAGCAACCTAGCTAGGCCTGAAGAGACCATAATTATATCACAATTCTACGTGGTAGCTGTATGTGTGTGAGTGTGTGTGTGGGGGGGGGGGGGGTTTAAATGCCGATATAACTATGTTAACGTTAAATATTTCATGATTAAGTCTATGCAAGGGTAACTATATATTGTGTGCAGTAAAATGTATAAGTTAGATAAGAGACTGTCACTCTATATAATCATTAATATCTATATGCGTATCCATAAACCGAGTGCACTGTGAGGAATACTGGAGAATTCGCCCCGAAACGAGTTCGCCCTGCTTTGAGAAGTAGCCCCGCCGCGAGTTCGCCCCGTTAATGTCCCCCTCCACCCTAAAGGGGTACTGAAGAATTCCCCCTCTATTCATCTATCTAACCTAACCAAACCAAACCAAACCTAACCTAACCTAAACTAACCTTAAGCTAACCTTACCTAACCTAAAATAACCTAACCCTAACCTAATCTAACTCTAACCTAACCTATCAAATGAGTACAAATGAGTAATGTCCTCAATTCCTTCTTTACATCAGTTTTTACTACAGAAGCCCTCAGGGGTTGGGGGAGGGATGGAAATAAGTGGTAAGCTCCAGGAGTGGTGGTGGTGGTGGTGGGGGGATAAACTGGGCGAACTCGTTGTCCAAGAGCGGGGCGACTTGGTTTCGGCGCAAATTCTCATGTAACCACTGTGAGTGATGGCAGATAATATCTGTAGGACGATGACTCCGAGGACCATTGGTTTGTAAAACCCTGTTGGGTATTGTTAATGTGTCCGTTATGTGGGCTGCTGGATCACTATACTCTGTTTCAGCGACGCTGAGGTCAGATGTCAATAAGTCTAGCTGATTGGCTCATGCGATAGTGTTCAATGTCTCGTCCTTTAGTAATTATTAATTCTTAAAGATTTAAATAATCACGGTCGCACAAGTCAATCAGCTGGAACTATTGACATCTACCTGGTCGCTGAAACAGTATAGTAATTAGTATATAACAGACAGCACCTGGTCATGCTAATGCTACCACAGAAAGTGTAACAGGCAGTCAGACAGTCAATAGACAACCCTTCATTCCCGTTAAATAGATGGGGAGGATTAGCAAGGGACATTAGAAAGGGAACAATGATGACCGGGAGAAAATTAATACAATAAACACCTTCCAAAGCAAGTATCTTAACATTCGGAACAACATTCACCAGGCCTCAATATCTTTGACTTCACCTCAGATGATATACACTTCCACAACAAAGTCTCTTCACAACATCGGGGATGATAACCTTCCAGGTTTGACAATTAAAAGGTTGCAAATACCTTCACATGTTCTTCCTAACAAACTTCCTCCATTCCTGTAACAACAATCGCATATAATATCCGTGTTAATAGTTCATACATCGACCATGGTTCACCCTTATTGTTTTGGCTGCAATCATACATTTTATTGAGACTAGTGCTTGATAATTTCATTCAGCACTGGAGCCACAGCGATCGAGTGGCAAGCACGCTCACGTGTGAATCTGCTTGACCTGGGTTCGATCCCATCCAAGGCTGACATATTTAGTGGGTTTGAAACTCAGGTGTCTGAAGCAACTGCCATCAGCCCCTTCTCTATATCCTCCTACTTTCTTTATCCTAGTTTCAAAGCCAAAGGCAGATGTTGTGCATACTTGCACAACAAACTCACTTGCTCTCGTATTTCCGATTGTGGCTCCTCTGAAATCTCCACTTTTTGGCTCAAACTTTCCTGTCATTCTCATATTAAATATTTATGTAATATCCGTCTTTCCACTAACTCTACCGACTTTCCCATATTGTTTGATTATCTAAAGTCTAAAGTGGAACACATTCTAGCCATTTCTCCTTTCTCTGAATCTCCATTTTAGGAGATTTCAACGTTCATCACCACCAATGGCTCTCCTCTAATTCTACTGACCAACTTGGTGAACAAGCCTACGTCTTTTCTATCCTAAATGACCTAGAGCAGTTGGTTCAGCAACCTACCCGTATCCCGGATCGCCTCGGAGATTGGCCCAACATTCTTGACTTGTTTCTAACTTCTAACCCTTCTGCTTTTAGTGTCGATCTTTTCTCTCCTTTGGGCTCCTCCGACCATAAACTTATCTCTGTCATCTGTCCTATCTCTCCAGTATGGCCACCTGATCCTCTTAGCAGGCAGCGCTTGTGGCACTTTGTCGCTGACGACTGGGAGGCTCTCTGGCAGTACTTCTTTGATTTCCCATGGAATGAATATTGCTTCTGTGGCCGAGGACCCTCGGAGAGTGCTGAACGCATTACCGAGGTAATCCTATCGGGCATGGAGGCATACATTCCATTTTCTTTCTCTCTGACTAGTGCAAAAATTCTTGGTTTGCTCATGCTTTTTCTACTGCTGTCTGCAATAAGGAGGAAGCATTTAAACGGTACCGACGCCTTAAACCTCAAGACTCTCATTCATCCTATATTTCTGCCCGGAATCAAGCCAAATCTGTTCTTCGACTTGCCAAACACTCTTTCATCAATAATAAATGCACTGGACTGTCCAACTCTAGCTCTTCCAAAGCTTTCTAGCATCTAGCCAAAAACCTGTCTGACAATTTTTCTTCCTCGTTTTTCCCTCCCCTTTTCCACTCTGATGGCACAACCATCACTTCTTTCTCTGACAAAGCTGAACTATTCGCTCAAACTTTCGGTAAAAACTCCACCTTGGATGATTCCGGTGCTATTCATCCCTCTCCACCCCCCTCTCTCCTACATATGCCTAATATCCTAATCTCTTCTAAAGATGTACTTTCTCTCCTCTCTGGGCTTAGTACATAGAAGGCGTATGGTCCGAATGGTGTTCCTCCTGTTGTACTCAAAAACTGTTTTTCCGTGCTGACTCCCTGCCTAGGCAAACTCTTTTGTCTCTGTCTCTTCTCTAACGTCTTCCCTTCATGCTGGAAGTTCGCTCTCATTCACTCTGTCCCAAAGAAGGGTGACCATTCTCAACCCTCCAACTATCGTCCAATTGCTCTCATGTCTTGTGCCTCTAAAGTTTTGAAACTATTCTTGCTTCCAAATTTCTTAAGCATTTATCTTCTTATAATCTACTCTCAGATCGCCAGTATGGCTTCCTTTAACCCTCCAGCCCCGGCTATGTATTATATATATATTCCCCGAAACCCGGGTGTTTTGGCCGAAAAACGTCTAGGCTAGGCTACCGTATATTTGTTAATCTGACAGTAGGCTACCATAGTGCGGTTGGGAATATGAACATGATTAGATTAATATCCAGTATTCGAGAATGGATAATAAGTCGTAGGCGTGTGCATAAACCTTTAACCGTCCTGGTGGTGTAATGGTTAAGGTGGCAAAAATATGTGTGTGATAACCCGGGTTCGAATCCCGGTGGATCATATATACTTTAATTAATTTCATTGGGGGTGTGGTGGTGAGATTAATAAAAATAATATGTTGTGCAATCTCAGGCAACTAATAACATATTCTCATGCAATTGACAACAGTGATAGTCATTGGTCGACCATCACTCTCTAACCTCGGAAACACAAACTACGTCAACTAAGCATTACTCTTGGCATAATTGGTAATCACACACACACACACACACACACTCAGAATATTGTGTGCCTCAATAAGCATTATCGGAGTGAATATGCTTTTTATAGATAATTATTTTTGGTTGTAACATGGAACACTTAGCAAAGTCATTATTTAGCAACAGTACTAAATTTATGCTACGCAATTGAGATATATATCATAAGTATATATTGCGTGACACCTCATGTAATAGTGACAGTTACAAAGTGGTGTACAATCTATCTTATTCTAGTTACATTGTAGTTTATCTTATTGTACCAGTACCTCCCTACAATCAACCTAGTTGTTCTCCAATTCGTCCCTCCGCCACAACCATTTCAAAGTCCAAGTTTCTCACTCTTGTCCTCTGTAGCGGGGAGGACCTGGTACCCCTGAGACATAGGAGTGCAGACCTGAGAAGAGAGAAAGAGAGCCGGCATCTCATCCAAGTTATGACTTGGCTTCTATGCTGGTGCTTTTTCTCCGATATTTGTTCAGCTAATCTGGCATAGAAGACACTTGCAGAAGGTCCCATTCCTCCCGACGATGAGAAGACCAGAGGAGTAAAGCTTCCTTGTTCTCTGTTCAAAATTCTTTCTTCATAAGTGCGCTTTTTCTCACTTTCGTTTCTCATGTAATAGTGGGTGGACATAACAATAGCCATTATGTGCGTTTGCTTATGCGTGCGTGTGTGCATGCCTGCTTGTTTGCATATGCTTGTGGCGTGTTATAGTGTAGTAATTATAGTTCAGAAATATATACATATAAGTTATGTTGTAAGAACAGAAATATATATTTATTTGAATATAGTATTTATTCAAGTTCCAAATCTAAATACCACAGTAATCCTTTGTATTTTTTAATTAGTATAACTATAATAATGGTTTCCAATGCAAGTCACGAGGATATATTGTCTCCAGGCATACCAACAGTTATATTCTGCACATGTTTCTAATCAAAACAACTTCACAAGAAGCACATCAAGCACCTGTTATTTGTTAGCATTGAAAGATAACGCAGGTGGGTCAAAACCATTATATTGTTAAGAACAGTAAAATAGACAGCAAAGATAGAGGGTATATATTGATATCGTGACACATGTTGGCATGCCTGAACAGTTGTAAGTGTGGCATTTTCAGAGGTGTTAGGGTGGCGAGGAATTGACCCATACCATTTTCAACTTTCTGTCATGAGACAAAAAGAGGTCAAAATAGCATACACGTCTACAGTGAGGTAACGGAAGTTTGATGATGCAGAGTATTTCAGTCCTTATCTAGCTGTGCAATAGATCGTTAATACAATCAATCATAAAATACGGTTGCCAGCTTCATTTTAATTTTTGACATACCAATTTTCCTGGATGGCATAGAATACATACCGTAGTCATTTTCTTTATTATATACTGTATACCTACGGTAGTTCATCAACTAATTTACTTTCGGAATACGATTATCTTGAGTTAATAGGAATAGGCCAAATAAACAAAGGTTCATGGCCAGTAAATGTTTGTAAACTGATTTGTAAAAAGTTAAATGATAGTAAAATACTGTATATCAAATAAGATTAATATGTAAATCGCCCATGATCAAATTGTACAAAAGGCTAATACACTATTTTTGTTTGTTTGTTTGTTTGTTTTGTATAACCAAGCTTTCCTACACAATAATACCCCCCCCCCCCCCGCAAATCTAACTACGCCATCTATGGAACATAATATGCAACAGATTCAGGGTGGGGGGAGTGAGCGATCTTACTAATATCAGAGCGAAAGACTCCCAGCGAAACTACCATAGGTGGCCCAGTCGGAAAGGTGACCGACTGTACATTTGTATTAGTTTATGTCCTCCCCCAACACCCGAAGTACAGTAAGTGGACGGAAATGTTTTCTGTAATGTCATGACAGATGGGAAATAAATAGATGATATAGAAAATGAAAGATGAGAGGAAATGGACAAAACAGAGAGGGCTGCTGATAAAGGACGATTTAGCAAGAGTTTGTGAGAGGACAGAAACAAGTAGATATATAGAAGATAAATATAATTAGCCACTTGCTTTATCTTCTACATGTTAATATGTTTGCAGAATAGTTTATGTAACGCACACAGAAGCATGTTATGTGTATTTATTCCATATTTATAACTATCTATCTATCTATATGCTCAGGCCCAATCCCCACTGTTCCTAGTTTTTGGTTTTATTTTCTATTTAATTCTATTTTATTATTTTATTTTTTTTTCCTTGGGGGTGGCCGCCTCAAGACAGAGCAAGAACAAGGAAAACACAAAACAAAACATAAAACAACGAACAAACACAGACAAAACACAAATTCACACACATCTAGGTGACCTAGCAGAAGACCCAGAGACCAATGTCACCAAAGTCGCTCCAGCACTCCCCAGGCCCCCGACCACCCAGAGAGATTCCGATTTCGGCAGGCAGACATGCAGCAGAGCCGAAGCCACAAGGCCGCCCACCACACTTCCAGGCGCACCCTTCATATTAATCGTCTCCCCGGGCCAGGCGCCTGATGGACTATTCTCTAGTCCAACTTGCGCCCGACCCCTTCCCCCAAATGACCACGTGTTCACTCAACTATTCATAAGCATTCTCCATTCATTCCTGTTTATTACCGCTTCCTTTGCCTGATCTATAGTCATTCCTCTATCCTCCAAAGCTTGTCTTACACAGTCTCTCCATCTCAATGGGGGTCTTCCTGCCCTTCTATCTCCCCTTGTATCTGACTCATATATTCTCTTTGTAAGCCTTTCATCTCCCATTCGTTCAACATGACGGTGTTCCTCCTGTTGTACTTAAAAAGTGTCGGATGATTGAAAGCCACAGTTGCTCGCGCGTTTGGGGCTAGCAACACTTATTATGAAAAACATGTATCTTCATACATTCACTGTCTCTCACTTCTCTCACTCACCCCGTAATTTGCAGGAGGATAACGGTTTTTTACAATACGTAGACGGATGTCTTTTTATAAAAAATAAAAAATAAAAAATAACAACTGTGCTTCCGTGCTGACCTCCTGCCTAGGCAAACTCTTTCGTCTCTGTCTCTCCTCTAACGTTTTTCTTTCTTGTTGGAAGTTTGCTCTCACTCAACCTGTTCCAAAGAAGGGTGACTGCTCTCAACCCTCCAACTATCGTCCAATTGCTCTCATCTCTTGTATCTCTAAAGTTTTTGAAACTATTCTTGCTTTCGAATTTCTTAAGCATTAATTTTCTCTTATAATCTGCTCTCAAATCGCCAGTATGGCTTCCTTAAGGGTCGCTCTACTGGTGATCTTCTTTCATATCTTACTAACTCTTGGTCATCTAACTTTCGGGACTTCGGTAAGACTTTTTCTGTTGCACTAGACATAATATCGAAGGCCTTCGATAGAGTCTGGCACAAATCTTTAATTTCCAAACTGTCCTCCTTCGGTTTCTGTCCCTCCATCTGTGCCTTTGTCTCTAATTTCCTTTCCGGCCATTCCATAGCTGCGGTTGTGGACGGCCATCGCTCATTTCCTCATCCTATCAACTCCGGTGTTCTTCAGGGTTCTGTCCTATCTCCTATTCTCTTTCTAATTTTCATAAATTATCATCTCAACTGTACATCCAGTCCCATCCATTCATATGCAGACGACTTTACTTTACACCACTCAATTAGTTTTCCAGAACGCCCCAGCCAGCAGTCCCTCAAAAGTAAACGTAATGAAGCCATAAAATGCTTATCTTCTGATCTAGCTACTATTTCCAATTGGGATAGAGAAAACCTTGTTGCATTTAATGCTTCCAAAACTCAATTTATCCATCTTACTACCCATCAGGAACCTCCAGAGGACTATCCCTTATTCTTCAACAATACAAAAATCAACCCTTCATATTCCCTCAATGTTCTCGGTGTCTCCTTTTCTTCTGCTCTCACTTGGAAAGACCATATTACCAGTCTCGCTAAGGCAGCCTCCCAGAAGCTGGGTGTGCTCAACCGCCTCAAGGGGTTCTTTACCCCTGCGCAGCTTCTTGCTCTGTACATGGGCACAGTGCGTCCTTGTATTGAGTATTGTTCACATGCGTGGGGAGCATCCTCTCACACTGCACTCCTATATTAAGTAGAAAGGAAAGCCTTTCGTATCATTAACTCCCGTCCACTCACCAACTCTCTCTCTCTCTTCGCCACAATGTTACATCTCTCTCACTATTCTATCGCTACTACAATAATCAGTGTTTCTCGGAGCTTTCCCAGTGTATACCACCTCCTCTACGTAGGGTACATAGTACCCACCTTGCAACAGAATCCCACCCCTATTCTGTGCAACTCTCCAACCCAAGAGTGGAACGCTATTCTCAGACTTTTTTCTATTCAACTGCAGAGCTCTGGAACTCTCTCCCAGAATCAGTCTTTCCCTCTTCCTATGACTTAAATTGCTTCAAACTCTGTGTGTCCAGGCATTTTAGCTCGAACGTCCCTTGATTTCGGCCCTGTCACTCTTTGAAATCTGGGGGAGGCACTCGTTGTGGGCAGTTATTCCTTGTGTCTCCCTCATTCACATAGACATAAAAAAAAAAAAAAAAACTCTCCATCACATCCAGCTTTCTTCTCTCCTTCTTCAGAGACCATGTCTCAGCCCCATACATCACTGTTGGCACAACAATTCCTTGATACAGTGCACTTTTTACTTTCATTCCGAGATTTCTCGTCTTCCACATATTTCCCATTGCTCCGAAAACCTTCCTTCCTTGACACACTTTCTGTTTTACCTCCATTTCGATACCTCCACTCCTGCTTATCGTCCCTCCTAGATATTTAAAACACTCTACTTGTTCCAATATTTCCCCTTCCAGCCTCACATCTACATTCACCCTACGATCACCCATATTACACACCATTACTTTAATTTCATTGACATTCACCTTCAGTTTCCTCCTCCCATAAACCACTCCAAACTCTTTGACTACCCGCTGCAATTTCTCCTCAGAATCCGCCACCAACGCTGTGTCATCAGCGAACAGCAACTGATTCAACTCCCAATCTCTACCATTCTTTCCTAATAAACCCAATCCTCTTTCCTAATAAACCCAATCCTCTTCCTATAATTCTCATTTTCACCTCCCTCACCACACCACCCATACAAATGTTAAACAGCCAAGGTGACAATACACAATATATACCATGTATACAATTTATAGACTGATAAGTAAAATTCAGCAATTTGGTCCATCATCTATTAAAGCAAGTTGAAGAAAGACACATTATACGATAAAGCACAAACACCACCCTAATGAAATTAGCTATAAAATGAACAGAGACCATTCCTATCAACACATAACAGAGCGCTTATAAAACAAAAACAAATAATAATACTAAATGAATAAAACATAGATATGAAAGGCAAATATCCTTAGACCAGAAATCCAAAACAGCTCCCCCCCATCCCCGCATTCCAGAAAGCCTGAGATATAATAAGATACAGCAGAGCAGACTGATTGAGGTTTAAAGCGATCATTAAGGCTCCATAATGGTATCGGAAATTCATTATTCCTCCCCCCCCCCCTTTTCTTTTCCACGAACACGATTTCGGGTCGGGAAGGGAGGAGGGGGGGGGGTGGGGGTGGCATCTCGTTCGTGGTATCAGATTCACATCGTGTTGACAATCACTCTACAGGGGGAAGGAGGCGTGGGGGATGGTGGTTTAAAACATTGAATAAACACACACAAACTCAGCATGTTTCATAATTCGACTAAAGAACAACAAAAGAGTTCAGAAACTAATGTGTCTTTCCAATGGCATAAATTATAAAATATCAAACATGCTTCAGTATGAGCATAACAAAATGGCCAACTTTAAGTTCCAGAGCAACCCCGTGTGAGTCAAGTGGTGATGTAATAACTGTTGGAACCATGGAAATATGAACGGGTTTCTTGGTTCACTGGACTATTCATGTCCTTACTCAGTTTTGTTTTTCTTTCCACAATGAAGGCAGGACTGGACCCAACTCTTCTGTTAGTTATATTTTGTCAATAGTTTCTTATAATTTAGAACGAATTATGTTATTGTTGTAAAGAAATAATTGTAACAAATTGTTTGTTTACAATATCACCATTAATTGCAGCTACGATCAATTCACTACGTTACCGTTTTCTCCTTAAGGAATCAACAGGAGTATTTTCTTTTTTAATTTGTTTACTTGCACCTACCGATTACACAAACTAGTTTGATATATAGTATGACTATTTGGTATCAATATATTCGATATACCGCCTAACTATTGCTATAATACTTAGTATGCATAATTTGATTAATTAGTACATATATCTTAATTAGTACATATATCTTAATTAACCGTTTCACTCCAATGACTATAAATTCACGACAATTTGAGCGATTTTATATAATTTAATAAATACCCATAAAACTAAGTATTAAAGCTGAAGGTTGACTGGTGTGTTGGTAAAATACCAGGTACAGTTAGCAAGACAAATGTAGTTCAGAGGTAATGGGATGTTACGTTCTCACAGGTTTATTGATCTGTTTATGGTTTATTTATATCTAACTTCCATAAATATTTCATAAGTCAAACACTGGCCAACTGTAGACGTAATGTCTCTGTCCATTGGCTTTTTGCCATCTGAAGTTGATTAATATGTGACATCTGTTGAATATATCGCTTTAAACATAAAGCGATATATGTTTATCGCTTATGTTTATCGATAAACATAAGCGATATGTTTATCGCTTATGTTAGCATAAGCATAACAATTTATGTTATGCTTCCCATAACATAGTTGACTCCCCACTAATTTGGGAAGAGGAGGAGGAGGATGACCAAGACCTAATGGCATTCCTCAAAATTCCACCAGGTCATGGTAGGGGTAAGAAGAGACGAGATAGTGTGTCATGTTGCTACGTACATAGCAAGTTTATGTGTACACTTATCCTCCCCCACTTCCCCTGCCTTCACCACCACCTCCCATGTCTCCCCACTAGGAATACGTCAAAATCCATATTTCTAAGTCATAAGGGCCTAAAACAATGTGTAGCACTCATATTCTAACTATAAAATATACGGTAAAGTATAAAATCAATAAACAGAGTACGTGAGAGAAGCATAATAAAAATAGAAGTCAGCGAAGGGGAAGTCGGGTATCATTCAGCTGGCAGTGTGTACGTGCGTGATTCCATGAACAAGGTGGCCGCCAGCCCGCCAGTCGTCATGGTAACCAGGGGACGCACGCGAGGCTTGCCACTCCCACGACACCTATAAAACTTGAATCTATGCACTAATCACACTGTAACTTTACTAACAATGACAATATGTGATACATGTTGTGGAGGATAATGTGGCCACACATATATCCTATCTCACACCAATCAATAATAGAAAATAAATAAAAATAAATAAAAATAAAGTATAAGATAGCTTACCTTATGGCATAGACAATAGGAGCAGATGAGGGTTGTTTAGTAGCCTAGTCTTACCAACGATAGCCTATCTTCTCAGATACCCTAACTAAACATTGTATAAATGGCCATGTATATCAATGACTTAGCTATAACTAGGGTCCTGGTGTAGTTCAGAAGATTCAGGCTTCGGTAGCTAAGGGTTAAAGGGTCAGGATTCCGGGCCGGGCACGGGGAGTGTGGTGGAAGAGGTCAGGACACACTCCTACTTGCTCAACAGTTTAATGGCATCTGCTCAGAATTTCATTGTCCAACTCTTAAATAAATTATATACTGATTTGTTACCAAGGGTTCATTCCCTCTTCACTAAATCATATAAATGAAAAATAAGCTTTTAATTATTTAAATACTAATGTAAATATCGTTTCACAACAATTTAGTAAACATAATATCTAGGGGTTGAAATTACCACTACAAATTGTGGATCGCGCCTGCGAGCGTGGGAAATTCAAAACTGATACCGAATACAGTACCTCTTAATCGAATCATACAAGGTTTTATAACTAAATTAACTTGGCCAAGGTAATCTTATACAGTTCTAAATTACTTAATATTAATTATCCTTTACAATATTTACAATCACCAGGCTCTGGTAGGAAATGGTTCACTCTAATGAGGTTACCCTATTGGAAGGCTATTGCCAACACTACCTAGATAACTGTGTAGTCAATGTATTTCTCACAGATTGGGGCCCGGCGAAGTATGATGTGTTGCATCATGTTATATTACCTGCGTCTAACAAATCATGCCAATTTCTTTGAGATCCAGCAGCAGCTGCTCGTTGTGGTCTAGGTTCCCCTATTACTATGGGTTGTTGTTTCTTCTCTGGTAGGATGGTGAGTTCCATAGGAATTAGCCGATCAACCGTTCGGAGAGTTGTTTGTCCTCGAGATAAAACTTTAACTGTTCTGATGACTCCTTCGGGATCAGGATAGACTTCTAGGATCTTTGCCAAGGGCCATTTGGAGTGAGGTTGGTCCACCTTCAATAAGACTATATCTCACTTCTCAGGTTTGCGACGGTTAGTAGCAGAATTCGCACCATAATACCTCACCCGTAGGCTTAAGATCTATTCTGATGCCCACTGCTTGTTCCAGGCATCTAGTATCTTGCAGACTTTATGGTACCTCGTCGTAAGTGTGCGTCTGCTTCATTAATGGTGGGATCTACTAATTCCTCTGTCACGTTCAAACGGGGTATTGGGTCTAGTCGTCTACCATATAACAAATGAGCCGGAGTTAAGGCTTCAATTTCCAAATTGGAGTCATCTTGATATGTTAGTGGTCTATTGTTAACTCTAGTTTCTATCTCTGTGCCAACAGTTCTTAACTCATCCAAGGTGACTCTTGACTTGTGAAGAACCTGTTACGTCCTGGGATATATAAACACTGGGCTCTTTCTATTGGACTAGGTATGCGGCAACAAGCAACAACGGAAAACGCTAGATCCAACCCTTATCTATAAACCCAGGCAACAAACCACACTAAACTGTCAAGAGTCCTGCCTGGACAACAAGGTATCCTATGACTCGGTTACAGGGTGCACACACTATAGACTGCTGATAGTCAAGCAGGCTATATAAAAGATCACACAATTAAGTTGACTTAAAGCTTCAAGGAAAAGATAGATAACGGAATTAAATTGCAGAAACAATTTAATAACAAACTAGAAGAAAGTACATTTAACGTTACGTTAATTAATACAACTAATCACCCCTGCGTGAAAGAAGGATAAAGCAAACAGTCCTCAAAACATCGTACAGGTAGACAAGATGCAGGTTTCTAAACTGCATGCGGCTACTGTAGGATCTGATGCTTAGCAAAGAAAGTACGTTACGGATTTAGAGAACTCTTAACTCATAAGCAGGAATAAATACTAGTGATAGGCCATACAGTGTATAATGGCATAGGTATAATTAAATAAAGGCAGCAACTCGCAATATAACCACATACAGGTGTGCTTCTCACTCTTAGTCAGGCAAGCCTGCTCGGACAGAGTCTCTAAGCCACACCCTGACTCACAATGCTCACAACAACGGTAAACTGTGGCACAATAACAAGCATGCAGAAATAATAAACCCCTAGCTGTTAATCTGCCAGGTGGCAGAGGTCTAGCCGGAAGGATATAGATTTCGGATACCCGGGCTGAGCCACCTGCTCTAGCCTAGGGACGTTCCCAAGACTGTGCGCCAAATTACTCTAATTGAAAGGGTGCTCTCTTGAGAGACTCAGATCCCAAGTATCTGACTCTCTCCTGGCGACCCTAAAACAAAAGCAAGACGTGCTAGCGCAGTGCTGAGTGGACTAGGCAAGGGCCCTCACACAACACAACACTAGACACACAGGGACACAGACAAGAAAATGCCCCCAGACTCCCACGGGTATCCTAGTAAAGTCGTGCGGGTCCACAGGACTCGCACCAGCAGACTTTACTTAAAGGATCGCAAAAAGCCTCCCCTCCGGTCTAGCCCCTGCTAACCTGCCATAAGAACACACTAGCAAGCATGAAACCACCAAATATGAGACAACAAAAAAGCTTCCTAGGTCTCATTAACAATTACATCTCTGCATAAGGCCCACAATCCTATCTAATTATCTGAGAGCTCGTCGTTAATACAATAATAGATATAAGGTCTATCAAGGGGATGGGGTAATTAACCCGTACAGCCCCAGCGACGCGTCTGACGCGTCGGCGATGTATGTAACGCACAGCCCCAGAGACGCGCCTGACGCGTCACCCTAATTGCGCCGACCGTAACCTCAGGTGTAGCCACTCAAGAGGGCTCAGATTTGTATGGGAACTGTGTACGTATCCCACGCAACCGTGCCGATGGTTGAAAACTCTCAAAGTCCACGTGCGTGCGCGCGAGCGCGCAATAACCTGTTTTTTGGGATAATTGCCTTCAATTTTTTACTCTTGTAAAATCCGTTTTCGGGGGCTCTGTAGGACCATTTTTTAAGCTTTTTGAGCGGTTTTTCGTGGTTTTTCCTTCATTCCTAACCCATTCGCTATTGTTTCTGGAATAAAACCATTTTTTGAAAACCGGCCGGGTTCTGGTGCGCAAACATTACAAAACTAGCCGGGGCTCCACGGGTTAAATAGACTGGTGAAGTAGTGGAAGGAAGGTATACAAAGTAAGAGAGAAAGTTTCTAAGTGGGGTTGAGAGGGATAGATATCAAGGGGGTCCGAAGGGTACGACAGTGAGGTGAGCTCTAAGCCTTGAATCTGTCTGGACCCCACCCTAGGCATGCGAAATACATCCCATGCTTGGCAACACTCAACACAATTGCCGGGTCAAAATCCTCTACCCCTTGCGTGAGTCGAAACTAAGCCTAAAAATCAAATGCACGTGGCAACATCAGGCTCGTCCCAAGCTGGACTCTCCGCGCGAAGCAACGTCCCCCAGCCGGTCTCTCTCTCCCGCTCGTCTCCTCCCACTCTCACTAGACTTACATCTTATATATTATAATGAAACAATCAACTATCGAGAATAAAATATACTAAGATGCGTTGGTTAAGAATAAGGGCAGCTTCAAGCTGTGAAACAACATAAGAATATCCCAGACATTAGTTACATTGTCGTAGGATATATACTAAGGAAAAGCCATCCGGCCGGCTGCCGCCAGCCGGTTTCTAAACGGCTGGGCAGCCGACACACGTGGCTACTATGCAGAAGCGTCACACCTCCCCCAAGATATAAGACCCTTGACTAAGTTCTTCATATCTAACAGAAAGCTTCTCATAGTACCACACACTGTTGCGACACAAGGCACTATATATAAAAAATAAATAAAGACTGTTGCGCTCCACCGAGCAAGTTCAACTAACTTAGCGACAATAAGCGAAAACATTCAACTTAGATACTGCTACAACATCTTATACAAAATTCTACACGTTATAAAAATAAAGCGTTTTTATAAGGTTTTTGCTTTTTTAATTTGTTTTTTTTCGGCTGAACTACAGTGACAGCCTATTTTCCTCCACACTCAACCCCCAATCCTGTAGCAGTCTAACCAACATCATCCACCCTTGATAGACAATCTGCTATCACGTTATCAGAACCGGCAATATGTCGTATGTCCAAATTATACTCCTGAAGCATGAGTGACCACCTGGTCAGCCTCATATTCCGGTTATGAAACTGATTCAAGAATTTCAGAGGGTGATGATCGGTATAAACCACTACGACTGGTCCGAAAGCAGGAACATATACATCGAAGTGCCTGAGCGCCAGCACTATCGCCAGGAGTTCTTTTTCAATTACAGAGTAATTCCTTTGTGCACTATTGAATTTTTTACTGTAAAAACTCACTGGATGTTCGATACCTTCATCATCTGTCTGTAACAAGACAGCCCCAGCCCCTACGCCACTGGCATCAGTCGCCAGCTGAAAAGGTCTGCTGAAGTCCGGGCCCTGAGTATGGGGTGGGTACATAACAGGTGTTTCACCAAGGAAAACGCCTCTGCACACTCAGGAGACCACCGGAACTTCTTGTCCTTAGATAATAAATCAGTTAAAGGTGCAAGTACAGTCGAATAGCCTTTGATGAAGCGACGATAATAGCCTATCATACCTAGAAACCGCATGATTTGTTTCTTAGTCGTAGGCTGGGGAAACTGATCGATGGCTTTGAACTTTGTCTGCTTCATTCAGTTTATTAAAAAGCTGTCCGATGTGAGCACAGTGACTGTTAAAATCATCGTCGTATATTATGACATCATCTAGGTACACCGTACAGTTGGGAATGTCGGCTACAATGTCGTTCATTAATTTCTGAAACGTTGCAGGGGCATTTTTCAGCCCGTATGGCATAACATGGCAACGATATGTGGCACCGTCCACCACAAACCCACACACCTCTCGCGCTCGCTCAGACAAGGGCACTTGCCAATAACCCTTAACAAGGTCTATCTTAGTGAGGAATTTGGCTTTTCCTATCTTATCCACACTGTCGTCCACGCGAGGGAGAGGGTAGGCATTTGTGGGGGTTAAACCATTCAACCTGCGGAAATCTATACAAAACCGCACCTTGCCATCTGGTTTGGGCCGCAGTGTGACAGGGGAAGTCCACCTTACTGCACCCTCAGAAATCAGCCCACGTTTCAGCATATAATCCAGCTCTTCCCTAAGTGCTGGTAATTTAATAGGGGAACACGGTATGGCACTGATTTAAAGGGCGGGTGGTCCCCAACATCGACATCGTGCACCGCTTGAGTAGTGAGGCCAGGATGCTCCGCGAAAACAGCTGGGTTTGAATCAAACAAGTGCTGCACAGCTACACGCTGTTGCTCAGGCAGGTGCAATATCAACTCGTGAGCCACTTGTCTAGAATTCCCCGCCCACTGATCCGCGGAAACATGACAATCCCAATTATCCTCCCCCGCAGCTTGACTGTCCCTTCCTCCTTCTCCACCACGATCGCTGCAGATCAACACCGGGACAGTGAGAGGCTCGGAGGGGCGCCTCACATACTCTTTCATCAGATTTACATGGCAAAGTTGGTTCTTTTTCTTACGATCGATCAGGAGTAGCTACTAAATAGTCGAGATCAGAAACCTTCCTTACAACCCGATACGGACCAGAATACTTGGCAGACAAGGGGTGTCCCACCAGAGGCAGTAGTATCAGTACCTCCTGATCTACTTCAAACTCCGTCAGCTTCACCTTCTGGTCGTATCTGTCCTTCATCTGAGCTTGTGAACTCTTAAGGTTCCGACCTGCTACCTCCAAGGTCTTTAGCATTCTCTCACGGCTTTCAACTACATACTTTAGAAGCGAGCATGGCTTTGTGACTCCCTCCCAGATCTCCTTGACTATGTGGAGGGGCCCCCTGACCCTGTGTCCAAAACCAACTCGTTCGGGCTAAATCCCAAGCTCTCCCCAGGTACTTCTCTCGCAGCAAATAAAACGTATGGGAGACCTAGATCCCAGTCCTTCCCATTTTCCATGCAATAAAACCGCAACATACTCTTGAGAGTCGAGTGCCACCTTTCCAAAACTCCCTGACTCTCGGGATGGTAGGCAGATGACACCACAGACACTATCCCATAACGAGAGAAATAGACAAGTAGGTTTTTGACAACAGTCTTAGCCATCCTGTTGCACATGGGGTAAGCATCTGGATAGCACCATTACCACACGCCCTGACTTCAGGATCTTCCAGCTGCAAGGAACATATATCAGCAGGTGCGAGATTATCCAAGTTCATCTTAAATAATATATTTCCACCTCCAATGTCCCGCTGAGCCATCCTTTCCTCACGCTGCGCATAACGATGCTGTCACAGAGTCTCTTCCTGCCCTGTACCTGCACTAGCGGTGACAGGCCCCGGGGCCTCTCGAGACTCTAACATAGGTGCCAATAATGAGTCACCAAGAAACACTGCCGGCTCAAAACTCTCCAATTGACCAACACTTCCCGTTTTCTTGTGACCTTTCCTCCGCGGTTTGATAGACTGAGGTGGTGGCTGCAAGGCTCCGGATGTTTGAGAACGCGTCACAACACACGCCATGGTTTGTACGCTACACTTCTCAACCCACTCCTGTTCCTCCCTACTAACGTCGGCCGCCTTCTCGGCAATGACCAAGGGTGAAACCTTAGAAGCAGGCACCGCAAAGTCGTTGCCGAGGAGGAGGTCGACGCCCCCAACAGGCAAGTTCTCTACAATTCCGACATCCAGCTCCTTCGCCACACCACCCACCTCCAGCTCCATCCGCACCAGCGGGTAGGACTTCGTAGCATTGATCCCCTGAACTACCACCACCCGAGCAGCGTTAATCGGCCTACCAGTAAAGTTCTTTAACAAGGTCTGAGAAGCCCCAGTATCACACAATAGCTTAACTCCCTAGGCATGCGAAATACATCCCATGCTTGGCAACACTCAACACAGTTGCATGGTCAAAATCCTCTACCCCTAGCGTGAGTCGAAACTAAGCCTAAAAATCAAATGCACGTGGCAACATCAGGCTCGTCCCAAGCTGGTCTCTCCGCGCGAAGCAACGTCCCCCAGCCGGTCTCTCTCTCCCGCTCGTCTCCTCCCACTCTCACTAGACTTACATCTTATATATTATAATGAAACAATCAACTATCGAGAATAAAATATACTAAGATGTGTTGGTTAAGAATAAGGGCAGCTTCAAGCTGTGAAACAACATAAGAATATCCCAGACATTAGTTACATTGTCGTAGGATATATACTAAGGAAAAGCCGGCCGGCCGGCTGCCGCCAGCCGGTTTCTAAACGGCTGGGCAGCCGTCACTCGCGCATGCCCGCACGTGGCTACTATGCAGAAGCGTCACAAACCTGTTTCAGGCACGATTTCACGATGCCTATCATCCTTTCGGTAAATCCATTTTGCCAAGGGGCTCTAGGAGTTGTGAATGACCAATAACAATTTCTAGAATCTAGCATTTGCTGTACTGCATTGCTCTTTAATAATTCTGAAACTAGCGGGGATGCGCCCACAAAGTTTGTCCCATTGTCACTAATCAAACGTCTGGGACAACTTCGCCGATCGGCAAATATTTTGAACAAATTTATAATGGTTTCCGAGCTCATGTCCTCCGCTATCTCCAAATGTATCGCCCGAGTGCTGGTACAGGTGAATAGACATATGTATACCTTCTTGGGCGGTCCATCATCTCCTGTGAGAGTGATGGCACCAGTATAATCTATACCTGCTACCTCAAACGGTTTCCTTTGGTGAATGCGGTGTTGGGGGAGAGCTGGTGGTTCAGGGTATGTTAGCTATAGCTGTATACCTCTTGCAAACAATGCAATTCTTGATACAGCGTTTAACAGCTTGTCGTTCCTGGGGTATCCAATACTTTTGCCGCATATAGGCTAGAGTGTCTGCTACCCCACCGTGTTTAGTTGTTTCATGCGCTTTTAAAACCATCAATTTGGTGAGGTCGCAATCCTTGGGCAATAGGATCGGATGCCGAGTTTTGAGGGGTATATCAGCTTTACCAATTCGATCTCGACAACATATTAATTCTTGATTGTCTAGGTACAGCCCAAGATCCAAGATGGTTGGCTTGGGATTGGGTTTACGTAGCTGTGTTAATTCCTCCTCATACTTTTCAGCTTGTATCCTTTTGATCCAGTAGGTAAGTGGGTCTAATTCCTCTATCTTTACCTTCTTGCTCAGGAACTTAAACAGAAATTTAGTTACAGTTAATAATTTGTCCAAATTGGAGAACTTGGTGATGTCAATCACTGAAGGCTCTGGGATAATTATTGGGTCCATATGAACTTGATCATCATTAACCTTCTGGTATGATTTTTGTTCTGACCAATCACTCTGCCGTAGCTAAACCGGACCCTGAAACCACAGAGCTTCGTTAATAAGTTTATTGACACTTACACCTCGGCTCACCAAGTCAGCCAGATTATCTTTGGCCTTAACATGCATGAATTTATAGTTCATTTGCAGTTCATTTATTTTGTGTACTCTGTTACGCACATAAACTATGTGACTATCATCCTTAGCTATCCAGTGCAAACATATCTCACTATCTGTCCATATATATGTTCCACCTATTAAGGGAAACATACCATTCCAATAAGTAGCTAACCTAGTTCCCACATCAACAGCGGTCAGCTCCAACTGTGGAAGGGTACGTTGTTTTAATGGCGCTACTCGGGATTTGGACATAATCATAGTAGATCGGACTTCAGTGACACAATAATCTACTGCACCATACGCCTTAGATGATGCATCACAAAATATGTGCAATTGAGCACACTCATTATCAGAAGTAGGATCACATCTTCTAGGAAACTTGACTGATGACACCCTTTCACATTCCACCTGCAATTTGTTCCACTCTTCTGTATACTTTTCAGGTAATGGAGTATCCCAACTCAGTGCTTCTCTCCAGGCCTCCTGAACTAAAATCTTCCCTTTAACCCTTTCACGCATTTATGACGCAGAGGTTGTCATATTAGCAATAAGAAAGAGTTCTCTCACTCTTATAATTACCTCTCCAAAATTAGTTTTCTGCCCACAGCTAACTCAAAGACAACTGCAGAGGTTGAAGTAACTAAACTAAAGATTTATAAATACCCCTGATGGTAACAAAGGCTTTAAAGTATCCCCAAACGGCTCCAAATCGCGTCATATGTCGGAGAGGGTTAATTGATATGGGACTAAATATGCCCAATGGGTCGAACATCATAGAGACCTGGCTTAAGAGCGTGCGTTTTGTGAGTTTTACATTGGGAAACTTGAGGGGCTTTAGAGACATCTCATCAGTAGTTGTTTTCCATTGCAATCCTAGTACTGGTTGACATTCTGGTATTTGGTAGTCAGGATAGTCTCCTCTTAGCTGGTCCAAAATAATATGAGAGTGTGAATTCCAACTTTGTAGTGGCATATTGGCTTTATTACATTCTTGCCTTGCCAAATTGTAGATTTCAATCACCTCATCTCCACTGTCGGCAACGCCCTGAAGATTAGCCATGTAAAACAGTTGACCCATTTCCGGTTTCTCTGTCTTCTGGAAATGATATCTCAAAGTGCTGCATAACAAGAAAGGACTAGAGCAGGAACCAAATAACACTGACCTAAAGCGGTATTCTTTTATCCGCCCACCAGGCTGAAAAGGATCTTCAGGCCAAAGGAACTTTGTGAATTTGCGATCCTGCTCCTTTAACCCTATTCTCAAAAAGGCTTTGGAGATATCTGCCACAAACCCAAATCTCTTCATCCTGAATTTTAATAGTACATCACCCAATATTTCAGTCAGATTTGGTCCTACATAGAGACAATCGTTTAGACTTGCTTCATTCTTCGCTGCTCAAGAACTGCAGTTAAATACCACTCTGATGGGGGTAGTACTGGAGTCCTTACTTACAGCATGATGAGGAAGGTAATGACCCTCTTTATGGTTTATTTCACCTGGGACCTCCTCAATAAAGTCATTTTCCAACTGCTCTTGAATTATTTGATGATAAGTTTCCAGTCGTTCAGGATGTTGACGCAACCTCTCCACCATTTTATTCAATTGACATCTTGAACTCTGGTAGTTAGTTAGTAATTCAGGGGCATTTATCTTTCATGGAAGTCCTACCCAGTACTGGCCATCCTTATACTCAACTGTGTCTATGTAGTGGTTATATGTTAAGATGTCTTCAGGGGTGGGAAAATCTGCTTCTATACCCACAGTGTCCAGTTCCCAAAGTTTGTGAACAGGTTCTTGTTGCTCTTCCAGAATGTCTGCTAGTTGTGATGGAATTAATTCTGCACCAATTCTAGCCACCACCAGAGATTGTGCAGGAGTCACAAAGACTGGATCCATCCGGTTGTCTGACTCACTTGGGCCGCATGTGGGTAGAGATCCCATTATTATGTATCCACCTGATGAAGAAATTAGCTGTATACCGTGTTTCCGAGTCATTTTTCGCAAGAAGCGTCCACAATAGTCTGAGCCGACGATCAGTTAAATTGGACCTACTACGTCAGACTCGATAATACGGTCTGCTAGGTGGACACCAATCTTAGTTAAGAAGTCAGATGCTTCCTTCAAACCCTTATTTACCACAGAAGTGTTCATGTCTTCCTTAACCCTTTGGCTGTGGGGTGTTTTGGGCTATTTAGGGCCTATTCAGGCACTCCTGAATGATAAATCAAGCATCTGCATTAAATGAAGTGTATTCTGCCGAAAACTAGGCCAAAATAGCTTCAAAATTACACCAGAACGGACCGTATACGTGGTCTGGTTCACCCGGAGTGATCCCAGTGAAACGCGGGAACCCCGCTATTATGTAACACTCGCTCGCTTGGCTGCACTTATGAGAGAGACAGAGAGAGACTCGCCCGCCACACAGCCTTGCTTAGTGAGCCGCTCGGTGCTCTGAGGGTCGGAGGTGGGCCCCTCACGCTCCCACCCACTGACACTCGATTCTTACATTTTTTACAGGCTTATAAAGCCTGGAAATTGCTGTAACTTGCCAAAACATTCCAGAACGTCACCCGCAGCAAAAGGGTTAACCACCGCAGTCTCCTTACATTTGTATTTGCCTAATCTAATCAGGGGTTTAACCACGTCAAATGTTTGCGTTTCCTTATTTGACAAGAATCCAGTTATTGCCATGTTAATCTCCCCACTGTTGGCAAATTCATGACTCTGACAACATCTCCAGCAATGAAGGTCTTTTGCGCTCCAGTATCAAAGAGTGTTTTGACTGGCATAACCTTTTTTCCTCTAATCAGTTGAACCTCGGCTGTAGGAGTAGCTGCCGGCGTATGCATTGGGTTTCCCGTGGTCAGGGTCATATTCACACTTGTTGTTTTGGGTTGTAATTCACTGATCTTGGGACACAACGCTGTATGATGTACACCAGTCTTGCACCGAAAACATACATTTAATTTAGTAGCACATTCCTCAGTAGAATGTCTTGAGCTAAGACAAACAAGACACTTACCTAGTTCAATGAGTCGTGGAAGTCTAGCCTTAAGATCTGGGTAAGTCCTACAATACACTGTGGAATGTTGTTCTTAACATAACATACACACCTTCCGGGTTTCTTGTTTTACCACTGGTGTGGGCTTAATATCTCTGGTTACTTCTTGGGTCACTGGAGAATTGAGACGTGAATTTGTTCTCTCCCAAACACCATTTGTTTTTTATACTGTACTAGTTTGATTATTCTGTTGGACGGAGGTCAGATAGGTACCAACCTCTTCCTTCTTGAATGGTTTGCTTTTTCCTTAGTCCCTGTTGTAGACGCTTTTGTATATTTAACCTTGTTGTCTCCTTCCTTGATACCGGTATCCTTCTTAGAAACCTGAATGTGTTTGCACAGCTCTCTTAAGCCCTCTTCTATCTCTTGATACATGAAGTAATTCTTCTTATACCTGTGGTACAATTCATCACAGGTTTACTGAGAGAGCTTTTGTTGTACAATGTGGTTCAGGAGCCAAGAAGCTGAGTCAAGAACTTTCTGGGTACTAAGTTATTTTAAAACACAATTCAAGCTGATCCGGAATGATTGAAGGTCCTGGTACATATGCTTGGGTCCTGATAATTACAGCAATTTGTAAACTAGGCGCTGTAGAGTCAATTCCGTATCTTCAAAATGTTCGTTTAGTACTTGTAGAGCTGCTGTATAATTGGCATCTATCATGGGAAGTCCCTTAAAAAGATCCAATGCAAAACCCTTAACTTGACCAAACAAGAATGAAAGTTTATTTGCTGCAGAAATATCTGAACTGTCATGAATTAAACCCTTACATTTATCCCAAAAGGTATTCCAATCAGATTGCCCATCAAATTCAGGTAAGGTGGCAACTTAAAGCTTTGTTGTCCCGGAGTCGCAATACCATTACTGGTACCATTATTCCCTGTCCCGGTAACTGTCTCTGTCGCCAAGGATTCGAACCAGGCTAGTTGATCCAAATAATTTTCATGGGCATCTGCATAGGCTCGTTGTATTTCCTCAAACTTTTTCAGATTGCTCGTGTTTGATGTAAAAATCCTCCAATTTATTGAAGGATTCTTCATAATTACCCCACCGGGTTTTAAGATCTTGGATTTGAGACTTTAACAGCTCCCTTGGACAGGGTTCACGTCTTTTTACCTCCTGGAAATTATTTAATGCTCTAGTTACCCAGCCTAATTTCCCCACCATAGATTTTCTCAAGAGTATATCAGTCATTTTGGAAAATGGGTAATTATTTTCAAAACAATTATTAATGTTTATACTGAAGAAAAATTTTCAACAATCAAATTTACATTTAGATATAGCCTAACGCATACTTAATTTAGCTGTTAATCTTTAGCATTATACGCAAACCATTATTTGCTACAAATTCAGATGAATAATTAGTTGAAAAAACATTAAGTCCACAATATAATTTACTTAATACGTGGGAACCCACGCTAGTAAGGGGAGGGAATATATTTATTATTGAATTACATTTTATATATGCACCGTTCCGAGTAGCTAGCTGGTCTACTTGGTCTTTCAGACGCGGGTAACATCTGGACAGAAACATAAACATAGCCTACATTATCAAATAATAGGGAGAATTTAGGTACCAGAATGAAGCTAAAGCTGTAAATTTTTAGTTAATCATTAATTTCTTATCCCAGATGTTAGTGGGTACCTGTGGTAGTAGCATTTTCTAAGGGTGGGGGGGGGAGAGCACATTTATTATTTATTAAATTTGGTATATGCTCTGTCCCAAGCATTTAGCTGGTCTACCTGGTCTTTCAGACGCGAGTGACATTAAGGACGGAGACATAAAATGGCCTAAATAAGCAAAATATGGGGAAAATTTAGGGACTGCAACGAAGCTCAAGCTCTGAGTTTCACAAACGCCGGAGAACGCAATGTTGCAGACCCTCCTACCAGTCCTCTACCACAGGATTTAAACGCCATGCTATTTTATCTTATTATTAATTGAAATGCCACTCACCCACGGCTATCACCTAACAGTTAGGGACCTCATAACGGCGGGGGATCAAACTATGTCCCACAAAAATGACCTTGAACATTAGCCTACCGCTGCAGCTTAACAGGGACCCTAACTGTTGAAAATTGGCCCTAACTCGACCCCTAGTCTACACACCGATCGGAATCCTCACTCGGGGCACCAAAATGTGGAGGATAATGTGGCCACAAATATATCCTATCTCACACCAATCAATAATAGAAAATAAATAAAAATAAATAAAAATAAAGTATAAGATAGCTTACCTTATGGCATAGACAATAAGAGCAGATGAGGGTTGTTTAGTAGCCTAGTCTTACCCACGATAGCCTATCTTCTCAGATACCCTAACTAAACATTATATAAATGGCCATGTATATCAATGACTTAGCTATAACTAGGGTCCTGGTGTAGTTCAGAAGATTACGGCTTCGGTAGCTAAGGGTTAAAGGGTCAGGACTCCGGGCCGGGTGCGGAAAGTGTGGTGGAAGAGGTCAGGAGACACGTCCTATTTGCTCAACAGTTCAATGGCGTCGTCTCGGAATTTCATTTTCCGACTCTTAAATAAATTATATACTGATTTGTTACCAAGGGTTCATTCCCTCTTCACTAAATCATATAAATGAAAAATAAGCATTTAATTATATAAATACTAATATAAATATCGTTTCACAACAATTTAGTAAACATAATATCTAGGGGTTGAAATTACCACTACAAATTGTGGATCGGGCCTGCGAGCGTGGGAATTTCAAAACTGATACCGAATACAGTACCTCTAAATCCAATCATACAAGGTTTTATTACTAAATTAACTTGGACAAGGTAATCTTATACAGATCTAAATTACTTAATATTAACCCTTTATTGGCGGCGCGCAACTTATGTCGTGTGAAAGAAATTTGGACTAAGTGGCGGTTCACAACTTATGTCGTGTGCCATTTTCACCACGTAATGTTGCTGAGAGAGAGAGATAAGTGGTGGCAGGAGAGTAGCAAGCATATGACTGCTCCAGACCACCGCGGCGGACCTACTGACATGAATCCCACCCACCTCCACCCTCACGCACTCGCTACACAGGGAATTATGTAGGGAAACTACCTAATTACATGGTTTTTGCACTCGTGTTGCGCGATCGTAGCAAGAAAACTAGCGGTCGTACAAGGATGGTTGGGGGTGTCATTGGAAAGCTTTGTTTATGCCCTTTCAGGGATAGATACTTGTTTTACGCTCTGGGTTGTATTTAGGCATGAAAATGATCACGTAAACAACCCTATTTAGGGTAAAAACACTCCGGTACATATAAATTACCGCCTAGGCCGCTCGTAAGGTGTTAATTATCCTTTACAATATTTACAATCACCAGGCTCTGGTAGGATATGATTCACTCTAATGAGGTTATCATATTGGAAGGCTTTTGCAAACACGACCTAGATACCTGTGTAGTCAATATACTTCTCACACATGTTGGTAATATCTGAACTATGAAGGCACACATGATGCTCGAGTGGAGTAAATAACCGTCACTCGAAAACTGGACGCATCGTACATCTGCCATGCTGCCACGCTCAGCTGTGTCTTGAAGGGCAAGAAGCTTGAAAGCCGCCCGGCATCAGCTGATGGCTGGGGCATCCCCCCCCCCCATAGGACCCCAAAATGACCGAGGTTATTTTTTTTATTTTTTTTTATCCTTCATTTCTCGCTTATTTAAGCTATTTAAACAAAAAGAAAAAATCTGCCGGTCTCTCAGTGTACGTTTAATCTAAACTAGGTGGGGTTCAGTGGGTTAATATAATACAGAGAAACAAAGGAGAGTTATAGTACAAAACACTTACTGGTTTTGTTTTATGATTTAGCAAGGAGATACATTGTTTATATAACCAAGGGCTTACCATCATATCATGAAGTGACTCATTCGTTTTAACAATATACATCTCAACTCTCCATTGCAAAATAATTCATGTTTATTTCCGAACAAACATAATATATATATACGGAAAACAATGGCAAGTGTTCACCCTGTTTTGTAATAAATATTACCTTGACGGTGGTAAAAATGCTTCGTCAGGGTAATGCAAGAATACAGTGGAAGTCAGAAGCTTAAGTACCCCTTCCATACCATCTGTGATATGTTAACTAGCATATATAGGTATACACAAAAAGTGCTGCCATCTTACTGTTTTTCCCGATTATTTTTACATTACACATTTCATTTAACACAACATATATATGTATACAATTAAATGTTATTTCCATTGTAATTTGTCTAAAATGTTCACTGTTATCATTAACCATTCATATTACTTGAATTAATAAGACATCTAAGAATAAATAACAATTATAGTATTGTCAACTACAACAAACACACACCCGCTCACCCACTATTATTCCTGGCCAAAAACAATTCAATATTAATTTTTCTACAAAAAATCAATAACATGAAGAAATCTCGACCCGCCTTCTAGTCCCCGGGAGGATGGCGGGGGGAGGGGGGGGGGGGGGGGGGGAGGGGGCAGAAATGCCCCCATCAGTCTGTCCCCTGGTAAGGACTCGCCAAAATGCATTGGACCACCATCTTCTACTCTTTCTATTCAGTTCTGTAATATTTGTGGCTTTTCCTCTACTTTCCACTCTGTGGAACACCACCTCTCCTCTGCAAACCCTGATCTTCTCTTTCTCACCGAGACACAGCTGTCTGGGACTACTGACAGCAGACCCTTCTCTGTATCCTCCTACTATCACTATCCTCAGTTTCGAGCGAAAGGTGGATGTTGTGTCTATGTACACAACAATCTTGCTTTCTCTCGTGTTCCCAACTTAGATTCTTCTGAATTCTCAACTCTCTGGCTAAAGCTTTCTTGTCACTCTCAAACTAAATATTTCTGCGCTGTTTATCTCTCCCCTAATTCTACTGACTATCCAAAATTCTTTGATTATCTAACGTCTAAAGTGGAACACATTCTATCCATCTCTCCTTTCGCAGTTTTCAATGTTTTACCACCACCAATGGCTCTCCTCTGTTTCCACTGACCAACCTGGTGAACAAGCCTACATCTGTTCTATCTTAAATTACCTAGAGCAGTTAATCCAGCAACCCACCCAAATCTCGGATCGCTTCAGAGATCAGCCAAACATTCTTGACTTATTTCTAACCTCTAACCCTTCTGCTTATACTGTTAATCTTGTCTCTCCTTTGGGCTCCTCCGACCATAAACTAATATCTGTCACCTGTCATATCACTCCAGTATGGCCACCCGATCCTCCCAACTGGTGGCGCTTGTGGCACTTTGGCGCTGCCGACTGGGAGGCTCTTTGGCAGTACTTCTTTGATTTCCCATGGAATGACTTTTGCTTCCGTGGCCGAGGACCCTCGAAGAGTGCTGAACGCATTATCGAGGTAATCCTCTCGGCCATGGAAGCATACATTCAATTTTCTTTATCTCAATCTAATGCAAATATGTTTTGGTTTACTTATGCTTGTTCTACTGCTGTCCGCAACAAGGAGGAAGCACTCAAACGGTACCGACGCCTTAAGAATCAAGAATCTCATTCTTCCTATGATTCTGCCCGGAATCAAGCCAAATCTGTTCTTCAACTTGCCAGACACTTTCTTATCAAAAATAAATGCACTAAACTATCCAACTCTAGCTCTTCCCAAGCTTTCTGGCATCGAGCCAAAAACCTCTCCAACAATTATTGTTCCTCGTCTTTCCCTCCCCTTTTCCACTCTGATGGCACAACCATCACTTCATCCTCTGACAAAGCTGAACTCTTCGCTCAAACCTTTCCTAGAAACTCCACCTTGGATGATTCCGGTGCTATTCATCCCTCTCCACCCCCTCTCTCCTACTTATGCCTAATATCTTAATATCTTCTAAAGATGTATATTCTACCCTCTCTGGACTTAATACTAAGAAGATGTACAGTCCGGACGGTGTTCCTCCTGTTGTACTAAAAAACTGTGCTTCTGTACTCACTCCCTGCCTAGGCAAACTCTTTTGTCCCTGTCTCTCCTCTAGCGTCTTCCCTTCTTGCTGAAAGTTTGCTCTCATTCAACCTGTCCCAAAGAAGGGTGACTGCTCTCAACTCTCCAACTATCATCCATTTGCTCTCATCTCTTGTATCTCTAAAGTTTTTGAAACTATTCTTGCTTCAACATTTTTTAAGCATTTCTCTTCTCATAATCTACTCTCAGATCGCCAGTATGGCTTGCTTAAAGGTCGCTCTACTGGTGATCTTCTTTCATATCTTACTAACTCTTGGTCATCCTCCTTTTGGGCCATCGGTGAGACCTTTTCTATTGCACTAGACATATCGAAGGCCTTCGATAGCGTCTGGCAAAAATCTTTAATTTCTAAACTGCCCTCCTTCGTTTTCTATCCCTGCATCTGTGCCTTTGTCTCTAATTTCCTTCCCGGCCGTTCCATAGCTGCAGTTGTGGACGGCCATCGCTCACTTCCTCATCCTACCAACTCCGGTGTTCCTCAGGGCTCTGTCCTATCTCCTATTCTCTTTCTAATTTTCATAAATGATCTTCTCAACTGTACCTCTAGTCCCATACAATCATATGCAGGCGACTCTACCTTAAACTACTCAATTAGTTTTCCTGAACGCCCCAGCAAGCAATCCCTCAAAAACAAGCTTAATGAAGCCATGCAACACTTATCTTCAGATGTAACTACTATTTCCAGTTGGGGCAGAGAAAACCTTGTTACCTTTAATGCTTCAAAAACCTAATTTTTTCATCTTACTACCTGTTCAGAGCTCCCAGAGGACTATCCCTTACGCTTGAGCAATACAAAAATCAATCCTTTATCTTCTCTCAATATTCTCGGTGTCTCTTTTTCTTCTGCTCTTGCTTGGAAGGACCATATTACGAGTCTTGCTAAGGCAGCCTCCCAGAAGCTGGGTGTGTTCAACCACCTCAAGGGGTTCTTTACCCCTGCACAGCTTTTTGCTCTGTAAAGGGGCACAGTGCGTCCTTGTATTGAGTATTGTTCACATGTGTGGGGAGAATCCTCTCACACCGCACTCCTAGACAAAGTAGAAAGGAAAGCCTTTCGTATCATTAACTCATGCCCAATCACCAACTCTCTGCAATCTCTCTCTCTTTGCCGCAATGTTGCATCTCTCACTATTCTAATAATCAATGTTCCTCAGAGATTTCCTAGCATATGCCATCTCCTCTACGAAGGGTACGTAGTACCCGTCTTGCAACACAATCCCACCCCTATCTACTCTGTGCAACTCTCCAACCCAAGACTGAAACATTACTCTCAGACTTTCTTCTATTCAACTGCTGAGCTCTGGAACTCTCTCCTAGAAAGTCTTTCCCTCATTTTATGACTTAAATTGCTTCAATCTCAGTGTGTTATGGCATTTTGGCTCGAACGTCCCTTGATTTTGGCCTTGTCTCTCTTTCAACTCTGGGAGATGCACTCGATACAGGAATGTCTGCCTTTTGTCTCCCTCACTCATATAGAAAAAAAAAATGACCATCCCATGATTATCCTCACACTTAATGTTTTAATTTGTAATTGTATTAGTGAAGGGGCTGTGAAATTATGCTAACAAATGAAAGAGATAGATAGAGAGAGAGAGAGAGAGAGAGAGAATGAGAGTGAGTGTGTGTGTGTGTGTGAGCGAGAGAGAGATAGAGAGAGGGATAATTGAGGAGAGGGGTAGACAGGTTGACAGAGGGAAAGAGAGAGAGACTGTGATGGGTGGTGGGGTCTTTCGGTAAAACAATACTCGTGACTATTGTTATGCTATCATTAACAGTTTTATTGTGTTGCAGGGGTGTCAGGTGAAATCAAACACTTCATCTGGACAACAGCACTTCACTAAGTAATATTGGGGTGTGTGTGTGTGTGTGTGTGTGTGTGTGTGTGTAATTAAGTCTCACAATTGCCCATAGTTCTCTTAGGATAGTACACCAATACTTAGGAATTTGAAGTTTAACTTCTTTACCATACATATTGGGGATACAGATTACACACACGATAGCGTGGCGGGCTGCAGACTTAATCAACCTCAGCTCAAGTCGAGATGATGGTTTGGAGGGTAGGTGTTGGTGTGGAGGGTTGCTGGAAAGGTTTTGGCGAATAGAGAATGGGTGTGGCAGGTTTATGGAAAGACGTGAATGTTAAATGGAGTGGTGTGGGTTGTAGAAGAAGGGGTGTGAGAATGTAGCCTTCCTAATCTTGAACATCTTTTATGTACCTTTAACACAAGTATCTCAGCTGACTTAACCAAACTTCAATATGTGGGAAATCATTTTAAATGTTGGCGAAGAGTTTTGCAAATTATATATATATATATATATATATATATATATATATACAATTGATGGCAATCAACTTAACAACTCTAACCCAATACGAGTCAATACTGTATTTTCTGTCGACACACAACTCAACTGATTGGAATGTCCGTCTTAAGGACACGAAAGCCCATCCAGGCGAGTTCCCGACTCGAAATTTCAGCCTGATGCGGCGAATCGGCAACATAATCGTGGATATCGATATATTAGCCGTGGGTGACTCTCAACGGTCCAAGCGACGTATCGGGGGTCGATACGAGATTTTGAGCTGTTCAAAAGTTTGTGGGACTCCCCCAGCAACTGTAAAAAATTGTCCGAGTCTGGTCTCCATCACGAACTCGCCGTATCACAGACGTGTGGTCCGTATAAAAGACGTATGGTCCGTATCAAAGCAATATGGCCCTTATCAACATCGTCTGGTGCGTAAGCCTGCCGTGCGGACCGAATGTATGATAAAAAGGCACAGGAAAAAAGGCACCGGAAATAAGGGCACTGGGAAAAAAGGCACAGGAAAAAATGGCATATTCTTCGGGGTAGGAAAAAAAAACATATTATGAAAATCTATACCAATGTTTAATTAGGCAACATTATTATCCAGGAATTATTCCTAAATTATTTATTATTCAAGAATTATATAATTTTAATATATTTGTTATAGTTATTGTAGGCCTACATCTATATTTTGCTTTAACCCACTGAACCCCAGCTAATTATAAATAAAAGTACATCGAGAGACCGGCCGATTTGGCCCAAAAAAAATTGTTTCTTCTAAAATGGCAGAAAAGGTGAGAAATGAAAAACAAAACAAAACACTCACCTCGGTCATTTGGGGGTCGTATGGGGGGGGGGGGGGGGGCAGACTCAGACATCAGCTGAGCACAGCAGCATGGCAGATGTATGATGCTCCAGTTTTCGAGTGACGGTTATTTACTCCACCCGAGCATCATGTGTGCCTTCATTGTTCATATACTACCAACATGTATCACATAATGTCATTATAAGTGAAGTAATAGTGTGATAAGTGCTTAGATATAAGTTTGATAAGTGCTCACGAGTGGCAAGACCGTTGCGCGTCGCCGTTGCCATGGAGACTGGCGGCCATCATGGTCTCGGAC
The DNA here is from genome assembly GCA_032716605.1 of Paralithodes platypus. Classification (NCBI taxonomy): domain Eukaryota; kingdom Metazoa; phylum Arthropoda; class Malacostraca; order Decapoda; family Lithodidae; genus Paralithodes; species Paralithodes platypus. The sequence continues at coordinate 56,395,228 of CM064523.1, read as the reverse complement.
AATAACAGAACGCACGTACGTACACACACCCAGCTGACTGACACGCGCCACCAACACTTTCCCTCTTATTGTCTTTCTCTCTTACTCCCCCGCTTTATTCAGTGTATACTGTCACTTCCCCTCTTTATTCAGTTTATACTTTATCATATGTTTTATAGTTATAAAATATGGGTTTCACACATTGTTTTACGCACTTTTTACTTAGCAAAATTCTATATTTACACTAATTGGTGTCCGTCATTGTTTTACGTATATTTGATTGTCAATCACACTTACATATTGTGTTCGGCACTTTGTATATACTTATTATTTACACTAGGTTTGTATACACACACACTTCACATTTCATAGCATCTTTTATCGCAGTCTTTGAGTACACTGTTTTAGAAATGCTCAAGGGTGTGAAACTCCCTGAAGCAGTCCGGGAAACACAGTGCAACACCACATTCCCGGCACATGTACCTGGTATCTGAGCTCGCAGGCTCCTTTTGTGTCGTGTTGGGGTACGCATGACACCGTCTTCGGGGTTTGTCATTGTGTTCTGTGGCCAGCACATATTCAGGGAAGTGGTGTTGTGTCAGCCTGGCAATCCCTTCTGCTGCTGGCCGTCGATGGGCGGGGGGGTTGCAGGAGGTGGGGGGCAGTTATGTATTCCCTCAACATCTCCCTGGACAACTCGATGCAGAAGTTCTCCATCGTTTCCTGCTTGCCGGTGATTGTTGCATAGTGGATGTGGCTGTTATAGAGGGTGATATCGAGGAGGTGGAAGAATAACTTCTTATACCACCTCATCGTCTTCCTCGCACACTCACATGACGAGATGACAGCATCTGATTTGTCCACCAGCCGCATGTTGATGGTATAATCACAGATGGCCAAAGGTTTCTTGATAATTTCGCCAGTTGCTCTGTCACGACGTCTGCTGTCTTGGAAGATGGGATGGTGGACTGTTGTGAGGACGTTCACATCCCGGTTATCCATCCAGGACAACAGGAGGACATTGTTAGCCTGCTTGTAGATGATGGAGCCCTTTTCCCGCCTGTGTGGTAGTTCGGGCATGAAGATCCGATTCTTCCTGACGGTGCCACAGACTTCTGTAGTGCGGGTATGCAGGAACTTAGCAAGGGAGGGGCTGGTGTACCAGTTGTCCAGGTACAGTATGTGGCCCCTGTCCAAGTAGCCCTGCATCATGGTGATGACGACGGCCCCAGAAATTCCGTATGTCCTCGTTTCCACCAATTCTGTTTTCTTGCCCATATACAGAATTAGGTCCTGGATGTAACCGGTTTGACAGTCACACATCACGAAGGTCAATTTGGCCAAGTTGTTAAAAGACACCTGACTATATGGGCAATATGTCTATTTAAAACTAGGCGTGATTGGAGAAGTTGTGAGAACATATTCAAAGAGGCAATTCATCACCTGCCAAAGCAAAGGCGCAAAAATACTGATTCATTACAAGCCATATCGATGTCGTTTGCTGGGCATGTACTGCCGGATGCCAATATTCCCCCTCCACAGCAGCAAACTCTCATCAATAATGAGCTTCTGATGGGGTTTGAAGGCGGCAGCAAGCTTCACCTTCAGGTACTCGAAGATGGGTCTTATCCTCTCCATGGGGTCCTTCATTGCTCTTGGTTGACTTTGATTTGTGGTGTTGGCTGCCAGGCTGTCAATGAAATGTAGGTTCCCCATTATGGCCGAGAACCTATTTCTGCTCATTATTTGGCCAAAAATAGAGGTTCGGACGAGGGGATCCCAGGACCAGTACTTTTTTATGGAGGATTTCCATGTGACCCCCATCAGGATGACAATGCCCAAGCATGTGTAAAACTCTGGGACATCTAGGGTGGACCATGACAGCCTTGCAGAGTATTTGAGCTGCACCTTCCCAGCCATGAAATAATAATTGTACCAGTTGGTCTGGTCAACAATTAGAGCCACGAGATTTGTAGTCAAAAACTGCCTGAAGATTTCAAGTCTCGTGGTCTGCCGCAACTGGTTTGGCCCCGTTGGGAGCGTAGGGCCGGCAATCCCAGCGCCCACAAAGTTGTAGTCGGTGGGCACAAAGTTGTCTCCATCAACCCAATCCCACACGTCGGGTTGAGCGGCACCTTCGTCGCCAGAGTCGTCAGGAGGGGAGTCACCATCAGGGCGGGGGGAGGGCCTTGCCCTGCCTCTTGCCATGCCTCTTGCACCTCTCGCCCCTGCCCTCAACCTCGGCCTTGGTCGAGCCGACCCAGCCCTTGCTCTCACACCGCCAGGGGTGGGGCGTATTAGGGTCACCTTAGAACCCCTTCGGCCACGCCCACGCACAGGACCACGGGCACACCCACGTATGTTGATAGGGCGTTGCGCACGATCAGGGCATTGTGGCGATGCAGGCGGTGATGGTGTCTGAGTGTCGTGTCTGTGGGAGGTACTAGGCTGAGGAGAAGGTACAGGTGAGTATGGTAGTGGTCCGGGAGGTGATGGTGGGGGCGAGTCAATCTGGGCTGATAAGGGAAACAGGCGGTGTGCGGGGCGGCGTGGGTGGAGATGATTCTAGGGCAGGCATATCCTCATCTGTTGCTTCTGAAGAAGAAGTCAATGGCTGCGCTGCTAAGATGGCTGCACCCCTGCACAACCCATAGAAAGTGTTAGGGGTTGGCGCTTTAAGTGGAGAGGCAATGCGGGGTGGTGGGGAAGGCAAACGCGGGGGAGCACCACTACGGCGAGGCACGTGTGGTGTCAGACCTTGACCCACCTCATCCTCCTCCTCCTCACCCTCATTTCTTCTCTTCTCAGCCCTACGATGAGAAAGTGGAATGTTGAGGAAGGCCATGGGGTCTGGGTCATCTTCCTCATCCTCGTTATCCTCTTCCCCACTTGCTGGGGACTCCACTATGTCACAGGGAACGATGGGCGAACGATAGATACTCTCCTCCCTTTCTTGTAACATGGCGTACCGGTGAGAGATGGGGACATAGGGTTCCTCCTCATGCATGTCGTCTATCTCGGCCAAAGTGGGACTATATTCGTCCTCTGAATCGTCATTTGATGATCCAGTGTCACTATCAGGCACATCACTCTCTTCAAGTATGGCCATGGCATCGGCAAGGGATATTCCCCTGCGTGGGTAACGGAGTGGTAAATCCGACATGGTGTTGCACTCGCGTGATGTATGGGTAAACTGACTTTCCTTTGTCACGCACGTCCCTTGTCCCAACAAACCTAGATTTGGGTGTTGCCATACATTGCCTACATCCTAAGGAATATCCCATACAAATATCAAGCCTATAGCTACCATAGGACAAGAGTAAATAAGGTCGAAAGTGGTGGGGAGATAAGCGGGTACAGTGTTTTTCACCACCTCCCCCGCATGACCGCCCGCCCGGCGGGACTTGGGGGATAGCTGAGTATGGTCAAGTAATGCCTACATCCTAAAGTGTATCTCACACAAATTTCAAGCCTATAGCTACCATAGGACAAGAGTAAATAAGGTCGAAAGTCGTTGGGAGATAAGTGGGTACAGTTTTTTTCATCACCTCCCCTGCATGACCACCCGCCCGGCAGCACTTGGGAGAAAGATGAGTATGGCATTGTAATGCGTACATCCTAAGGTGTATCTCACACAAATTTCAAGGCTATAGCTCCCATACAACAGGAGTAAGTAAGGTCCAAATTCGCGGTGAAATAAGTGGGTAAAGTGGCGCCACTAATCGGCCCACCACCACCCGCGCGGCCTGGCTGGCCGGTTCCCGCGTACCGCCCCTGTTCGGCAACATTACGGTATATCCGCTACCATTCTCAAGCCATTTCCTACCATACAAGCCGAATAATAGAGGTTTTAGTGGCCGACGCAATGTTCGTGTCGCTGGGGTTTAGCGTTACATACATTGCCGACGCAAACAGTGCGTCGCTGGGGTTCAGTGGGTTAATTACACTATATTTATATTTAACCAAACCTGACCTAATGTGAGACTTCACTTGGACTATGCTGTTCAGTTTTGGTGTCCTTATTATAGAATGGATATTGACTCTCTGGATGCAGTCCAACGAAGAATGACGCAAATGATCCACATTGTTATAGATTTATCATAAGAGGAGAGGCTGATAACCCTTGGCTTTTATTCATTAGCAAGACGAAGATGTATAGGAGATATGATAAAGGTATTTAAATGGATGAAAGGTATCAATAAGAGAGATAGAAATAAGGTATTATGGCTTAACAACGGCGAGATAACCCGTTCAAAAGGCTTCAAATTGGATAAGTTTTGCTTTAGAAAAGATATAGGTAAACACTGGTTTGGGAAAAGAGTTGTGGAAGTGTGTGGTTAGCTCAGGAACGGTAGAGCATTTTAAGTGCAAAGTTAATAGTCATATGAACGATATGGGTTAGGTGTGAATGGGATCTGCCTCGGCCTTATGCAGAATTCCGGTTTCTTATGTTCTAACAGTATCTAACCTAACCTAACCTAGCTAAGGTGAGTACACTACCAGATATATATATAATTACATTATGCAATATTGCACATTGCATCGAAATACATTTTATTGATCTATTACTTCTTAATAAAACATTTTGTTTTATGTGCCATTTTTTCCTAGTCAGTAATTTGTGACATTTTTTCAAGTGCCCTTTCTTTCCTGTGCCTTTTTTTCCGGTGCCTTTTTTCCCGAGTACCGTGCAGACCGTATCTCTTCTGTGCGGAAAATTGGCAACAGTCGAGTTGGCAACCGCGCGTGTATCCTCAATCCGGTTGCACGTCTCACGGCGTCGATACGGCGTCGATACGATTCTTCTGAATTGTATCGCAGTCTTTTGGGTTGTATCTTTTCCGTGGACTAGTCATGTACCCTTCGCACGACTTTTCCTATCTTCTTCATAGCATTCGTTTCTCCACCGTATCGGCATCGCTAGAGTCTTATCAAGTCATGCGGAAGAGATACGGTAGAGATACAGTAGAGCCGCGATCTCTAGTAAATTCGGCAAGACACAGGATTTGTATGTGTCGTGGGTGTTCGTGCCAGTCTTGAAGGGGATGTTGTGTCAGTGTGCAACGACCTTTATGGATGCATTTATGATCAAGTAATAGACTAAAAAAAATTTTTTTTAACTAGGGTCCAATTTGTACATGTAGATTTGTAGATTTGGCACACAAGAGATTCACGACTGATCAATCATATATTGTACTATGTTAAAACTAACCTATTTTATTGATTACGTGATAATGAATATGGGCCAACTCTCATGGGGTCCGGTTGACAGTCTTTCACCAATAAATATGTTTACTCGCAAACCATTTCACCAACACTCGAAATTATTGCCCACACATTGAAATAGGTTAGATTAGATAAATGTCCAAATACACTAGCAAAAATTACAAATTATAATACGGTAGCATGACTCTCCGGCATAACCGGTGTTAACCAATAAGTTGAATAATAATAAGTTTTTCAGGTGTAGGTCCAAAATATCTGGGTCTGTTTCAGGGACTATGATCAAATACCAGATCACCAACACTGGTTTATATGATGCTGCATATGACGTCACAGGTCAGATTTATGACATTACCAAGCAAGCAAATATTGTCATAATGACAATGGTCTGTGTGAAACTTTGGTGTGAACTTCTACTGTCCAACTCACCGTGTTTGACATTATTATAAGTTGTAGTAGATGAGGGGGTCAGAGTTGGAGACTGTACCCCAGCTTGAAAATTGACTGTGTATCTGAAACAAACAAACACATATGGAGACATACTATATATACATTGTGTTTCTATGTGAATGAGGGAGACAAAAGGCATAACTGTCTGCAGCGGGTGTCTTCCCCAGATTTGAAAGAGTGACAGGGCCAAAATCAAGGGACGTTTGAGCTAAAATGCCTGTACACACGGAGTTTGAAGCAATTTAAGTCATAGGAAAAGGGAAAGACTGATTCTGGGAGAGTTCCAAAGCTCAGCAGTTGAATAGAAGAAAGTCTGAGAATAGCGTTTCACTCGTGGGTCGGAGAGTTTCCACAGAGTAGGAGTGGGATTGTGTTGCAAGGCGGTTACTACGTACCCTACGTAGAGGAGGTGGTATACACTGTATTTTTGAAGAATAAGGGATAGTCCGTTTGTTCATTTCCCGCTTTTCTTTTCGAATACATTCTCTACCTGCCACTTCTCGTTAATGTATTATCATTGCTTCTTAGGAGATGCTAATCCTGTAGTCTGTAGTATATGATGATAGTTTGTTAATAATTCTTTATCCATATACCAGAACTGAAAACTTTGCATTTAATCTTATCTCCACAACATATACACAAACACACAAGCACACATGTACACCAATATCTCAATACACCCGACCCGCCCCCGTCAGTTTCCATCGATGTGATCATTAAACAAAGGTCCATGTAGACCTTGCATTAAACAATCATATGACTGGTTATCCGTCTTTTCGCCCACAAGTCCATTCGAATGCATTGACGCTGTTAGCGTTACGATACCTTTGTGTATTTGTTTATTTATGTATTTATTGATTTATTAATTTTTTCGTGTATTTGTTTTTTGTCTTCTATTGTTTGTGTCTTTTGTAAGATTAGGTAGTGTTATGTTAGTCTAAATTATGGTAAGAGTTAGGTTTGGCTATATATATTATGGTAAGAGTTAGGTTTGGCTATATATATTATGGTAAGAGTTAGGTTTGGCTATATATATTATGGTAAGAGTTAGGTTTGGCTATATATTATGGTAAGAGTTAGGTTTGGCTATATATATTATGGTAAGAGTTAGGTTTGGCTATATATATTATGGTAAGAGTTAGGTTTGGCTATATATATTATGGTAAGAGTTAGGTTTGGCTATATATATTATGGTAAGAGTTAGGTTTGGCTATATATATTATGGTAAGAGTTAGGTTTGGCTATATATATTATGGTAAGAGTTAGGTTTGGCTATATATATTATGGTAAGAGTTAGGTTTGGCTATATATTATGGTAAGAGTTAGGTTTGGCTATATATATTATGGTAAGAGTTAGGTTTGGCTATATATATTATGGTAAGAGTTAGGTTTGGCTATATATATTATGGTAAGAGTTAGGTTTGGCTATATATATTATGGTAAGAGTTAGGTTTGGCTATATATATTATGGTAAGAGTTAGGTTTGGCTATATATATTATGGTAAGAGTTAGGTTTGGCTATATATATTATGGTAAGAGTTAGGTTTGGCTATATATATTATGGTAAGAGTTAGGTTTGGCTATATATTATGGTAAGAGTTAGGTTTGGCTATATATTATGGTAAGAGTTAGGTTTGGCTATATATATTATGGTAAGAGTTAGGTTTGGCTATATATATTATGGTAAGAGTTAGGTTTGGCTATATATATTATGGTAAGAGTTAGGTTTGGCTATATATTATGGTAAGAGTTAGGTTTGGCTATATATATTATGGTAAGAGTTAGGTTTGGCTATATATATTATGGTAAGTTAGGTTTGGCTATATATATTATGGTAAGAGTTAGGTTTGGCTATATATATTATGGTAAGAGTTAGGTTTGGCTATATATATTATGGTAAGAGTTAGGTTTGGCTATATATATTATGGTAAGAGTTAGGTTTGGCTATATATATTATGGTAAGAGTTAGGTTTGGCTATATATATTTAGGTTTGGCTTGGTTTGATTTGGATACTTCTTTATTATTAGTTGTGTTTGTTTTGTTGATAGGTTAGGACTTTTGTGGTTAATCTTCAGATTAAGTCAGGTATAATTAGGATATGACTATGGTAGGCTGTGGTATACAGTATACAGTGTATTGCGTTATGTTATATTAGGTGTATATGCGTTATGTTACTTAGTCCGCCCTCTTCTGGAATACTGCGTTCAATCCTGGTGCCCTTATTACCAAAAAGATATAAACAAGCTAGAACGAGTTTAAACGTAGAGTTACCAAAATGATACCTAGCCTAAAGAACAAACCATACGAAGAGCGTCTTAGAGAATTAAATCTATTTCCTTTAACCCAGCGCAGATTAAGAGGCGACTTAATTCAAGTGTTCAAAATCATCAAAGGCATCGACAATATGAACTGTAGTAAGTACTTCACTATCGACCAATCTAATTACACGCGGGGAAACGGTTGCAAAATTATTGGTAAATCTTTTAACTCGCACGAATCTAAGAATTTCTTCTTCAATCGAGTTGTCAACTTGTGGAATGGGCTTCCCCGAGACGTTATAGACTGCAGCACCGTTGATTCATTTAAATTCCGCCTAGACAAATATCTCGCATCAAACCCGCGACTGACTGCGTTTGTAAATGAATAACTTTATCCTCCCCTCAGTTACTAACCCATCTGTCCCCTACTAACTTCCTAGTCCTGCCACGTTAGTGGCAGGGCAGTAGTTCCCTTTCCAATGTTCCCTTACCCACTCTAAACCACTGTTTGGACACTTGATCCTCAGTGTTTTGGAGGACAAGCAACCTAGAAGGGTCACTAGATCTGTTGTTGCTTGATTTCCTTTGTACTCCTTTGTACTTTGTACTCCTTTGTACTCCTTTGTACTCCTTTGTACTCCTTTGTAAGGTTATGGTATGTTATGATATGTTGTTCAAGCTGTTGGTAATTTGAATGCTTTAGCACCCGAGTTGTCGATTTTTAATGTACAAATATGAAACTAATATGTCTCTGCATCATATACATACCAAGTTTAAAATACATACCATATTTCGCTACAAAAAACAGCGTAATAGCTGAATAACTAAGGTTAGAACATTGCAATTTACCGTTAGCTGAAAATAAACGGACTAAACGTTAGGTTATGGTATGTTAGGTTAAGTTAAGTTAGGTATGTAACAGTTGGTGAATAACACACCACCTCAACACCATACAACAAGCCTCAACACAATGTTGGACCATGTTAACATTGTTCCTGAAATGTTATTGTTTTCATCCTCTGTCAACAATGATTGGTCCAGGAAATATGGTGATTACTTTACTGTGTGTGTGTGTGGGTGTTTTCGTGTTCGTCACTCACCATCCCTTCCATCATTCATTCCACCACCTTGTCTTTTTTCATGCCAGATCACTCAGAACCCCCTTTCCACTATCCAACCCACACCTAATATTTCACATTTCCCCACACCTTCCCTACCATCCTACTCCACACCACTTCTTCACTCTCCCCCCCCTTTCTCGCTATAGCATTACCCTCTCCTACATTACCTATTCACCCCTCAACTTCCCCCCTGCCCAACATACCACTCACACATTCAACCTTCATACCTCATCCACTCTGCCCGGCCCTACGCACAACCATTTTATAATATATTTGGAATGTCATTGTTTACAGTTTTGTCGAACCTTTTAGCAGAGTATAATATCTGACGTGGGGTTGCAACCAATAAATTCAAGACTATTTGCGATCCAACTTTGTATTGTTACGTCCTGGGATATATAAACACTGGGCTCTTTCTATTGGACTAGGTATGCGGCAACAAGCAACAACGGAAAACGCTAGATCCAACCCTTATCTATAAACCCAGGCAACAAACCACCCTAAACCGTCAAGAGTCCTGCCTGGACAACAAGGTATCCTATGACTCGGTTACAGGGTGCACGCACTATAGACTGCTGATAGTCAAGCAGGCTATATAAAAGATCACACAATTAAGTTGACTTAAAGCTTCAAGGAAAAGATAGATAACGGAATTAAATTGCAGAAACAATTTAATAACAAACTAGAAGAAAGTACATTTAACGTTACGTTAATTAATACAACTAATCACCCCTGCGTGAAAGAAGGTGAAAGCAAACAGTCCTCAAAACATCGTACCGGTAGACAAGATGCGGGGTTCTAAACTGCATGCGGCTACTGTAGGATCTGATGCTTAGCAAAGAAAGTACGTTACGGATTTAGAGAACTCTTAAGTCATAAGCAGGAATAAATACTAGTGATAGGCCATACAGTGTATAATGGCATAGGTATAATTAAATAAAGGCAGCAACTCGCAACATAACCACATACAGGTGTGCTTCTCACTCTTAGTCAGGCAAGCCTGCTCGGACAGAGTCTCTAAGCCACACCCTGACTCACAATGCTCACAAAAACGGTAAACTGTGGCACAATAACAAGCATACAGAAATAATAAACCCCTAGCTGTTAATCTGCCAGGTGGCAGAGGTCTAGCTGGAAGGATATAGGCTTCGGATACCTGGGCTGAGCCACCTGCTGTAGCCTAGGGACGTTCCCAGGTCTGTGCGCCAAATTACTCTAATTGAAAGGGTGCTCTCTTGAGAGACTCAGATCCCAAGTATCTGACTCTCTCCTGGCGACCCTAAAACAAAAGCAAGACGTGCTAGCGCAGTGCTGAGTGGACTAGGCAAGGGCCCTCACACAACACAACACTAGACACACAGGGACACAGACAAGAAAATGCCCCCAGACTCCCACGGGTATCCTAGTAAAGTCGTGCGGGTCCACAGGACTCGCACCAGCAGACTTTACTTAAAGGATCGCAAAAAGCCTCCCCTCCGGTCTAGCCCCTGCTAACCTGACACAAGAACACACTAGCAAGCATGAAACCACCAAATATGAGACAACAAAATAGCTTCCTAGGTCCCATTAACAATTAAATCTCTGCATAAGGCCCAAAATCCTATCTAATTTTCTGAGAGCTCGTCGTTAATACAATAATAGATATAAGGTCTATCAAGGGGATGGGATAATTAAATAGATTGGTGAAGTAGTGGAAGGAAGGTATACAAAGTAAGAGAGAAAGTTTCTAAGTGGGGTTGAAAGGGATAGATATCAATGGGGTCCGAAGGGTACGACAGTGAGGTGAGCTCTGAGTCTTGAATCTGTCTGGACCCCACCCTAGGCATACAAAATACATCCCAGGCTTGGCAACACTCGACACAGTTGCCGGGTCAAAATCGTCTACCCCGTGAGTGAGTCGAAACTAAGCCTAACGTTGCAATCGGATGCATATGGCAACGCTTCAGGCTCGTCCCAAGCTAGACTATCCGCGCGAAGCAACGTCCCCCAGCCGGTCTCTCTCTCCCGCTCGTCTCCTCCCACTCTCACCAAACTTACATCTTTTATATTATAATGAAACAATCAACTATCGAGAATAAAATATACTAAGATGCGTTGGTTAAGAATAAGGCAGCTACAAGCTGTGAAACAACATAAGAATATCCCAGACATTAGTTACATTGTCGTAGGATATATACTAAGGAAAAGCCGGCCGGCTGCCGCCAGCCGGTTTCTAAACGGCTGGGCAGCCGACGCGCGCGCATGCCCGCACGTGGCTACTATGCAGAAGCGTCACACCTCCCCCAAGATATAAGACCCTTGACTAAGTTCTTCATATCTAACAGAAAGCTTCTCATAGTACCACACACTGTTGCGACACAAGGCACTATATATAAAAAAATAAAGACTGTTGCGCTCCACCGAGCAAGTTCAACTAACTTAGCGACAATAAGCGAAAACATTCAACTTAGATACTGCTACAACATCTTATACAAAATTCTACACGTTATAAAAAATAAAGAGTTTTTATAAGGTTTTTGCTTTTTTAATTTGTTTTTTTCGGCTGAACTACAGTGACAGCCTATTTTCCTCCACACTCAACCCACAATCCTGTGGCAGTCTAACCAACATCATCCACCCTTGATAGACAATCCGCTATCACGTTATCAGAACCGGCAATATGGCGTATGTCCAGATTATACTCCTGAAGCATGAGTGACCACCTGGTCAGCCTCATATTCCGGTTATGAAACTGATTCAAGAATTTCAGAGGGTGATGATCGGTATAAACCACTACGACTGGTCCGAAAGCAGGAACATATACATCGAAGTGCCTGAGCGCCAGCACTATCGCCAGGAGTTTTTTTTCAATTACAGAGTAATTCCTTTGTGCACTATTGAATTTTTTACTGTAAAAACTCACTGGATGTTCGATACCTTCATCATCTGTCTGTAACAAGACAGCCCCAGCCCCTACGCCACTGGCATCAGTCGCCAGCTGAAAAGGTCTGCTGAAGTCCGGGGCCCTGAGTATGGGGTGGGTACATAACAGGTGTTTCACCAAGGAAAACGCCTCTGCACACTCAGGAGACCACCGGAACTTCTTGTCCTTAGATAATAAGTCAGTTAAAGGTGCAAGTACAGTCGAATAGCCTTTGATGAAGCGACGATAATAGCCTATCATACCTAGAAACCGCATGATTTGTTTCTTAGTCGTAGGCTGGGGAAACTGATCGATGGCTTTGATCTTTGTCTGTGGAGGGCACACCTGACCCATCCCCACCTCGAACCCCAGGTACAAAACTGTGGCTTTGACAAAATCGCACATACCCAGGTTTACCACCAAACCTGCTTCATTCAGTTTATTAAAAAGCTGTCCGATGTGAGCACAGTGACTGTTAAAATCCTCGTCGTATATTATGACATCATCTAGGTACACCGTACAGTTGGGAATGTCGGCTACAATGTCGTTCATTAATTTCTGAAACGTTGCAGGGGCATTTTTCAGCCCGTATGGCATAACATGGCAACGATATGTGGCACCGTCCACCACAAACCCACACACCTCTCGCGCTCGCTCAGACAAGGGCACTTGCCAATAACCCTTAACAAGGTCTATCTTAGTGAGGAACTTGGCTTTTCCTATCTTATCCACACTGTCGTCCACGCGAGGGAGAGGGTAGGCATTTGTGGGGGTTAAACCATTCAACCTGCGGAAATCTATACAAAACCGCACCTTGCCATCTGGTTTGGGCTGCAGTGTGACTGGGGAAGTCCACCTTACTGCACCCTCAGAAATCAGCCCACGTTTCAGCATATAATCCAGCTCTTCCCTAAGTGCTGGTAATTTAATAGGGGGAACACGGTATGGCACTGATTTAAAGGGCGGGTGGTCCCCAACATCGACATCGTGCACCGCTTGAGTAGTGAGGCCAGGATGCTCCGCGAAAACAGCTGGGTTTGAATCAAACAAGTGCTGCACAGCTACACGCTGTTGCTCAGGCAGGTGCAATATCAACTCGTGAGCCACTTGTCTAGAATTCCCCGCCCACTGATCCGCGGAAACATGACAATCCCAATTATCCTCCCCCGCAGCTTGACTGTCCCTTCCTCCTTCTCCACCACGATCGCTGCAGATCAACACCGGGACAGTGAGAGGCTCGGAGGGGCGCCTCACATACTCTTTCATCAGATTTACATGGCAAAGTTGGTTCTTTTTCTTACGATCAGGAGTAGCTACTAAATAGTCGAGATCAGAAACCTTCCTTACAACCCGATACGGACCAGAATACTTGGCAGACAAGGGGTGTCCCACCAGAGGCAGTAGTATCAGTACCTCCTGATCTACTTCAAACTCCCTCAGCTTCACCTTCTGGTCGTATCTGTCCTTCATCTGAGCTTGTGAACTCTTAAGGTTCCGACCTGCTACCTCCAAGCTCTTTAGCATTCTCTCACGGCTTTCAACTACATACTTTAGAAGCGAGCATGGCTTTGTGACTCCCTCCCAGATCTCCTTGACTATGTGGAGGGGCCCCCTGACCCTGTGTCCAAAAACCAACTCGTTCGGGCTAAATCCCAAGCTCTCCCCAGGTACTTCTCTCGCAGCAAATAAAACGTATGGGAGACCTAGATCCCAGTCCTTCCCATTTTCCATGCAATAACACCGCAACATACTCTTGAGAGTCGAGTGCCACCTTTCCAAAACTCCCTGACTCTCGGGATGGTAGGCAGATGACACCACAGACACTATCCCATGTTGCTGCATGGTCTGCTTAAACAGAGCAGAAGTAAAATTGGATCCCTGATCAGACTGGATCTCCTGAGGGTAGCCATAACGAGAGAAATAGACAAGTAGGTTTTTGACAACAGTCTTAGCCATCCCGTTGCGCATGGGGTAAGCATCTGGATACCGTGTTGCTACATCCATTACAGTTAGTAAAAATGTATTGCCGGCACTAGTGGGGGGCAATGGGCCAACCATATCGATAACTACTTTGCTGAAGGGCGGCCCAATGACAGGGATGGGTTGTAACGGGGCTCTCGGGATGACCTGATTGGGTTTCCCAACAACTTGACAAGTGTGACACTGTGACACCCATGACACGACACTCGCCTTTAACCCAGGCCACCAGAAAAGCTTGCTCAGAGCTGCCTCCGTCTTACGTGCCCCCAGGTGCCCTGCCAAAGGCACATCATGAGCTAATCTCAATAAGCTCTCACGGCACACCCTCGGTACTACTAACTGGTCCACTAATCCTGACCCGCCATCCCACTTTTTCTTGGGATCCTGATGTCTCCGATACAAGATCCCCTCGGACAAGAAAAAATCACCAGGCTGCGCATCCCCATCGCTCTCCAGTTCGACAGCACCATTACCACACGCCCTGACTTCAGGATCTTCCAGCTGCAAGGAACATATATCAGCAGGTGCGAGATTATCCAAGTTCATCTTAAATAATTTATTTCCACCTCCAATGTCCCGCTGAGCCATCCTTTCCTCACGCTGCGCATAACGATGCTGTCGCAGAGTCTCTTCCTGCCCTGCACCTGCACTAGCGGTGACAGGCCCCGGGGCCTCTCCAGACTCTAACATAGGTGCCAATAATGAGTCACCAAGAAACACTGCCGGCTCAAAACTCTCCAATTGACCAACACTTCCCGTTTTCTTGTGACCTTTCCTCCGCGGTTTGATAGACTGAGGTGGTGGCTGCAAGGCTCCGGATGTCTGAGAACGCGTCACAACACACGCCATGGTTTGTACGCTACACTTCTCAACCCACTCCTGTTCCTCCCTACTAACGTCGGCCGCCTTCTCGGCAACGACCAAGGGTGAAACCTTAGAAGCAGGCACCGCAAAGTCGTTGCCGAGGAGGAGGTCGACGCCCCCAACAGGCAAGTTCTCTACAATTCCTACATCCAGCTCCTTCGCCACACCACCCACCTCCAGCTCCATCCGCACCAGCGGGTAGGACTTCGTAGCATTGATCCCCTGAACTACCACCACCCGAGCAGCGTTAATCGGTCTACCAGTAAAGTTCTTTAACAAGGTCTGAGAAGCCCCCGTATCACGCAATAGCTTAACTCCTCGCCTTTCGCCAGCCCACCTCACAAAACCATGCCCTCTATGACCCCCAAAGACGTCGCGGACAGGGTTCGAGCCTTCCGGACTCTTGAACACAGGCTGTGTCCCAACCTCTGACGAACTACCCTTGGCAAACTCAGAAGATATAGGCGACACCCCTATGCTGCGGGCCAATGACACAACCTTGTTTGGTGGCTTGTTCGGACAAGCATTTGCAAAGTGACCCTCCTTGTGACATGCAAAGCACTCTTTACTCTTTGGTTTCCCTTGGGAGTGGGAGGTACCATTAGACTTCTTATACGGGACGGTATTTGGTTTATGTTCAGTTTTATTGTCAGTGCTACATGGTTTTGTGTATTTATGTGTATCAAAATTCTTGGGAGGGGAGGGGTACGATCCTTTGCACCCGACTCACTCCTAGCTGCTGCTTCGCACCCTCGAATTAATGACAGTCGGAGGTCAGCCATTTCTGCTGCCTCCTGGAGAGTTCTAGGATTTTTTTCCTTTATATTTAATGTTAAGTCCCCGCCTGTGCACTTAAAGAACTGCTCCAAGAGAACCAGCTCACTCAACTCCTCAAAAGTAGCTGCCCTCTCAGAACGCAGCCAATGTCGTAGTGCATCAGACAAGTCCCGGGCGTGTTCTAGGAAGGTACTATCCTTGCCCTTAGTAACACCCCGAAACTTCAAGCGGTAAGTTTCTGGTTGTAACTCATAGGCCCGTAGCACAGCCTTCTTTAGCTCATCATAAACTACACAGGACTCTAAAGGTAGTGCATCATACGCTTTTAGCCCCTTTCCTAGGAGTCTTGATGAAACTAATGCTGCCCACTTTTCCTGAGGCCACTGGTGTTCCTGACACTTCTTCTCAAATCGCATAAAAAACTCAGTCACACATAATTCATCGAACACAGGAACTAGTTTAAGCAGGTGCGACAATGATTGGTCCCGATGTCTGTTACCTCCCCCAATATTTCGCCCTGTTACCTCCACTCGAGATCTCTCCAGCTCCCTGTCAGCCCGATACCTAGTAGACTCTGCCTGCAGTTCAGCCTCTCGTATAGCTGTTCTCTCTGCAGCCTCAGCCTGCACACTAGCCTGTCTCAGCCTGCACACTAGCCTGTCTTTCGGTAGCCTCAACCTGAGCTCTAGCAACCTCAGCCTGAACTCTAGCAACCTCAGCCTGCACACTAACCTGTCTTTCGGTGGCCTCAACCTGAGCTCTAGCAGCCTCAACCTTGGCCATCTCAAGCCGAAACAACAAATCTGGAGTCAACCCTTGAGGAGGGGAAGATGCATTTAATGGGGAGGGTCCCTGTGATTGAATTCCACGCTGCCATTGACCATCAACTTGGGGGTATGTACTAAATTCAGGCACCCTGACGTTTGATACGGGGGTAGAGTGGAGGGGGGCTGGGGACCGGGGCCCCCAGTCGCCTCTCCACCCAGGTCTCTCCCTTCTAAACCCAATATCAAAGTCCTCAGCTGATCTTTCCTCATGCCACTTAAACCCTGGTGACCCTGAAGACCTGCCACACACTTTAAGCCATACTTATTCAGCTTCAACACCCTGGCAGCGGTAAGGGGCACCTCTAAAAATCTTCTAGCACCCTCCTCGCTATCGACTAGCCACTCCACAGGTCTTTCTCCCTCCGAGCCTGTATCGTGACCTGACCCATCACTGTGTTCTGATATTAGACATGTTTGTGTACTGCAGTAATTATCACGGTTATAGAATGTGCCTTATCTCCTATGCAAGTATGTATATACTAATGTTATTTAAAGTCTTTAATGTGTTATATTGGTTGCTCCAAAAAAAAAACTATGTCCACTGTATTCCTCTAATCATAAGGAATCTCAAAACAAATGACCACTATATTCCTCTGTTCAGTAAATCCTATGCAAGGTCGCCATTTGTTACGTCCTGGGATATATAAACACTGGGCTCTTTCTATTGGACTAGGTATGCGGCAACAAGCAACAACGGAAAACGCTAGATCCAACCCTTATCTATAAACCCAGGCAACAAACCACCCTAAACCGTCAAGAGTCCTGCCTGGACAACAAGGTATCCTATGACTCGGTTACAGGGTGCACGCACTATAGACTGCTGATAGTCAAGCAGGCTATATAAAAGATCACACAATTAAGTTGACTTAAAGCTTCAAGGAAAAGATAGATAACGGAATTAAATTGCAGAAACAATTTAATAACAAACTAGAAGAAAGTACATTTAACGTTACGTTAATTAATACAACTAATCACCCCTGCGTGAAAGAAGGTGAAAGCAAACAGTCCTCAAAACATCGTACCGGTAGACAAGATGCGGGTTTCTAAACTGCATGCGGCTACTGTAGGATCTGATGCTTAGCAAAGAAAGTACGTTACGGATTTAGAGAACTCTTAACTCATAAGCAGGAATAAATACTAGTGATAGGCCATACAGTGTATAATGGCATAGGTATAATTAAATAAAGGCAGCAACTCGCAACATAACCACATACAGGTGTGCTTCTCACTCTTAGTCAGGCAAGCCTGCTCGGACAGAGTCTCTAAGCCACACCCTGACTCACAATGCTCACAAAAACGGTAAACTGTGGCACAATAACAAGCATACAGAAATAATAAACCCCTAGCTGTTAATCTGCCAGGTGGCAGAGGTCTAGCTGGAAGGATATAGGCTTCGGATACCCGGGCTGAGCCACCTGCTCTAGCCTAGGGACGTTCCCAGGTCTGTGCGCCAAATTACTCTAATTGAAAGGGTGCTCTCTTGAGAGACTCAGATCGCAAGTATCTGACTCTCTCCTGGCGACCCTAAAACAAAAGCAAGACGTGCTAGCGCAGTGCTGAGTGGACTAGGCAAGGGCCCTCACACAACACAACACTAGACACACAGGGACACAGACAAGAAAATGCCCCCAGACTCCCACGGGTATCCTAGTAAAGTCGTGCGGGTCCACAGGACTCGCACCAGCAGACTTTACTTAAAGGATCGCAAAAAGCCTCCCCTCCGGTCTAGCCCCTGCTAACCTGACACAAGAACACACTAGCAAGCATGAAACCACCAAATATGAGACAACAAAAAAGCTTCCTAGGTCTCATTAACAATTACATCTCTGCATAAGGCCCAAAATCCTATCTAATTATCTGAGAGCTCGTCGTTAATACAATAATAGATATAAGGTCTATCAAGGGGATGGGATAATTAAATAGATTGGTGAAGTAGTGGAAGGAAGGTATACAAAGTAAGAGAGAAAGTTTCTAAGTGGGGTTGAGAGGGATAGATATCAAGGGGGTCCGAAGGGTACGACAGTGAGGTGAGCTCTGAGTCTTGAATCTGTCTGGACCCCACCCTAGGCATACAAAATACATCCCAGGCTTGGCAACACTCAACACAGTTGCCGGGTCAAAATCGTCTACCCCGTGCGTGAGTCGAAACTAAGCCTAACGTTGCAATCGGATGCATATGGCAACGCTTCAGGCTCGTCCCAAGCTAGACTCTCCGCGCGAAGCAACGTCCCCCAGCCGGTCTCTCTCTCCCGCTCGTCTCCTCCCACTCTCACTAGACTTACATCTTATATATTATAATGAAACAATCAACTATCGAGAATAAAATATACTAAGATGCGTTGGTTAAGAATAAGGGCAGCTACAAGCTGTGAAACAACATAAGAATATCCCAGACATTAGTTACATTGTCGTAGGATATATACTAAGGAAAAGCCTGCCGGCCGGCTGCCGCCAGCCGGTTTCTAAACGGCTGGGCAGCCGACGCGCGCGCATGCCCGCACGTGGCTACTATGCAGAAGCGTCACACCTCCCCCAAGATATAAGACCCTTGACTAAGTTCTTCATATCTAACAGAAAGCTTCTCATAGTACCACACACTGTTGCGACACAAGGCACTATATATAAAAAAAATAAAGACTGTTGCGCTCCACCGAGCAAGTTCAACTAACTTAGCGACAATAAGCGAAAACATTCAACTTAGATACTGCTACAACATCTTATACAAAATTCTACACGTTATAAAAAATAAAGAGTTTTTATAAGGTTTTTGCTTTTTTAATTTGTTTTTTTCGGCTGAACTACAGTGACAGCCTATTTTCCTCCACACTCAACCCTCAATCCTGTGGCAGTCTAACCAACATCATCCACCCTTGATAGACAATCCGCTATCACGTTATCAGAACCGGCAATATGGCGTATGTCCAGATTATACTCCTGAAGCATGAGTGACCACCTGGTCAGCCTCATATTCCGGTTATGAAACTGATTCAAGAATTTCAGAGGGTGATGATCGGTATAAACCACTACGACTGGTCCGAAAGCAGGAACATATACATCGAAGTGCCTGAGCGCCAGCACTATCGCCAGGAGTTCTTTTTCAATTACAGAGTAATTCCTTTGTGCACTATTGAATTTTTTACTGTAAAAACTCACTGGATGTTCGATACCTTCATCATCTGTCTGTAACAAGACAGCCCCAGCCCCTACGCCACTGGCATCAGTCGCCAGCTGAAAAGGTCTGCTGAAGTCCGGGGCCCTGAGTATGGGGTGGGTACATAACAGGTGTTTCACCAAGGAAAACGCCTCTGCACACTCAGGAGACCACCGGAACTTCTTGTCCTTAGATAATAAGTCAGTTAAAGGTGCAAGTACAGTCGAATAGCCTTTGATGAAGCGACGATAATAGCCTATCATACCTAGAAACCGCATGATTTGTTTCTTAGTCGTAGGCTGGGGAAACTGATCGATGGCTTTGATCTTTGTCTGTGGAGGGCACACCTGACCCATCCCCACCTCGAACCCCAGGTACAAAACTGTGGCTTTGACAAAATCGCACTTACCCAGGTTTACCACCAAACCTGCTTCATTCAGTTTATTAAAAAGCTGTCCGATGTGAGCACAGTGACTGTTAAAATCCTCGTCGTATATTATGACATCATCTAGGTACACCGTACAGTTGGGAATGTCGGCTACAATGTCGTTCATTAATTTCTGAAACGTTGCAGGGGCATTTTTCAGCCCGTATGGCATAACATGGCAACGATATGTGGCACCGTCCACCACAAACCCACACACCTCTCGCGCTCGCTCAGACAAGGGCACTTGCCAATAACCCTTAACAAGGTCTATCTTAGTGAGGAACTTGGCTTTTCCTATCTTATCCACACTGTCGTCCACGCGAGGGAGAGGGTAGGCATTTGTGGGGGTTAAACCATTCAACCTGCGGAAATCTATACAAAACCGCACCTTGCCATCTGGTTTGGGCTGCAGTGTGACTGGGGAAGTCCACCTTACTGCACCCTCAGAAATCAGCCCACGTTTCAGCATATAATCCAGCTCTTCCCTAAGTGCTGGTAATTTAATAGGGGGAACACGGTATGGCACTGATTTAAAGGGCGGGTGGTCCCCAACATCGACATCGTGCACCGCTTGAGTAGTGAGGCCAGGATGCTCCGCGAAAACAGCTGGGTTTGAATCAAACAAGTGCTGCACAGCTACACGCTGTTGCTCAGGCAGGTGCAATATCAACTCGTGAGCCACTTGTCTAGAATTCCCCGCCCACTGATCCGCGGAAACATGACAATCCCAATTATCCTCCCCCGCAGCTTGACTGTCCCTTCCTCCTTCTCCACCACGATCGCTGCAGATCAACACCGGGACAGTGAGAGGCTCGGAGGGGCGCCTCACATACTCTTTCATCAGATTTACATGGCAAAGTTGGTTCTTTTTCTTACGATCAGGAGTAGCTACTAAATAGTCGAGATCAGAAACCTTCCTTACAACCCGATACGGACCAGAATACTTGGCAGACAAGGGGTGTCCCACCAGAGGCAGTAGTATCAGTACCTCCTGATCTACTTCAAACTCCCTCAGCTTCACCTTCTGGTCGTATCTGTCCTTCATCTGAGCTTGTGAACTCTTAAGGTTCCGACCTGCTACCTCCAAGCTCTTTAGCATTCTCTCACGGCTTTCAACTACATACTTTAGAAGCGAGCATGGCTTTGTGACTCCCTCCCAGATCTCCTTGACTATGTGGAGGGGCCCCCTGACCCTGTGTCCAAAAACCAACTCGTTCGGGCTAAATCCCAAGCTCTCCCCAGGTACTTCTCGCAGCAAATAAAACGTATGGGAGACCTAGATCCCAGTCCTTCCCATTTTCCATGCAATAACACCGCAACATACTCTTGAGAGTCGAGTGCCACCTTTCCAAAACTCCCTGACTCTCGGGATGGTAGGCAGATGACACCACAGACACTATCCCATGTTGCTGCATGGTCTGCTTAAACAGAGCAGAAGTAAAATTGGATCCCTGATCAGACTGGATCTCCTGAGGGTAGCCATAACGAGAGAAATAGACAAGTAGGTTTTTGACAACAGTCTTAGCCATCCCGTTGCGCATGGGGTAAGCATCTGGATACCGTGTTGCTACATCCATTACAGTTAGTAAAAATGTATTGCCGGCACTAGTGGGGGGCAATGGGCCAACCATATCGATAACTACTTTGCTGAAGGGCGGCCCAATGACAGGGATGGGTTGTAACGGGGCTCTCGGGATGACCTGATTGGGTTTCCCAACAACTTGACAAGTGTGACACTGTGACACCCATGACACGACACTCGCCTTTAACCCAGGCCACCAGAAAAGCTTGCTCAGAGCTGCCTCCGTCTTACGTGCCCCCAGGTGCCCTGCCAAAGGCACATCATGAGCTAATCTCAATAAGCTCTCACGGCACACCCTCGGTACTACTAACTGGTCCACTAATCCTGACCCGCCATCCCACTTTTTCTTGGGATCCTGATGTCTCCGATACAAGATCCCCTCGGACAAGAAAAAATCACCAGGCTGCGCATCCCCATCGCTCTCCAGTTCGACAGCACCATTACCACACGCCCTGACTTCAGGATCTTCCAGCTGCAAGGAACATATATCAGCAGGTGCGAGATTATCCAAGTTCATCTTAAATAATTTATTTCCACCTCCAATGTCCCGCTGAGCCATCCTTTCCTCACGCTGCGCATAACGATGCTGTCGCAGAGTCTCTTCCTGCCCTGCACCTGCACTAGCGGTGACAGGCCCCGGGGCCTCTCCAGACTCTAACATAGGTGCCAATAATGAGTCACCAAGAAACACTGCCGGCTCAAAACTCTCCAATTGACCAACACTTCCCGTTTTCTTGTGACCTTTCCTCCGCGGTTTGATAGACTGAGGTGGTGGCTGCAAGGCTCCGGATGTCTGAGAACGCGTCACAACACACGCCATGGTTTGTACGCTACACTTCTCAACCCACTCCTGTTCCTCCCTACTAACGTCGGCCGCCTTCTCGGCAACGACCAAGGGTGAAACCTTAGAAGCAGGCACCGCAAAGTCGTTGCCGAGGAGGAGGTCGACGCCCCCAACAGGCAAGTTCTCTACAATTCCTACATCCAGCTCCTTCGCCACACCACCCACCTCCAGCTCCATCCGCACCAGCGGGTAGGACTTCGTAGCATTGATCCCCTGAACTACCACCACCCGAGCAGCGTTAATCGGTCTACCAGTAAAGTTCTTTAACAAGGTCTGAGAAGCCCCGTATCACGCAATAGCTTAACTCCTCGCCTTTCGCCAGCCCACCTCACAAAACCATGCCCTCTATGACCCCCAAAGACGTCGCGGACAGGGTTCGAGCCTTCCGGACTCTTGAACACAGGCTGTGTCCCAACCTCTGACGAACTACCCTTGGCAAACTCAGAAGATATAGGCGACACCCCTATGCTGCGGGCCAATGACACAACCTTGTTTGGTGGCTTGTTCGGACAAGCATTTGCAAAGTGACCCTCCTTGTGACATGCAAAGCACTCTTTACTCTTTGGTTTCCCTTGGGAGTGGGAGGTACCATTAGACTTCTTATACGGGACGGTATTTGGTTTATGTTCAGTTTTATTGTCAGTGCTACATGGTTTTGTGTATTTATGTGTATCAAAATTCTTGGGAGGGGGAGGGGTACGATCCTTTGCACCCGACTCACTCCTAGCTGCTGCTTCGCACCCTCGAATTAATGACAGTCGGAGGTCAGCCATTTCTGCTGCCTCCTGGAGAGTTCTAGGATTTTTTTCCTTTATATTTAATGTTAAGTCCCCGCCTGTGCACTTAAAGAACTGCTCCAAGAGAACCAGCTCACTCAACTCCTCAAAAGTAGCTGCCCTCTCAGAACGCAGCCAATGTCGTAGTGCATCAGACAAGTCCCGGGCGTGTTCTAGGAAGGTACTATCCTTGCCCTTAGTAACACCCCGAAACTTCAAGCGGTAAGTTTCTGGTTGTAACTCATAGGCCCGTAGCACAGCCTTCTTTAGCTCATCATAAACTACACAGGACTCTAAAGGTAGTGCATCATACGCTTTTAGCCCCTTTCCTAGGAGTCTTGATGAAACTAATGCTGCCCACTTTTCCTGAGGCCACTGGTGTTCCTGACACTTCTTCTCAAATCGCATAAAAAACTCAGTCACACATAATTCATCGAACACAGGAACTAGTTTAAGCAGGTGCGACAATGATTGGTCCCGATGTCTGTTACCTCCCCCAATATTTCGCCCTGTTACCTCCACTCGAGATCTCTCCAGCTCCCTGTCAGCCCGATACCTAGTAGACTCTGCCTGCAGTTCAGCCTCTCGTATAGCTGTTCTCTCTGCAGCCTAAGCCTGAGCTCTAGCAGCCTCAGCCTGCACACTAGCCTGTCTTTCGCTAGCCTCAACCTGAGCTCTAGCAACCTCAGCCTGAACTCTAGCAACCTCAGCCTGCACACTAACCTGTCTTTCGGTGGCCTCAACCTGAGCTCTAGCAGCCTCAACCTTGGCCATCTCAAGCCGAAACAACAAATCTGGAGTCAACCCTTGAGGAGGGGAAGATGCATTTAATGGGGAGGGTCCCTGTGATTGAATTCCACGCTGCCATTGACCATCAACTTGGGGGTATGTACTAAATTCAGGCACCCTGACGTTTGATACGGGGGTAGAGTGGAGGGGGGGCTGGGGACCGGGGCCCCCAGTCGCCTCTCCACCCAGGTCTCTCCCTTCTAAACCCAATATCAAAGTCCTCAGCTGATCTTTCCTCATGCCACTTAAACCCTGGTGACCCTGAAGACCTGCCACACACTTTAAGCCATACTTATTCAGCTTCAACACCCTGGCAGCGGTAAGGGGCACCTCTAAAAATCTTCTAGCACCCTCCTCGCTATCGACTAGCCACTCCACAGGTCTTTCTCCCTCCGAGCCTGTATCGTGACCTGACCCATCACTGTGTTCTGATATATTAGACATGTTTGTGTACTGCAGTAATTATCACGGTTATAGAATGTGCCTTATCTCCTATGCAAGTATGTATATACTAATGTTATTTAAAGTCTTTAATGTGTTATATTGGTTGCTCCAAAAAAAAAACTATGTCCACTGTATTCCTCTAATCATAAGGAATCTCAAAACAAATGACCACTATATTCCTCTGTTCAGTAAATCCTATGCAAGGTCGCCATTTGTTACGTCCTGGGATATATAAACACTGGGCTCTTTCTATTGGACTAGGTATGCGGCAACAAGCAACAACGGAAAACGCTAGATCCAACCCTTATCTATAAACCCAGGCAACAAACCACCCTAAACCGTCAAGAGTCCTGCCTGGACAACAAGGTATCCTATGACTCGGTTACAGGGTGCACGCACTATAGACTGCTGATAGTCAAGCAGGCTATATAAAAGATCACACAATTAAGTTGACTTAAAGCTTCAAGGAAAAGATAGATAACGGAATTAAATTGCAGAAACAATTTAATAACAAACTAGAAGAAAGTACATTTAACGTTACGTTAATTAATACAACTAATCACCCCTGCGTGAAAGAAGGTGAAAGCAAACAGTCCTCAAAACATCGTACCGGTAGACAAGATGCGGGTTTCTAAACTGCATGCGGCTACTGTAGGATCTGATGCTTAGCAAAGAAAGTACGTTACGGATTTAGAGAACTCTTAACTCATAAGCAGGAATAAATACTAGTGATAGGCCATACAGTGTATAATGGCATAGGTATAATTAAATAAAGGCAGCAACTCGCAACATAACCACATACAGGTGTGCTTCTCACTCTTAGTCAGGCAAGCCTGCTCGGACAGAGTCTCTAAGCCACACCCTGACTCACAATGCTCACAAAAACGGTAAACTGTGGCACAATAACAAGCATACAGAAATAATAAACCCCTAGCTGTTAATCTGCCAGGTGGCAGAGGTCTAGCCGGAAGGATATAGGCTTCGGATACCCGGGCTGAGCCACCTGCTCTAGCCTAGGGACGTTCCCAGGTCTGTGCGCCAAATTACTCTAATTGAAAGGGTGCTCTCTTGAGAGACTCAGATCGCAAGTATCTGACTCTCTCCTGGCGACCCTAAAACAAAAGCAAGACGTGCTAGCGCAGTGCTGAGTGGACTAGGCAAGGGCCCTCACACAACACAACACTAGACACACAGGGACACAGACAAGAAAATGCCCCCAGACTCCCACGGGTATCCTAGTAAAGTCGTGCGGGTCCACAGGACTCGCACCAGCAGACTTTACTTAAAGGATCGCAAAAAGCCTCCCCTCCGGTCTAGCCCCTGCTAACCTGACACAAGAACACACTAGCAAGCATGAAACCACCAAATATGAGACAACAAAATAGCTTCCTAGGTCCCATTAACAATTAAATCTCTGCATAAGGCCCAAAATCCTATCTAATTATCTGAGAGCTCGTCGTTAATACAATAATAGATATAAGGTCTATCAAGGGGATGGGATAATTAAATAGATTGGTGAAGTAGTGGAAGGAAGGTATACAAAGTAAGAGAGAAAGTTTCTAAGTGGGGTTGAGAGGGATAGATATCAAGGGGGTCCGAAGGGTACGACAGTGAGGTGAGCTCTGAGTCTTGAATCTGTCTGGACCCCACCCTAGGCATACAAAATACATCCCAGGCTTGGCAACACTCAACACAGTTGCCGGGTCAAAATCGTCTACCCCGTGAGTGAGTCGAAACTAAGCCTAACGTTGCAATCGGATGCATATGGCAACGCTTCAGGCTCGTCCCAAGCTAGACTCTCCGCGCGAAGCAACGTCCCCCAGCCGGTCTCTCTCTCCCGCTCGTCTCCTCCCACTCTCACTAGACTTACATCTTATATATTATAATGAAACAATCAACTATCGAGAATAAAATATACTAAGATGCGTTGGTTAAGAATAAGGGCAGCTACAAGCTGTGAAACAACATAAGAATATCCCAGACATTAGTTACATTGTCGTAGGATATATACTAAGGAAAAGCCGGCCGGCCGGCTGCCGCCAGCCGGTTTCTAAACGGCTGGGCAGCCGACGCGCGCGCATGCCCGCACGTGGCTACTATGCAGAAGCGTCACACCTCCCCCAAGATATAAGACCCTTGACTAAGTTCTTCATATCTAACAGAAAGCTTCTCATAGTACCACACACTGTTGCGACACAAGGCACTATATATAAAAAAAATAAAGACTGTTGCGCTCCACCGAGCAAGTTCAACTAACTTAGCGACAATAAGCGAAAACATTCAACTTAGATACTGCTACAACATCTTATACAAAATTCTACACGTTATAAAAAATAAAGAGTTTTTATAAGGTTTTTGCTTTTTTAATTTGTTTTTTTCGGCTGAACTACAGTGACAGCCTATTTTCCTCCACACTCAACCCACAATCCTGTGGCAGTCTAACCAACATCATCCACCCTTGATAGACAATCCGCTATCACGTTATCAGAACCGGCAATATGGCGTATGTCCAGATTATACTCCTGAAGCATGAGTGACCACCTGGTCAGCCTCAAATTCCGGTTATGAAACTGATTCAAGAATTTCAGAGGGTGATGATCGGTATAAACCACTACGACTGGTCCGAAAGCAGGAACATATACATCGAAGTGCCTGAGCGCCAGCACTATCGCCAGGAGTTTTTTTTCAATTACAGAGTAATTCCTTTGTGCACTATTGAATTTTTTACTGTAATAACTCACTGGATGTTCGATACCTTCATCATCTGTCTGTAACAAGACAGCCCCAGCCCCTACGCCACTGGCATCAGTCGCCAGCTGAAAAGGTCTGCTGAAGTCCGGGGCCCTGAGTATGGGGTGGGTACATAACAGGTGTTTCACCAAGGAAAACGCCTCTGCACACTCAGGAGACCACCGGAACTTCTTGTCCTTAGATAATAAGTCAGTTAAAGGTGCAAGTACAGTCGAATAGCCTTTGATGAAGCGACGATAATAGCCTATCATACCTAGAAACCGCATGATTTGTTTCTTAGTCATAGGCTGGGGAAACTGATCGATGGCTTTGATCTTTGTCTGTGGAGGGCACACCTGACCCATCCCCACCTCGAACCCCAGGTACAAAACTGTGGCTTTGACAAAATCGCACATACCCAGGTTTACCACCAAACCTGCTTCATTCAGTTTATTAAAAAGCTGTCCGATGTGAGCACAGTGACTGTTAAAATCCTCGTCGTATATTATGACATCATCTAGGTACACCGTACAGTTGGGAATGTCGGCTACAATGTCGTTCATTAATTTCTGAAACGTTGCAGGGGCATTTTTCAGCCCGTATGGCATAACATGGCAACGATATGTGGCACCGTCCACCACAAACCCACACACCTCTCGCGCTCGCTCAGACAAGGGCACTTGCCAATAACCCTTAACAAGGTCTATCTTAGTGAGGAACTTGGCTTTTCCTATCTTATCCACACTGCCGTCCACGCGAGAGAGAGGGTAGGCATTTGTGGGGGTTAAACCATTCAACCTGCGGAAATCTATACAAAACCGCACCTTGCCATCTGGTTTGGGCTGCAGTGTGACTGGGGAAGTCCACCTTACTGTACCCTCAGAAATCAGCCCACGGTTCAGCATATAATCCAGCTCTTCCCTAAGTGCTGGTAATTTAATAGGGGGAACACAGTATGGCACTGATTTAAAGGGCAGGTGGTCCCCAACATCGACATCGTGCACCGCTTGAGTAGTGAGGCCAGGATGCTCCGCGAAAACAGCTGGGTTTGAATCAAACAAGTGCTGCACAGCTACACGCTGTTGCTCAGGCAGGTGCAATATCAACTCGTGAGCCACTTGTCTAGAATTCCCCGCCCACTGATCCGCGGAAACATGACAATCCCAATTATCCTCCCCCGCAGCTTGACTGTCCCTTCCTCCTTCTCCACCACGATCGCTGCAGATCAACACCGGGACAGTGAGAGGCTCGGAGGGGCGCCTCACATACTCTTTCATCAGATTTACATGGCAAAGTTGGTTCTTTTTCTTACGATCAGGAGTAGCTACTATATAGTCGAGATCAGAAACCTTCCTTACAACCCGATACGGACCAGAATACTTGGCAGACAAGGGGTGTCCCACCAGAGGCAGTAGTATCAGTACCTCCTGATCTACTTCAAACTCCCTCAGCTTCACCTTCTGGTCGTATCTGTCCTTCATCTGAGCTTGTGAACCCTTAAGGTTCCGACCTGCTACCTCCAAGCTCTTTAGCATTCTCTCACGGCTTTCAACTACATACTTTAGAAGCGAGCATGGCTTTGTGACTCCCTCCCAGATCTCCTTGACTATGTGGAGGGGCCCCCTGACCCTGTGTCCAAAAACCAACTCGTTCGGGCTAAATCCCAAGCTCTCCCCAGGTACTTCTCTTGCAGCAAATAAAACGTATGGGAGACCTAGATCCCAGTCCTTCCCATTTCCCATGCAATAACACCGCAACATACTCTTGAGAGTCGAGTGCCACCTTTCCAAAACTCCCTGACTCTCTGGATGGTAGGCAGATGACACCACAGACACTATCCCATGTTGCTGCATGGTCTGCTTAAACAGAGCAGAAGTAAAATTGGATCCCTGATCAGACTGGATCTCCTGAGGGTAGCCATAACGAGAGAAATAGACAAGTAGGTTTTTGACAACAGTCTTAGCCATCCCGTTGCGCATGGGGTAAGCATCTGGATACCGTGTTGCTACATCCATTACAGTTAGTAAAAATGTATTGCCGGCACTAGTGGGGGGCAATGGGCCAACCATATCGATAACTACTTTGCTGAAGGGCGGCCCAATGACAGGGATGGGTTGTAATGGGGCTCTCGGGATGACCTGATTGGGTTTCCCAACAACTTGACAAGTGTGACACTGTGACACCCATGACACGACACTCGCCTTTAACCCAGGCCACCAGAAAAGCTTGCTCAGAGCTGCCTCCATCTTACGTGCCCCCAGGTGCCCTGCCAAAGGCACATCATGAGCTAATCTCAATAAGCTCTCACGGCACACCCTCGGTACTACTAACTGGTCCACTAATCCTGACCCGCCATCCCACTTTTTCTTGGGATCCTGATGCCTCCGATACAAGATCCCTTCGGACAAGAAAAAATCACCAGGCTGCGCATCCCCATCGCTCTCCAGTTCGACAGCACCATTACCACACGCCCTGACTTCAGGATCTTCCAGCTGCAAGGAACATATATCAGCAGGTGCGAGATTATCCAAGTTCATCTTAAATAATTTATTTCCACCTCCAATGTCCCGCTGAGCCATCCTTTCCTCACGCTGCGCATAACGATGCTGTCGCAGAGTCTCTTCCTGCCCTGCACCTGCACTAGCGGTTACAGGCCCCGGGGCCTCTCCAGACTCTAACATAGGTGCCAATAATGAGTCACCCAGATACACTGCCAGCTCAAAACTCTCCAATTGACCAACACTTCCCGTTTTCTTGTGACCTTTCCTCCGCGGTTTGATAGACTGAGGTGGTGGCTGCAAGGCTCCGGATGTCTGAGAACGCATCACAACACACGCCATAGTTTGTACGCTACACTTCTCAACCCACTCCTGTTCCTCCCTACTAACGTCGGCCGCCTTCTCGGCAACGACCAAGGGTGAAACCTTAGAAGCAGGTACCGCAAAGTCGTTGCCGAGGAGGAGGTCGACGCCCCCAACAGGCAAGTTCTCTACAATTCCTACATCCAGCTCCTTCGCCACACCATCCACCTCCAGCTCCATCCGCACCAGCGGGTAGGACTTCGTACCATTGATCCCCTGAACTACCACCACCCGAGCAGCGTTAATCGGTCTACCAGTAAAGTTCTTTAACAAGGTCTGAGAAGCCCCAGTATCACGCAATAGCTTAACTCCTCGCTTTTCGCCAGCCCACCTCACAAAACCATGCCCTCTATGACCCCCAAAGACGTCGCGGACAGGGTTCGAGCCTTCCGGACTCTTGAACACAGGCTGTGTCCCAACCTCTGACGAACTACCCTTGGCAAACTCAGAAGATATAGGCGACACCCCTATGCTGCGGGCCAATGACACAACCTTGTTTGGTGGCTTGTTCGGACAAGCATTTGCAAAGTGACCCTCCTTGTGACATGCAAAGCACTCTTTACTTTCCCTTGGGAGTGGGAGGTACCATTAGACTTCTTATACGGGACGGTATTTGGTTTATGTTCAGTTTTATTGTCAGTGCTACATGGTTTTGTGTATTTATGTGTATCAAAATTCTTGGGAGGGGCAGGGGTACGATCCTTTGCACCCGACTCACTCCTAGCTGCTGCTTCGCACCCTCGAATTAATGACAGTCGGAGGTCAGCCATTTCTGCTGCCTCCTGGAGAGTTCTAGGATTTTTTTCCTTTATATTTAATGTTAAGTCCCCGCCTGTGCACTTAAAGAACTGCTCCAAGAGAACCAGCTCACTCAACTCCTCAAAAGTAGCTGCCCTCTCAGAACGCAGCCAATGTCGTAGTGCATCAGACAAGTCCCGGGCGTGTTCTAGGAAGGTACTATCCTTGCCCTTAGTAACACCCCGAAACTTCAAGCGGTAAGTTTCTGGTTGTAACTCATAGGCCCGTAGCACAGCCTTCTTTAGCTCATCATAAACAACACAGGACTCTAAAGGTAGTGCATCATACGCTTTTAGCCCCTTTCCTAGGAGTCTTGATGAAACTAATGCTGCCCACTTTTCCTGAGGCCACTGGTGTTCCTGACACTTCTTCTCAAATCGCATAAAAAACTCAGTCACACATAACTCATCGAACACAGGAACTAGTTTAAGCAGGTGCGACAATGATTGGTCCCGATGTCTGTTACCTCCCCCAATATTTCGCCCTGTTACCTCCACTCGAGATCTCTCCAGCTCCCTGTCAGCCCGATACCTAGTAGACTCTGCCTGCAGTTCAGCCTCTCGTATAGCTGTTCTCTCTGCAGCCTAAGCCTGAGCTCTAGCAGCCTCAGCCTGCACACTAGCCTGTCTTTCGCTAGCCTCAACCTGAGCTCTAGCAACCTCAGCCTGAACTCTAGCAACCTCAGCCTGCACACTAACCTGTCTTTCGGTGGCCTCAACCTGAGCTCTAGCAGCCTCAACCTTGGCCATCTCAAGCCGAAACAACAAATCTGGAGTCAACCCTTGAGGAGGGGAAGATACATTTAATGGGGAGGGTCCCTGTGATTGAATTCCACGCTGCCATTGACCATCAACTTGGGGGTATGTACTAAATTCAGGCACCCTGACGTTTGATACGGGGGTAGAGTGGAGGGGGGCTGGGGACCGGGGCCCCCAGTTGCCTCTCCACCCAGGTCTCTCCCTTCTAAACCCAATATCAAAGTCCTCAGCTGATCTTTCCTCATGCCACTTAAACCCTGGTGACCCTGGAGACCTGCCACACACTTTAATACCATACTTATTCAGCTTCAACACCCTGGCAGCGGTAAGGGGCACCTCTAAAAATCTTCTAGCACCCTCCTCGCTATCGACTAGCCACTCCACAGGTCTTTCTCCCTCCGAGCCTGTATCGTGACCTGACCCATCACTGTGTTCTGATATATTAGACATGTTTGTGTACTGCAGTAATTATCACGGTTATAGAATGTGCCTTATCTCCTATGCAAGTATGTATATACTAATGTTATTTAAAGTCTTTAATGTGTTATATTGGTTGCTCCAAAAAAAAACTATGTCCACTGTATTCCTCTAATCATAAGGAATCTCAAAACAAATGACCACTATATTCCTCTGTTCAGTAAATCCTATGCAAGGTCGCCATTTGTTACGTCCTGGGATATATAAACACTGGGCTCTTTCTATTGGACTAGGTATGCGGCAACAAGCAACAACGGAAAACGCTAGATCCAACCCTTATCTATAAACCCAGGCAACAAACCACCCTAAACCGTCAAGAGTCCTGCCTGGACAACAAGGTATCCTATGACTCGGTTACAGGGTGCACGCACTATAGACTGCTGATAGTCAAGCAGGCTATATAAAAGATCACACAATTAAGTTGACTTAAAGCTTCAAGGAAAAGATAGATAACGGAATTAAATTGCAGAAACAATTTAATAACAAACTAGAAGAAAGTACATTTAACGTTACATTAATTAATACAACTAATCAGCCCTGCATGAAAGAAGGTGAAATCAAACAGTCCTCAAAACATCGTACCGGTAGACAAGATGCGGGTTTCTAAACTGCATGCGGCTACTGTAGGATCTGATGCTTAGCAAAGAAAGTACGTTACGGATTTAGAGAACTCTCAACTCATAAGCAGGAATAAATACTAGTGATAGGCCATACAGTGTATAATGGCATAGGTATAATTAAATAAAGGCAGCAACTCGCAACATAACCACATACAGGTGTGCTTCTCACTCTTAGTCAGGCAAGCCTGCTCGGACAGAGTCTCTAAGCCACACCCTGACTCACAATGCTCACAAAAACGGTAAACTGTGGCACAATAACAAGCATACAGAAATAATACACCCCTAGCTGTTAATCTGCCAGGCGGCAGAGGTCTAGCCGGAAGGATATAGGCTTCGGATACCCTGGCTGAGCCACCTGCTCTAGCCTAGGGACGTTCCGAGGTCTGTGCGCCAAATTACTCTAATTGAAAGGGTGCTCTCTTGAGAGACTCAGATCCCAAGTATCTGACTCTCTCCTGGCGACCCTAAAACAAAAGCAAGACGTGCTAGCGCAGTGCTGAGTGGACTAGGCAAGGGCCCTCACACAACACAACACTAGACACACAGGGACACAGACAAGAAAATGCCCCCAGACTCCCACGGGTATCCTAGTAAAGTCGTGCGGGTCCACAGGACTCGCACCAGCAGACTTTACTTAAAGGATCGCAAAAAGCCTCCCCTCCGGTCTAGCCCCTGCTAACCTGACACAAGACACACTAGCAAGCATGAAACCACCAAATATGAGACAACAAAAAAGCTTCCTAGGTCTCATTAACAATTAAATCTCTGCATAAGGCCCAAAATCCTATCTAATTATCTGAGAGCTCGTCGTTAATACAATAATAGATATAAGGTCTATCAAGGGGATGGGATAATTAAATAGATTGGTGAAGTAGTGGAAGGAAGGTATACAAAGTAAGAGAGGAAGTTTCTAAGTGGGGTTGAGAGGGATAGATATCAAGGGGGTCCGAAGGGTACGACAGTGAGGTGAGCTCTGAGTCTTGAATCTGTCTGGACCCCACCCTAGGCATACAAAATACATCCCAGGCTTGGCAACACTCAACACAGTTGCCGGGTCAAAATTGTCTACCCCGTGCATGAGTCGAAACTAAGCCTAATGTTGCAATCAGATGCATATGGCAACGCTTCAGGCTCGTCCCAAGCTAGACTCTCCGCGCGAAGCAACGTCCCCCAGCCGGTCTCTCTCTCCCGCTCGTCTCCTCCCACTCTCACCAAACTTACATCTTATATATTATAATGAAACAATCAACTATCGAGAATAAAATATACTAAGATGCGTTGGTTGAGAATAAGGGCAGCTACAAGCTGTGAAACAACATAAGAATATCCCAGACATTAGTTACATTGTCGTAGGATATATACTAAGGAAAAGCCGGCCGCAGCCGGTTTCTAAACGGCTGGGCAGCCGACGCGCGCGCATGCCTGCACGTGGCTACTATCCAGAAGCGTCACAGTATATGTTATCAGAACAGTCACGCACCTCGCCAGTAGTTTCGCTAACAGCCATTCCACCCACATTCAAAGTAACTTTGTTTACACTTATCTTAACTTATCATAAGACTAAATTCAAACCACAGCTATTCTTAACTTAATCAAGCCTAATATTAACTCCCCAAAACTGATTTAGCCAAGACTATCGTTAAGCCTTCTAAAATTAGCTTAGCCTAACCTTAATCTAACCTGACCTTAACCTTACCAACTATAAACGGTATAAACATAACTTACATTAACATTAACCAGCATCTGAGTGTGTGCCAAATACGTTGAGAAATACATGCGTGGGCGAACTGACTTGTGGGCGAAATAACCATCATCCAAACTCGAAATTTCATATATCATTCATGTTGTTGTTGTTGTTGTTGTTCCCTAAGCTGCCTGGCCGAACAGCCCCGAGTCCCTGAGGAAGGCCATGGCCACGATCGGGCTTTCCCACAGAGCTCTCATTGAGTGTAGATTGTGTTGTTGGCGTAAGTGGTTGTGTGAAATGCAGTCTTCTATGATGTGTTTAATAGTATGGGGTGCTGTGTTACATCCCGGGCAGACGTTGACGACAGAGTTATCCAGTCTCTTCTGATAGCTCAGGAGAGCTGGATGGTGTCCGCATCTCAGCCTGGCCAGGTGGACTCTGTCCTCGCGAGGAAGGAGGAAGGGAGGATTCGGAAGGATGGATTTCGGGAGGTCGTGCTTGTTAATAATGTTAGTGTTGGAGAGAAACACTTGAGGTATGTATTATACAGTCAAACTACAACTAATGGTATAGTGTAACATTCAGTTCTGGGTGTATAAGATTGTCTTATATAATGTGGATTTTGTTCAGCGTTTCCAGTTTATATATTCGTGTTTATTCTTCTGTATTATAATATATAACGAGGATCACTCACATAATTTGTGATAAGAATGCAAATAACTGCAAGCTTTTTTACTACAAGTTGTGATATGGAAACTATGACAAACGTCCAATGTATGTATGCTGAGTTTCCTCTGACCCTCCCAGCCAACACGGTAAGTTTGGGGTAAATGTTAGCTTTACAGTGTAATGCCATACTTTGGTATATTTAAATTTGATATTATTTATCGTATTATAAGTGGTGTTAACGGTGCTAGGAAGTGCTGCACTGCATTTCATAAACATAATAACAATGATAAATTCAAACCACACAGAAAATATTGGCGAAAACAAATCAAAACATGAACAGTCATACACCAAGCTCATTATGTAAACAACCAAGGCAAAATATTAAAACGCCTTGTTGTTTTCTGCCGAACTGCACATTTTTAATAAACGCAAGATTTATTAGCCTTAACACTCCACGAGCGGCTAGGTCTGTACCTTCTACTACCTGCCAAGCGGGTAGTTTTACCCTAAACGAGCTTATTTCCGTGCTCTTTTTCATGCATAAACAAGAGCCAGAGCGTAATACAATTATGTATCCCTGAAAGGGCGATAATTGAGCTTTCCAATGATACCAGAACCATCCTTCTACGACCACGCGTTCTCTTGCAACGATCGTGCAACACGAAGGAAAAATCCCTAAAATACGGTAATTTCCTTACATAATTCCCTGTGTAGCGAGGTAGGGACTGTGGATGTGTGTGGAGGGGAGAGCAGTTGTCGCGCGGGACCCGTGCCGAACGGTGAGAGCCGCCCTACGCTCCTCCCACCGCTCGTCTCTCTCTCAGAGCCAACTATTGCTCAAAATTGCACACCGCCTCAAGTCGGTCCCCGCCATATAGTCCTTGGTTCTCTAAACCGACTTAAGGCGGGCCCCGCTAAACAAGGGTTAACTGCTGTGTAATATTGTTTTATGATATACAGCACCATTCATGTGGCTTGAATAGTTGTCTAAAAACTGCTATTTTACGGGAATGTTGGTTAATACAAAATGTTAAATACATTTGGTGATAATGTTTGCGTAATATACATTCCGATATATTGCATTCAGCGAATAATGAAAACAACACACATGGAGTCATATGCTGAAGATCTACTGACTTCATCGGAATAGCTGGGAGATTCCATACGTGATTTTATAGCTAACCTAAACTATCACCCGTCTTGAGCTACAACCACCACACCTCAACTTATAATATAGATAATCTTAAATTCCACCAATCTTGAGTTAGGACCATCACACCTCAACTTGTAATGAAGCTAACCTTGGATACCTCCGGTCACGACCTATAGTCACCAACCTCACTAGATCTAACACATACTGTAGTTTATAATCCCTCCCATCATGTTTTTGTTTCAAATATATAAATATAAGAATACAAATAATACCAATTGTCGTAAATGAAAACATGGTATGTAAATGATTCGCAACTACTTCACCCTGAACACCGGAACATATATTGCCAATATCCTCAAAAAGATAAATACTTAATAATTATAATAATTATAATAATAATAATAATAATAATATTTATTCAGTTAGCAATTTACAGAGTTGGTACCACATAGTATGGTACAAAAATGACATGTACCAGCCTTGCATAATTCCAACTAAGGATAGCCCAATATGGCCGTTAGGCGTATTTCCATTGGGGTCCTTGTGGGATTAGGTTAGCTGGGGAAATGGGGAGGATAAAGAAATAGATACTTTAGAGAAAGTATTTCTAGGGGGTTATTTTAAGATACCTTACATCCTATAGTAAATATCAGTAATCCGTAATCAGTAATCATTTCAGTTTGGTTTGTCTATCTCTTATGTCGTATTTAGTAGTAGACATAAGCTTGGTGCTCCCTTCTCGCAGCTGTCCGGTTCAGGTGTTCCTTCAGGCTACGTCTGAAGGAATACAGTGTTCTCTTTTCACGGACTGACTGGGGTAGGTCGTTCCAGTCTTTGATGGCAGTGAAGAAGAATGTTTGCTTACCCTGTCCTTGGATTCTCGGGACCTTAAAATTAAACATCCTGTTTCTTGTATTATGTCCACTCCTCTCATTTGCTTTAACAAAATCATTCTTTAGATACTCTGGATAAGTGTTATTGAAACTTGTTGTATAAGTCGGACACAATACTATTTGTAATGTTAACTAACTATTGAGAAGAAAACATTATTTACACTGCATATGAAAACAAATGAAAAATACTAGAAAACAAAGATTAACTTAAACTATATCAGTGATGAAATATTTTGTTTGTTCTAAATATTAATAATCACAATTCCCTTAACGGACCTACACATAGCTTACGCACACAATGGGATCCATATGTAGGGCTACTTTCCTTAGGATAATGTATTAAGAAGACCTATCATAAAGAGTTTTACCTTTCCTCTGAGGTCCTCAAACCCTTTTTGTCTGTCATTACCTTCCTCTACAAAGCAGTGGGGTACAGTATCAGTGTAAAGGGGAATCGGTTATTTTTCTGTGAGATAGCTGTTATATATTGTTTAAAGACACTGAAGGTTTCATGCAACGTGGACACAACTTCAGTTCTGAGTGACGAATGTAAGTAGAGTTAATGAGTGTCACTGATACAGGACAGGCTTGATGTGGACGAGACAATTGAGGTTGAACAAGAATAAGGGATTATCTTGTGTCACCGAAATAGAAACAGTAAACTGGAAATATATCCCTCACCTGACATAGCATACCTTCCGTCAGGACTCAGTAGGTGACCATCCTTGTACCAGGTGATGGTGTGAGGGGTGGTGGTAGTGGTTGGGACCTGACACCTGGCACCGGAACCCCCCCCCCCCCCCCCCCACGCCCCCCTCTATAATAACACCTATATTATCAATATTCAACACTGAATTCTCTATATATCAATATTACATCATTACTCGCTATGTTTGATCGGATTGATACTATATCTATCAACTCACTAACTACTTATCTCAGGAATACAATATTTCCTTACACTATCGCCTCGACTTGTTACTATATCATGATCACAAAGATCATTATCAAACCAGGGAATTATTCTACTTAAATGCTATAATAAAAATGTTTCCTTTATAACAAAAAAGTATCTTTCATCATATGGACTAGTGTCCGTCCTAACTATTTCTCAAGCTAAATCTAATCTATCTGCAACTATTATATATCCTCATGCCAGTATTATAGTTGCTTCTAACCTTAGTCTCGTATTAAACACTCCCCTTATCTTTAATGTTCACATTAATCTACTTATCCTATAAGATCCAATACTATTGGTAGTTAAGTGGCATGGAGCCATCTCTATCAATAACAGCTATATTCTCTCAACACTTCATCCTTTTATTTCTTCATAAGTCTAATCTATTTCTCTCGGTTCTGTTCTATAACAACACATCGATTTTTAAAGGTTGGGTCCACTGAGTTTGTCAAGCATTTCTCTTTTTCTTATAAGTTTTGTTCGGGCCCATAAGGGTCCTGTAAAAATTCAAAGATTTCTCTGGAACAGCTTGGCCACCTCACGGCTGGCCAATAGTGCTTCTGGAAATCTTCGGTTCCGTCTACTATCTATCGCCCCTCTTGAATTGCTTGACTGTACGTGTGTAAGCCCGCAATGTGACGACAGGCACCCGGATACTGGTGTATCTGGTGAGTAAACGGAAGTGGTGTTGGGCCATAGGTGGACTTTAGTGGGGCGGGAAAGGCGAGTTGGGAGGCTGGAGCAAGTGTAGCCAAGTTCCCATTGTTGCCCGGGTGAGGGAGAGAGTATGACTTGCTTGTTACTGTACTCAGTGGAGCCCGTGACGGGAATGACGTCAGCAGCCCCTCTCCCCCCTCTTTATAGCCCCGCCTCACAAATTGGCGTGCTGTGATTGGTTGAGCCGGCCGCCCGGGCAGTGCCTTCTCCGGCCGTGCGTTTTGAACATCCCTTCCCCTCTCCTCTGATCTTATCTCTTCATAATATGTCCCAGGGAGATGGTTACAATGGTCTTGTAGTGGCTTACGGTAGTATGGGGCTTGCACGGATGTCATAGACCTATTGCAACTCAAAGAGACGGCCTGTGGAGGGAGCGAGAGCGATTTGGAAGGTGAAGAGATGTGCGCGGCTGGTACAGTATTTTCCTGCTTCGACAACGGAGGCTCCTGGTTGGTTGCAAGGGAGGGTGTGGCAGAGTTGAGGGAAACATCCGGACTGTCAAAATCAGCTGGCTTAAAGAGATAGTTAAATGCAGCGCGTTGATTGGCCGGCAGGATTCTTACTTTATTATTATTATTTACCTATGAAAAAAGAGATGCATGAATCACATTATAATGTGAATGATGATGGAGCGATCCTTCTTTACTCGACCATGGAAAGAGTGGAAATAGATGAAATGTGGATGGGCCGATAACGCTATATGGTAATTATAGGGAAAATATATTACAATTGGTACCTCATATAAGAAGGAGGGGTATTATGTTATCCTTCTTTTCAAGCAATCTAATAGTAGAGATAACTGTGATTAAATGACGGTGCATGGGATTAGCGGCATTCATAAGAGAGGCTCTCTCCACTGGAATCTGCCAAAAGAAAGAACAGGTTGAAATAAGAAAGAATGTGGAGGAATGGATATAAATGAAAGAACAATGGGGTATTAATATATAGAGGGTCTAAACAAATGCTATTATTATTCGTGCAAGCATAAGGATATTAGAAGATGACAGTCTTGGTAGAGGATGAGGAGGAGAAAGAGAGAGGTCATTGGTAAAGGCTCTCTTACTGAAATATAGTGAGGGATTAGGACAGGGATATCATTGGGAAGATAACATGGGTGAGATTCGGAGAAAGAGGTGAAAGATAAGGCAAGAGAATGAAACAACAAGGCGATACATAAACATATAAAAGGGTCAAAATAGGTAATATTTCCATTCACTCTTTCCCTTTACAATTGCCATCTCTTATGTTACTTCATCCTACCATCCACCAATCTCAAAACAATAATTTTCAAGTTTTACTCTTCCCGAAGAGAAACAAATATGGTTAACTAGTTTTCTTCCCCAATACTAGCCTGTCCTTATTAGAACACCCCCCCCACCCTTTCACTATCTCTCTTTCTCTCTCAACATTCTTGAATGGCCAAGTGTGTTCACCGCTGGAAGGCAAACACCGTGTGAGTTTACCTGAGATACAAGAACTTTTAATGGAGAGGCCAGAGTGTATGAATATGTGTGTGAGAGAGAGAGAGATAGGCAGCAAGTGTGTGTGTGTGTGTGTGCGTGCGTGCGTGCGCGCATTAGTTAACCTGGGGCCGGATACTCAAAACTGTCCTAACTTGGGGCACTTAGGACTTCCTAACTGACTTAGGGCGCCCTAAGATAGGAACAGGTTAGGACAACTTATCTCGTGTCTTAAGTTGTATACACAAGCAAAACTTAGGATGTCCTATCCTGTTCCTAAACGGTTAGAAACTCCTAAATTGTCCTAAATCTTCTAGGGTGCCTTATATTGTTCAGCCAATCACGGGGCTCTGTAACCATTAAGTACACCAGTTATTTCCATAGCCACCTTAATTGACGATTGAAATAAAATAGGCTAGAGTCGCTTTGAGGCCGGCCATATTTAATCCACGCCGAGGTTCTGCCAATGTTTGGAGGTACTACTTAAATAATGGCTCCGAAAATCATTTATTTTTCCGCTGTTAGGTGTCCTAAGTCGAGTTAGAGTAGCCCTCGACCTACCCTAGGTCAGGACATACTAACTTTTCACAAAATGGCTTCCCACAGCTTCTGAGTATGTCGTCATAACTGTTTTGAGTATAGTGTCATAAGCGTACTGGAGCAGTTAGGACGCCCTAAGTGAGATAGGACGAGATAGAATGTCCTAAATAGTTTGGAGTATCCGGCCCCTGGACTACAATAGGGTACGTGTTTATGCGTGTGTGTACGCGCGTGCGCCTTAATTAACCTGGTGTAATATACCAAGAGTCGTATGGTATACTCGTGTAATATTACATTGAATATTATATATAAAGATAACTAGTTTGTGTTGTAAATTATATTGAGTTATAGAGTACAGTTTTATAATTCTAAGTGTTAAGGTATTAGTATTGAGTTTAAGGTAAAGGGTTGTGGTAAGTCCTTATAGTGTAGACTATAGTGTGGTTTGTGAGTTGGACAGTGCGTCTAGTTTTAACCAAGCGTAGGTTGATCGAGTCTCTGATGTTAGACGGCAAGTGTAACAATAAGTGCTTAAGTGGCTTATGGCAGTGTCTAGTCGTAGCCAAGGTGAGAGACGGAGTAGCTGGGACGTGTGTTACTTCTCTGACTGCGATCCCTAGGTGGAGTGTGCCTTCTCTGTGTCAGTGCGTATAGAAGAGTAAGTTTTCTGTGTCAGTGCGTGTAGAGTAGTGAGTTATTAAACTACCTTTTCCGGTATATATAAGGTGTGTTTGTTGACACACCTTTCATTAACTGGGTCAAGTGCTGACTCGAGTTGTGTATAGTTTACTTCCTGTGATCTCATTACCTGCTTAGACCGACATATTTGTCATGTCTATTGGGAAGAGATTGTTTACAGAAGTTGTTTATACTTTGTAAGTATTAACACTTTAGATAGTTATATCTCTATGATGAGATTTA
This sequence comes from Paralithodes platypus, assembly GCA_032716605.1. NCBI lineage: Eukaryota > Metazoa > Arthropoda > Malacostraca > Decapoda > Lithodidae > Paralithodes > Paralithodes platypus. The sequence goes on along the minus strand of CM064523.1, from coordinate 56,353,591 downwards.
TATCAGTCATCTTTTAGAATATTGATGGAACGTAGGGTGACATAAGAAGTGATTGAGTCTGGGTTACATGTATATATTGGAGTATAACAAGCGTGTTACACTGGGGCCGGATGCTCAAAACTATTTAGGACATCCTATCTCACTTAGAGCACCCTAACTGCTCCAGTACGCTTAGCTTATGACGCTATACTCAAAACAGTTAAGACGACATACTCGGAAGATGTGGGCAGCCATTTTGTGAAAAGTTAGGATGTCCTGAATTAGGGTAGGTCGGGGGCTACTCTAACTTGACTTAGGACACCCAACAGTGGAACAAAATTTATAGTGGGAGCCGTTATTTAGGGTGTACCTCCAAACATTGGCCGAGCCTCAGCGTGGATTAAAGAGCTGCAGCGGTCGAGTGGTGAGCACGCTCACGTGTAAATCTGCTTGACCTGGATTTGATCCCAGCCCAGGCGGACATTTACGGGGTGTTTTAGTACGTCCTAGCATGTTTCACATGCTTGCACCCAGTCGGGGGACACCTCGACGACGTATACAGACTAATAACACACAAAATAAAGGCCACTCCAACAGCTTCGTCTCTCTCCAACTCCCCTTCTCCCCTCTCTACACTCTTCAGAAAAATAGGAAAAGTAGAATGTAGATACGAGGTGCCGTTGTAAAGGCTTATCCCTCAATACCTTCATCTGATCTGATCTGAATATGGCCGGCCTCAAAGCGACTCTAGCCTTTTTTTAATCGTTACTTAAGGAGGCTATGGAAATAACTGGTGTAATTAATGGTTACAGCGTGACATTCTGTAATGGAACTAGTGGTCTTATACCGTTTTGGTCGCTGTTTAAGGCTCGAGAGAATGTATCTAAACATAGCCAAATAAAAGGATACTCTCCAAGCCTATGATTCTGTGATTTTACTTCATTAACCCTTGCAATAATGGAATTACTTGTGTAATATGTACTCAATATACTGGATTTGGGGCTCATGACCTTTATGAAGTAGCATAGGCTATTGGTAACTTCACACACCTGGGGTTTTGGGTGGTGGATATTGAGTTTAGCCTAGGTCAAATTAGGCCTATATATAGTTCTATTTTACAATATGTTCTTACTCTTTACGATTCCAATAATTGTTTAGTTGTTTTATTGTGCAATTGCATGCATTTTTATCAATTTTCCAAGACTATTAAAAGACAACCTTACTAGTGGGGAGGACTATAACTATGAAGATCGGGAAATGTGGTATTAAAAAAGGCACATATAAATAATATATATGATGTCTAGGCCTAGAGAGACTTTTGATACATTTTACTTAGTTTGATTTATAGAGAGATTAGTTAGTGAGGGGGCTTTGTCCCTCTCACCCCCCATGACTTAATGTCATCATATATATTACCAGCAGGGACAAATAACAGCAGTCAAATTAGGCGCGAATGTAACTGCGAGTGTGCGACTATGTAAACAAAGCGGGCGGTACACCAGCTAACACAACTTTTACCAAAAAAACTAACTTAGGCTAACTTACTTTAACCTACCCTAGGTAAGGATGGAGGAATTCGGCGTATCGCTTGCCTTGTTTAGACTACTGGCATGCTCGAGATCATGTTCCCGTCTATTTTGACTGCCGTGGAATACAATAATAGGTTGAGGGGGAGCTTTCCACCCCACCATGACTTATGATAATCATAATATTGCCAGCAGGAGGCAAAATACTCCTTCCCCTACCCTAACCTAGTGATAAACTATAAAGGAGACTTCTGGGAAAATAGCCTATCCGAACTTAATCTGGACTAGGCCTAGCCTAATATTCTGCAAACTACTGTACACAAATTGAGTTCATAGGAACATAACCTAGCAGAATCGAATAGTCTATAGACCTACTATAAACAATGTAAATGGTCCTTATGGAAAAGAAAAAAAACATACAACATTCACTTCCTTAATCAGTAGCCAGCCCTTGTTCCCTCAAATGGTAGGGAGAATCGGTAAGAGACAAAAGAAAAGGAGGTGACAGGGGAGGAACATCCCATAACAGTTTGCCTGCAAAAAAGAAGCACACGATTGGATCAGCAAGCCTTCACTTAGTTTCACATCCTCAACATCTCTCAAATACATTGTTAGGGGTTAAATATATATATATATATATATATATGCAAGTTAAATCACCTCAATTAACATAGGTACTGTGATTTCAAAGTAAGGTAAGTACTAAAGACTAAGCACTCAATAATTACTTAAAAATATTACACCTTTTCTTAATCAATAATGGGATCAGTAAAAATAATATAATACTAGTTTTATACTATTATATTCATATTATTTCTTTAATATACAATTATAATTTAGTTAACTCCATAACTTATTTATACACCAATCACTCTTTCATACCCCACTACCACAGTCACCTACACATTCACTCATAAAAGCAAAAGACAATTGAGGGTTGCTAGAGGAGCTGCATTGTATGGGTTAAATGGTCTTGACTTCCGCTGTAAATAGTCCTGCTAGGAGTCACTAATAGTTATAGTCCTAGTACCACGACACCAGTCAAAAGATTAACCAGGCACGTTCCCAGACCACGTTCAAACATCACGCTCTTGATAAAGGCAGGCCCCTCGCACAGGCCCTCCACCAGTAGTGACACAGGTAGGCCCCTCACACAGGCCCTCAACCAGTGGTGATTCAGGTAGGCCCTTCACACAGGCCCTCCAACCAGTGGTGATGGAGGTAGGCCCTTCACACAGGCCCTCCAACCAGTGGTGATACAGGGAGGCCCTTCAACCAGCGGTGATACAGGTAGGCCCTTCACACAGGCCCTCCAACCAGCAGTGATACAGGTAGGCCATTCACACAGGCCCTCTACCACAACCACCATATCACCAGGCTACCATGATGTCACCACTCAAGTTGTCAGCCAGCAACCATGTAGGGGAACCAGGACAAAAGGGCGGTGAAGATTACTCCACTCGCTGGGTAGTCGGGAGTAGCCTGTGTGACGCAGATCTAGCATCCGTTCCACCTCTTCCTCGAACACTTTCTGTAAATGTTTAGACATTGGGTAGGGATTGTTATGAACAGGAACACCTGAAGTCAGTCTAACACGATGCTCAGCAGACTCGGTTCTACCAGGAATGTCCGTTACAACATCTGGAAACTCCTCCAACAGTGCCTCAAGATCTGCCTTTTGGGAATCAGTAAGATCAGGGTTGATGTGTACAGAAGATATTTGGTCAAAGTTACAAAGGGGAATAGTACCATCATCGCCGTTCTCCACAGCCTCTGTCTCCACGATACCTGTACCTACAGCTTTACAAAAGAACTCGAGTGAGAAATGGTCAGTTTGTTAAACCGCAGCATTCTGATCATCATCCTTCGGTCTCCTGTAAAATTTCTTAAGCATGTTAATATGGTACAACTTTGGTTTACCCCGTACATCAATTATGTAGTCCACTCGATTCTTTACCTGTACTACCTTATACGGTCCCTTCCACTGCATGAGAAGCTTGTTGTTGGTCGGTAGCAACAGCAACACCTCGTCCCCAACAGACAACTTCCTTGGCTGAGTCTTCCTGTCAAAGTATTCCTTATACTGTTCACTGCTAGCTTCAGATGCTGGACTGCTAACTCTGCCGACTTCTCCAACCTGTCTCTGAGATCAAGGACATGCTGATAAGAACTTCCGAGCTCCTCTTCAAGCTGTTCATTGGCCCAAAGTTCATGGAGAATAGTTAAGGGTCCTCTCACACTCCTACCATACAACAGTTCAAATGGTGAACATTTGAGAGAGTCATTTGGTAATTCTCTGTAAGCGAAAAGAACCGCTGGAATATACCGATCCCAGTCCTCAGGATGTTCAGCCGTTAAGTACCGTTAAGCCTTTCAATACATCCATTACTCTGAGCATGATAGGGACTAGAGTGAACTGCCTTAACAGAGAGTAACTTGTTAATCTCAGACATTAAATCAGACTTGAATTGGCTACCATTAACAGACAAGATTTCCTTTTGAATCCCCACCCTAGAAAAGATCTCCACAAGGCTCTCTGCAGCAGTGATAGTATCTATATTCTTAAGGGGAACAGCCTCAGGGAGCCTCGTTGCACGGTCAATCAGAGTAAGAACATATCTGTGACCACGTTTTGACCTGGGCACCACTGGCCCTACAATATCAATGGCTACTTTAGAAAAGGGTTCCGAGACCACTGGCATTTTAGATAGGGGTGCAGGTTTAACTCTACCCTTGTGAGTGAATTTTTGGCACACCTCACAGGACCGACAAAACCTCTCAATATCAGCACCTGCACCTGGCCAAAAGAACTTTGGTAAATTTCTATAATTGCACCTATACGAGCTAAACAAAATATTATTGTAATAAACAGGAAGGTACGACAAGGTAAGTGATGTGTCATAGGTGGCAATATGCGGAAATGGATTATAAGGGCATTCCGCCCCCTCTGACAAAAGTATTAATCTAGATGTGACACAGATTTTACAATGTTTCAAAGAGACATTAGCCTAACCTAACAACCTTACCTAACCTATCCTAGTATTATGGGTGGGGGCTGCCACCCCCACACCCCCACTGGTTGGGTAAAATGGTAGAAATCCAGTTGGGGTGGAGTGAGTAACCGTAGATTTTCGTAAGGGGATCAGAGGGGGCGGAATGCCCTTATAATCTATTTCCGCATATTGCCACCATACCACATCACTTACCACGCCGTACCTTCCTGTTAAATACAATGCTAATTTGTTTAGCTCGTATAGGTGCAATTATAGAATAATTCCAGAACTTTTTTATATATTTTACCAGCAGTCTTACGGTGAGAGAAGTGTCCGGCTAGCTAACCGTCATGGGCCAAATTCAGTACCCTATTCCTAAATTATTTAGGCACCACAAGTTGCTGGTTACCTATCTCTTCAGCATTTTTACTCCCTAGGCAAATTCTGTAAAGCAGGCTATTGATTTGTTCATACTTCACTTTTCTACCTCTATGGCTGATGACCTTCTGTGATTCCGCCATCTGCCACTGCGACTTCAGCGTTTTACAGTCAGCCTGGGCCTTCTGGAAAGATTTAGTATCTACAGAAATACCTGCATCATTAATTATAGGTATAGGTGTAACTCCTGCATCCTTCCTTGCCCCAGCCCTGGTTGTTACTGCAGAAACCTTGATATCCGTCTCAACACCTTTCTTTTCTCCAACAGTGAAGGACGGTACTGCAACACCAGGAACTGTTCCGAGCAGTACATCTGTGCATCTGATAGGAGCAATAACAGCATTAACTTTGCCAGAAAAGAATCTACAGTCAATATCTACATCCATTTTAGGAAACCTGTGAGGCACACCCAGAAAGTCATACACTGTACACATTGGACTGGATGGGACTTTACCCGAAATTAATCTGGGGTGTACAATCACAGTATCACACATGGTATCCAGACAAACCTCAGCATTCTTGTCTCCGATCTTGCCACAAGGATCCACTATGGTTCTGGACGTTTTTCTGTAGAGTCAAAAACAAAACTTACTTTGGCCACATTACCAGAATCTCCACACCTATTCTGAGGACACTGTGCCTTTACATGGTCACCCCCACAAATATAAAATTTTATTCGTGACTTACGGGGTAAGTTTTGTTGTATGCGGCGGCGTCGTCTGGTTTCACCGCCTTTTCTGCCGGTTTATTGTACCTCTTCTTCTCTAAATGGGTGCAGAAGACTTTGGGTTGCCCTTACGTGAAAAATTAGCATTCCTGTACAAGTCTGCAGCTTTGGCTAGATCAGTATTAGTCTTGGCTCCAAGTTCATTGAGGAATACTCTCAAGTCTGGAATACAACTTGCTAAAAACTTATCTCTAATTACAAAAGCATACAAACCTTCATAAGACTTACCTACATCAGATAACACCAGGGTGTTGGGCGGGTGCCCAACCCCGAAAAGGGTTGAAATAGGGGAGCTATCCCCCCCCGCCAAAGGCGGCTTTCTAGGGCCTTTCCTAGCTGATGCTGAGAGGATTGGGTTCTAGTCATGTGGTGATGGGCTGGTCTATCAGAGTGAGAACTGAGCGATCTCTGCCATACCCATAGCTTACTCTGACTGTTCCTTTTACTTGTATATTTTCTAGATCTCAAGTGACTACGTCTCTTGCGTGGATTGACCTCCTAATCTACCAAGATTGGACGCCAAAGCGTCACATCTTTCCTTTGCCCCTCAACTTTCTCTTCATAATTGCTGAGGGGCACAGGGCCCTGGGTGGGGCTTTGGTTTCCCGGGCATTAAAGCACCCTCCTCAGCTCCCTACCATGGAGTGGCTTCGGTCACCCAGGCTTTATTGTGGTCGGCTGGGGGGGGTATTCTGTGGGGGCGCTCAGTTATGGCCTTGGCCTTGCTCGGGGCCTTGGGGCTGTTCGGCCAGGCAGCTTGGGGAAAAACAACAACAACAACAACACCAGCCACCTTCAAAACACTTGTTCGAGTCTGGCTAAACATTGTACAAAGGGCTCATCACCTTGCACCTTCATGCCTCTGAACATCTTACGGTAAGCATTAGAATCAACCTGAAATGCCTGAAGTAGGGCTTTCTTCAAAGCCTCATAGACGTCAGAGATGTCAGGGGGTAAGCCTACATAAACTTTGAGTGCCTTACCTCTCAGTAGAGTTCCAAGGTGCATCAGGTAGTCTTCCTCCTTCCAACCATAAAACTTAGCTAATTTTTAAAATCTAAGCAAATAGGAATCTAGGAAATAGGAATGAAGTTTTCATCGAACCGAACAGGACCAAAGAAGAAAAAAGCATGATTATACCTTGAGAAAAGAATTAAGGCAGAGAAAAGAGCAAGGAGAAAAAAAACTTAATCATACGGAACAGGAAAATTGTGGCAATGAAGTTGGAGATTGCCAGAGGTCCACAAGGACCCAGAAAGAGGAACCAATAGTTCATCAACGTACCGGTACTGTAAATAGTGTAAATAGGCCTATTCCAAGCAATGTGAATAGAGGTTCTGGGGCTAAGTTCATTAAGAGTTTACTTTTGAATGCAAGGAGTATAATAAATAAGATTCCTGATCTTCAGTGTTTGGTGTATGAGAGGGAACCACATATTGTCCTAATCACCGAGTCCTGGGCAATGGATAAAATAAAGGATGCCGAGCTAAACATAAAAGGATATGATATATTTAGGAGAGACCGCAGTAATCAGAGAGGAGGTGGATGCATGATTTATTGCAAAACATGGATGAAGGCAACATTGGAGGAAGATTTGTCGTGTGTGGAGAATGTTGAAAGAGATTGGTGTAAGTTCATGACGGTTGTGGGCGAGATATTGCTAGGTGCCTGCAACCTAGCTCCTAATTCTACAACGGAAAAATAAAAAGCTCTGTATAGTAACATTGAACGTGCATGTGATATGAATGAACTTGTAATTATTGGTGGAGAGTTCAACCATGGAAATATTAACTGGAAGTCACTTTATGGAAGAAAGGAAGATGAAGACTTGATTGATTTGGTGATGGACAGATTTTTAACACAACATGTTACGGAACCCACAAGAGGCGATAGAATTTTGGACTTGGTACTAAGCTCGAACCCTCACCTAATTGATGATATATCTGTTTTGCCACCACTGGCCTCAAGCGACCACAACATTGTTGAATTCAGCATTAATGTGGAAACAAGCAAATCAGAATGGAAACAGAAGTCTTAAACTATAGACAGGCCAAGTTTTCGAAAATTAAGAAATTGCGGAGACGGACTGACTAGAAGGACAAATTTGTAGACAAAACTGCAAGCGGGAAATGGAAAGTATTCAAGAATGACTATAACAACCTGGTTGAGGAATGCGTTCCAAAAATACCCAAGATAAATGTAAAAACAAAGCCAGTGTGGTGGAACAACAAAATACGCAAGGCAACAAGAAATAAAAAACGATGGTGGAAGAGATACCAGGAAACTAAGAGGGGCAAGAATACTATGTAAAGTACAAGCAAGCAATGAACAGATCTAGGAGAGAAATAAGATCTGCGAAGAAGAGATACGAGGACCATCTGGCTATGAACATAAAGGAAGATCCCAAGGCGTACTATCGATATGCGAGGAGTAAGATGACAGTGAAGGAGACAGTGGGTCCGCTAACGAACAGTGACAATATATTATTATCAGATGAGAATGAGATGGCCGATATCTTCAACCAACAGTTCGTGAGAGTCTTTACGGTGGAGAATGACCAGTACGTCAGGCAACCAAGGGAGATTTACACTGAACTCAGTTGATCGTTCTATTGACAAGGTAAGAATCAAACTTAAACAGTTAAAACCAGAAAAATCCTCGGGAGATTACATGATTCACCCAGTGGTTTTGAAGAATCTGGCAGATGAACTCGCGGAGCCACTCAGTGACATTTTTAAAACAAGCATGGCTACTAGCGACATACCTGAGGACTGGCAAAGAGCGAACGTAACACCAATCTACAAAAAGGGGTCTAAGCGACATGCCTCCAACTATAGACCGATTAGCCTTACTTCACAGATAAGCAAAATTTTGGAATCACTGATTTGGGACGATGTAATGGAACATCTTATGACACACAACCTGATACAGGGATCGCAACATGGATTTCTCCCGACCAAGTCTTGCCTGACTAACCTTCTGATATTTCTTGAGAAGATTACGAAGTACCTGGACGAGGGATCACCCGCTGATGTTATATATTTGGACTTTTCAAAAGCTTTTGATAAGGTCCCCCACAAATGACTTGACATGAAAATTAGAGCCCATGGAATAGGTTCAGGCATCGCCGATTGGATAAAAACATGGTTAAGCAACAGAAAACAGAGGGTGGTTGTTAGGGGACACAGGTCGGAATGGACAGATGTCCTAAGTGGAGTCCCTCAAGGATCTGTGCTGGGTCCCTTGCTGTTCCTGATGTACATCAACGATATTGATGATGGCCTAGGTTGCAAAATACTCAAATTTGCCGACGACACCAAGCTATTTAGCAAAATCACTGGTCAAGAGGACCTTGACAACATTCAAAATAGCCTACACGTAGTAGAGGAATGGTCAAGAGATTGGCAGATGGAATTTAATGTGGACAAATGCAAATGCCTTAATCTGGGTCACAATAATCCCAAGCATAATTATACGATGGAGGGTCATGAGATTAGTGACGTCGACAGTGAGAAAGACATGGGCGTTATAATCAACAAGACACTTAATCCAGACGAACATATAACCAGTATCGTCAAGAAGGCCAACCAAATAGTGAGGAGTATAAGGAGAATAATGGAGGATAAGAGTATGACCAACATTATAAGCCTGTACAAGTCCCTGGTGCGTCCACATCTGGAGTACTGTGCCCAGACCTGGAGACCCTATAACCAGAAGGATGTAAATCTACTGGAGGGTGTCCAAAGGAGAATGACCAAGATGATCCCTGCCATAGCACAAGATTCATATGAGGCCCGTCTTAAGAAAGCAGGTTTAATATCCCTGGAGATGAGAAGGCTGAGGAGTGACTTGATTGAAGTACATCAAATAATGCACGGTATGGAGGGACTGAGAATTGAGGACTTCTTCACAATCAACACAGGACCAACTAAGGGGCACCAGTACAAGACCTACAAGCAACGATCCAGACTCAACATTAGAAAGTACTTTTTCTCCCAGCGAGTAGTGGACGAGTGGAACAATCTGCTGGAGGAAGCAGTCTTGGCATCAACAACGAACAGTTTTAAGAAATTAATTGGAAAACTGTTCAGGCACATAGGGGGGGCAATACAAGAGCCAGCGAAGGCTTCCTGCCCCAGTCCTCAACCGTCCGCCTGAGATGTGATCACATGATGGATTCACATCCCCAGGTCGAGATGGTAAGTCTATGGCAAGTCTTTATCATCTCCTACAGTTCGAGAGGGGTTACTGTCACGGTTCTCAACACTTGGTGACTGAGCTTAAGGTGTAGCAAGGAGAAGTTCATGGTCATGCGCTTTCTCTCTCTCCTCAAGTTCAAGTTCATGGGCATGAGCTTTCACCCTCTCCCCACTTTCTCTCTCCTCTTTTTGTCGCTCTCTCTCAGCTGCTCTTTCATCTCTCTCAGCTGCTCTTTCATCGCTCTCCTCTTTGTGTCGCGCTCTGTCGATCAGCTGCTTTTTCATCTCTCTCATTCGCAAGCGTAATGAACTTGAGCAGTGCCTCTTCACCATTCACACCCAATGCCTTAGCCTCCTTGAGTATGTCGGCTACACCACTCATGGTTAAAGATCACACTTCGAACTACACTAGAGAAAGTGAACCCACCTAGTACCTTACCATTGATTACCTTAGGTTGTGTTCCCCACTCTCCTAGCAGCACCGAGGAGCGCGTCGCCCCTCGTTGTGGGTTGTGTTTTTGGTGCAGCAGGCTGTTTGAAGAGACAGCCCACTCCCTTGCTAAGATGGGCTCGTCTGGCACTTTTTGCAGTTCGACATCAAGGGCTCTCTTGAAGTTATCTAAAGAGACGCCTCTCATGTCTCTTACTCGCCGTGGGAGTTTGTTAAAGGCTCACTAAAGCGCACTATGGCCAGCAGCTCAGAGATTTAATTAAAGAGATTTTACTGCCACCAGAACTCCTGTAACATACTAATCCCAGATAAAGAGAAGGTGTATCCTACACACTGCGCCACTGTAAGTGAAATCACCTCAATTAACATAGGTACTGTGATTTCAAAGTAAGGTAAGTACTAAAGACTAAGCACTCAATAATTACTTAATATTACACCTTTTCTTAATCAATAATGGGATCAGTAAAATATAATACTTTTGTTATACTATTATATTCATATCATTTCTTGAATATACAATTATAATTTAGTTAACTCCATAACTTATTTATACACCAATCACTCTTTCATACCCCACTACCACAGTCACCTACACATTCACTCATAAAAGCAAATGACAATTGAGGGTTGCTTGAAGAGCTGCATTGTATGGGTTAAATGATCTTGACTTCCGCTGTAAATAGTCCTGCTAGGAGTCGCTAATAGTTATAGTCCTAGTACCACGACACCAGTCAAAAGATTAACCAGGCACGTTCCCAGACCACGTTCAAACGTCACACTCTTGATACAGGCAGGCCCCTCACACAGGCCCTCCACCAGTAGTGACACAGGTAGGCCCCTCACACAGGCCCTCAACCAGTGGTGATACAGGTAGGCCCTTCACACAGGCCCTCCAACCAGTGGTGATAGAGGTAGGCCCTTCACACAGGCCCTCCAACCAGTGGTGATAGAGGTAGGCCCTTCACACAGGCCCTCCAACCAGTGGTGATACAGGTAGGCCCTTCACACAGGCCCTCCAACCAGCGGTGATACAGGTAGGCCCTTCACACTGGCCCTCCAACCAGCGGTGATACAGGTAGGCCCTTCACACAGGCCCTCTACCACAACCACCATATCACCAGGCTACCATGATGTCACCACTCAAGTTGTCAGCCAGTAACCATGTAGAGGAACCAGGACAAAAGGGCGGTGAAGATTACTCCACTCGCTGGGTAGTCGGGAGTAGCCAAGCTCAGACCGGACGAAGTGCAGAATATCGTGAACTAGCGGTCTTATACAAGAAAGGAGCTCTGGGACAAGGGGAGGCCCACCCAGCACACGGCAGCAACCACACACTGCCTACAGTAATGAAAGAAACGCTTTAGAGTAATAGTCTATAACAATTATCTAATAAAGCACTATAACTTCATAATAACTTCGCAAATTACAAACACCACTTTACTCCACGGTACTCCATTGTACACTATAACACTCACTAGGTAAAGGAGGAGCTGTGAACTCGCCGTTTGATGTAGAAAGACTACCTAACAGGGGGTTCAAACAAAATTAAGACAGTTAATATTTAGCTTCAACTATCTCATTATGGATAAAAAGATAATTCATTAGCATAGTTCGAAGCACCAAACACTAGAAAAGGAAACTCCCTCTCGTGCTCACTTGTACCGCTCTCACACGTACCGAAGCTACTCGAAACAATGAACCCTCAACCAAAACACAGGCTCTCACTAACACCATATATGGATCCACTCATCCGAATATATTCACACTTACTAAAGAATTACGAATCATAAATATCCCTGACAATATATATATATATATATACCGGTATATATATAGATACATGGGCAAAAAATAAGGTAATACAACAGCTGGGTAGCTCTCTCTGCCACAGAAGAGTTTGTTTATTTTGATCAGCTGAGATTAATGTACCATGATTGGTTGATCCACCCAAACAATGGGATATAAGGAGCCCCGTGATTGGCTGAACAACATAGGGCACCCAAGAAAGAAGATTTAGGACAATTTAGGAGATCCTAACAATTTAGGAACATGATAGGACATCCTAAATTGTGTTTGTGTATACAACTTAAGACACGAGATAAGTTGACCTAACCTGTTCATATCTTAGGGTGCCCTAAGTCAGTTAGAAAGTCCTAAGTGCCCCAAGTTAGGACAGTTTCGAGTATCCGGCCCTTGGACTACAATTTGGGACAAGAACGTGTGTCAAATAACATATACTAAAGGAAAGTCTATCCGCTTACTTCCACATACATACAGTATAGCGAACTACTGAAGCTTGTATAAATCATATTCGTGAATCTTCGAATTATATTATGAGTCACTAACCCGTATTCATTAAAATGATATAATCGCCGATAGCTAGTGAGAGATTCCGTTACAAATTCCCAGGTGACATTGTTTGTGTGGCATCGGATTACAGCTGTAACTAAGGGAAGCAGGTAAGGAAGAATAGGTCTGGTGAGGAGAAGGAAGGAAACAAACGTAAACTATTGGAGGAGGGAACTTTGATTGGAAGATGAGAACGATCAATATGAGGATGATTGGAAACGTGTCAAAAATACATTGGAGAAAAGGTAACTTTGAAACGAGTTGAAATAAAACAGTACAGAAAATACAATAAAATAGTAAAACAAGAACTGAAGTTAGGAAAAAACAGACGAACTGGTACTAATAGGAACATAGAGTAGAATATACACACATACTGTATATTACACCGTACTGTTTCAGAGGAATGCAGGAGTTATAATTAACAAGACATTGATGACGAAATGACAATAACTAAATTGCAGGTAAAATTATGAACAAGCGTTGCAAGGCACCAAAGGCCTCCGTCACGAAGAGAGAGAGAGAGAGGGGGGGGGGGACTAGATAGTTGACAATAAACAAGTTAAATATATATGATTGAACACATTATAACAGATAAAATACAAGAACGAACAGTGGAATGAAATGATGATGGAGAAGGAAGTCAAGAAGAGAAGGAGGGACCGAAAGAAAAAGAAAAACGAAACACGGGAAGAAAACAAAGAGCAAATAGAGCAGGCAGTAGTGTAGTGCGGAGAAGGTGCAAAGAAAAGACGGGAAATGAAGGAGGAACAATAAAACAAGGGGAAAATGAAGCGTAGAAGAGGCAGCAACATGAAGGAGGATAAGTGTGGAAAAGGAGGATGGAAAATATAAAAGAGTTGAGAAAGATGAAGAGGACGAGGATGACAGCCGCGCTTTGTTGGTGATGGCAACGAATAGGGAAGAAGGTCCCGTGACCATTATCAGTAGTAGGAGAAAGTGGAACAATAAGAAAAGTAAAAAGGAAGCAAAGGAATTCAGGAGAGAAAAGAGATAAGATGAAGGCCGACAAGGAGGGAAGAAGGGAAGAAAAAGTCACGTTATGATGGTCATAGTGATGAATGTGGAAGGACCTGTGCATATCAGGGCTTCAGTACTTGCTCTTCCTTCCACACTGTTACGTCCTGGGATATATAAACACTGGGCTCTTTCTATTGGACTAGGTATGCGGCAACAAGCAACAACGGAAAACGCTAGATCCAACCCTTATCTATAAACCCAGGCAACAAACCACCCTAAACCATCAAGAGTCCTGCCTGGACAACGAGGTATCCTATGACTCGGTTACAGGGTGCACGCACTATAGACTGCTGATAGTCAAGCAGGCTATATAAAAGATCAAACAATTAAGTTGACTTAAAGCTTCAAGGAAAAGATAGATTACGGAATTAAATTGCAGAAACAATTCAATAACAAACTAGAAGAAAGTACATTTAACGTTACGTTAATTAATACAACTAATCACCCCTGCGTGAAAGAAGGTGAAAGCAAACAGTCCTCAAAACATCGTACCGGTAGACAAGATGCGGGTTTCTAAACTGCATGCGGCTACTGTAGGATCTGATGCTTAGCAAAGAAAGTACGATACGGATTTAGAGAACTCTTAACTCATAAGCAGGAATAAATACTAGTGATAGGCCATACAGTGTATAATGGCATAGGTATAATTAAATAAAGGCAGCAACTCACAACATAACCACATACAGGTGTGCTTCTCACTCTTAGTCAGGCAAGCCTGCTCGGACAGAGTCTATAAGCCACACCCTGACTCACAATGCTCACAAAAACGGTAAACTGTGGCACAATAACAAGCATACAGAGATAATAAACCACTAGCTGTTAATCTGCCAGGTGGCAGAGGTCTAGCCGGAAGGATATAGGCTTCGGATACCCGGGCTGAGCCACCTGCTCTAGCCTAGGGACGTTCCCAAGTCTGTGCGCCAAATTACTCTAATTGAAAGGGTGCTCTCTTGAGAGACTCAGATCGCAAGTATCTGACTCTCACCTGGCGACCCTAAAACAAAAGCAAGACGTGCTAGCGCAGTGCTGAGTGGACTAGGCAAGGGCCCTCACACAACACAACACTAGACACACAGGGACACAGACAAGAAAATGCCCCCAGACTCCCACGGGTATCCTAGTAAAGTCGTGCGAGTCCACAGGACTCGCACCAGCAGACTTTACTTAAAGGATCGCAAAAAGCCCCCCCTCCGGTCTAGCCCCTGCTAACCTGACACAAGAACACACTAGCAAGCATGAAACCACCAAATATGAGACAACAAAAATGCTTCCTAGGTCTCATTAACAATTACGTCTCTGCATAAGGCCCAAAATCCCATCTAATTATCTGAGAGCTCGTCGTTAATACAATAATAGATATAAGGTCTATCAAGGGGATGGGATAATTAAATAGATTGGTGAAGTAGTGGAAAGAAGGTATACAAAGTAAGAGAGAAAGTTTCTTAGTAGGGTTGAGAGGGATAGATATCAAGGGGGTCCGAAGGGAATGACAGTGAGGTGAGCTCTGAGTCTTGAATCTGTCTGGACCCCGCCCTAGGCATGCAGAATACATCCCAGGCTTGGCAACACTCAACACAATTGCCGGGTCAAAATCGTCTACCCCGTGCGTGAGTCGAAACTAAGCCTAACGTTGCAATCAAATGCATATGGCAACATCAGGCTCGTCCCAAGCTGGACTCTCCGCGCTAAGCAACGTCCCCCAGCCGGTCTCTCTCTCCCGCTCGTCTCCTCCCACTCTCACTAGACTTACATCTTATATATTATAATGAAACAATCAACTATCGAGAATAAAATATACTAAGATGCGTTGGTTAAGAATAAGGGCAGCTACAAGCTGTGAAACAACATAAGAATATCCCAGACATTAGCTACATTGTCGTAGGATATATACTAAGGAAAAGCCGGCCGGCCGGCTGCCACCAGCCAGTTTCTAAACGGCTGGGCAGCCGACGCGCGCCCATGCCCGCACGTGGCTACTATGCAGAAGCGTGACACCTCCCCCAAGATATAAGACCCTTGACTAAGTTCTTCATATCTAACAGAAAGCTTCTCATAGTACCACACACTGTTGCGACACAAGGCACTATATATAAAAAAATAAAGACTGTTGCGCTCCACCGAGCAAGTTCAACTAACTTAGCGACAATAAGCGAAAACATTCAACTTAGATACTGCTACAACATCTTATACAAAATTCTACACGTTATAAAAATAAAGAGTTTTTATAAGGTTTTTGCTTTTTTAATTTGTTTTTTTCGGCTGAACTACAGTGACAGCCTATTTTCCTCCACACTCAACCCTCAATCCTGTGGCAGTCTAACCAACATCATCCACCCTTGATAGACAATCCGCTATCACGTTATCAGAACCGGCAATATGGCGTATGTCCAGATTATACTCCTGAAGCATGAGTGACCACCTGGTCAGCCTCATATTCCGGTTATGAAACTGATTCAAGAATTTCAGAGGGTGATGATCGGTATAAACCACTACGACTGGTCCGACAGCAGGAACATATACATCGAAGTGCCTGAGCGCCAGCACTATCGCCAGGAGTTCTTTTTCAATTACAGAGTAATTCCTTTGTGCACTATTGAAATCTGTACTGTAAAAACTCACTGGATGTTCGATACCTTCATCATCTGTCTGTAACAAGACAGCCCCAGCCCCTACGCCACTGGCATCAGTCGCCAGCTGAAAAGGTCTGCTGAAGTCCGGGGCCCTGAGTATGGGGTGGGTACATAACAGGTGTTTCACCAAGGAAAATGCCTCTGCACACTCAGGAGACCACCGGACCTTCTTGTCCTTAGATAATAAGTCAGTTAAAGGTGCAAGTACAGTCGAATAGCCTTTGATGAAGCGACGATAATAGCCCATCGTAGCTAGAAACCGCATGATTTGTTTCTTAGTCGTAGGCTGGGGAAACTGATCGATGGCTTTGATCTTTGTCTGTGGAGGGCACACCTGACCCATCCCCACCTCGAACCCCAGGTACAAAATTGTGGCTTTGACAAAATCGCACTTACCCCGGTTTACCACCAAACCTGCTTCATTCAGTTTATTAAATAGCTGTCCGATGTGAGCACAGTGACTGTTAAAATCCTCGTCGTATATTATGACATCATCTAGGTACACCGTACAGTTGGGAATGTCGGCTACAATGTCGTTCATTAATTTTTGAAACGTTGCAGGGGCATTTTTCAGCCCGTATGGCATAACATGGCAACGATATGTGGCACCGTCCACCACAAACCCACACACCTCTCGCGCTCGCTCAGACAAGGGCACTTGCCAATAACCCTTAACAAGGTCTATCTTAGTGAGGAACTTGGCTTTTCCTATCTTATCCACACTGTCGTCCACGCGAGGGAGAGGGTAGGCATTTGTGGGGGTTAAACCATTCAACCTGCGGAAATCTATACAAAACCGCACCTTGCCATCTGGTTTGGGCTGCAGTGTGACTGGGGAAGTCCACCTTACTGCACCCTCAGAAATCAGCCCACGTTTCAGCATATAATCCAGCTCTTCCCTAAGTGCTGGTAATTTAATAGGGGGAACACGGTATGGCACTGATTTAAAGGGCGGGTGGTCCCCAACATCGACATCGTGCACCGCTTGAGTAGTGAGGCCAGGATGCTCCGCGAAAACAGCTGGGTTTGAATCAAACAAGTGCTGCACAGCTACACGCTGTTGCTCAGGCAGGTGCAATATCAACTCGTGAGCCACTTGTCTAGAATTCCCCGCCCACTGATCCGCGGAAACATGACAATCCCAATTATCCTCCCCCGCAGCTTGACTGTCCCTTCCTCCTTCTCCACCATGATCGCTGCAGATCAACACCGGGACAGTGAGAGGCTCGGAGGGGCGCCTCACATACTCTTTCATCAGATTTACATGGCAAAGTTGGTTCTTTTTCTTACGATCAGGAGTAGCTACTAAATAGTCGAGATCAGAAACCTTCCTTACAACCCGATACGGACCAGAATACTTGGCAGACAAGGGGTGTCCCACCAGAGGCAGTAGTATCAGTACCTCCTGATCTACTTCAAACTCCCTCAGCTTCACCTTCTGGTCGTATCTGTCCTTCATCTGAGCTTGTGAACTCTTAAGGTTCCGACCTGCTACCTCCAAGCTCTTTAGCATTCTCTCATGGCTTTCAACTACATACTTTAGAAGCGAGCATGGCTTTGTGACTCCCTCCCAGATCTCCTTGACTATGTGGAGGGGCCCCCTGACCCTGTGTCCAGAAACCAACTCGTTCGGGCTAAATCCCAAGCTCTCCCCAGGTACTTCTCTCGCAGCAAATAAAACGTATGGGAGACCTAGATCCCAGTCCTTCCCATTTTCCATGCAATAACACCGCAACATACTCTTGAGAGTCGAGTGCCACCTTTCCAAAACTCCCTGACTCTCGGGATGGTAGGCAGATGACACCACAGACACTATCCCATGTTGCTGCATGGTCTGCTTAAACAGAGCAGAAGTAAAATTGGATCCCTGATCAGACTGGATCTCCTCAGGGTAGCCATAACGAGAGAAATAGACAAGTAGGTTTTTGACAACAGTCTTAGCCATCCCGTTGCGCATGGGGTAAGCATCTGGATACCGTGTTGCTTCATCCATTACAGTTAGTAAAAATTTATTGCCGGCACTAGTGGGGGGCAATGGGCCAACCATATCGATAACTACTTTGCTGAGGGCGGCCCAATGACAGGGATGGGTTGTAACGGGGCTCTCGGGATGACCTGATTGGGTTTCCCAACAACTTGACAAGTGTGACACTGTGACACCCATGACACGACACTCGCCTTTAACCCAGGCCACCAGAAAAGCTTGCTCAGAGCTGCCTCCATCTTACGTGCCCCCAAGTGCCCTGCCAAAGGCACATCATGAGCTAATCTCAATAAGCTCTCACGGCACACCCTCGGTACTACTAACTGGTCCACTAATCCTGACCCGCCATCCCACTTTTTCTTGGGATCCTGATGTCTCCGATACAAGATCCCCTCGGACAAGAAAAAATCACCAGGCTGCGCATCCCCATCGCTCTCCAGTTCGATAGCACCATTACTACACGCCCTGACTTCATGATCTTCCAGCTGCAAGGAACATATATCAGCAGGTGCGAGATTATCCAAGTTCATCTTAAATAATTTATTTCCACCTCCAATGTCCCGCTGAGCCATCCTTTCCTCACGCTGCGCATAACGATACTGTCGCAGAGTCTCTTCCTGCCCTGCACCTGCACTAGCGGTGACAGGCCCCGGGGCCTCTCCAGACTCTAACATAGGTGCCAATAATGAGTCACCAAGAAACACTGCCGGCTCAAAACTTTCCAATTAACCAACACTTCCCGTTTTCTTGTGACCTTTCCTCCGCGGTTTGATAGACTGAGGTGGTGGCTGCAAGGCTCCGGATGACTGAGAACGCGTCACAACACACGCCATGGTTTGTACGCTACACTTCTCAACCCACTCCTGTTCCTCCCTACTAACGTCGGCCGCCTTCTCGGCAACGACCAAGGGTGAAACCTTAGAAGCAGGCACCGCAAAGTCGTTGCCGAGGAGGAGGTCGACGCCCCCAACAGGCAAGTTCTCTACAATTCCGACATCCAGCTCCTTCGCCACACCATCCACCTCCAGCTCCATCCGCACCAGCGGGTAGGACTTCGTAGCATTGATCCCCTGAACTACCACCACCCGAGCAGCGTTAATCGGTCTACCAGGAAAGTTCCTTAACAAGGTCTGAGAAGCCCCAGTATCACGCAATAGCTTAATTCCTCGCCTTTCGCCAGCCCACCTCACAAAACCATGCCCTCTATGACTCCCAAAGACGTCGCGGACAGGGTTCGAGCCTTCCGGACGCTTGAACACAGGCTGTGTCCCAACCTCTGACGAACTACCCTTGGCAAACTCAGAAGATATAGGCGACACCCCTATGCTGCGGGCCAATGACACAACCTTGTTTGGTGGCTTGTTCGGACAAGCATTTGCAAAGTGACCCTCCTTGTGACATGCAAAGCACTCTTTACTCTTTGGTTTCCCTTGGGAGTGGGAGGTACCATTAGACTTCTTATACGGGACGGTATTTGGTTTATGTTCAGTTTTATTGTCAGTGCTAGATGGTTTTGTGTATTTATGTGTATCAAAATTCTTGGGAGGGGGAGGGGTACTATCGTTTGCACCCGACTCACTCCTAGCTGCTGCTCCGCACCCTCGAATTAATGACAGTCGGCGGTCAGCCATTTCTGCTGCCTCCTGGAGAGTTCTAGGATTTTTTTCCTTTATATGTAATGTTAAGTCCCCGCCTGTGCACTTAAAGAACTGCTCCAAGAGAACCAGCTCACTCAACTCCTCAAATGTAGCTGCCCTCTCAGAACGCAGCCAATGTCGTAGTGCATCAGACAAGTCCCAGGCGTGTTCTAGGAAGGTACTATCCTTGCCCTTAGTAACACCCTGATACTTCAAGCGGTAAGTTTCTGGTTGTAACTCATAAGCCCGTAGCACAGCCTTCTTTAGCTCATCATAAACTACACAGGACTCTAAAGGTAGTGCATCATACGCTTTTAGCCCGTTTCCTAGGAGTCTTGATGAAACTAATGCTGCCCACTTTTCCTGAGGCCACTGGTGTTCCTGACACTTCTTCGCATAAAAAACTCAGTCACACATAATTCATCGAACACAGGAACTAGTTTAAGCAGGTGCGACAATGATTGGTCCCGATGTCTGTTACCTCACCCAATATTTCGCCCTGTTACCTCCACTCAAGATCTCTCCAGCTCCCTGTCAGCCCAATACCTAGTAGACTCTGCCTGCAGTTCAGCCTCTCGTATAGCTGTTCTCTCTGCAGCCTCAGCCTGCACACTAGCCTGTCTCTCGGCAGCCTCAACCTGAGCTCTAGCCTGTCTTTCGGTAGCCTCAACCTGAGCTCTAGCAACCTCAGCCTGCACACTAGCCTGTCTCTCGGCAGCCTCAACCTGAGCTCTAGCAGCCTCAACCTTGGCCATCTCAAGCCGAAACAACAAATCTGGAGTCAACCCTTGAGGAGGGGAAGATGCATTTAATGGGGAGGGTCCCTGTGATTGAATTCCACGCTGCCATTGACCATCAACTTGGGGGTATGTACTAAATTCAGGCACCCTGACGTTTGATACGGGGGTAGAGTGGAGGGGGGGCTGGGGACCGGGGCCCCCAGTCGCCTCTCCACCCAGGTCTCTCCCTTCTAAACCCAATATCAAAGTCCTCAGCTGATCTTTCCTCATGCCACTTAAACCCTGGTGACCCTGAAGACATGCCACACACTTTAAGCCATACTTATTCAGCTTCAACACCCTGGCAGCGGTAAGGGGCACCTCTAAAAATCTTCTAGCACCCTCCTCGCTATCGACTAGCCACTCCACAGGTCTTTCTCCCTCCGAGCCCGTATCGTGACCTAACCCATCACTGTGTTCTGATGTATTAGACATGTTTGTGTGCTGCAGTAATTATCACGGTTATAGAATGTGCCTTATCTCCTATGCAAGTATGTATATACTAATGTTATTTAAAGTCTTTAATGTGTTATATTGGTTGCTCCAAAAAAAAAAACTCTATGTCCACTGTATTCCTCTAATCATAAGGAATCTCAAAACAAATGACCACTATATTCCTCTGTTCAGTAAATCCTATGCAAGGTCGCCATTTGTTACGTCCTGGGATATAAACACTGGGCTCTTTCTATTGGACTAGGTATGCGGCAACAAGCAACAACGGAAAATGCTAGATCCAACCCTTATCTATAAACCCAGGCAACAAACCACCCTAAACCGTCAAGAGTCCTGCCTGGACAACGAGGTATCCTATTACTCGGTTACAGGGTGCACGCACTATAGACTGCTGATAGTCAAGCAGGCTATATAAAAGATCACACAATTAAGTTGACTTAAAGCTTCAAGGAAAAGATAGATTACGGAATTAAATTGCAGAAACAATTCAATAACAAACTAGAAGAAAGTACATTTAACGTTACGTTAATTAATACAACTAATCACCCCTGCGTGAAAGAAGGTGAAAGCAAACAGTCCTCAAAACATCGTACCGGTAGACAAGATGCGGGTTTCTAAACTGCATGCGGCTACTGTAGGATCTGATGCTTAGCAAAGAAAGTACGTTACGGATTTAGAGAACTCTTAACTCATAAGCAGGAATAAATACTAGTGATAGGCCATACAGTGTATAATGGCATAGGTATAATTAAATAAAGGCAGCAACTCGCAACATAACCACATACAGGTGTGCTTCTCACTCTTAGTCAGGCAAGCCTGCTCGGACAGAGTCTCTAAGCCACACCCTGACTCACAATGCTCACAAAAACGGTAAACTGTGGCACAATAACAAGCATACAGAGATAATAAACCACTAGCTGTTAATCTGCCAGGTGGCAGAGGTCTAGCCGGAAGGATATAGGCTTCGGATACCCGGGCTGAGCCACCTGCTCTAGCCTAGGGACGTTCCCAAGGCTGTGCGCCAAATTACTCTAATTGAAAGGGTGCTCTCTTGAGAGACTCAGATCGCAAGTATCTGACTCTCTCCTGGCAACCCTAAAACAAAAGCAAGACGTGCTAGCGCAGTGCTGAGTGGACTAGGCAAGGGCCCTCACACAACACAACACTAGACACACAGGGACACAGACAAGAAAATGCCCCCAGACTCCCACGGGTATCCTAGTAAAGTTGTACGGGTCCACAGGACTCGCACCAGAAGACTTTACTTAAAGGATCGCAAAAAGCCCCCCCTCCAGTCTAGCCCCTGCTAACCTGACACAAGAACACACTAGCAAGCATGAAACCACCAAATATGAGACAACAAAAAAGCTTCCTAGGTCTCATTAACAATTACGTCTCTGCATAAGGCCCAAAATCCTATCTAATTATCTGAGAGCTCGTCGTTAATACAATAATAGATATAAGGTCTATCAAGGGGATGGGATAATTAAATAGATTGGTGAAGTAGTGGAAAGAAGGTATACAAAGTAAGAGAGAAAGTTTCTAAGTGGGGTTGAGAGGGATAGATATCAAGGGGGTCCGAAGGGTACGACAGTGAGGTGAGCTCTGAGTCTTGAATCTGTCTGGACCCCGCCCTAGGCATGCAGAATACATCCCAGGCTTGGCAACACTCAACACAGTTGCCGGGTCAAAATCGTCTACCCCGTGCGTGAGTCGAAACTAAGCCTAACGTTGCAATCAAATGCATATGGCAACATCAGGCTCGTCCCAAGCTGGACTCTCCGCGCGAAGCAATGTCCCCAAGCCGGTCTCTCTCTCCCGCTCGTCTCCTCCCACTCTCACAAGACTTACATCTTATATATTATAATGAAACAATCAACTATTGAGAATAAAATATACTAAGATGCGTTGGTTAAGAATAAGGGCAGCTACAAGCTGTGAAACAACATAAGAATATCCCAGACATTAGTTACATTGTCGTAGGATATATACTAAGGAAAAGCCGGCTGGCCGGCTGCCACCAGCCGGTTTCTAAATGGCTGGGCAGCCGACGCGCGCCCATGCCCGCATGTGGCTACTATGCCAACACATTTATCAACAAGTATTTAGGGTCATAATGGTACTATGGGATGAACATGATAAACAACAAGGGCAATGAAGGAGTGGTGAGTAATGTGCGATATAATATTGTGGGGTAGTGATGATATTGGTTCAACGTGACCCAACAGCCAACACATAGGACAACTTGTATATTGTATATTTCCGTATCACAACTATGAGTATTACACGTGATACTAAAATTGATGTGTGTAGGGTCTAACCCAAAGCGCATTCTGTTCCCCGAATTTGTAGCTGTGTGATGCAGGGTCGTAGATGTGACATGTTATAAAATCTTAGGTACATACTGAGTAACCATAAGAAAACGCGATTCAGGGGTGGGGTTCTGCCTTATAAGCATTTAATTAACCTTTATTTTTTCACCACACTAATGTTGCTTTGTGCACACTTCAATTTCGAGATCATCTCAAAGCCTATATATTTTTTCGGGCTAACTTTGTAATCAAAGTCTGGCAATTCTTCTTCCTGTATCTCTCATCATATCCCTTTTCTCTAGTATCTCAAACAGGCATACCCCACTTTACCTAAATAATCCTGTTCCCCGTTCCATTTTCTCATCTTACATTTGGCACACAGCTCATCAACAAAACTCATTGCAGCCTGGAGGTGTTTCGCGAGGTTGGATTTTGTCAGGTGTTTAAGACTGAGACTTGACGGAGAGAAAAACCACTGAACCATACAAAGTTACCATCAAAGATCATCAACTTAACTTATTATGGTGCTGAGGTAAAACAAATAACGGGTATATTATAAGAATAATCAATATAAATATAGTAAATTGACATACACTCACGCATACGGAGAGAGAGAGAGAGAGAGAGAGAGAGAGAGAGAGAGAGCGGGTGTGTGTGTTAACAGTCAGGTCGCCAGCTGGGGAGAAGTAATATTAGCAGGCAGTTGGTTTGTAACAGAATACTCAATATAAGCAAATGGAACCGTTTAGTTATATAGTGTGTTGTTTAATATAAGCAAATGGAGCCGTTTAGTTATATAGTGTGTTGTTTAATATAAGCAAATGGAGCCGTTTAGTTATATAGTGTGTTGTTTAATATAAGCAAATGGAGCCGTTTAGTTATATAGTGTGTTGTTTAATCTTATTAAATTTTATGAAACTATTCCGACTGGATTCACAAAAATGTGACCATCTAGTGGGAACGGGTATATATATATATCTATATATATATCTATATATATATATAATATATATATATTACATATATATATATATATATATACTGTATATATATACTGTATATATATATATATATATATATATATATATATATATATATATATATATATATATATATATATATATATTTATATATATACTACATTATCAACAGAAAACAGTAATTTTTTTGTTTACAGTAATCATATTATTTGCCCATATAATACTGTCTTTCGTTATGGATCCATAGATAACATTGATAACATTTAAGTGATGTGATATTTAACCCTCCTGGCCCGGGCTGTATCTCCAAAGGACAGGGTGGGCTACCCGGACGATCTGGCCGAAAAACGTCTAGGCCTAGGCTACCGTATTTTGGTTAATTTTAACTGCTAGAAATTTCCCACGCATCTATAAATGTAGGGCGGTTTCCAATCTGTAGACTGGCGTTGAGTAGAGCTCTCTAAGTCAACTGGTTCAGTTGTGATAATGATTTTAGTGGAGAGCATTTTCAGGCAATGTTAGCAATACGACGATCTTTTCACTACTGAAACAACGACATACAGACATGCAATAACAAACGAGTCTTCTCCTTCTTGTTTTCGGAGGTGCGGTGACGCAACGATCGGCTTTGTTTACATGCGTCGGACGCACGGCGTTCAGACCAAGCTGAATAGGCTTTCAAGCTTACTGTCTGTTAAAAGGACACCCGGGTACCGGCCCATCTGCCGCGGTGTCATATTAAAATTACACCCGGGGAGGAAGGGTTAAGCACTTACTTGGATAATAAATAATGCTTGCAGGAAAAGGTGTTCCAGAACTTTGTGATGATTATAAGATATACCAAGTGGAACACACTGGTTCTGTCAATATGGCCCACCAAATGTTTCACAATATTTCGTCAGTGTGTCACAGCTATTATATGCAAATAGGCGACTGTAGATAACAGAACAGTCTTCACATTAACCAACATAAATGCTATTACCCTATATTCTATAATTATTCAACATCATCCATTATAGTATACGTTCAAGAAAACTAATAGAATGTTATTATGGACAAGCTATGTCTTGTTATAATAAAGACTGGTGAAGATGGATTACATCATCACAAACAGTCTAATGTCAAGGATCTTCTCTCAGAATGGCTACACACTGGCTCATAGCAATTCTCGCTACCAAGAATACACTTGAGACCTCTGGTGCACGCTTCTGAACTAGCGCCAGAGCTACAACTGTCGACATGAATAATACTTGACACCTAGGACATGCACAGTTAATTATCATGATTTCTTGTGGGTATACTTTCTTTTATTATACAGTCTACGACTACACTAAATCCTTATACAGTATAGTAGTCATGGACATGTCCATATGCAGCTGATAATGACTACAAACATTACAAAAAGGCGCGAAAATGCTTGCTGACTTTTTATTGTAAATATACATTATACTGTATATGGGTATGGGTGACTTTAAAATATAATAAACAACAGTATGCATAGGCTATAATATGTGTCAGCTACAGACATTTCGACAGACCACTTATAATAAAGAATTGTTGAAACAGAGAGAGGGTGCAGAGATCCGCGATGTATACTGTTTCCCATGATGCACATGTAAACATTGCGTTCACCGTTCACCGCCTCTGTCGGCCACTTTTGGCATTTGTTGGTAGGGAGAATTAACTAACAATTTGCATTATTATTATAAATAGGTAAAATGTGTGAACATTTGTTACAAAGGTATGAAAACACTGATGGGATTAAAGAAATATTACGTAGATATAGCAAATGTGAATGTAAGCGAGAAGAGATACAATACAATTAATAACAAATAGGAAACAAAGAATAGTAAAGTAAAACTAAAAATAATGGAGAGAGAGAGAGATATTTCCAATGTTCATGTCTGTGTATACAACATTTCTCTTATAGGCTACACATGCTCTCTTAATAACTTGAACTTTTACAATCAATATTGAAAACAGTAGCGGACCGATGCTTGCAGGTATATATTAAGTTGCTGTCAATACCTGGGGTTCAATGGACTAGATTACTAATTCTTCCAGCCAGACTTTATTTAAAGTCTGCGGGGAAGACTACCCAAGTTCTGAGCCGCAGAGGTCCAGTAGAGAACACGTTCACGTGTCAATCTGCTTGCCCTGAGTTTGATCCTAGCCAAACCGTGTTTCACATGCTCGCACCCAGTCGGGGGAAACCTCGTTGACATAATAATTATACAAACTAATAACACACATAACATGGCCACTCCAACAGCTTCCTCTCTTTCCAACACCCCTTCTCCCCTCTCTATACTCTTCAGATAAATAGGATAGTAGAAAGTAGCAACGAGGTGCCGTTGTAAAATCTTACCCCTCAATACCTTCACCTGACATGAGTATAAATCACAGGTTTGACAACCAATATAACACGCTAGATAGTTTGTAGTGCCTATATTTAATCTGATGTATTCATGTGTGTTACCACACACAGTCAAACACACACCTCGATATGTGTGTGAGTGTCTGTGTATATATGTGTATGTGTATTATGATGTATATGTTCAAATGTGATTGAATGTCTATTATGTGGATGCATGCATGTCTGTGTATGTAATTGTGGATTTCAGAAGGTATATAGGACAGCAGGTATGTCAAACAATCTGGGTAACACCTGCACCAGCCTGTCATATATGTAGGTTTACTATCATATCATACTCTGTTACCTTGCTCTCCACCTTTTCATTCATGTTCAGTTTCTTTTATTCCTCTCTTTTCCCTATCCTCTACCTTCCTATTTCTTTCTTTTTTCCAGTTACCCATTTCTTCCCATCCCCGTTTTAATGTTCCTATCTCACTCTACCCATTATCCTTCATCGAACTCATATTTTCCTATATCTATTTTATCTTGTGTCTTTAGTATAGGTAATGTTTACAGTGCCCTGGAACTATATACTTTTAAAGTATGTAATTATTATTCATACGACATACATGTCGCAGAAGTACAAGCAACAAAGAAACAGCCGTACGTTTGGAAAACGATGCACAGGTTACTCTTCTATTGGCTGGCTATAACATACTTCTAACTGTTGATATTTGACAATCATTTACTTCATTGTGTTCATCTCTCTCTTCCTCTCCCTTCTAAATTGCATCTAACATTCGCTATCTTCTCACTTTGTTTTATTTTATTGTTTTCCTTTCACGCAGTTTTGTCCCACGATCACTCTTATCACCGTCCTATAAACTGTGGTGGTGATTCTTTGATTACCGTCTGTACGTAGTCGTACTTGTCCGTCTATGTCTGGCGTCTGTCAATGCGTAGTCGTACTTGTCCGTCTATGTCTGGCGTCTGTCAATGCGTAGTCGTACTTGTCCGTCTATGTCTGGCGTCTGTCAATGTGTATGTTAGCAAGATCATTCATAACCTACGAGCGGTTTTAGGAGTTAGTGAACATCATATGGTTTGTGCAGTACAATAGTGAACATCATATGGTTTGTGCAGTACAATAGTGAACATCATATGGTTTGTGCAGTACAATAGTGAACATCATATGGTTTGTGCAGTACAATAGTGAACATCATATGGTTTGTGCAGTACAATAGTGAACATCATATGGTTTGTGCAGTACAATAGTGAACATCATATGGTTTGTGCAGTACAATAGTGAACATCATATGGTTTGTGCAGTACAATAGTGAACATCATATGGTTTGTGCAGTACAATAGTGAACATCATATGGTTTGTGCAGTACAATAGTGAACATCATATGGTTTGTGCAGTACAATAGTGAACATCATATGGTTTGTGCAGTACAATAGTGAACATCATATGGTTTGTGCAGTACAATAGTGAACATCATATGGTTTGTGCAGTACAATAGTGAACATCATATGGTTTGTGCAGTACAATAGTGAACATCATATGGTTTGTGCAGTACAATAGTGAACATCATATGGTTTGTGCAGTACAATAGTGAACATCATATGGTTTGTGCAGTACAATAGTGAACATCATATGGTTTGTGCAGTACAATAGTGAACATCATATGGTTTGTGCAGTACAATAGTGAACATCATATGGTTTGTGCAGTACAATAGTGAACATCATATGGTTTGTGCAGTACAATAGTGAACATCATATGGTTTGTGCAGTACAATAGTGAACATCATATGGTTTGTGCAGTACAATAGTGAACATCATATGGTTTGTGCAGTACAATAGTGAACATCATATGGTTTGTGCAGTACAATAGTGAACATCATATGGTTTGTGCAGTACAATAGTGAACATCATATGGTTTGTGCAGTACAATAGTGAACATCATATGGTTTGTGCAGTACAATAGTGAACATCATATGGTTTGTGCAGTACAATAGTGAACATCATATGGTTTGTGCAGTACAATAGTGAACATCATATGGTTTGTGCAGTACAATAGTGAACATCATATGGTTTGTGCAGTACAATAGTGAACATCATATGGTTTGTGCAGTACAATAGTGAACATCATATGGTTTGTGCAGTACAATAGTGAACATCATATGGTTTGTGCAGTACAATAGTGAACATCATATGGTTTGTGCAGTACAATAGTGAACATCATATGGTTTGTGCAGTACAATAGTGAACATCATATGGTTTGTGCAGTACAATAGTGAACATCATATGGTTTGTGCAGTACAATAGTGAAGATGCGTGCTTTGAATGAATTACTTGGGACAAACGTTAGATAATAAGATCAAACATTCCTGACCTTCATACAATTGCCTAAATTGAACTAAAAGAAAGTTTCCAAACAATTCCCTCGTACTGAAAAAGTTAACCAATTGATTAAGTGATGAGTAATTTAATAAAATCTTCTGGTGGTAGTTGTAATACACTACAAACGGTAAGTTAATAACCCCTTCAATGTCATACCGTCACGTTAAATGGCCAAGCATAGGACCTCTAAGAAGTAAAGAAGTCAAACATATTCTACTGGGCATTTCGAGCCCAAACATCTTTCTAAAACCGAACATAAAGTTCTCATGGTAGCCCGGATACACTGAAGAATGACATCATCGTACTAAAAGTATTAAATAGTCTAACATTAATTATTGCCCTTTCCTTCTCACTCCCTTATAGTGGAGCAGATAACTGCAAATTTCAGGAGAATCGTTCATTTCCGGAAACAAGCACCAAATTTAGCACACATACTCCTTGGGGATTGCTCTTTTGATAAAACCTGTTAGCCACCTAAAAATTCAAGATGGCGGCCATTTTTCAAGATGGCCGCCATTGAATATACAGAAATATTGCATTTCGCAATAAAATCGCAAAGACTTGTCCTATTTGAATGATCTTGGTGTCAAATCATACATTTTTCACTATGTAGAATCCGAATTTGGAACCATGGACTTACTCACTAGCTTCCTTGTACCATAATATCAGTCCTGGAATCCTAATATTCTGCTAAATTAGAGGTTCATGTTACGTCTGACTCGGCTAAAATGCATGGTAGTGTATATCGTAGTAGTGTTAGAGGTTTAGTATGTGTAGCATCTTCCTGTACAAGGCTTCCAAACTGGACATGACATGATGTGGTGGGGGGGGGGGGGACGTTGAGAGACTTGCAGCGGAAGGTGTAGAGTAGTAGCTCAACAGAGCGGATGTCAACGCACAGCCAGGGCACACTGGTGGCACCGCTGCTGTGAAACTCAGCATGGGGTTCAGTATCATCTGAATAATTAGTTTAGTGTAGCTAAATAATTATTTTAGTGTCCCAAATGCTGTCTAATAAGCCCCGCATCAGTTAGCTACTGTAGATTACATGTAGTTTAACATAGATGTTTAGTTAGATAGCCGCGCCTGAATTGACAGGACGTGCCAGCGCGGGAGAGCCGAGCCAAGGGTAATGGGGCTTTACATTACTTTGCATGTAGTTACCTGGATGGTGTACAGATCGCACGGGACTTAACCCGTGGAGCCCCGGCTAGGTTTGTATTGTTTGTTCACCAGAACCCGGCCGGTTTTCAAAAAATTGTTTTATTCCAGAAACAATAGCGAATGGGTTAGGAATGAAGGAAAAACCACGAAAAACCGCTCAAAAAGCTTAAAGAATGGTCCTACAGAGCCCCCGAAAACGTATTTTACAAGAGTAAAAAATTGAAGGCAATTACCCCAAAAAACAGGTTATTGCGCGCTCACACGCACGTGGACTTTGAGAGTTTTCAACCATCGGCACGGTTGCGTGGGATACGTACACAGTTCCCACACAAATCTGAGCCCTCTCGAGTGGCTACACCTGAGGTTACGGTCGGAGCAATTAGGGTGACTCGTCAGACGCATCGCTGGGGCTGTGCGTTACATACATCGCCGACGCGCCAGACGCGTCGCTGGTGCTGGACGGGTTAAATGATACTGGATGAACGATCGGGCTAGGTGTAGTTCATATATTTTTATTCCCGAACCTAGTCGTATCTCATACCTTATTGTGCATGATTGTGATCAAGGTGGTAAAAGGATAACCCCTCGGTCTTGATTCACTGAATACAGATAATTATCATACTGCCTTCATGGTGTAATGCATAAGGTGTTGATATTCGGTGTGAGCATCCTGGGTTCGAATCCACGGACTGCCACATGTGTTTGTAATATTTCATTAATCGATTTTAGGAGTAGAGTTGGTTGTTGGATAGAACATAATAATATCTCTTATCATATAACATACTGTGTTATATCATACTGTGATTATCTGTTATATACTGTGATTATCTGTTATCTATTATATCTGTGTTACAGATAATTATCATACTGTATTCACCAAGATGGCAAATACAGATCCAGGTATATTTCTGGTATATGGTGCTGTCAATGGAACTGGTGATCCTCTTGTTGATCTGATCATTCAGGGAAGCCAACTTCTTCCTGTACTCTCAGTCACTGGCTGAGCTGATACCGTACTTCTTTGCCAACAACAATGTAAACTATGCACGGTGGCTTCCGATCCACTACAGAGACATGGTGACCCTGGAACAGAAGCATCCTCAGCTGGCTCAGGAGTTCCAGAGTGGAAACTTTGTTGTACACAAATCGAGCCGACAGTTCTCAGCAATGGCTATTGACTAAGCTCACGAGCAGGCCAACGCTGTCATCAAGGCAGACGGGGGTGTGATCGGCGTGACTGAAGACCCATCAGCACTGAGAAGATGGATGATAGCTGGTCCTCAAGTCAGCCACTTGGTTGCACAGTATGAGGCAGCATGTGGGACCAAAGAGGGTACTGAACACACCAGCCACCATGAGGAGACAGAACGAGCACAAAGAGTGTTCCTTGAGAAAGTAGAAAAGCTCTCACAAGCCATGATAGATATGTGCAATCCTTTCCAGGAGGAGAGTCGGGACCTGCTTTCGCTTGATACAAAGGATATTGCTCACCACACTGCCGCAGAGCTGATTGGCACACACCTTGAGAAAGGCAAGGTCCGTTTCCAGGAGTTTATGAAGGGACTGGAAGGAGAAAAAGAATCCGCCTTCTATGAACCAATCAAGAAGAACTTTTGAACAAGAAGGTTGACTTTTTCCGACAGGTACCAGCCTCTGTTGACTCTTCAAAGCAAAAAGTACTGAAGGAAGACTGTCAACTGTTCTCCAAGCTGTTCATATCATGCCAGAGCAGAGAGTGTGACTTGAAGGAGTTCTTCCGTTATGAGAACCAGTCACATCCTGCTGCCCTCAGTGATGGTGGAAAGCTCCACACCTGTCAGAAATCCCACCTCACTACCATTCTTCAGAGCCAAGTTACAACCCCTGAGGCAGAGCCAGACGCCGACACCATCATCATTGATGGGGCAGCGTTGGTGAACAGTCTGCCCCCACGGAGTTCAAAGATGTTCGAAGAGTACGCAATGCTCGATGTCCTACCTAGAATACA
The DNA here is from genome assembly GCA_032716605.1 of Paralithodes platypus. Lineage (NCBI taxonomy): Eukaryota > Metazoa > Arthropoda > Malacostraca > Decapoda > Lithodidae > Paralithodes > Paralithodes platypus. The sequence continues at coordinate 56,321,205 of CM064523.1, read as the reverse complement.
AGCATACTCTACCAAGTACAAGAGAACAGACATTGTGTTTGATGTCTACTGGCCATGTAGTCTGAAATCTGAAACTAGATCAAAGCGAGGACGCGGGGTGAGACGCAGGGTGACAGGGAAGGGCAAAATTCCCTCAAACTGGCGAAACTTCCTGAGAGAAAATGACAACAAAGCCGAGCTGTTCAACTTTCTGGCTGATAAGATTGCACGTGTGGCCACACCAAATGTGGTCATTGTGACCAAGGAAGAAGATGCTGTCAGCAACCGCACTATCAATCTGGGTGGGGTGGCACCGTGCAGTCATGAAGAAGCTGACACGCGTATCTTTGTGCATGCCAGGCACGCAACAGAAGCAGGCAGCAAAGTCATCATGGTCAAAGCCAGCGACACAGATGTTGTCGTCATCGCAGTCAGTGTTCTGCAGGCACTTCAGGAGGTAGGTCTGCAGCAGTTGTGGGTTGCCTTTGGCCAAGGACAGAACCTGAAGTGGGTTCCTGTACATGACTTGTGTTACGCTCTTGCAGAAAAGAGCAAAGGAATGCTCTTCTTCCATGCCTTCACTGGCTGCGATGTCGTTTCAGCATTCCGTGGCAAAGGGAAGAAGTCTGCTTGGCAAACCTGGGATGTTTGTGATGAGGCTTCCGGTGTCTTCAGCAAACTCAACCAGTACCCACCGGTAGTTGATGATGAAGACCTGGAGACCTTGGAGAAGTTCGTGGTCATGATGTACGACAGATCCAGCACAGCTGAAGGTGTCGATGATGCGAGGTTGGACATGTTTGCTCGGAAGCAGAGGCCGTACGAAGCCATTCCTCCAACCCGAGCAGCACTGAAGCAGCATGTGAAGCGTGCTGCCTACCAGGCGGGCTGCATCTGGAGTCAGTCAACAGTACGTCAACCAGAAACGCAGACTCCTGCCAACTGGGGCTGGACCAAGAAAGGAGATCTGTGGCAGATCGTTTGGACAGAGCTCCCACCCATTGCAGAGAGTTACCAGCAGCTGACCAAGTGTGGATGCAAGTCGGAATGCTGCGGTCGATGCAAATGCTACTGCTTTGGTCTGACCTGCACGTCACTGTGCAGCTGCAGATGCGAGGTTTAGAAGCGTTGTAGTATACTCATCCAGGCAGCAAGACAATAAGTGACAAACAAGTATAGGCCTACTGCCTACATGTTCATCCACTATTATATCGGACTGATGGTGCCTATGATATGGGCACTTTTTACCCTAATTATGATTCCGGGACTGATATTATGGTACAAGGAAGCTAGTGAGTAAGTCCATGGTTCCAAATTCGGATTCTACATAGTGAAAAATGTATGATTTGACACCAAGATCATTCAAATAGGACAAGTCTTTGCGATTTTATTGCGAAATGCAATGTTTCTGTATATTCAATGGCGGCCATCTTGAAAAATGGCCGCCATCTTGAATTTTTAGGTGGCTAACGGGTTTTATCAAAAGAGCAATCCCCAAGGAGTATGTGTGCCAATTTTGGTGCTTGTTTCCGGAAATGAACGATTATTCCAGTTATCTGCCCCACTTTTATGCGGAATATAATATTTTCTGAATGATAAACTCCTTAAAACGAATTACCTTCACATTATCTCTCTCTCATATTCGAGTTGTGTCCCCCATACACTGAAGTCTGCTAAGCAAAGTACAGTGTGTTAGGATATGTTACGTAATGCCCCTTTCCCACTGGTGAGACAAGTCACGATTTTCGTCGCCGACACCAATAAATTGGCACATTCGTGACATGTCTCAACACCTCTCATGAACAATCGTTTGACTCTCAAGGCCTCGCAAGGGCCTTCGCAAATGTTCGGACAGTTCAAAATTTTGGACGAGGACTCACGAGGATTGGTTACCCTCGCAAGCATCGTCGAGCATCACCGAAGGATCTGCGAGGGTATCTGCGATCATCTGCGACATCGGCGAGACATCGCGGAGGGTTTCGCATAAAAAAAAACTTTGCAACGCTGCATGGATGCTCACCGATGCTCTCAGATGTTCCAAGAACATCGACGTTGCCAACGAGCACATTCGGCGAGGTGGGAGAGAAAGAAAAAAAACTAGGAGGGAGAGAAAGAGAAAACAGCGAGGTGGGCTCAATGTTTACATTACGGCTTAGCCTAATTGAGCCCACCTCAATGTTTTCTCTTTCTCTCCCTCCTCGTTTTTTTTTTCTTTCTCTCCCTCTCTCTTTGCCTATAATCCTTCGCCCCGTTCAGCCTACTGTTTTAAGACGTTTACCCCCATCCAGGTTTTCAATATTTTCCTGGTGAGCGGTAGCGAGCCAACATATATATATTTTTGTTTGTGGGTCGTTTTTCTGGTCCCCTTTCTTCCTCATGGTTAACCCCATTAGTTTTCATATTTGGGGAAAGGTAGAAGGGTAATTGACTCTGTTACAAATATGAAGCCGATTGGTGAGGTAGTTTCGCCACCACGGATTTTCCTTTTTTTCCTTTTCTTCGTACGGATACGCTGGAAGTGGGTGGTGGGAGGGAGGTGGGGGTGTGGTGGGGGGACGACAGAAGGGTAGGGGACTTGTCACACAAATATGGAACCGATTGGTTCAGTCGTTTCGCCGCCACATATTTTCCTTTTTTTTCCTTGTGAGGCAACCGATAGTCAGCGAGTGGGTGGGGGGAGGGAGTCGTGTTGGTGGTGGCAAGAAGCCAGAAGGGTAAGGTACATGTGGTAGAAATATGAAAGCCATAGGTGCAGTTGTTTCGCTGCTACTATTTTTTTTCGGCGAGTCCGTATATATACGGACCTGGCACTGGGCGTGACAAGACCCTAGTCCGTATATATACGACCTGGCACTCTGGGTGTTTTAAGACGTTTACCCCCATCCAGGTTTCAATACGCCGAACCATCGCTTGAATCGCCGAAGACGTCGCAGAACATACGGCGAGTTTTCTTTCATCCTCGCATGATTTCGCAAGATATTTTTGAAAATGTGACATGCCTCGCAGAGGTCATCGGCGAAACATCGCTCACTTCGCCGATAACGTCGCAGAAGGTCGGCGATTGCGTCGCCGACATCGGCAAACATCTTCGCTGAGTATAATTTGTCATCTGTTTGTAATGGTCAAAATCATGAACGTCGCACGTATACTTGCGAATTTGACAAAACTAAGTCATCGGCGACGAAAATCGTGACTTGTCTCACTAGTGGGAAAGGGGCATAACACTACCATACGTCAGGTTAGGTCAAGTGAAGGTATTGAGGGATAAGCCTTTACAACGGCACCTCTAATTCATTCATTTCATTTTCTATTGAGCTCGTCCTGGAATCTTTACCACCCTGAATCTTACGATTCTATGCAGGACTGTCCATTTGTATCTTCTATGCAGGACTGTCCATTTGTATCGGCACTAGCTCAGAGAAGAGTGTTAAGAGGGGAGAAGGGGTGTTGGAGAGAGAGGAAGTTGTTGGAGTGGCTTTGTTATGTGTGTTTAGTCTATATATGTCGTCAGGATGTCTGGGTGCGAGCATGTGAAACATGCTAGGACGTACTACAACACCCACTAAATGTCCGCCGTGGCAGGGATTCGATCCCGGGTCTTGCAGATTTACACGTGAGCGTGCTCACCACTTGACCACCGCGGCTCCTACATTACTACCCTGAGTGTAGAAGAGGCAACAAAGTTAACTCATATCGAGCGAGTGTGAGCGTTTATGTATGCGGGGTATTTTATATCACTAGTTTCTCGAAATTCTCGAAGACCTCTCTAATTAATATAATATGACTTAGCCAGTATCTTTCTTTACATTCATCGCATTTGTACTAATAATTTGGATCTCACTAAATGATTCCTTGGCCTCCAGAGTCCAATATATTCGCTATTTTGTTATGCTGTATCAATAATAGATATGGGTAGGGGACTTGTCACACAAATATGGAACCGATTGGTTCAGTCGTTTCGCCGCCACATATTTTCCTTTTTTTTCTTTGTGAGGCGACCGATAGTCAGTGAGTGGGTGGGGGGAGGGGGTTGTGCTGGTGGTGGCAAGAAGCCAGAAGGGTAAGGTACATGTGGTAGAAATATGAAAGCCATAGGTGCAGTCGTTTCGCTGCTACGATTTTTTTTCCGGCGAGTCAGTATATATACGGACCTGGCACTGGGCGTGACAAGACCCTAGTCCGTATATTTACGGACCTGGCACTCTGGGGGTTTTAAGACGTTTACCCCCATCCAGGTTTCAATACGCCGAACCATCGCTTGAATCGCCGAAGACGTCGCAGAACATACGGCGAGTTTTCTTTCATCCTCGCATGATTTCGCAAGATATTTTTGAAAATGTGACATGCCTCCCAGAGGGCATCGGCGAAACATCGCTCACTTCGCCGATAACATCGCAGAAGGTCGGCGATTGCGTCGCCGACATCGGCGACATCTTCGATGAGTATAATTTGTCATCTGTTTGTAACGGTCAAAATCGTGAACGTCGCATGTATTCTTGCAAATTTGACAAAACTAATACATCGGCGATGAAAATCGTGACTTGTCTCACCAGTGGGAAAGGGGCATAAAACTACCATATATCAGGTCAGGTCAAGTGAAGGTATTGAGGGATAAGCCTTTACAACGGCACCTCTAATTCATTCATTTCATTTTCTATTGAGCTCGTCCTGGAATCTTTACCACCCTGAATCTTACGATTCTATGCAGGACTGTCCATTTGTATCGGCACTAGCTCAGAGAAGAGTGTTAAGAGGGGAGAAGGGGTGTTGGAGAGAGAGGAAGTTGTTGGAGTGGCTTTGTTATGTGTGTTTAGTCTATATATGTCGTCAGGATGTCTGGGTGCGAGCATGTGAAACATGCTAGGACGTACTACAACACCCACTAAATGTCCGCCGTGGCAGGGATTCGATCCCGGGTCTTGCGGATTCACACGTGAGCGTGCTCACCACTTGACCACCGCGGCTCCTACATTACTACCCTGAGTGTAGAAGAGGCAACAAAGTGAACTCATATCGAGCGAGTGTGAGCGTTTATGTATGCGAGGTATTTTATATCACTAGTTTCTCGAAATTCTCGAAGACCTCTCTAATTAATATGATATGACTTAGCCAGTATCTTTCTTTACATTCATCGCATTTGTACTAATAATTTGTATCTCACTATATGATTCCTTGGCCTCGAGAGTCCAATATATTCGCTATTCTGTTATGCTGTCTCAATAATAGATATGGTAAATCGACTAAATGTATTTACATAGATAATGTGACAGGGTCAAATAATCTTTAATCCTTCATTATGAAAATTATTTTCGTTGCTCAATATTATCCTATAGAGTTACCAAAACAACAAGAAAACTTACTGCATTTAACAGGAGTTACTTCACGATGTTTAGATTTTCATTAGTATGAAACGTCTTTGCTTGTGCTAAATAAATTAATCTAATATGAGACAGACATTCAAAATAACGATATTATATTGAAAGTGTTGAACTCCTAAAAGGCCTGCTCTCCGCTTACCTCTCCATCATCCTATACCTGGTACAGTCAACTCATCAATATGTTAATAGCTCCCTCGCTAGTCTCTTTGGTCAGCCTTTCCAGCCCTTTACTGTACATCCTCCTCCCGTTTCACCATCCTCTGCAGCAATGCTCTTCCTTCCCCTATCCTCTCGCCTCATATATTTTCTCACCCTTCCATTTCCTCGCCTACCCTTTCCTCTCCTCTTGTTTCTTTTTCCTCAGCTGAGTCAGCGGAGGTATGCGCTCTACCGATTGCCTCCTAAATTGAATAACTTCTCCCTTTGTGCATATCCTATCTGCCCACCAAGTTTCGTGAACATCGGTTCATACCTTTGTGAGCTGTCTACGGTGGTGGAGGTATGCGCTCTACCAATCACCTCCACAATTTCATAACTTCTTCCTTGGTGCATATCCTCTCTGGCCTCCATCCTTCGTGACAATTTGTTCATAGCTTTTTTGATAGGCTATTTCTTGTTTACAGACAAGCAAATAATTAAACAAACACAAAAAGACAAACACATTGAGGCAACAATATAACCTCCTTCAACCTCTTTGGCGGAGGTAATTAAAATATTGTGCAGTTGCATGTAATGTATTTCATTAACTCTGGATTACATTTTCTGTCACTCCTGCAGAAGGGAACCAACAGCGGGGCACCCTGGACAACATTTGATAATAGGACTCCAACCATTATGTCTAAGAAATAAATGAGATTATGTAATAGTGAGTACTATACCCAATAATGAGTACTATACCCAACATATAACTGTTTTCACTTTCCGTCACTCCTGTAGAAGGGGGCCTGTGGTGCGGCACCATGGCCGATATGTTGGATCCAATTATTTATTGTAAGTATATGTTTGTACATTTTATATGTGGTTAATAAATCACAAGAAATATCTGATCTCATTTGAAGTCACTCCTGTAGAAAGGAGACAGTACCCTGGGCTAAAGTTGGAGATTGGACTCCGTTATAGTCAAGTAATAGATCACAGAAAAGTCTACAGTATGCATGTGCATGAAATTAGTAAAGCAAAACATACCTAAAACAGCTGATTTAATGGTCCATTAACTCCTGTAGAAGGGGCCCTATAGTTAACCGCCTAGGGGGAAGTACTTTGAAAGTGCCATCTTACAGCCTGAACAATAAGCAAGAGTCTATGAACATAAGAACATAAGAACATAAGAAAATAAGAGTCTGCAGAAAGCCGATTGGCCTACACAAGGCAGATCCCTGTCACACCCAACCCTAATTATAAGCCCAGCTTAAAAACACCATTAGGACTTACCTCACCGAAACGGTCAGAGGTCAGAAAAATGGGGATCTGCAGATCCCCACACCTGGGCCACACCTGACAGATCACCCTCACACCCAACCCATCTCCTCCATATGCCTATCTAATTGTATCTTAACACCTTACGAGCGGCCTATGCGGTTTATTTATATGTACCGCACAGCGGGGTGTTTTTAGCCAAAATAGGGCTGTTTACGTGATCATTTTCATGCCTAAATAAGACCCAGAACGTAAAACAAGTACCTATCCCTGAAAGGGCATAAACAGAGCTTTCGAATGACACCACAACGATCCTTGTATGATGGATAGTTTTCTTGCAATAACCGTGCAACGCGAGTGCAAAAAGCAGGTAATTCGGTACTTTCGGTACATAATTGAGTATGTAGCGAGTGAGAGAGGGAGGAGGGAGCTGAGATTTGTGTCAGTAGGTTCGCCGCGGTGGTCTGGAGCAGTCATACGCTCGCTAGTCTCCTGCCACCACTTGTCTCTCTCTCTCAGCCACATTACGTGCTGAAATTGCCACTCGACCTATGTCGAGCGCCGCCACATAGTCCAGCTTTTTTTAACTCGACTTATGTTGCTCGCCGCTAATTAAGGGTTAAAGCTCCCTATCGTTCTTGATCCCAATATAGCACTTGGTAGCCTATTCCACCTATCTACAACTCTGTTACCAAACCAATATTTGCCTATATCTCTCTTGAAACGAAATTTATCTAATTTGAAACCATTTGTACGAGTTCTTTCGCTATCACTGAGCTTTAGTACATTTTTCATGTCCCCTTTATTAATCCCACTAACCCACTTGAATACGTCTATCATGTCCCCTCTAACTCTGCGTCTCTCTAACGAATGTAAGCCTAATTTCTGCAACCTTTCTTTATACGGAAGATTTCTAATATTATGGATAATTTTTGTCATTCTACGTTGTACTCTCTCCAATGAATGTATGTCCATTCTGTAATAAGGACACCAAAATTGGACAGCATAATCCATATGGGGTCTCACTAATGACAAGTAAAGTTTTAAGAAAACATCAGCAGTTCTGTTACTCACACTCCTAGAGATGAACCCGAGAATCCTGTTTGCCTTGTTTCCAACGCTTATACACTGTGCTCTAGGCTTCAAATCATTGCTAACAAACACACCTAGATCTTTCTCACAATTCGAGTTTTCTAATTCCATATTAGCTAGTTTATATTTAACATTTGTATGCATCTTCCCTATCTTTAATACCTTGCATTTGTCAATGTTAAACTTCATCTGCCAATTTACTGACCATTCGTGTAAGGTATCTAGATCCCTTTGGAGGCACTCTATATCTCTACCTGAATCAATTGTTCTCCCCATTTTGGTATCGTCTGCAAATTTACTTATCCTACTAGTTATACCTAAATCAAGGTCATTTATGTATATAACAAACAACAGAGGACCTAATACAGATCCTTGGAGGACACCACTTTTGACTGCTCCCCATTCTGACTTCGTACCATTTATGCTGACTCTCTGCTTCCTACCAATTAGCCATGACCTAATCCATCCCAACAACGCCCCACCTATTCCATGCACCTCAACCTTTCTCATCAATCTCTCATGGGGGACTCTGTCGAAAGCTTTACTGAAATCTAAATATATTATATCATATGACTTGTCATTATCTACTGCTTCATATACCTCTGAGAAAAAACTAAGCAAATTAGTAAGGCAAGAACGTCCCTGAGTGAATCCATGCTGAGAAGAATTTATTAAATTAAATGTATCTAAGTGGTTTCTAATTTTACTAGCAATAAGTGACTCTAGTAGCTTTCCTATGATTGATGTAAGACTAATGGGACGGTAATTGGATGCTATTGATTTGTCACCTTTTTTGAAGATCGGAACTACGTTTGCAAGCTTCCAAGCTTCTGGAACTATACCTGTGTCTAATGACTTGTTAAATAGAAATGTTAATGGGTAACTTAACTCATCCCTACATTCTTTTAATACTCTAGCATATACCTCATCAGGACCAGGCGATTTATGAGGTTTCAGTCTGTCAATTTCCTTAAGCACATCATTTCTACTTATAGTAACCGTACTTAACCTACGTTCTATACTATCGCTATATACCTTACGGACTTCTGGAAACTGTGCCAAATGTTCATTAGTGAAAACAGAAAGAAATTGACTATTTAATGTACTGCACATTTCTAAATCATTTTCTGTCATTTCTCCTATCGAAGTTTTAAGGGGACCAATTACATCTCTAACCTTGGATTTATATAGTTGGTAAAAAGCTTTAGGATTATTTTTTGAGTCATTGGCAACCTTAATTTCATAATTTCTTTTTTCTTTCCTAATATCCTTGTTTACCTGTCTTGATAGATTCTGATAGTAAGCAAGTAGGTGAATTTTGCCTTTCCTAATTTTTCTATATATTCCTCTCTTTTGTCCTAGAAGATCTAATAGTCTATTATTCATCCATTTGGGTTGGTTCTGTGTTGATCTAAATTTTCTTTTTGGGATGTATTTATTTTGTGCATTGAATACTGACTCCATAAAATTATCGTATGTATCTACCAAGGTTGACGTCTCTTCCTGACTTATATAGATGACAGGTGCCTGAGAAGGGGTACACTCATTTGGACACCTGGATCGTCTTAATTTTTTGACCATAGGGTCCGCTAATAGGGCTCTTCTTAACCCACCATAATTGGCTTTTCTGAAGTCAGGTATTAATGTTGTATTCTCTCTGGTATTACCTTTCCATTGTATATTAAAATACACAGAATTGTGGTAACTATTTCCTAGGTGGTCCCCTATCTCTACATTATTTACCATATGTTCATTGTTACTGAAAACTAAATCGAAAATATTATTACCTCTAGTCGGCGTATCTATGAATTGAAATAAAAAACTATCTTGTACTACCTCTATAAACTCCTCAGAATCAGAGTCTCGTATTTGATGCTGCCAATCTATATTCGGAAAATTAAAATCCCCCATAATGCACACATTGCTAAACCTTGATGCCATTTTAATTTCCTTCCATAATGACGTTCCGTCATTTCTACTCATATTTGGCGGTCTATACATAACTCCAATAACTATGGTCTCACTACCTTCGTTAACCTCTACCCAAACACTTTCATTATCGTTATTTAGTCTAATACCTGATTTAATACAGCTTTTTAATGTACTCCTGACAAACACTGCTATACCGCCACCCCTCTTACTTGTTCGGTCATATTTAAACAAACTATATCCTGGTATATCAAATTCTGCAAAAAAATGCCTGGTTTCTGTATTAACCCTTCTTTAGCGGCCTATGCGGTTTATTTATGTGTACCGCCCAGCGGGGTGTTTTTAGCCAAAATAGGGCTGTTTACGTGATCATTTCCATGCCTAAATAAGACCCAGAACGTAAAACAAGTATCTATCCCTGAAAGGGCATGAACAGAGCTTTCGAATGACACCATAACGATCCTTGTATGATGGATAGTTTTCTTGCAATAACCGTGCAACGCGAGTGCAAAAAGCAGGTAATTCGGTACTTTCCCCATATAATTGAGTATGTAGCGAGTGAGAGAGGGAGGAGGGAGCTGAGATTCGTGTCAGTAGGTTTGCCGCGGTGGTCTGGAGCAGTCATACGCTCGCTAGTCTCCTGCCACCACTTGTCTCTCTCTCTCAGCCACATTACGTGCTGAAATTGCCACTCGACCTATGTCGAGCGCCGCCACATAGTCCAGCTTTATTAAATACGACTTAAGTGGTGAGCCGCTTTTTAAGGGTTAATCCACGTTTCAGTTAGCACTATTATGTCTAAATTTTCTTTGCTAACAAGGGCTCTAAGTTCGTTCATTTTGTTACATAGACTCCTACAGTTTGTGTAATATACTCTCAATTTACTTCTTTTCTTTATACCTAATTTACCTTTATTTCTAACGACATTTATATCTTCCGTTGCACCATCACTACTATCATTTGCAATATAGTCATCATTTTTAGCATGAGACTGAATATCCTTATCGCTTTCGCCTGACGCTAAAATTGTTCCATTTAACCTCTCATTTACACTCTCAATATTTCTGTTCAAAACCCCACAAGCACCCTATCTAAAGAACTAGCTAATGTGGAAACCCCTAACCGTGAAAGATGAACCCCATCCCTTGCGTACATCCCATCTCTCCCATAGAAACTATCTCAGTTATCAATGAATGGTATTGCTTTTTCTTTGTAATATTTCTCCAAACGGCAATTGACACCAATCGCCCTGGATGTCCATTCCTTGGGAACTCCTCTTCTGGGTAGGATACAATGTACTACAGGGATCCCTCCCTTCATCCTAACCTTATCTAACACATCCCGATACTGCTGCAGCAGTTCCTCACTTCTACCCTTACCAACATCGTTACTCCCGGCACTGAGACAGATAATGGGGTTATCTCCACTATCTTCCAAGATGTGGTCCATCTTCTCTAAAACCCTCCCAACTCCATGGCCAGGCAGACACACAACCTTTCTAAGTTTAGTGCGGGTTGCCCTAACTAAATGTCTTACCATGGAGTCGCCCACAATCGACACAGACTTACCTTCTCGGAACACAGACTTACCTTTCCCTCGGGACGATCCAGCAGCTGCAGTTGGAGAACCCCTGGTGGTGGCAGAAGCTCCCTTGGTGGTGGTGGTGGTGGTAGGTAGCACAGCGTTAGCGGTTGGAGCTAAGTCGGCGGCAGGCACTTCGGCTAACCCTCCCTATCCTGACTATCTTTTCCTCACATTCGTCTCGCAAAGGAGAGAATGTATTTGTCACACTCATACCTATTCTACTATCCTGCTTCTTGAGTGTGACTTTCCCACCCGTATTTTTAACAACCTGCCATGAATACAATTTTTCATCAACTTCCTCCCTTTTCCCTTACTCGACTTAATTTCCTCTTGGCTATGCTTGAAAGCTAGATTTTCGTCTTTAATCAAATCCACTTCCTTATGAAGTTTAACATTAACCTCCCTTAGAGCCAAGACCTCTTCCTTCACCACAACCATCTCTTCCCTTACCTGGAGAATAAGATGATGCAGATCAGTTAGAGACTCGCACTCCATACCTGCCATGATCCCAATAAGCTTAGCGAGGAGCAAGAAACTAAGTACAGAAAAACAAAAACAAGTAAACTAACAGCTAAAAACTGAGCTATAACACTTTTAGATAACACGAGTGCACTGCCCCCAAACACAGGTAGGTGTGACTGGTCACTAAAGGTCACTGGTGACCTTTGTGATAGAGTTTATTAAATATGCCTTAGCAATTTCAAAACAGGTGGCCATTTCATTTTTACCACTACTGCAGAAGGTGCCGATTAATTAGCCCAGAATGACATTTAAGAAAAGGGGTCCGTTACGGCATAGCCTAGAGGATATATTCAAGTATATGCGTGTGTACGTTCATTCGGTTTGATTCAGTAATAACCGAGAAATAGCAAATTTTGATAAGCGTCGCACTACTGCAGAAGGTGTCTATTTGGTGGGTGCCCAGGGCTAAATTTTAACAAAGAGCTTCGTTACGGTGTAAAGGACATACAATTTATATGCATGTGTAAGGTCATTCAATTTGGTTAAGTACAAACTGAGAAAAATACATTTTAAATAAACGTCGCAATACTGCAGAAGGAAGGCCGAACTAAACAGCACTCCGTTACGGCCTAGAGGATAGATCAGCATATATACATGTGAACAATCATAAAATTTGGTTCAGTAGTAACCGATAAATGGCATTATTTAATAAACGTCGCCCTTACCAACAAGAAGAAGAAGAACAACGACATGTGTAAGCCCTTGAGGTCCTCGCTTCGCACGGAGCTAACAAGAACGACAATTATTATTGTAAGGCCAAGAGGTAAACGTAAAATAGAAGAATATAAAGATGAAAGGAGGACCTCAACGGGAGGTGAGGGGGAGGGGCCAAGGAGATGAATAGCTCAGTGTTGTAATAAAAGAGATGGAGGTGGGGAGAAGGGGTTGATGTGTGATATATTGGAGAGTGAGAGAGAGAGTTAGAGTTAGTGTGTGTGTGTGTGTGAGTGAGGGAAACCGATAGAGAAAGGTAGGGTTACTGAAGAGAAAATAAGACAAACAAACTTACACGAGAGAAACAGTGAAAAATACAGAAAAGTTTTTCAACAATGAACATTAAAAGGAAGATAAACATAACAGATTTAACAGCCATTTCAATCAGATGACTCACATTTCTACTTTATTCTAGGCATCCCCAAACAATGGTGTTTAACTTAAAAAACTCTCAGTACTAAATATTTAATTATATTATCTGTACACCATTGTTTCCTAGAGATCCTCCATAAACTGACTTAACTGCAGCATAAATACAGTAAGCTTATCATCATTTAATCAATGGGTTAAAACGAATGAACAATTATTAGCATCACGGATCGGTATACAGCAAGGAGGAAGAAAAATGTATATACACAAAGAACAAACAAAGAGAGGAAACAAAATATAAAAAATATGGAAGAGTGAGAAAGAGGACAACACAACACTATAATTGAGGGGGTGTTCACACTCCCGAGGATAAAACATCCCTTTTTTCAGCTCATGTGTTTATGAACCAGTGTAAACAGACCTACACATACACACACAGGTTGTCATTCGAATACAAAAGTACACATGTATCTATACAAACATACACATACACTGTTAATGTTGCGTTTGTTATTCAACTTCCCTATCTTATGTTTTTGTTGTTGTTGTTCCCTAAGCTGCCTGGCCGAACAGCCCCGAGTCCCCGAGGAAGGCCATGGCCACGATCGGGCTTTCCCACAGAGCTCTCATTGAGTGTAGATTGTGTTGTTGGCGTAAATGGTTGTGTGAAATGCAGTCTTCTATGATGTGTTTAATGGTATGACTATGGGGTGCTGTGTTACATCCCGGGCAGACGTCAACGACGGAGTCATCCAGTCTCTTCTGATAGCTCAGGAGAGCTGGATGGTGTCCGCATCTCAGCCAGGCCAGGTGGACTCTGTTCTCGCGAGGAAGGGAGGATTCGGAAGGATGGATTTCGGGAGGTCGTGCTTGCAGCTGCGTGTTGTCTGTGAGTGAGTTGATGGATCGGCGAGAGATGTGAGTATGGATGTGCTTCTGGAAGTTGGTTTGGGGTGGACAGGGAGGGAGAGAGGATAGTAATTATGTGTGATACCGTGTGCTGGGTGTTGTTTTGATATTTCTTGGTGTCTGTGGGTGTGTTGCCATGTAGTTTAGTGGGTGGTCCTGATGTGGCGGCGTCTACGCCGTGAGGCCACCTCCCGAAGCTGCCAACCGCGGATGGCTGCCGTCCCTCCACGACCGAAGACAAAATCAACGACCAGTGAAGGACAACCGGATGCCGGCCGCGGGGAGCAGTCTTCGGGAGCCAAACCGTCACAACCATCCCCTGCCCCCTCCCTGGGTGCACGGGTCCTTGGAGCGGCTTCGGTCGCGCCGGGAATTTCCACACATATCTTATGTTCTTTGCATTTATCAATATCATATTTGTTAAGTCTTTTACCTTCCCATCTACCCCCACCTTTCCCCTACCTCTATCTTTCATTATCTACCATTCTATTCCGTCCAATCCTTTTCGTCCTCAATGACAAAATATATTGAAAATAGGTATGGAAATATGACGATGAGAGGCTAAAACACATATTTGCCGCTGCTGAATCAGTCATTCCCAAATATTTGGCAAAAACAAACATGGACTTTTACGCTCACTCTCGGTCGTTTCTCTTCCCACACTCACTCACTAATTCTCACTCTCTCTATTTATCTCCTTATTTCATTAAATACATTTATACAATGTTATATACAACATATTATACAGATGATTATACAATACAGTGGCATGTTTACGTTTATGTGTGTGTTGGTTTGTTAATTAACTAAGATTAAGATTATGGGTGCAGTATGGTTGAGGGACCAACCAAATCAGTGGGTGTAGTCTTTGAGGCGTGAGAGGCATGAACATCATCCAAAGTTCATTTACAGTTATTAGCAATATATCAGGTTTCATAATATGAACATAAGGATTAAATATATTCAAGAACAATGGTTATAATGCTCAAGTTATTTTGCCAATGAAAACAATTATCTTTCTTGCAGTGAAGCTTAACATTAAACATTCTATATCTTAGCCCTTGAAATGAAGATCAATATTGTTGTGCTTTATTCTCGAAGTATTGCTTAGTTTGTCGTGCAACGAAATTAATGAATACAAATAGAATCTTGTAGCTATGATGTCACTATTGCATATTATAGTATAATTTTGCCCATCTGCCAGTCTCTCTCTCTCTCTCTCTCTCTCTCTCTCTCTCTCTCTCTCTCTCTCTCTCTCTCTCTCATATTCCCCACAATTATGTCAGCCATTCATTATTCTCCTGTTGACCTCTTCATCTCTTCTTATCGTTTCCAATTTACATTATTCATGTATTATATTCTCGCTTTGTTCAATATTCCTTCATTATTATCCCTTACTCCCGCTTCCTGTTTTGAATAATATTATAATTCTACTTTCTATTATTTCATTTTGTTGAGCATATTAACCAGTATTCAATGGAAGTATTATCCTATTTAATGTTAGTATATATCCGTAAGAGGATGCGCATACTACAATAAGATTTCTCACATAAGTTTTTTAAGTACATTGTTTCACTTGCTCTATAAACATCTCTCTCTCTCTCTCTCTCTCTCTCTCTCTCTCTCTCTCTCTTGTTATATGCCTGAGAACACAAGACACGAGAGAGAAGTGGTGAAGTGGAAGAGAAAAAAACATTGAAGGAGGGATCATGGTGGTAAATGAACAATACATATAGCTAAGTTAGTCATAACACATAAATATCCATAAATAATTTACAGTATATATATATATATATATATATATATATATATATATATATATATATATATGGCTTAATTTCACATGCTCAGTGATGTTTAAAGTTATATTAGCTTTCAAGAACAATGCTATATCTACCAACCAAGATGTGGGTTATTTCTTTGATGGCGACACCAACAAATTATTCCAGCTAAATATCAGTTAGTTAATAATTAGGTTTGAACAAGTGACTGACTAACCGAAAAGTGTAAGCCAGACCAGACTTTACATTAACGTTGATTGACTAATTATTGTCAATTATTGTTTTATATAAACACGGAATCCAAATATTTCCACATTTTGTTATGTTATTGTGAAGGAGTCTTTCCAAATACTGTTATTGTTTACATCTAAACACCTTATTCAACATCTAGTAGACATTATTGCAGTACAGAGTTATCAACACTTTTGAATGCAAATATAACAAGTTTATTTAAATGTATTGTCACAGTAAATATACTGTAGCTAGGATAAGATTGGTTAGAGTAGTGTATGTTAAGTTAAGATTAAGACTAAGGCAGCTTAAATTAGAGTAGGTTAGAGCAAGGTTCAGCTTTAGGTTAGCATCGGTTAACATAGCTAAGGTAAGGTTCAGATTATACATACCTAAGGTATGGCTAAGGGTAAGTTAATATTAAATTAGGTTAGACTAAGTTTAACTTATGAAAGGCCGGGCTAAATTTGAGTACAGGTAAATAAATAGCCAGTTCAAACACTGTAATATAAATTAAAGAGAACGAATAATAAACAAATATTAACAAATATACACAAATATGCAAAGGGATTGGAGTCAAGATCCTTATGGAAGAGTCACAAGGCAGCTGACTCACAAGAAGGAGAACAGACCAGGGTAGGAAGGTCATATTTTTTCAGAGAAGACAAAGTAGGAAAAACAATGCATAAACGACGATATAACATAAAGGATCCCTAGGGGGACGTAAACCGTTGGCTGTCTAACGCATGTTCTACATAACGCTGTCAAGAAGCCTTCCATTGAGGGAAATAACAAGATATAAGGCAAAATGAGATATAGCAAGCAATAAACAAAATAATAAAGTAGGAAGAGAAAAGAGGAAAAGTAGAGAAAGACAAAAATGTAATAAGAAAAGTAAGACATGAGAGAACAGAATAATACATGGAACAAGATACAATAGAGCATATGAAAGACAGACAAAACAGGCAAAACCAAAGACAATCGAAAACTAGATTGAACTGGGAAGAAAAATGAACAAGGAAGAAAGGAGAGAACATTTATAGAGAATGGGACCTTATAAGGAAAGAAAGGGTGGTAAACGAAAGGGGAAAGAATAGTAGGATCATGAACACATATTATGAATTTGAATATAAGAGAGAGGAACACATAATGATAAACATGAGAGAGAGAGAGACAGGATTAACCAATCGCAGGATGATGGTATAATATTGTCGAAATATATAGATATTGTAACATTGGCAATAACACAGGATCTTATGTATTGTCTGATCCTACTCTTATCTTCAGAGTCTAGTTCCATTCTACAAGAGGGGCCACCAAATCTGAACAGCATAGTATAAATGAGGGCTCACCATTACTAAGTTGTTTTATAATAACTTTGTAAGTTCTGGCACTAACTCTATTAGATATTAATCCCAGGACCCTGTTTGCCTTGTTTTGAACGTTTAACCATTGTTTTCTATCTTTCAGATTATTGCTAACTAGCACATTCAAGATAATGTTCCAGTCTGAGTTCATAACTCTATATTGACTAGTTTATTTTGCGAATCTGTATTCAACTTCCCTATCTTATATACTTTGCATTTATCAATATTATATTTTAAGTATTTTTCCTTCCCATCTACCCCCACCTATTCTCTACATCTATCTCCTTCCATTATCTACCATTCTATTCCGTCGAATCCTTTCCCTCCTCAATAACAAACAATATAGTAAATAGGAATAGAAATAAGACGATGAGAGGCTAAGACACATATTTGCCCCTGCTGATTCAGTCGTTCCCACATATTTGGCCAAATACCTTGGACTCTTAAGGTACGTCCACATTGGCGACAAAACATGTCGGCAACACAAAATACAACATAGTAGGCAACAACCTGGTAAGAAGTTAATGATATAGTGTTGCAGACATGTTGGTACTAATCTGTAGATGATATGTTGGATACCATGGTGCGGACGAGTCAACGTGATTGGGGGATATGTGTGGGCATACACACACACCAACAGCAGATCCAAAGTGGACTAGAGAGCTTTTATGATCTTTTGTAATGTCTGATCCTACTCTCTTGTTAGAATGTATATATGTGTGTGTGCGTGTTGTCTGGGTATGCTAGTGTTTATTTTAAGAGTGCACTTTAGCTGACAACGTGAGTGTTAGTGTATGCCCAAAATATATTATATGGAACATTAACATACACATACAATATTTGCATGCGAAAGAATGAAGCTCTCTATATTCAGAATCAAGGTCATATGTGCAAGCTAGTACATGTATTCTGGAAACCATTTATGCACGTTTGTTTGTCTATGTATGTGTTCTAGTGGGTGAGTATTTGTTTATGTGTAAATATTTGTGGTATGAACTAGCATCTGTAAACGTATATTGTTTTTGTTTTATTCTGGCTCTGAATTAGCTAAACTGCAAAATTAATCACACGCACGATAGCACACTTTACTATTTACTTACTTATAATTATCTATGCATCCACCATTCAATCAATTATCAAAGTAATATACCGGTAGTTATAATAACGGATAAATATATTTGTTCAGGCATCAAAAGAGAAAGTCATAGAGGACTAACAGCTTGTTCCTATTTAGCTTACCTATTGTTTTGTCAATTTATCTTGGGTGCATTAACCCTTGTTTGGCGGGGGTGGACTTAAGTCGGGCTAGAGAAGAAAGGACTATGTGGCGCGGACCGACTTAAGTCCGTGTGCAATTTTGGAGCAATAATGGCTCTGAGAGAGAGACGAGCGGCGAGAGACGAGCGGCGAGAGACGAGCGGCGAGAGACGAGCGTAGGTCGGCTCATGACCGCTCGGCATGGGTCCCGCGCGACTACTGACGTTTACTCCACACACATCCACCCTCCCTCCCTCACTACACAGGGTATTATGTCAAGAAATTACTGTATTTTAGGGATTTTTCCTTCGTCTTGCACGATCGTTGCAAGAGAACGCGTGGTCATAGGAGGATGGTTCTGGTGTCATTGGAAAGCTGAATTAACGCCATTTCAGGGATACATAATTGTATTACGCTCTGGCTCTTGTGTATGCATGAAAAAGAGCACGGAAATAAGCTCGTTTAGGGTAAAACTCCCCGCTTGGCAGGTAGTAGAAGTTACCGCCTAGGCCGCTCGTAAGGTGTTAATTAAATACTGTTGAAAATCTCACTCAAACTAAATAATAATGGGCTTTCGCATATAACTGCTACCCCAGTAGAGGAACAAACTATCAACAGCCACACGTTCTCAGTAAATGTTGGGGTAGAGAGGCTGGAGGAAGAGAGGTAAGGTACGAACTTTTGTGGTTACTAATATCTAGCCTATTGTTCCGGAAGTTGGGTGCAGGCATTTGTCTCACTTTGTTGTATATATTCTGTTGGTGATACGATAGGTATCTCTATATTGTTTCCATTTAAATTTGATTTTACAATATTTCTGGATTACTAAAGCTTGTCTTATATTATGCTCCTTATATTTACTATATTGTCCTTATCATTATTATTCTGTGTTACTACTAATATAAAAAAAAAAAAATCTTATTATCATAGCTTACATTTTGGCATATGCATTAGTTTATAATATTGCACACCATTCTTTGCATAGTTCAAAGTTCTACTCTGTCCCTTTAGATTACATTGTATTATTGGTGTTATCACATATGGCAGCCAAGGTCTGTCAACAAACCTTTTTTTATACTGCATTGTTCCATGAAAATATTTATCAATTCACCTTTTTTTTTGGTCATGTTTTATTATTTTGATCCTGGTCAAATTTGAATGGCCCTTCATGCATTGTTTGAGTTTACTTTTGTGATAATTTATTGGTATGGTGTATTTACTTTTCTAAATATTGTTTTGTATATTTAATTGTATATCTTATGATGAGACCCGGTTATGATTCATGAATAGAAGTACGTTTCGCTTTCTGTTTTGTTATGTTGTACATTTAATGTAGATTTACATAATTGAGTTTCTTATGCATTGTTTATCAGTTCAAATAACCATACATAAAGGTATTACGGTACAGTTAGGGGATTTACGTTATGCTAAGAATGCCTCTAAAAAACTGGGACTCCTGTACAGAGTTCGAGAATTCTTCACTGACGAGCAGTTGGCCGTAATATATAAAAGTCATGTGCGTTCTCAGATGGATTACTGTTCACCTCTGTGGGGTGGAAGTGGAGTGGTTGCATTGAGGCAGTTGGACAAAATTCAAAATATAGCTATTAGATTAATCAATAACCCTGCAATCACACAGGACCTTCCTACATTATCCATACGAAGAAACGTTGCATCCCTTGCATTATTCTACATATTTTCACAGCAATTGTTCCGAGGAACTTGCTTCAATTGTGCCGCCTCTCCACATCTTTCCCCGTAGAACTAGGGCAGCTGAGAGCGCCCATGAATTTACACTTTCTCCTCCACATTGCAGAACTTCTGCTTATCAGAATTCATTTATCCCCAGAGCTACTACTCTTTGGAATTCACTTCCCTCGAATTGCTTTCCACAAACTTACAATCTACAAATGTTTAAATCCAGTTGTTACAAACATTTTATGAATGGAGGATGCCTTTAGGCACATGGACCTTTTTGTTTTATCTGTGTTTTTCCTTCCTCCGTTCATTGTCTCTTTAAAAAAAAAAAAAAAAAAATGCTATGCTTGGCCACGGTGCTCATCTCCATACATTACATGGGTAAAGACACAGTAACAGAGTAAGGACCCAAGTTTATCCAACGTTGAATTACCTTGAGTCCTTACTCTACTACTGTGTCCTTGCCCATCACTATTGTAGGCTATGCTGGTTCTTCATCTCCATACATTACCCTTTGGTGCCTATGGATTGTAACTCAGGTAAGTTATCCAACCTTGTAAACAGGGATTACCGAATATAAATCAGGTTACCACAGTTTACCTCCACGGATGTCATGACACAAATGTCCAATAACTCCAGGTGTCTATTTACAGTATATTGACAGATGAACCAAGGCAGAGGAGACTTGCCAAAATGCTTCCTCCTGCTCAGAAATCGAACCCCAATCCTTTCGGTTAAGATGAACGTGCTCACCGATGCGCCCCAGGATACCCTATATAGATTGATATATACAGTACATATACAGTACATATACAGTACTTATAGGTATATTATACTTAATTCCTGTCACCTTGCAGGGATCTCAGAAGTCGTGTGGACAGTGCAAGTATGTAATTCAATGTAACATAACTTGCTCTCTCTCACTCACTCACTCACTCTCTCTCTCGCTCTCTCTCTCTCTCATAGGCCTCAATATAGAGACAGTCCGGCTGGTGAAGTAAAGTGGTCTTTAGAGCCCGTGACAAATTTGGTGACGTGTGGTGTGAAATAAGGGTGATATCATTAGTAGTAGTAAGGTAAAAGTAGCAACCTTACTTGTAGTAGTGTATATCGTGTTTCCTTCCTCATGTTATTATCAGTCAGACGGTCGCATGATGGATGAAGCAGCTTACTGGTAGTATCACCGAGAGCCTTGTCACGCCTAGCCAGAGGAGGTGGAGGGAGAAGAAGAAGAAGAGTAGCAAAACATAAAGGAAGGGGAGGAGAGGGCTAGGTGAGTGGCCTACATACTCTAGCTCACAGAAGAATTTAAAAGAGTAATGGCAGAGTTAGTGATGATATTGGGAGCTTATAGGAATGCAAAGAGAGCGATTTGTAAGAATATTGGAGGAAGTCGAGATACATGTTTGAAATACAACCTAGGTGAATGTGACAAGAGGTTAACTGATATAGACGCTGCTGGGAAACTGTACAGATAGGATTGGTAACGTATATGGCGGAGGGAACTGGTAGAATGGTGGAAGAGGGAGAAAAGGAACAGAAAAGCTGTATGCAGTTATATGTAAGAATAATTAAGAAAACTGAAAGGGATGTTGGAGGGAGCTGGGAGAATGAGAGAGGAAGTTATTTGATCAAGATAGAGATTGGGGTGAGAAAAGCTGGGTTAATGATTGAAGAGGATGAGACAGTATTAGGAGCTAAGAAGATATATAGAATATACAAGGTTAATCCTAAAGGAACCTTCCTTGCCTTAACTATTCTTGCCAAACCCTAAATACGTTCATATAAAAGTGTAAGGAAAGCAGCATGAGTTGAGTTGAATACCAACAGAACAACATAAATATGAGGAGGCAAGAGACTGTACGATACCAATTATGCCCCGGCCATAGATACCGGACTCGGGTAATGTCATCTGAATCAATGAATCTGCCAGACGAGACACCAAGACGCTGAATCCCAAATCGAAAGGATCCCCGAATCTCTCACCCAGCCCGTCTCCCGTCATACGCCATCATGGTACCAAGATTAATGACTGGAGTTTATGTCGGCTAGTGGTTTATAATTACTTCACTTCATGAAAACTTCGCTTCACAAACATGAATACAACTAACATAGGATATAAGACCTTACTACTGTGGCTGTGACTTTGATAAACTCCGAAGCTAAAAATGTTACGCGAATCAGTTGGGTTGTTTTGAAGCGAAGTGAAGTGGTCATAGGTCGAAGTAACTGCTACGAAGTGGCTGTAGGGCGAAGTGAACTGCCTGATTAATTATGTCGGGATACGGTGACTTAGGGTTTTCTTACTTGCCCTGATATTATGAATGGAGCAAGTGACGGAGGAGTTTGATTATAGGGGGAGTCACACCAACAAATTTACCGGGAGCTTGGATCTACCAGATTATTATACAAGGACCGTATTCCTAAATATATGGGAAAGGTGTTGTCTACCACATAATTGAACGAGCACTATTTAACTGACAATTGTTGCCGATAACAATGTAAAAGAACCAAGAAATGTTGACAGATTAAAGGTTGAGTCACACAAGTTAATTTACAAGTCCGGTCTGCTATTATCCAAATTATATTTTTGTGTAAATATAACCACCTGAAATAATCTGTATTTAATTTAGTAGCAGATACCTTTGCACTAGACAAAGCCCCGAGACATATACCGATAATATTGTTTTGTGAAACCATATCCAATAAAAATACCCTCCTTTTAGCTTAGTTCCCGGCACAAAAGCAACACAGCTTCCTAATGCTACCAGGAAACGTAGTAGAAAGATTATTGGCGTAAATATGCTTGCGTGACACCATCTTTTGGTTGCCTATAAAATATTGTCAGAAAAAGTACCTTTATATTCCAAAGTGGGGCGGGGATTTTTAAGGTTTTCCACTGACGTATAATTTTGGAAGGTGGGAACTGTTATGCGACGTTATATTTTTTAATATGCGACGTTATAATTTTTAAGTCGCTTTATATCAGTTCAATATTTTTACTATAGGAAAGCTCATAACTACAACACTCGAAGGGAACACAGCTGACTTTAATATATATACTTCTTAGATCAATCAATCTCCACCAATGTCACAGAATACACAGTTTCGGTACACAAGTGGTATTTCTTATTAGCTATGGGCACAGGCACAAGAATATGTTTAAGCTATATTTATATGTAATATACTCAGAGTATCATCAATAGAATAATAAATGAAATAAGATTATTCCTGCTTCATAATTCACAGGAATCAAATATATAGGTTATAATAATATAGCAGCATCAATGAAGCATAAACAGGATGATTATATAAACATCGCATAAACATACAGAGAGATGTTAATCTCAAAGAACAATAACTGGTATCCTGATGAATAATAAACGCGAGGTGGCGAGTGAATACGGAATGTAAATATGACTGTGGAGACACAACACAGTAATCGGATTATATAGAAAATAGGATACTAGTTGAACTATGAATAACTTGACGTTAATTCAATACAATCGATTATATTAATCTGAATTAACTCATAGAGTTACAACAATGAATATAAATTCAATGAACTGATAATAAATTATATTAGCCTGTGTGTAGGGCTGAAGATCTCGCCGTGAAGGATGAACTCTACGCGATATTGACAGGAGTTTAGATTCAACTCAAATGAAAGCTTAAACTGAGTTTGACGTCAGGAAGCATGAATATAAATTTAGCCTTAATAAGATACTGATAATAACTCTCTCTGTGGACACTTACACATACAATTACGTACCCAGCTAATAACAACATATTAATATAATAAGATCTGGTAGAGTGTTGACTGATATTTACTTGTAGTGTGTATGTATAATTTCCGAACGAATATATCTATAACCCGTATATGAAATATAAGAAACTATAATTATGTCAAGGAATATAGATATATCGATCCCACGTATATAAAATGTATTGTTCTCTCAACACGAGTGATGATTGCTAGAAGGCGAGAATATTTAATCTCTTAATGACGTTAATTTGAACACTTAGCATATCTTATATAACCTTCGCAATGATTATCAAAACAATAAAATCGAACAAGAGGCACTTAATTTAGTTGAAGAATAGAAGTAGGAGCCGTGAGATATCTGGTCACACGTGGCGACTGAGTAGGATGTCCAGCTGCCTGTTTACACCAGGGGGACACGTCCTTCACACGCACTATTAGAATGGTCACTTCTAAGTCGTCTAACACTCGCTCTTGGTCACTGCACACAAACAGCTTGCAGATACTTTTGAAGGGGATTTAGGCTAACTCCTACGGAAGTATTCTCCGAGTTGACTGTATACTACAATTAAGCACGTTCGCCGTATGGAGAGGTACCCGAAAGAGGAGTCAACTTTGCCTAACAATATCTTGTTTCAGGCAGGTAATATTCGGTTTTTAATTTGGTATTTGGTTAGTGCGTTTCGGAATATGAGAGGCATGTGAATTACAGGTTTTGGATTATTGTTCGGTTATTAAAGGTCTTAAAAATGTAGCACATATATGGTTACATAGGTAATGGTATTCTTTATTTATTAATTTTAGAAGTAAGTATTAGAAAGCTTGTATAAGTGAATAATAATTAATTTACAGTTTTGATTGTTCCTAAACATTTGTTAGGTATTATGCAATGCTTTCGTTACGAGTTGGAATACTGCTTTTGTTGTTGTTGGTTGCCCTCGTAGTTGTAGTGGTGGTTATTTCTGTCTTTGTAGATGCGTGGAAATTGAGGAGGTTGATTTTGTAATTCCATAAAGTAGTGCTCGTCGTAGTCTAAATTGGATTCTGGTTGGGACTTCTAACCTGTGGAGGTGAGCGGCGAATTTTGGGGCCTCTGTCGGAAGGGATTATCGTGTGGGAGCGGCACGTATTGGTTCTGCCTAGGTAGCAGGCTTTGTTTACCTCTCGGTGGTGGTAGAGGGCGCTTATATATAACCTCGGGAACTTTACCTGTTAGTTTGTCTTAACTTTGAAATGTAATTAACTTATGCAAAGGATCAATATTGGTGTTTTAAAATTGAGTGTTTATATGGTTGGTCCAGAATATTTGACCTGGCCGCCTACATTATCATACCAACCAGATGGGTCAGTATATTATTATGGTTGTACTTCTGCAAGTATTCACAGTGGCGGATCCATAGGGGAGGTGTGGTGGAGTGGTCTTGCCACTGGCCTGGTAATCCAAAGGTCCTGGGTTCAAATCCCGATGTATCAATGGGAAGATATTATTGGGGTGGAATTTGTGCTGTACCTGGTATCAGTGCATTACCACAAGCCCACCGAAATGTCAATAAAATACCCTCATTGTTCCCTGATTAAATACCACTGTATGAATATTCCAATATTCAAAATATGCTATAGGGGTGCAATGCCTGGTGAGTTATCTGCTCAACAGGTGGCGTTGTGTGTGTGTAAGTGTGAGAGTCCGAGTGTAGGGGGTGAGACAGTGAAGCACGGGAACGAGGTGGCTTCAGAGATGGCGTCGTTTCGGGCCATGAGTGAGCACCGTGCCTCATGTGAAGGCAAGATGGCAGGTGCTCGTTGTACTCTACGTGCTTCACATGTCTCACTCCCTAGACTGGAACAAGACCTCACGGGCTTCACTGTTCATTGTAAAGCGGTGAATGTTAAGGCTCTCAGCCTATGCCCGAGAGGAAGTAAGTTGGAATATAGAAAAAAAAAAAAAAAAAAAAACATTCAGGCTTAAGGGGGGGGGGGGGGCTGATATACATGAGGGGCGCCATAATTCACACAATATTCTTTATATGTATTGTATTTCAGATAAAATGCAGTATATGCAGAGGGGAGGTGTGGCGGAGTGGTCTTGCCACTGGTCTGGTAATCCAAAGGTCCCGGGTTCAAATCCCGATGGATCAATGGGAAGATATTATTGGGATGGAATTTGTGCTGTACCTAGCTAGTATCAGTGCATTACCACAAAGCCCACCGAAAACGCTAATAAAATACCCTCATTGTTCCCTGATTAAATAGCACTGTATGAATATTCCCATATTCAAAATATGCTATAGGGGTGCAATGCCTGGTGAGTTAGCTGCTCAACAGGTGGCGTTGTGTGTGCAAGAGTGAGTGTCCGAGTGTAGGGAGTGAGACAGTGAAGCACGGGAACGAGGTGGCTTCAGAGATGGGGTCACTTCGGACCATGAGTGAGCACCGTGCCTCATGTGAAGGCAAGATGGCAGGTGCTTGTTGTACTCTACGTGCTTCACATGCCTCACTCCCTAGATTGGAACAAGACCTCACAGGCTTCACTGCTCATTGTACAGCTGTGAATGTCCAGGCTCTCAGCCTATGCCCGAGAGGGAGTAAGTTGGAATATATATATAAAAATAAAAAAAAAATAAATAAAAAAAAAATATCATATGTAAGGGCGCAATTTTGGTCACTAAGGGGGGGGCGGCCGTCCCCCCCGCCCCCTCCCTGGATCCGCCACTGAGTATTCATATACAAATTATAATATGAAGATACGTTAAATACATATAATACTGCATACAATTTGTCATATATGAATAAGAAATGTGATTCAGTAATTAGTTCAGATAGCTATATATGAACAAAATAACAATAGGTACCCAACTTAGCTTATCAATGATCAATGGTATATTATGAAAATACCAATATTAGTCAACTTAGTTTACCTTTAGCTAACCCAACCTAGCCTAGATAATTTTAACCGATTCCATATCTATAATGTATAGAGGTATGAATGCGTCGGCAATATATGTAACACTAAACCCCTGCGACGCAGAACGTGCGTCAACAACTTCAAAATGATTTACTCTTGTTCTATGGTAGCTAGAGGCTTGAGGATGGTATGGGATAATACCTTATGATGTTGCCGAACAGTGGCGGTACTCGGCAACCCCCTAGTTCATCCACGCGGGTGAGTACGGGCGGATGGGTTAAGCCAGTTTACCCACTTATCTCACTGCCACTTTCGAGCTTATTTATTCTTGTCCTATGGTAGCTAGAGGGTTCAAATTTATATGGGATATACCTTATGATGTTGCCCAACAGTGGGAATACTTATCAATTGGAAATACTCAAGTCCCGCCGCGGTGGGGAGTTGGGAAAGAGAGCATGGGAGGAGGGAGTGGGAGGACTGGGCTGCCGCCCTCCCGGCCCAGCAGCTAGGTCTAGTTGTCTTGTCCGTGAGTGGCGGACTTATCTCGTCGCCTTGCGGTGTTTATCGCTCCCCTAATGCTCCCCATGACATAGTTGACTCCCCACCAAGTGGGGAAGAGGAAGAGGAGGATAACCCAGACCCCATGGTATTCCTCAAAATTCCACCAGGTCATGGTAGGGACGAGAGACGAGAGAGTGTTTCATGTTGCTACGTACACAACAAGCTAGGCGTATGTGTACACTGGTCCTCCCCCAGTGCCCCCACCCCTG
Organism: Paralithodes platypus; assembly: GCA_032716605.1. NCBI lineage: Eukaryota > Metazoa > Arthropoda > Malacostraca > Decapoda > Lithodidae > Paralithodes > Paralithodes platypus. The sequence goes on along the minus strand of CM064523.1, from coordinate 56,293,544 downwards.
CCTTCACCACCACCTCCCCTGTTCCCCACTAAAAATACGTCAAAACCCATATTTCTAAGTCAAAAGTGCCTAAAACAATGTGTACCACTCATATTCTAACTATAAAACATACGGTAAAGTATAAAATCAATAAACAGTGCGTTAAAGAGGCATTGAATGAAAAGGAGTGTGTATAGGGGAGTGGGATGTCTGTCAGCTGGCCTTGTGTGTACGTGCGTGAGTCCATGACCAAGATGGCCGCCAGCCCGCCAGTCACCATGGTAACCAGGAGGCCCGCGGGGCTTGCCACTCCCTCGGCACTTATCACACTGTAACTTCACTTACAATGACATTATGTGATACATGTTGCTGATATATGAACAATGAAAGCACACATGATGCTTGGGTGGTGTAAATAATCGTCACCGTCACTCGAATACTGGACGCATCGTACATCTGCTATGCTGCCGCGCTCAGCTGTGGTATGGCGGGCGGGAAGCTTGAAGACCGCCCGGCATTAGCTGATGGTTGAAGCTGCCCCACCCCCCCTCATCCCCTGGTAGGACCCCCAAATGACCGAGGTGAATGTTTTTCTTTTTATTCTTCATTTCTCACCTATTTCAGCTATTTAAGAAAAAAAAAAAAATTGGCAAAATAGGCCTGTCTCACAGCGTACTTTTATTATTAAGTAGCTGGTGCTCAGAGGGTTAATTAAGGAAAGAGAATGCTTGCAGGTTTTGTACCAATTTAAACTGGCGACCTTGGGAAGTCTTTACCAGCTATGTTCCCATGACGCTGTGTTTTAGGGGAAGTACATTAATACATAGGCCTAGTGATTTTCTGAATGTAAAAGAGTACAAATTAACATATCAAAATAATATCATGGTGGAATTGTTTGGGTGCTTGTGGGGAGAAAACACCTTCAATACAATTGTGTTATTTTAATTGCATCCTGTCTAATGTTTGTGACGTTAACCACTCCGTTAGAACCACATGGCTTGTCCTACAGTGACTCGCTAGGATCGCCAGGGCAGTGGATGGGGCTACAGTTTATGTATTAGAGTGTGCTTTATTTCATATGAAAGCTCGTGCCATGGGCAGTCCAGAAAGGCTCTTTGTTTTCACCCATGTCAAGGCTTTATATATTTAATTGTAAAGTATATGTTTTATCATTAACTAGTAATGATGGGATCTGGGAGAGAGAGAGAGAGTAGAACAGAGTGAGAGGGAGCGCGCAGTGTTTTTGTCCCGCTCGATGACGTCACGGCTGGCTGCCTCGTGGGGGTTGGTTGAGATGGGTCCTTACCATGTTGCTAGCTTCTTTGCTAGTGGCTAGAGGACTTGTTACCGCTGTACTTTGCGCGGTGAAAACTAGTCCCGGTATATATACAGGTTCCTCGCCACTCTCTCCCTCAGATCTGGTTTCTAGAACGCATCCCTCTTTTTCCCTTGGAAATCTGTCTCCCTCTCCGCACCTGAGAACCTGTTCCTCTGCCTATCTCTCTCATTTTCCATATCTTTCACCACCTTTTATTAACATTATATCCCCTCTGGTTAACTCTGCAAAATCAGCTTCATGCTGGCCAGTTGTATTGTGCGTTAAGGTCTGATATAACCCATGATCAGTTTGCCAGTTAATTAGTAGGTGTAGGCTAAGTGAGCCGTTATAAATCCCAATCAACCATGAAAATCAAACATGGAGAAGCGACCACAGGCAACAAGAATGAGGCCCCCCGGCCCCCGGCAGAGACAAGTCAGGTCATCAGGCCAAAGGGTAAGCTGACGCGCCCCAAGCCTTGTTACATGTGGACCACAGCAGATGTTCAGAAATGGTTTAAGCGTCACTGCAGCGAATACTTCCAGCTCTACTCCCACCTCTTGATAATGCACGACATCACCGGCCGAGCCCTGGTGCGGATCGGTGAGGGGACACTACTGAGGATGGGGATCACTCAGCCCGACCACCTAGAGGCCATCTGGAGGGAGATACTCAAACTCAGACTCAAAGCCGACATACAGGAGATGAAGGAGATTGAAATGAATGCCATTGCTTGAACAACAATATGGGGAGAAAAATTGATACAGTTAGAGATATAGAGTGTCTGCAAAGGGATCTAGATACCTTACACGAATGGTCAGTAAAATGGCAGATGAAGTTTAACATTGACAAATGCAAGGTATTAAAGATAGGGAAGATGCATACAAATTTTAAATATAAACTAGCTAATATGGAATTAGAAAACTCAGACTGTGAGAAAGATCTAGGTGTGTTTGTTAGCAACGATTTGAAGCCTAGAAAACAATGTACAGTATTTTTTTTTGTTTTTTTTGTTTTTTTCTATGTGATTGAGGGAGGCAAAAGGCATAACTGCCTATAGCGAGTGCCTCCCCCATAGTTGAAAGAGTGACAGGGCCAAAATCAAGGGACGTTCGAGCCAAAATGCCTGGACACACGGAGTTTGAAGCAATTTAAGTCATAGGAAGAGGGAAAGACTGATTCTGGGAGAGAGTTCCAGAGCTCAGCTGTTGAGTAGAAGAAAGTTTGAGAGTAACGTTTCACTCTTGGGTTGGAGAGTTGCACAGAGTAGGGGTGGGATTGAGTTGCAAGACGGGTACCACGTGCCCTACGTAAAGGAGGTGGTATGCACTGGGATAGCTCTGAGGAACACTGATTATTATAGTAGCGATAGAATAGCGAGAGAGATGCAACATTGCGGCGGAGAGAGAGAGATTGCAGAGAGTTGGTGAGTGGACGGGAGTTAATGATACGAAAGGCCTTCCTTTCAACTTTGTCTAGGAGAGCAGTGTGAGAGGAACCTCCCCACACATGTGAACAATACTCAATACAAGGGCGCACTATGCCCCTGTACAGAGCAAGAAGCTGCACAGGGGAAAAGAACCCCCTAAGGCGGTTGAGCACACCCAGCTTCTGGGAGGCTGCCTTAGCAAGACTGGTAATATGGTCCTTCCAAATGAGAGCAGAAGAAAAAGAGACACCAAGAATATTGAGAGAAGATGAAGGGTTGATTTTTGTATTGTTGAAGAATAAGGGATAGTCCGCTGGGAGATCCTGACGGGTAGATAGATGGAGAAATTGGGTTTTGGAAGCATTAAAGTTAACAAGGTTTTCTCTGCCCCAATTGGAAATAGTATTTAGATCAGAATTTAAGAGTTCTATGGCTTCATTACGTTTGTCGTTGAGGGATTGCTGGCTGGGGCGTTCTGAAAAACTAATGGAGTAGTGCAAGGTTGAGTCGTCTGCGTATGAATGGATGGGAATTAAGGTACAGTTAAGGAGATCATTTATAAAAATTAGAAAGAGAATAGGAGATAGGACAGAGCCCTGAGGAACACCGGAGTTTATAGAGTGAGGAAGTGAACAATGGCCGTCCACAACCGCGGCTATGGAACGGCCGGAAAGGAAATTAGAGACAAAGGCACAGATGGAGGGATAGAAACCGAAGGAGGGTAGTTTAGAAATTAAAGATTTATGCCAGACTCTATCGAAGGCTTTCGATATGTCTAGTGCAATAGAAAAAGTCTCACCGAAGTCCCGAAAGGAGGATGACCAAGAGTTAGTAAGATATGAAAGAAGATCACCAGTAGAGCGACCCTTAAGGAAGCCATACTGGCGATCTGAGAGCAGATTATGAGAAGAGAAATGCTTAAGAAATTTGGAAGCAAGAATAGTTTCAAAACTTTAGAAAGACAAGAGATAAGAGCAATTGGACGATAGTTGGAGGGTTGAGAGCGGTCACCCTTCTTTGGGACAGGTTGAATGTGAGCAAACTTCCAGCATGAAGGGAAGACGTTAGAGGATAGACAGAGACGAAAGAGTTTGCCTAGGCAGGGAGTCAGCACGGAAGCACAGTTTTTGAGAACAACAGGAGGAACACCGTCCGGACCGTACGCCTTATTAGTGTTAAGCCCAGAGAGGGTAGAAAGTACATCTTTAGAAGAGATTAGGATATTAGGCATAAGTAAGAGAGAGGAGGGCGGAGAGGGAGGAATAGCACCGGAATCATCCAAGGTGGAGTTTCTAGCAAAAGTTTGAGCGAAGAGTTTAGCTTTGTCAGAGGAAGAAGTGATGGTTGTGCCATCAGAGTGGGAAAGGGGAGGGAAAGACGAGGAAGAGAAATTGTTGGAGAGGTTTTTGGCTAGATGCCAGAAAGCTTGGGAAGAGCTAGAGTTGGATAGTTCAGTGCATTTATTATTGATGAAAGAGTGTTTGGCAAGTCGAAGAACAGATTTTGGCTTGATTCCGGGCAGAAACATATGAAGAATGAGAGTCTTGAGTTTTAAGGCGTCGGTACCGTTTGAATGCTTCCTCCTTATTGCGGACAGCAGTAGAACAGGCGTGAGTAAACCAAGATTTTTTAGCATTAGTCTGAGAGAAAGAGAATGGAATGTATGCTTCCATGCCCGATAGGATTACCTCGGTAATGCGTTCAGCACTCTCCGAGGGTCCTCGGCCATGGAAGCAGAAATCATTCCATGGGAAATCAAAGAAGTACTGCCGAAGAGCCTCCCAGTCGGCAGCGCCAAAGTGCCACAAGCGCCGCCGGCTAGGAGGATCGGGTGGCTGTACTGGAGAGATAGGACAGGTGACAGAGATAAGTTTATGGTCGGAGGAGCCCAAAGGAGAGAAAAGATCGAGAGTATAAGAAGAAGGGTTAGAAGTTAGAAACAGGTCAAGAATGTTGGGCCGATCTCCGATGCGATCCGGGATACGGGTGGGTTGCTGAACTAACTGCTCTAGGTCATTTAGGATAGAAAAGACGTAGGCTTGTTCACCAGGTGGATCAGTAGTGTGAGAGGAGAGCCAATGGCGGTGGTGAACGTTGAAATCTCCTAAGATGGAGATTTCTGAGAAAGGAGAAATGGATAGAATGTGTTCCACTGTAGAGTTTAGATAGTCAAAGAATTTGGGAAAGTTGGTAGAGTTAGGGGAAAGATAGACAGCACAGAAATATTTAGTAAGAGAATGACAGGAAAGTTTGAGCCATAAAGTTGAGAATTCAGAGGAGTCGAAATCGGGAACACGAGAGCAAGTGAGTTTGTTGTGCACATATGCACAACATCCGCCTTTGGCTTTGAAACTAGGATAGAGAAAGTAGGAGGATACAGAGAAGGGGTTGCTGGATGTTGCTACAGACACCTGAGTTTCGGTGAGGAAGAGAAGATCAGGTTTGTAGGAGGAGAGATGGTGCTCAACAGAGTGAAAGTTAGAGGAAAGTCCGCGAATGTTGCAGAAATTAATAGAAAGAGTAACAGGCCGAGGTCCAGGTAATTGTGTGGGGTCGTCAGGGGATGGTCGGTCGGGTGAGGGGGCATTTATGGTCCCGCCCCCTGGGGACTCCGAGGCTGGGCTACAATTCATCATTTTTTTTTTTTTAATTTTGGTGTGGAAGAATGAAGTGTGGTGTGCATGTTTAGTGTAGTGAAGTGGATAGGAGGAGGAGGTGTTTGTGAGAGCTAGCTGGATTGCTCTCAGTGTAAATGAGGCACAAAGAAAATCAGTAAGAGAGGCCAAGCAAGTGAAACAGGAGTTCCAGCGACTCTTTATCACATGCCTATAACCTCACCTGGGTCTAGCCCTGATCGATTGGTGCCTACAATCTCCCCACATAAGCGTTCGTAACAAGGCAAACAGGATTCTCAGGTTCATATCTAGGAGTGTGAGTAACAGAACTGCTGATGTTATCTTGAAACTTTACTTGTCATTAGTGAGACCCCATATGGATTATGCTGTTCAATTTTGGTGTCCTTATTACAGAATGGACATAGATTCATTGGAGAGAGTACAACGTAGAATGACAAAAATGATCCATAATATTAGAAATCTTCCGTATGAAGAAAGGTTGAAGAAATTAGGCTTACATTCGTTAGAGAGACGCAGAGTTAGAGGTGACATGATAAGAGGTATTCAAGTGGGTTAGTGGAATTAATAAAGGAGACCTGAAAAATGTACTAAAGCTCAGTGATAGCGAAATAACTTACAAATGGTTTCAAATTAGATAAATTTTGTTTCAGAAAAGATATAGGCAAATATTGGTTTGGTAACAGAGTTGTAGATGGGTGGAATAGGCTACCAAGTGATATAGTGGGATCAAGAACGATAGGGAGCTTTAAGATAAAATTAGATAGGCATATGGACGAGATGGGTTGGGTGTGAGGGGGATCTACCAGGTGTGGGCCAATCGGCTCAGCAGACCCCGTAATCTTGTGTTAATCTCTGACCATTTTGGTGGGGTCAGTACTCAAGGTATTAGTGAGATGAGTCTATAATTGGGGTTGGGTGTGACAGGGATCTGCCTTGTATGGGCCGATCGGCTTTTTGCAGACTCCCATTTTCTTATGTTCTTATGTTCTTATGTATGTTAGTTGTTAAGATAAGTTGATCACGAAGCATTGGTTGGCATTCATATTGTTTAGTACTGCTTCCTTTAATTATTAGTGTTCTGCTGGATTAGATAATGCTAGACTAGGAGTCTGATATTATAAGGTATTGTTCCTATGAGTGCTGGCTTTAGTTAAAAGCGGCACGACATACCTGAGAACTGGAGTTGATTGAGTAAATTCTAGTCTGTGTGCCATTGAGAATAGAGCATGCATGAATGAGGGCTTTTTGCCTATACCATTCTGCACTGTTCTAAGCTCGTTGTTTGTATTTGAGGTACGCCAGGAGAACGCTTAATACTTCGGTATTAAGGTTTCTCAAGAGCTACCCTTCCCTATAACGTAATATTTGACGCACAGACTTGAGATTTGCACTAGGCTATGCGGCATGCCATGCACACCAGTATCTCGTATCATTGACTCTAGCTAGACTTTATCAATCATAGTAGACATTAAGTATATTAACCTAATTACTCTTTTTATGCATACCCATTTATGATTACACAAGTATTTCGCAGCCTAGTTTGATGTATGGAGACACAAACGACTTAGGCTCTTTTTGTTGATAGGAATACTGCATTGTTGTGGCGATTATTATTGTTGTAGTGTTTAGGATATTCTTGGCTCCGACGGCATTATATATTCTGCCTTTTTGTGTGCATAGCCTGCACGAGCATTGTTCCGCTGCCTGCCTTTTTTGGGTTCCATTTCCGATACGAGCATCTTTATAGCATCTAACATTTAAAGAAGATTCCTTGTTAGTGTTGAAGGACTTTAGTGCACTTTCTTTCATGCAGGAGTGCCTGACATTTATTTATTAAAGTAACGTGAGCTGTAACTTCTCTTACCACCTTACTTTGCATACCATGACCAAGCACCTTCGGTTATAGGTAGTAATAGGCTGTTTCACATAACATTAAGCCTAGAGTAGACGCACATTTATTGAGAGTTTGATAGCCTATTATTGCATATAGAACTCTGTAGAGTATTTGTGTTCTTTGTTCACTGGGAATATACATCAGAGGTTGGATCTAGCGTTTTCCGTTGTAGCATTTATGCCATTACTAGTCCAATGAATAAGAGCCCTGATATATTTAAACCCCAGTCGTAACAAATGGCGACCTTACCTAGGATTTGGTGAACCTACATTTATTAGCAGGGAACATTTGTTGTTTTGGTGAATATTTTGCGGGGATCAGCAAGAATATATTTTTTTTGCAACATAGAATAGCCCTTGAGTATTTCCGAGAATTTATGTGTGTATATCGAGTTATAAGAGTTTGGGGTGCTTCTTTTCTGAATATTGTGGTGAGAAATTTTTGTGAGCATCATGTCTTATACCGGATCAGAGGAGAATGGAGACACAGTACATAATGTCGAGACTGAGGAACAACAGTATGATGAAAGGGTTAATCGGGTGAACTGTGAGGAGGATGCTAGGATATGTTTGCAATGGCCTGTTACTGCCGAGCGGTTGGAGGGTATGGATCGGTACGGTCTTCAATGCCTGGCCACAGCTATCGGTCATGCGGTTACTAGCATCATGACCAGGGATAACTTGATAACGTGTGTACTGGGCAGGGTGACTGGTGAGCGAGATGGGTTGAGTGCTCAGAGCCCTTCGGCCATGCTTCCCCTACACTCGACTCCCAGCCATCCCAGTAGTTTGCCGACCCCGGGTACGCTTCCGCAGTTGGGTGGTGACTGGCAGGGTGGGTTGCCCCTGGGGGGACCACCGGTAATTTCAAATATTGTAGCACCTTCACCTCCTCAAGGGTTGACTCCAGAATTATTGCTTCAGCTCGAATTAGCTAAGCTTCAGCAGCAACAAAGGGCATGTGAGCTTCAGCAGCAATTAGAATTAGCCAAGATAGAAGAGAGAGCCAAGATAGAAGAGATAAAAAACTATCAGTCAGCAGCACATAGAGCTAGCAAAAATCCAAGCTGACTTAGAGTCGACTAGGTACTGTGCCGACATGGACGTAGAGAAGTCACGAGTAGAGGCACAGCGACTTGGGGCTGGTAACCGTGTTCATGAGCAGTCTCTCTCGCATTTATTGAAACTGGTTCCGGTGTTTGATGAGAGTGGTGTAACAGAATTTTTCACACGCTTTGAGAAGAAGTGCCAGGAACACCAGTGGCCAGAGAATAAATGGGCAGCACTTGTATCCTCTAGATTAATAGGCAAGGGTCTTAAAGCCTACGATGCGTTACCTTTGGAGTTATGTATTGTGTATGAGGATCTCAAGGAGGCTGTCCTGAGGGCTTACGAACTGCAAACAGAAACGCACCGTTTGAAGTTCCGGGGTGTAACTAAGGGAAGAGATAGCACCTTTTTGGAACACGCCCGGGACTTGTCCGATGCTATGGGGAACTGGCTCCGATCTGAGAAGGTCACAACATTTGATGAAATTAAGCAGTTAATGATGTTGGAGCAGTTCTTTAAGAGCACGGGCGGTGATCTAACTTTGAACTTAAAGGAGAAAAACCCAAGAACTCTAGTCGAAGCAGCAGAAATGGCTGATCGACGGCTGTCGTTGATTCGGGGTTGCAGGTCCTCACAGAAGTACGATGTAAGTGCTAAGGACCGTTATCCTTCCCCTCCCCGAAACAATGACACATTTAAACAGAAGAGCCATGAAACTAAAACTGAATCCAAACCTTACACCACACCGTATGTGAAAAGTCAGGGGCCTTTTACATCACAGTATAAGCCGAAACCGAAATTTATGTGTTTTAGGTGCCACCAGGAGGGTCATAAGGCAAATGAGTGCCCTAGTCGACCTTCTCCGGCAGCCGTGTCTTTTGCTCACGGCATTGGAGTGTTCAAGAGGACATCGGAGTTTGTTAGAGGCATTTCTTCCGAGGTAAATACACTGCCAGTGCAGAAGGATCCGCAAGGCTTATTCCCTGTCCGTGATGCCTTTAGTGACCACAGGGGACTCGGTTGTGTGGAGTGGGGGGGTAGAAGACATGAGGTGAGAATTTTGCGTGACACTGGGGCATCGCAAACACTGTTGAAAAATTTCACTGGTAAACCTGTTAATACGGCGCGGGTGGTTGTGGTTCAGGGAGTTAATGCGACAAGGTCATACCCGCTTGTAAGAATGAAGGTGGAAGTTGATGGTGTGACTCGTGACCTGGATGTAGGAATTGTGGAGAAGTTACCTGTTGGGGGCGTCGACCTCCTTCTTGGCAACGACTTTGCGGGGCCTACTTCTGAGGCTCCACCCTTAGTCGTTGTCGAGAAGCCGGCCGACGTGAGTAGGGAGGAGCAGGAGTGGGTTGAGAAGTGTCCGGTGCAGCCTATGGCGTGTGTTGTCACCGGAGATCCTGCATCCAGGGAGTCACATTCTGGTCAACAATCTTTAGATCAGAGGAGGAAGGGTACCGAGAAGGGGTTTGAAAGTTGATGCGGTTGAGAGTTTAGTATCAACGGACCTTCTCGGGGACTCATTATTAGGACCACATTTCGAGTCTGGAGAAGACCCAGTAACTGTTCCTGAAGGGGCAGAGGATGGGCTTAAAAAGACGAAAGAGTTGAAGGAGGACAGTGATGCACAGTCGGGAGATGTGGCAACAAGGTACCCTGACGCGTACCCTATGAGAAATGGGTCGGCGAAGACGGTGGTCCGAAGCTTGCTAGTGTATTTTTCCCGGTATGGTTACCCGCAGGGGCTTCAGTCAGTCCAGGGACCCAACTTCACTTCTAGCCTCTTTGTCCAAGCAATGCCGCAGCATGAGATTGTTGGGGTTGTGTCATCTGTGTATCATCCGGAGAGCCAGGGTGTGTTAGAGCGATGGCACTCAGCCTTGAAATCTGTGCTTCGTTGTTGTTGCTTTGAGAGTGGGAAGGATTGGGATCTTGGCCTGCCATGTGTTTTGTTTGCTGTGCGGAAGGTACCTGGGGAGAGTTTGGGATTCAACCCTAATGAGCTCGTCTTTGGACACCGTGTCAGAGGGCCTCTCCATATGGTTGAAGAAGTATGGGAGGGCACAGAAAAACCTTGTTCTATGCTCAAGTGTGTCCTCAACAGTCGAGAACGGATGTTGCGCAGTCTGGAGTTGGCTGGCCGTAATTTGACTAGCTCTCAGGCCCTCAGGAAGTACAGGTACGACCTCAAGGTTGAACTCAGGGAGTTTCACGTGGGTCAGGTGGTGTTGATTCTACTGCCCCTTGTAGGTCACCCCTTATCCGCGAAGTACGCTGGTCCTTATAGGGTGGTTGAGGAGCTATCAGACCTGGATTACTTGGTAGCCACTCCAGACAGACGGAAGCGCAATCAGTTATGTCACGTTAATCTCATGAAGGAGTATGGGAGGCACCCCCCTGAGCCTCTCACTGTGCCTGTGATGACGTTTAGCAGTCAAGGTGGAGAAGGAGAACGGGACAGTCAAGCTCAGGTGGAGGATAACTGGAAGGATAAGATGTTCAAATGGGCGCCTGAGTGTGAGAAGGTGTTTAGGGAAGTAAAACACCTGTTGTGCACTCACCCGATCCTCAGGGCCCCTGACTTTAGCCTACCTTTCCAACTAGCAACGGATGCTAGTGGTGTGGGGGCTGGTGCCGTCCTTGTGGAAAAGGACGATGATGGGCTGGAGCATCCTGTTAGTTTCTGCTCGGAGAAGTACAATTCGGCCCAGGGGAGCTGCTCTGTTGTCGAGGGAGAGCTGCTGGCGGTTGTATTTGTTGCTCTGAGGCATTTCGAGGTCTGTGTTCCAGCCTATGGTCCGGTCGTTGTAGTTTACCCAGAGCATCACCCTCTCAAGTTCTTGGACCAGTTTCACAATCGGAATATGAGGCTGACCAGGTGGTCACTAAGGTTACTGGTATATAACCTGGACATACGCCATATTGCCGGTTGTGACAACGTGATTGCAGATTGTCTTTCGAGGGTAGATGATCCTGGATAGATTGACACACGGGTAGCCTCCTGCTTTAATTTGGATAGTATTTTGCGCTTGGTGCTTGTTGGCTCGCGGTTGTAGCCCAGCGTATTGGCTCGTAAAGCAGGAGTTGAGCGTTTGGTATAGAAGAAAAAACTAGGCTTGCCCCTATAGTGCAGCCGAAATAAACAAATTATAAACATAAAAATCAAATTAAAACTCTTTCTTTGATAGTTGAATTTTTTCAGTATGTTATAGCAGTAATTCTGAGTTGCACTCCTCTCAGAATGCTGGGCTAGAGAAGCTCGCTCTTGAGGAACATAACTACATATAATTTAACCTATGGTGTTGGGGAGGGTTATAATTTTGAAAAATGTTTTGTTGAAGAACTGTGCCAGATATTTTACTGCCGCTGGGTGATGGGAAGTGGAGATATAGCATGGGTTCTAACCATCAGATTTTTGTGAGCCTTGGGCCTCTGAGAAAAATCTTGGGGGGGGGGGTGACGTTAACCACTCCGTTAGAACCGCATGGCTTGTCCTACAGTGACTTGCTAGGATCGCCAGGGCAGTGGATGGGGCTACAGTTTATGTATTAGAGTGTGCTTTATTTCATATGAAAGCTCGTGTCATGGGCAGTCCAGAAAGGCTCCTTGTTTTCACCCATGTCTAGGCTTTATATATTTAATTGTAAAGTATATGTTTTATCATTAACTAGTAATGATGGGATCTGGGAGAGAGAGAGAGAGTAGAACAGAGTGAGAGGGAGCGCGCAGTGTTTTTGTCCCGCTCGATGACGTCACGGCTGGCTGCCTCGTGGGGGTTGGTTGAGAGAGGTCCTTACCATGTTGCTAGCTTCTTTGCTAGTGGCTAGAGGACTTGTTACCGCTGTAATTTGCGCGGTGAAAACTAGTCCCGGTATATATACAGGTTCCTCGCCACTCTCTCCCTCAGATCTGGTTTCTAGAACGCATCCCTCTTTTTCCCTTGGATATCTGTCTCCCTCTCCGCACCTGAGAACCTGTTCCTCTGCCTATCTCTCTCATTTTCCATATCTTTCACCACCTTTTATTAACATTATATCCCCCTCTGGTTAACTCTGCAAAATCAGCTTCATGCTGGCCAGTTGTATTGTGCGTTAAGGTCTGATATAACCCATGTATGTTAGTTGTTAAGATAAGTTGATCACGAAGCATTGGTTGGCATTCATATTGTTTAGTACTGCTTCCTTTAATTATTAGTGTTCTGCTGGATTAGATAATGCTAGACTAGGAGTCTGATATTATAAGGTATTGTTTCCTATGAGTGCTGGCTTTAGTTAAAAGCGGCACGACATACCTGATAACTGGAGTTGATTGAGTAAATTCTAGTCTGTGTGCCATTGAGAATAGAGCATGCACGAATGAGGGCTTTTTGCTTATACCATTCTGCACTACCATTGTTTGTCTTTGAGGTACGCCAGGAGAACGCTTAATACTTCGGTATTAAGGTTTCTCAAGAGAGCTACCCTTCCCTATAACGTAATATTTGACGCACAGACTTGAGATTTGCACTAGGCTATGCGGCATGCCATGCGCACCAGTATCTCGTATCATTGACTCTAGCTAGACTTTATCAATCATAGTAGACATTAAGTATATTAACCTAATTACTCTTTTTATGCATACCCATTTATGATTACACAAGCATTTCGCAGCCTAGTTTGATGTATGGAGACACAAACGACTTAGGCTCTTTATGTTGATAGGAATACTGCATTGTCGTGGCGATTATTATTGTTGTAGTGTTTAGGATATTCTTGGCTCCGACGGCATTATATATTCTGCCTTTTTGTGTGCATAGCCTGCACGAGCATTGTTCCGCTGCCTGCCTTTTTTTGGGTTCCATTTCCGATACGAGCATCTTTATAGCATCTAACATTTAAAGAAGATTCCTTGTTAGTGTTGAAGGACTTTAGTGCACTTTCTTTCATGCAGGAGTGCCTGACATTTATTGATTAAAGTAACGTAAGCTGTAACTTCTCTTACCACCTTACTTTGCATACCATGACCAAGCACCTTCGGTTATAGGTAGTAATAGGCTGTTTTCACATAACATTAAGCCTAGAGTAGACACACATTTATTGAGTTTGATAGCCTATTATTGCATATAGAACTCTGTAGAGTATTTGTGTTCTTTGTTCACTGGGAATATACATCAGAGGTTGGATCTAGCGCTTTCCGTTGTAGCATTTATGCCATTACTAGTCCAATGGATAAGAGCCCTGATATATTTAAACCCCAGTCGTAACATGTTGGACAATATTATTCACCTCAGGAAGAACCTCTGGGAATTAAAGGGGTAAAAACTATCCCGGCTAACCCTTTAACTAGCTACCAACTGCCCCAAGATAGTAAAATAAACACATGAAAGCCGACCACAAAAAACAGTTTCGAAAAAAATGCAAACAAATATGAAAACAAGTCTAAAACTTTACAATAAACTACAAACAACGGCGGGGAAAAGTAAACAGAACTTAGACGTTCGTATTTGCAAACTTGAGACAAGACTTTTACACTCCAAAATAAACCAGTTCAAGTTTAGGCCATAACAGTGACAGGAAGGAAAATGGAGATATTTAATTTTATTCCGTTCGTTCCGTGATTTGTCTTAAATGCAATAAAATGCGGTGGGATGGTATGGCATTGTGGGTTATATTTGATTTTGTACACATGGACGACTGTATAAAACACTGATAAAAGGAAACAAAGAGGAAAAATAAATATGTCCATCAGTAAAAAGAACCAGGGGACAGATACAGAAAAAGCGCTGGGGCAAAAATATTTAAGAAGGAACGATGTACATAATAAGGGTAATAATATAATAACAAACAAAAGCCACAAACTTGAAGACGAAGAGATGAAGGATTAGCAAGAAATAATGTATTTACAGTAGAAGTGGAAACCATCAAAACAAAAACAATACAATTATCAAGAGAAAAAACAAGGTCCTGGATCAAGATAAATACACATATATATAAAGTTACAATATGATGTAAATCTAATACAAATAGAGAGAGTAAGCAATGGTGAATAAATACAAGGAGCTGTGGGAAACAGTCATTAAAATATCCAAAGAACAATATATACTACAAGAGTAACAGCAACATCAAAAATACTACAGACGGAAATATAACAAGCTGTGAAAAAATATGAGTTTTAAAGCAATTAACAAGCAAGACAATATAATACAAAGTAACTTTAAAACAAAAACACATCTACAATCAGAGTAAAAAACTACAAGTAGCGGAGGGACTTAATTCTTTGTCTTCAATAAAAAGATATTTTCGGGCCACTTCCAGCGAGAAAATGGAAGTCCATGGTGACACTTATTATGACACAATGGGACAACAGACATTAAAATATGAAATAAAAATACTATATTTTCTATAATCCACTTGAATGCTTACGTATTAGATCTCTTTGTGACGTTTTCCTACTCTCTCTCTTTCTCTGTATACTGTACTGTATATATATATATATACAGTATATATATATATATACGGTATATATATATATATATATATATTTATTTTTTGGGGGGAAGGGGTCGGGCGCAAGTTGGACTGGATAGTGGTCCATCAGGCGCCTCGCCCGGGGAGATGATTAGTATGAAGGGTGCACCTGGAATTGTGGTGGGCGGGCTTGTGGCTTCGGCTCCGCTGAAAGTCTGCCTGCCGAGATCGGAACCTCTCCGGGTGGTCGGGGGCCGGGGGAGTGCTGGAGCAACCTTTGGTGACCCTGGTCTCTGAGTCTTCTCCTGGGTGACCTAGATGTGTGTGAGTTTGTGTTTATCTGTGTTTGTTCGTTGTTTTATGTTGTGTTTTGTGTTTTCCCTGTTCTCTCTCTATCTTGAGTAGGCCACCCCCAAGAAAAAAAATAAAAAAATAGTAAAATATAATAATATATAAAATAGAAATAAAACAATTGGAAAAGTGGGGATTGGGCCTGAGCATATCGATAGATAGATAGATAGATCGATATATATATATATATATATATATATATATATATATATATATATATATATATATATTCTGACATACGGAGCCCTGTATGTTAATTTAAGAGTTAGAATTAGAGTTGAAGGAGCCAAACTACCCAAGCGGCGAAGCAAACTAGCGAGCGAACTAGCGAGTGGGGAAACTAGCTCGCCGCATACCAGCAAACAAGCCTTCACACCTGCGTGCGTCATAGGGGACCCTGCATACTACCCGACGCTATGACGTATGATCGACGCCAGGAGCTGTGAATGGACCAGGCACCTGTTATGCAACTCGAGGAGCTGTGATTGGAGCAGGCACCACCCCCCGCCTCCTGATTCGTTCCTACACCATCATTGTTTAGTATATAAGACCCGAGTTGTGGGCATTCAAATCAGTCTCATTTGGAGTTGGGGAAGGTGAACTTGCAGCTGGAGGAAGACGGGGTGAAGTATTATAATGGGATTGTGACTGTCAGTCAGATTATATAAATGTGTGTTAAGTGTGTTCGGTGTAAACACTTACGTTATGTTGGTTAGTGAGATATGTGATTGGGAATTAACGTTAACGCTACTATGATTGTGTACTTAACTATTTGATTGCGAATTGATGTTAACGCTACTATTATGTGCTTAACTATTTGATTGGGAATTAACGTTAACGCTACTATTATATGCTTAACTATTTTAGTTGACTAACTTGTGGACTAAAGCAACTCTTTAAGTAATTGGGTTATGATGAAAGTAATACTATTGTTTTATATTAATACTTACGAGTTCTTTCATTTTCTTTGAATTAAGCTTACATTGCTTAACGGTGCTTAGTACGGTGATGCTATTGTCTAATATTAGTAATATCGCCTTAGACTAACATGGCTGTGTTAATATTACTTCTAGTGATTTCCTAAGCTGAAGAAATTTTTTTTGCTTCAAAATATTATATTTGTTAGTAGTCTTGGCAAATCCAACGTCAAGGCTATTAACCTAATTGCAATGACGACTTGTCTATTTTGACTGCTATGTCGTCATTCCAACCGCGGTTAAAAAGAAAACGTCTAGAGTCTACTCCTTATCTTGCTCTAGGAGACGTTGTACATTAACCAAAACTACCACCGAAGGTGAAAAAAGTATAGAAGAGAAGAAAAAGGGGTTTACCTTAGTTACCGCTCAAGGCCCATCCCGTGTTCCGTCATGCGCAGATCCCTGTCGAACGTGCGCATAAGCGACCCTCTCTTGTCATCATTTTTTCACGCGTCGCCATTGTTGAGTCCGCTTTTGTTGTGCTCCTTCAATTCACCCTGTTTTAGGTTTGTTTCGGCTTTTCTGGCCTTCTTTTTGTTAGACAGATGTTACGTGATCTAGGGCACACGTAAATGGGCTCCTCAGTGTGTTTAATGGAGACGCGTGTGGAAATAGCTACCGAAGGTACGGGGGCGCCTGGCGTTCCTCGTCTATGTTTTTTCATTCTTTCTCTTTTCATATTCTTTTTTCCTGTTAGTCTGGGCATAGTTTAGCTTTTAGCTTATTTTAGCCTAGCTTGTTTCTCATTCAGGATTTGCTATGCCCCTATGAGTTTTCATTTTTTCATAGCCTAGGTGTACAGTTGGTTCACAATCTGAGATTTCGTGGTGGCGGTGCTGTTTGTAGGGTTTGTGTCGGCCGCATTATTAGCGTTATTCCCGAGTCCCCCCTTTCGAGCCTTCACTGTGTCTCAAGGGCCTGGGCGCTTGGTGGTTCGTGATATCCAGGGGTACCCCACGGGGGCCCCGCCCTCACACCACAGGGTTTTTCGCCCCTGACACATTCTCTACTCACGGCTAGGCCACCCTTTTTCTCGCCAGTTTCATTTACTGGTTTTTGTGTTCCCTTACTGTTTTCACCTCCATCCTTTCATAACCTTTTGCCCACTCCTGGGGTACCCTACGGGGGCCCCTGTTTGTGCCAAACCACCCTTCCTGCCACTTCTCCTCATGGGCTTTGCTCTATCTCTGTGGGTGGGGTGGTTCCTGGGGGATGTGCCTCCTCTCCCCTGGTGTGTCTTCCTTGCCTCTCCCTTGACCGGTTGAGTCAGGATATTATCAAGGAAGGCACTGCTCAGCTTGATGGCCATCGTCGCTTGGAGTCATAAGGAGTTGACGCTTTTTTCTGGGCCTGTGTTGGTATTCCCTAGACGCTCCTCTCGCTTTTTCGGCGCCGGACCATCTCGGCCGGTCCCGCAAATTTGCGGAGTGCTCGATTCGGTCCACGGACGTTTCGGCTCCCCGCAAATTTGCGGCGATCGCTGGGGGGTCTCGCGGTGAGGCGGGAGGGTTGTGTTGGTACGGTTATGCCTCCATTGGCCCGCAAATTTGCGGTTATAGTTGGCTTTCACGGTGACCCTTTTTTGTGTCATCTTGTTGCCTGGTACTATATTGGTGTATGCACTTTCCTGGTGTTATGGACCCTGCATGTCTGGTGTTGAGTGGTGTTTAACACTTTCTCCATCTTTGCAGGTTCTGCTTGTGCTCTTCCGCCTCACCCGACCTCCTCACCTCCATCGGTGCTCCCGGTTTAGAGTGAGTACGACTTCCAGTTTGCATGTGTGTTCCTGTTTACCCATGCTCATTCCCTGGTTTTTATTGGACATTATCTTCACTTACTCCGTCGACGTGCTGCTTATGGTGTGTGTTCTTCCGTTGCAGGTGGGATGCCTTGCTTTCGCCAGGGCTGTGGCTCCCCGTGCTTGGAATGCCACAGGTCCTGCTTACGCCACTCTCAATGTGTGTCCTCTACGGCCTACTCCCTGCTTTGTGTGGCCCGTGTATGGACCTAGTGGATGTGGTGGACCATCACCCTGGTTCCTCTGACGCAGCAGTGGCCTCTGCATCCCTTCAGTCTGTGTGGGCGGTGGTCTCCCACCACATTAGGACTGTGGGCCACCGTTCCCCGGCCTTTGTTGACGACCGGATCCGCATCGCCCTGGGCATCCCTGACCCGTCTGGAGGCCGTTTACCTGGCCCTCTCCCTGCTCGGGCCCTCCTCCCTGAGTCCCGTGGTCGGTCGTCACATCGTCGGGTGGATCCCCAGCTCCGTCCACGCTCTCGCTCTCCACGTCGCCCGTCCTCTACTGCCCCTCCTCGTCCTACTGATCACCTTGACTCCGCCGTTCACCCTCGTCATGGTTCTCGCCCTGAGGCCGGGTTAGCGTCTCTGCCCCTGTACGCCCTCCCCTGGCCTCTCCGGATAGGGGCTCTACTACCTTCCGCCCGCTTCCCCTGCACAAAAGACGTCCTCTTCATTTGTCCTCTACGCGCGCGGATGTTCATGCTGTAGCTGGCCCTCTGCTCCCTCCTTCTACTCTGTCCAGGAGGGTCCGCCAGGATGTAGTTGCTTCTCCTCCTACTTCTCCTGCTTCGGTGCCTCTTCTTCCTTCTCGGTCTCGCCCCAAGGTGGAGGTTCCTCCCTCCTCCGCCTCGGTGTCGGGCCGCCCTGTTCTCTCAGCCCCGGGGATCCTTGCTCTGTTTCCCCCGCGGCTCCTTCTGACCTCCTTTCACCCGGCCAGCCTTCCCCCTCCCGTCATCCTGCTCCTCTTCCTTCTTCTATTCCTGATCTTCGCTTGCCGGCTCCCCGTGAGGATACCCCGCCGCTTGACTCGGTAGAGTATAGCGAGGTTTCGGGGTCCCCTTTCTCGGGGGCTGACGTGTCGCTGGAAGAGGGGGATGGTGATGTTTCCCCCTCGGGCGTTAGTGATCGGGGACGAGACCCTCAGGACCGCCACGGCCGTCGTCGCTCGCCTTCTTTGGGCCGCGACGCTGCTGTTTCGTGTCGTGGGTCTCGCTCTCGCTCACGCTCGCCCCTGCGGGCCGAACTATCTTCGGGGGGGTCGCCTCTCTCGGATCGATTTTCGGCTATGCAGGGGTGGGTTGTGTCACACTTCGACGCGCGCTTGGAGGCGATGCAAGAATCCCTCTTATCGCGCTTCTTGGCGGTGACACAACCTCAGCGCCTCACCCACCCTACCCCTGCTTTGGTCCCCCTCCCCTCTGCGGTGGACCACATTCCTTCTCGCCCTGCTTCTCCGCCTGCCCGGTCGTCGGCTAGTACTGCTCCTGCCCTGGCTCAGGTGGTTGCCCCTGCTGTCTCCCATGCGGGGGTCCTCCGTCTGCTAGGGCAGGGTCCGCGCTTGCCCCCCATCCAGAAGGTCAAGGTCCCGTCGCGGACTATGCCGCTCCTCTATGGCTCCTTGGCTGTTTGGAAGGGGGTGCAGGCCTCCCACCCGGAGCGTGCTATCGACTTCCCGTCAGGTGAGAGGGCCCTACCTTCGGACTGGTCGGTCCAAATTAATGACAAGCTGCAGTTCAGGGCGATCAGGGTGGATGGTCAGGTGGCCGACGTGGAGGTGCGGGCTTACCCGACAAGGACTGACCTTCAGTACTTTTCGGTGAAGCCCAAGCCCCTGTCTGCTCCTCGAACTAAGCTCTGGTCAGACTTCAGCCGCCAGGACATCCTTCAGGATGTTCAGTCCCTGGCTGTGTTAACGGGACTGTCCTCCTATGGGACGGGTTTGTGCGACGACGGTAAGCCTGGCTTAGCTGTCGTGCTTGATAATCCTCTCCCATTGGAGGCCTGGTTTGCTGAGGCCTTAGACTTTGCCAACCGTTCCGTCGACAGATCTATTTCAGTCCCTCCCCCAGAGTCGTCACTGCTTTTGCCTCCTCTGGTATCTGTCGGCGGATTGGATGGCAAGTTCTGGTCCTGGATTAGCGCGCCCAAACTTGAAATTTGTGCTATTGCTAACCCGTTCTTCTCCCACCCAGATAAGTCCTCTGTCGACAGGGATTTTACCTTTCGGCAGAGGGTGGCGAACTTATTGTCTTGTCTTCTAGGTTCCCTCCAGACGTCTGTTCACCACCTGCGACTTATCGAGGCGACTGCACCTGGCGATCTTCGCGAGGGTTTGGACCACGTTCGACGGATCCACCTTCAGCTCGCGGTGTCTTTGGTTCCCGAGCTGAAGGCGGTTTTGTGCGAGGCAACTCGACAACGCCAGACGGTAAGGTCCTCGTTCTGCCGGAGAGCCCCTTTGGATATTCGTCAGGGTCTTTATACTCTGAGCTATATACATCGGGGCTTTTTGCGCAGGATGCTTGGGAACGCTACGCTTCTCTGTCAGCGGACCCTGCTTACGACACGCAAAGACGCGCTGTGTCGCGACCAGGGTCTTCGCAGTCCCGTCCTTCTGCCGGTCCCCTTCGGGGTGCTGCCGCCACTGCTGCCGCCAAGAAAGGGCGCAGGAAAGGGAAGTTGCCGGCCAGAGCGTCGGTTCCGCCTCACACTTCTGCTCCTGCTCCCTTTCATCCCCGCCGAGAAGGGGCTGGCCAGCCTTCCACTTCCGGCCGCACTTCGACGGGGTCAGACGCACGACGGACAGGGGATGGGGTGACCCGCCCTTTTCGGCGAGGTGGGGGGGGTAGGGGTGGTCAACGTGGCTCTTATGACCGCAGGGACCGTACCGGGGGACCCTCCACGTCAAAAAATGTGTAGGTTCTCCAGGTCGGTCTCCTCCTTGTTCTCCTTCTCGCCTCGCAGAAAGGGTCGCTCACCTCATCTCGGGGGCTCCCACAGGTTATTTTCGCCCTTGCGCCCTTCGGTGGCCACGAGGGACGTGGGGGCGGAAGATTGCACGGAGGGGTCTAACCTGGAGATGGAAGTCCAGACCCCCACTCAGCTCTTCGGAGGTGGCCGACGTGATTACATCCATGCACGAGCAGGGAATCGTCAAGGAGGTGAAAGCCGGTCTACCGGTTTTCCTCTCCCGTGTTTTTCTGGTACCAAAGAAGGACTGCGACGCGATGCGACCGGTGGTGGATCTGTCGGCCCTCAACGGGCACATCGTGAACACACGGTTTCGGATGCTGACGGTGCACCAGGTACGACTGGCCCTGCGACCTCTGTCGTGGGTAGTGTCGCTGGACCTCAAGGATGCGTATTGGCACGTTCCTATCCATCCTCGTTTCCAGCGATTCTTGGCCGTTCAGACTTCCGATCGTGTGTTCATGTTCGACAGACTTCCCTTCGGTCTCAACATCGCGCCGCGGATCTTCTCGAAACTGGTGAAGCAGGCTCTGGATCCTCTCCTCAGGGGCGGCCTCCAGATCCTGTTTTACTTGGACGACTGGTTGATTGTTTCAGACACCCTAGAACAGTGCGTCCGCGACACCCTCACAGTAGTTCAACACATCACACAGTTAGGGTTCAAAATCAATATTCCCAAGTCCCGCCTGACCCCGTCGCGTGTCGTGACGTGGGTAGGTCTCGAATGGGATCTGACCAACGCTACAGTGACCCAGAGTCAGCCAAACGCGGTGAAACTTCGCAGGAAGGTCTTCGCCGTGTTGCACTCGGTCTCCCTCACGAGGAGGATCTGGGACTCGTTAGTGGGTTCACTGAATTGGGCCGCTCTGACCATTCCCTTAGGGAGGCTCAGGCTGCGCCGCCTAATCCTCATGGGCAACAAGGTGTTTCCGTTGGCCCCTATGGATCGGCTCATGCCGATCCCGCGTACCATTCACAGACACTTAGGACACTGGGTTGCTCGGGGCACGCTCTCTGCGGCTGTGCCCTGGACCGCCCCCCCGCCGACGATCTGGGTAGATACAGATGCGTCGAGCGAGGTGGGGTGGGGTTACCAATCGAACCTGGGACATCAACATCACGGCAGATGGGTGGGACACACACACCTACACATCAATGCCCTCGAACTGTTGGTTCCCTTGTTCTTCCTGAGGGACCACGCGCTGGCCCTTCGGGGAAAGTCGGTGGCCTTCAGGATGGACAATCAGACAGCTGTCCACTGTATCCAAAAGCAGGGGTCCTCCAGGTCTTTGACTCTGTTGGGGATCTCAGAGAAGTTGTTCTTCCTCGCGAACCGACACAACATCTCCCTGCACGCCTCCTACCTGCCCGGGACTGCCAACCTGTGGGCGGACGCCCTGTCGAGAGGACGGGGCGTTCTTGTAGAATGGGCTATGAAACAGACTGTATTCGACGACCTCGCGGCTTCCTGGGGTGTTCCGGAGGTCGACTTGTTCGCATCGAAGGAGACGCGCAAGTTGCCTCAGTACCTATCCCTCCGGACTCGCACTCCGGAGGGGGGTCCGGACGCTTTCATGGAAGACTGGAACAGGTGGCAGTCGATATACATATTTCCGCCACCAGACGCACTGTTGATGTGCAAAGTCCTCGCGAGGCTGCGGCTGTACCGCGGAAGAGTCTGGCTAATAGCGCCTCTGTGGCCAGCCCAGGCTTGGTACTCCCAGTTGAAGCGGTGGTGCCCGAGTCCGGTCCCTCTCCCTCTCTCAAACTTCCACTTGAGCCAGGTTGGAGACCTGCGGACCTCGTTGGCCTTCGCATCGTGGATGTTCGTGAGGCACGGTGGCTCCCAGTCCACGGACGGGACCTGACTGACTTCCTGAAGCGTTCATGGACGTCTTCGACTTGGGGGACTTACGAGTCCCTCTGGAGGTCTTTTACTAGGTGGATACAGGACACTCACCAGACTGTTAGCTCTCCTTCCCTCGTCCTACACTACTTGTTTCACCTCTTCCGTACACGTCGCTCTCAAGTCAACACTATACGTAACCACTTGTCTGCCATCCGGGAGGTCTTTGAGTCCGTCACTGGGCTGGTCGTTCCACCGAAGGAGCTGGATTCCTTCATGAAGGCTGCCTTCAGGGAGCGACCGCCTCCGCGCCAGATCCCTCCTCAGTGGGATCTGGGGCGTGCTCTGGACCTTCTGGCTTCACACACATATACACGGGACACTACACCGGTTCAGTTGCTCGAGCGTACACTCTTCCTTGTCGCTCTGGCCACTGGGGATAGGGTGTCTGAACTAGCTGCCATGTCGCGGTCCCAGGAATGCATGCGATTCTCCCCGTCCTTGAATGTCGTCACGTTAGCCCCCTCCCCTCATTTTGTTGCCAAGAATGAGAGAGAGACCCACGTTTTCAAGCCTTTCACCATCCAGGCTTTAAAGCGTGGGCATACTCACCATGTGTTGTGCCCGGTGCAGGCCTTGCACTCCTATGTTGAGTCTGTGGCTCCGACTTCGGGTACTGCTGTGTGGGTGTCTCCTCGGACTGGTAGGAGGCTCTCGAAGGTACAGATAGGACGCCACATTTGTCGGGTCATTCGTGCCAGTAACCCTGCTTGTCGGGGTTCTGCGCACAATGTGCGATCCTTTGCTGCCTCCTTACGGTTCCTGCAGACTCGTTCGTTGCCTGACGTCGCCTCGGCGGGTTTGTGGTCTTCTGTCCATACCTTCGTCTCCTCCTACCTCTCCATGTCCATTGTTAGACCCCCTCGGCCTGTGATAGCTCTCGGGAGTCGTGTTTCCTAGGGCTCTCGCGAAGTTGCCTGGTCTTCCCCCCTAGTCACTCTTTCTTTTCCTTTGTTTTATTTCGAAAAGGGGGGGAGGGAAGTACGGGTTTGCAACACTGGATTACAAGTTTGGGGTTATGTTATATGTATACAGTACATAAGTGTTTTTGCCTCATTGAAAATTGTGTTTTGTTTTTGTGATCAGTGTTTTTGTTCATTTTGGAAGAAAAGGGATTTTGTGTACAGTACTTTTTGGTTTAAGACAAGTCTATGGTTTTGCATTACTATGAATGACGGGCACGTGTTAAAACTGCTCTTTTTAGCTACTCCTCAGTTTTTCACTCTTTTATTAAACTCTCTTGTTTAAATTGTGTTTCTTTGTCATTCATAATTTTGTCTTATGCATTGGTTTTTTTGGTAGGTTGGGCTTGGATGTCCTCCTCCTATTTGTTATGCAGCCTTGACGTTGGATTTGCCAAGACTACTAACAAATTGGGAGGTTTGACGTACCTCCCAACCTACCAAATAGGAAAACCTACTATTTGGTAGTAGTCTTGGAAAATCCAACGTACATAATACCCTCCCTCACGCCGGACCCCTGCCCATCCGCGTTCTTCTGCTGACGTGAGATGTGATGACAAGAGAGGGTCGCTTATGCGCACGTTCGACAGGGATCTGCGCATGACGGAACACGGGATGGGCCTTGAGCGGTAACTAAGGTAAACCCCTTTTTCTTCTCTTCTATACTTTTTTCACCTTCGGTGGTAGTTTTGGTTAATGTACAACGTCTCCTAGAGCAAGATAAGGAGTAGACTCTAGAAGTTTTCTTTTTAACCGCGGTTGGAATGACGACATAGCAGTCAAAATAGACAAGTCGTCATTGCAATTAGGTTAATAGCCTTGACGTTGGATTTTCCAAGACTACTACCAAATAGTAGGTTTTCCTATTTGGTAGGTTGGGAGGTACGTCAAACCTCCCAATTTTGCTTTTCATATTATTTGAGTGAGACCTGAATCGAATCTATGAAGCGATCCTGTAACTTAATTTACTCATAATCAAACCTCAATGTTACGTGGTTAAGAAATACATTTAACTAATTATTAAATATATATCTAACTTTTTATGTGACTTTGATATTAATCCTGATGATAATAATAATATAATACTATTAACGTAAGACAAGAACCAAGAATAATTACATTAAATATAAATAAAAGGACATATAAGAAAACTATCTATTCATTTCAAAAAGGGTAAGAGACAGAAATATTCTTACTTTAATATTTATCTTTCAAGACTTTTTATAGAATTAATAGTCCTTCTTTAGATATAACTTATTCGGTTCATAACCATAGCCTACTAAGCTTCGGTTAAATAATAATTCTTTATAAATACTACATGACTTTAATTAGTTTCAGTATTTTTCATAATTAAAGAGTATCAGTCAATAAAGGCTACTAAGTCCTAAGATCCAAAAGGAAAGGAAGCAACAACAGGAAATAATTTTATTAGATTTTACTTTTGTTTTGCCTTCAGCTGACTGATACCTTAATATATATCTCTGTGCTATCTAGATTCATCAAGTTAACCACTTGAGGATCAAGATACGTAACAGAAGAGTGGCGACCTTGCCAGGATTCGTTTCATACAGTTTCACTCGGTTTCATTAACGTTTCACTACTTAAAAATCAAATATTAATCATGCCTCAACTAATTAATGACGAAGATGCTCGAGTTTTCATAGAATCAGAACCCACAGCCCCTGATATTGACCGTCTGTCAAAATCTGAACTGAAAGTGCTTGCCTCACATCTCCAGTTAACTGTCTCAAACATGTCTAAAGTAGAGGTGGCTCAGACCATAAAAACCCACCTGTTCCCTGTACAAGGCGGGGAGGGTGACGGAGCAGTTGGTGGGATCCCGAGTAAACCTACCAAACTTGATGAACAATTGCCACCTGGTTTTACCATTGATCAATTATTCGAACTAGAACAAAGCAGAGCAAAGACCGAACAAGCCAGACTAAATATAGAACTAGCCAGAATAAATGCCGAAGCAAAGACCGAACAAGCCAGACTAAATGCCAGTGCAACGACCGAACAATGTGAATATCAATATCGTACGGCTCAACTAAATGTCAATACAAATGCTCCCGAAATTGCTCCCCCTCTGGGATTAACTATGACTAGTGTCATTCCACCTTTCACTGAGGATAATGTGCAGGATTTCTTTGTTTTGTTTGAGGAAGTTGCTGGAGGTATGAAGTGGACAAGAGATCAATGGCCTTTTATGCTACAAACTGTTTTGACAGGGCAGGCTCGAGCCACATATTTGTCAGAAGTAGCAGAAGTTAGGCAGGATTATGACAATCTCAAAGAAGCTATCCTAAAAACCTATCAATTGCAGCCTGAGGCTTACAGGCAATCTTTCCGTAAAAAACAGAAGAAAGTGGAAGAAACCCATAAGGTATTTGCCAGGACCATGACTAAAACTTTCAATCATTGGGTCAAGAGTAAGAAAGTCACAAGCTACAACGATCTGAAGGAGTTGGTCCTGTTAGAAAATTTCCTATGGAAAATTGATTCTTCTGTATCCTATCATTTAAAGGGGAAAAAGGTAGATTGTCTTGCTGACGCCGCTGACATGGCTGACACATACGTGCTCAACAACAAATTTCGTGGAAAGAAGCCCTACGATAATTCTAGTTCTAATTTTAAGTATCCCAATCACAAATCTGACAGACCCAGTCACAAGCCTATAACGTCTTCCCCAGCTAGCCAGAACAGAATTGTTCCCCCAACTAAAAATGCGACTCAGGGCAATAGTAACAGAGGTGGGCCCCAAACTAATAGTAATGCTCAAAGAGGGAACGTTCCCGTATCCCCTAAAGTATGTACTTTTTGTGGCAAGAGAGGCCACCTAGCTTATCAGTGCTGGGCCAAGGAGAGAACCGATAGATCGGGGCAGACAGTTGCCGCCGTATCTCAAACTCCATATGTGCCTGTAATGCAGGACTCCCGACAGAAGGAGTACCTAGCACCAAAAGTTCCTTTAATGCAGGACTCTCGACAGAAGGAGTACCTAGCAGCTAACGTAAATCATCTAGACAGGGGTGTAGTAGCATGTGTGGTGCAACCCACTAGGGTTAAGCCCATAATAATTTCACCATCAGTGCAGGACAGTTACCGTCCCTTTATTTCATCTGGCAACGTGAGATTAAATGGTTGTATGCATGAGGTAAACATTCTGAGAGACACAGGTTCTACTAGCACCCTCATGGTGAATCCTTACACTGAGTGCCCACCTGGCGAACCAGTTGTAATGAGAGGTGCTGGAGGCCAGTTTTATGCATACTTGGTAAAAGGCGAAATTGAATGTGAGTTACTACAGGGTGAGGCCACCATAGCTTTGTGTAGGTCCCAAGATATCCCTGTGCCTGGGGTAACGCTCCTTTTGGGGAATGATGTAGCAGGTGAGAAGGTCCGACCAGACCCCATTTTGTCACTTTCCCCTGTTAACGAGCCACTAACCGGTGAGCTCGAAAAGGAGATGCCAACAGTTTTCCCTGTGTGTGCTGTCACACGTTCAATGTCTCGAGTAGCAGTTCCCTCAGACAGAAATGTACCGAATGTAAGAGTTGATGAAAGGGATGATGAGAGTGTGAATGACGCTCCAACTGTGCCTGATGATGTGACTGAGGTGGATTTATCTGACACCTTTATGGCTCATCTTGACCCTAACGATGACCATGAAACCCCTCCAAATTGTCCTAGTGGCCTGGTAGAGCTACAGAGAGATGATAGTGAATGCAAGGAGTTAGCCGCCAGGTCCGTGAGTGAAGAGGAATGTGAGAAGGAGGGTGGTGAATGTTTCTACCTCAAAGGAGGAGTATTGTGGCGAAGATGGAGACCGCCACACAGACCAATCGATGACGGGGCTTGGGACGTCCATCAAGTAGTAGTCCCCAAACCTTGTCGTAGAGATATCATGGAAATGGCACATTGTATACCATTGGCAGGACACCTAGGTGTGAGAAAAACTCTAGACAGAATCAGAGCCCACTTTTACTAGCCAGGAATGCGTGCAGATGTAGTGGAGTTTTGTAGAGTGTGTCACACTTGCCAGATGACAGGAAAACCCAATCAGAAGGTGTCTGTACATCCTCTGGTGCCCTTGCCCGTTTTCGAGAATCCTTTTACTCGGGTGGTAGTGGACATTGTAGGCCCATTGCCTAAGACTTCCCAAGGTAACATTTATTTATTAACTATCATGGACATGGCAACTCGCTACCCAGAGGCTATACCCTTAAGGACTACCTCTGCTCCAACTGTCATCAAGGAACTGCTCAAATTCTTCACCAGAATGAGTTTCCCCCATGAGGTGCAAAGTGATCAAGGAACTAATTTTACCTCTAACATTTTCCAGCAGTCCCTGAAGGAGTTGGGTATCGAGCATGTTAAGTCTAGCACCAACCACCCAGAGAGTCGAGGGGTTCTCGAACGATATCATCAGACATTAAAGGGAATGTTACGTAAGTATTGTACAGAGACCGGAGTTGAGTGGGATAAGGGGGTACCTTTTCTTTTATTTGCTACTTGTGAGGTTCCAACTGAATCCCTGGGTTTTTCCCCTAATGAGCTAGTTTTCGGTCACCAGGTAAGAGGTCCTTTGCAACTATTGCAGGATAGCCTAGTTGGCCAGGAGGGGAACCAAAACCTCCTCAAGTATGTTTCAGATTTCAAAACCCGGCTGAGATCCTCATGTGAGTTTGCCGCTCAAAACTTGACAGTGGCTAAAAGCTCCATGAAGAAATGGTATGACAGAAAAGCCCGTGAGAGGTATATCACTAACTCGGGGGGGGTGGGGTGTCACGCCCCTTGTTACCTGCCTCACTACGCTGGCCAGACCCGCACCCACGAATTAGTGATAGCCGGAGGTCAGCCATCTCAGCTGCCTCCTGTAGAGTTTTTTGGGTTCTTTTCTTTAATAGTTAAAGTCATTTCTGCACCAGTACACTTATAAAACTGCTCGAGCAGAAACAGCTCAGTCAACTGTTCGGCCGTCTCAGCTTTCTCAGAACGTGTCCAGTTTTTAAGTGCATCTTTTAAGTCCCGGGCATGTTCAAGAAAGGTCGCCTCCCTAGTCTTTGTAACACCCCGAAACTTCAATCGATATGTTTCCGGTTGCAACTCGTATGCCCGTAGGACAGCTCTCTTCAATTCTGGGTAGTCAATGCAAGACTCTAAAGGCAGTGCATCATCAGCCTTCAGACCCTTACCCGTAAGTCTTGAGGAGACTAGAGCTGCCCACTTCTCTTCAGGCCAATTATGCTCCCTACACTTCTTCTCAAAACGATTAAAAAATTCTGTGACTTCAGTTTCACTAAATACCGGCACCAATTTGACTAAGTGGGCCAAGGACTGTTCTCTTACTTGGCCCTCACGGCCCATCCGAGTCCCTGTCGACTCTGCACGAGTCTTATCTAAATCTAATTTAGCACAATATTTCTCCGAGTCGTACCTAAGCTCAGCCTCATGCCTCCTAGCCTCAATCTCCTGCTTCCTAACCTCAATCTTAGCAAGCTCAAGTCTAAATACCATATCTGGAGACAGGCAGGAAGAGGGAGCTGCCACTACTGAAGGAGGGGGGGCAAAAACTGGGGAACCACCATGTGCACCACCCGAGGGCACTCCAATCTGCCAATTCTCATCCCTCTGTGGGAGAGTGCTAACCTCCGGTAATTGAGTGGACGGCACTGTGGGAGTCGAGTGAGAGGGGATCTGGGGAGGAACCCCCCCAAACGCCCTCTCCTCCGAAACCCCATGTCGCCCACTCAACACCCAGGAAATCAGCTCCCCCTTGGACATCCCTACTACATTGGAAATGCCCAAAACCTTGGCAATCAGGTGCAAGCCACAAACATCCACCCCAGTCAGCCTCTCCTCCGTCACGTGGTACCGCTTACTCACAAAAACTCTAGCATCCTCCTCACTGGTTACTAATGGCACACCTTCAAATGGCATCTCTCGCTCATCGTCAGTGCTAATGCACGACATACTGAAGTCCACAAAAAATTCTCGAGACAAAAGTGTTAAACTTCCTATGCAAGCACTAATTACTAAATTAACTGGAGTCTCTTAAATGCTTTACTAATTGCCATACAAAAAAAAATATTCTTCAATATGCACGCTAAAATACAAACAAACAAGTGTTGTACAACTCTGCAAAAAATTATACTGTTCACAAAATCCTAAGCAAGGTCGCCATTTGTTACGACCTGGCACTCGGGTACACAAGGGCTCTCAATCAGGACTCGAGTACGGCTCGCTGCCACAACGGAAACACACGATCCCAACCCCTGAGTACTGCCAGCCGAACAAAAAACACCAATACCCTCCAGAGTTCAATCTGCTATAACGGGGTATACAAGAACTCGGTACTAGTGTTCAACAACAGACTAATAAAGAGACAGGAATTATCTAGTCTGGTCAACAATCAAGTAAGAAACCACAACACCAAAGAATAGTGTTGGCCGAAGCCGAAGTAATCCACCCTTGACTAAGAACTTAAGAAGTCCTCCACCCTCTACTTCGGATCGGCACTATTACGTTACGTTAATTAATAGTCCTTAAGCATCGAGCAAGGAATCTTCTGATAAAAGTTAGATGCTTCTCGGATGCTCGTAAGAAGTACGTATCGGATTTTGAACAGCAATTCAATAAGCAAAACACAGGCAATTAAATACTATTAAAGGTTTAAATTGGCATAAGAATAATTAAAAGAAGATGCAATAGTAAATGGCAAACATTAAAAAGAAGTACTCCGCAAATGCAACGGCAATAGCCTACTAGGATTGTGCTCGTGGGCCACTAATCACTAAAGTAGCCAAGCTTGCAACACATGAAATCAATAGTGCATAAACAATATCATACATAAGGAAAGCTTCAATACTATTCTGTATCTACTAATCGAGTAAAGTCTAGCTGGGGTACTGTGGGCAAAAGGTAGCAGTGACTGAGCAAAAACGGCTCGTAGCCTAGCGAAGTCCTCACAACTGTTTAAAGTATTACGTTAAAACTAACAAGTGCACTTTGAGAAATCCAGATCCCTTGTATCTGGTTTTCTCCCGGCTCCTTGGCAAAGTAAAAACAAACTGTTAATAAAATACAGGGTGGTTAGGCTCTTGCCCTCACGCACTGTAAATTATTAACTCAACACAGTCAGCCGCGAAGACAACCTAGGCTTCACTGAACCGAAACGAGTATGCAGGTTTATCGCTTAACCACTGCATCAAACAACCACTCGTAACACAGAAAAGACTTACCCCAGTCTAGCATTACCTAGACTAGCAGAAAACAGGAATAATAATAATAACACACAGGGAAATGCATATACAAGTGCAACAAACATAAATCAATCCTATTCTAAGTTAACCCTTCCAAAATAGGCTATCTAATAGGCATGTATCTCGTGAGAACTCAAGCGATAATACGTTGGCTGACTAGCTCTGCACCAACGGGACCATGGAAGTTAAAAAGGGTAGGGAAAAGAGGAGATAAGAATGTAAGGTAGTAGAGAAAGTTCACATCAGTCAGAAGAATATATATAGTTAGCAAGGGAAATGAGAAGTCGCTCTGCCTAATGAGTTCTGATCAAAAAATGGCTAGACTTCCCTTTTTATACTCGGCCCTCTAGTGAGCCTAACGTGAATTACTAAGGACCGCCCACTGACAATCATTACGTAATTTCTCTCTCTCCTCTGGGATAGACAAAGGCTCCCCTAGCACTGAGGGGAGGGGGGAGGGGGTGAGTGCTAGTGAGTTAGGCCCACCTCCCGCATGGCGCACCCACTGACCCCCAACTGTGGCTGCCTCTCCCATCATTACAAATAAGTTTTACACACAATACTTATAACTAATGATATAAAATAGAACTCGTTGACTCAGATGAAAACAAAATACATATTCATATTACTTATAGTACAACGGCTCACATGAACTAAGTTAGGAAACTCTACATAGACTACAGCCAAAGTTCCTGCCCTGACGATCCTAGCGAGAGTGGGGCATGACTAGGCGTTCTGTACAGCATGCTCACACTGGACATGCGTCACAGGTGTTCCTCCTGTTGTACTCAAAAACTGTTCTGTGCTAACTCCCTGCTTAGGTAAACCCTTTCGTCTGTGTCTTTCCTCTAACGTCTTTCCTTCTTGCTGGAAGTTTGCTCTCATTCAACCTGTCCCACATATCGATAGCCTTCGATAGAGTTTGGCACAAATATATAATTTCCTTACTACTCTCCTTCGGATTCTATCCTTCAATCTGTGCTATTGTCTCTATTTTCCTTTCTGACCATTCCCTACCTGCAGGTGTGGACGGCCATCGCTCACTTCCTCAACCTACCAATTCCGGTGTTCCTCAGGGTTCTGTCCTGTCTCCAGTTCTCTTTCTAATATTCATTAATGATCTCAACTGTCCATCAAATCAAATGTTGTTCAAATAACTTTTCACAGCAACACAGAATCCAATCACTCCAAAAGTAATGTAATGAGGCCATAGAACGCCTATTTTCTGATCTGTCATTTTATTCTGATTAGTGCAGAGAAATATTGTTACTTTCAATGCCTCCAAGACTTAATATCTCCTTCTATCTAGCCGTCACAATCTTCCACAAAACATTAATTTATTCTTCAACAAAACACAAATCAACCCTTCATCTTCTCTCAATAATCTAGGTGTATCTTTCTAATCCTACCTTTCATGGACAGATCAAACACTCTTACCAAGACAGCTTCCCAGAAGTTCGGTATACTTAACCGTCTCGACTAGTTCCTCACCCTCGCACAGGTTATTACTCTGTATAGGGGCACAGTGCGGCCATGGATTGAGTATTGTTCGTATGGGTGGGGAGGTTCCAGCTATACTGCACTTCTCGAAAGAGTAGAGTCAAAAGCTTTTCGCCTCATCAACCCCCTTCCTCTTACTAGTTTCCTTCAATTTCTTTCTGCATGACGCAATGTTACATCTCTTTCACTCTTCTTATTACAACAATCATTCTTCTTTGTTCTTCAAAGATCTCTCAGTGCAAAGCCCCTCCCTTGCGGCGAGTGCAAGGCATCCGCCACTCAACACAGTCCCACTCCTATTCTGTAAAGCTCTCCAACTCAAGAATTGGCAAATTTTTGTGTGTCCAGGCATTTTGACCCCAACATCCCTTGAATTAGACTATATGTTACTCTTTTTGGCTTTGGTGGAGACACTCGTTATAGGCAGCCTGATTTTTGTCTCCTTCATACACATACTAAAACAAGCATATAAGTTTTCATTCCAATATATCAAGACAATAATAACAACAATTATTGAAGCGGAACACACCTAATTATACGGTACCTATTGACGGTTACTGGTGATGCAATGATCAGGGAATGATAATGATGACCTTAATATCTGTTATGTTATGTTACTGACCTTTGGTTCTGCGGGAGGGAGAAGTCGTCTAGGGCCCAGGAGATGGTTGGTGTGGGTGTCCCTGATTCTATATTATGTTATGTTCTGTTACTGACCTATGGTTCTGCGGGAGGGGGAAGCCGTCTAGGGCCCAGGAGTTGGTTGGTGTGAGTGTCCCTGAGGCTATATTATGTTATGTTATGTTATGCTACTGACCTTTGGTTCTGCGGGAGGGGGAAGCCGTCTAGGGCCCAGGAGATGGTTGGTGTGGGTGTCTCTGAGGCTATATTAGGTTATGTTATGTTATGTTACTGACCTTTGGTTCTGCGGGAGGGTGAAGCCGTCTAGGGCCCAGGAGATGGTTGGTGTGGGTGTCCCTGAGGCTATATTATGTTATGTTATGTTATGCTACTGACCTTCGGTTCTGCGGGAGGGGGAAGCCGTCTAGGGCCCAGGAGTTGGTTGGTGTGAGTGTCCCTGAGGCTATATTATGTTATGTTATGTTATGCTACTGACCTTTGGTTCTGCGGGAGGGGGAAGCCGTCTAGGGCCCAGGAGATGGTTGGTGTGGGTGTCCCTGAGACTATATTATGTTATGTTATGTTACTGACCTTTGGTTCTGCGGGAGGGGGAAGCCGTCTAGGGCCCAGGAGATGGTTGGTGTGGGTGTCCCTGAGGCTATATTATGTTATGTTATGTTATGCTACTGACCTTTGGTTCTGCGGGAGGGGGAAGCCGTCTAGGGCCCAGGAGATGGTTGGTGTGGGTGTTCCTGAGACTATTCACTTGAGTGACACCCTGGGACCGGGGTTCATGGTCTGGGTTATAAACTTGGTAACACTGTAGGAGGACAGAACTTTCAGTCTTCTACTGTACTGCTCACTTCTCAGCTTGTTCTTCCTCTGTCCAATTACTCTTATTTCCTACTTTACTCCAGCCATCTGGTCTCTGGAGGAGAGAAACATAGGCGAGTTATGGTAAACAAGTGACAAAGGTAGGGTTCTTGGGCAGGTATAAGATGTAGTAAGATATTAGCTACTATATCAAGATAGGAATTATACCTAATTCATGATGTACTATTTAGTTAAAAGAGCATGTAAGCTTCATACATTCTCTCTCTCTCTCTCTCTCTCTCTCTCTGTCTCTCTCTCTGTCAACCTACCTCATTAATATCACCCTCCAAGACTTCTGCCTCCCCTTCGTCATCCTATGGTATATGGTGTGTCTGAGTGAAGCCTCTTTGAGAAGCCTCCGGGGCCGATCTTGGTCCTGGTTCACTAAGCCAATCTTAATGTTAACGTAGCTTAACCCTTAAAAAGCGGCTCACCACATAAGTCGTTTTTAATAAAGCTGGACTATGTGGCGGCGCTCGACATAGGTCGAGTGGCAATTTCAGCACGTAATGTTGCTGAGAGAGAGAGACAAGTGGTGGCAGGAGACTAGCGAGCGTATGACTGCTCCAGACCACCGCGGCGAACCTACGGACACGAATCTCAGCTCCCTCCTCCCTCTCTCACTCGCTATATACGGAATTGTATCTGGAAAGTGGCTAATTACCTGCTTTTTGCACTCGCGTTGCACGGTTTTTGCAAGAAAACTAGCCATCATAAAAGGATCGTTATGGTGTCATTCGAAAGCTCTGTTTATGCCCTTTCAGGGATAGATACTTGTTTTACGTTCTGGGTCTTATTTAGGCATGAAAATGATCACGTAAACAGCCCTATTTTGGCTAAAAACACCCAGCTGGGCGGTACATATAAATAAACCGCATAGGCCGCTAAAGAAGGGTTAAAGGATAAAATTAACTAAATTAGCTAAATAGCGTTGTGAAAGACAAATACACGGGTTTATAAGTCACAAGTATCAATGTACTAAATGTAAAAATATAGCCTACACCAACCTATTATTACTGAAATTCATTTATATCCAACAATATAAAATTACTTAATGTTGCTAAACTGACATCTGTTATTAATATGTGAAGAGTGTCCGGTGAGATTAAAGCAAATGTCAAGTTTGTCTACTAAGAACAAGA
Source organism: Paralithodes platypus (assembly GCA_032716605.1). Lineage (NCBI taxonomy): Eukaryota > Metazoa > Arthropoda > Malacostraca > Decapoda > Lithodidae > Paralithodes > Paralithodes platypus. The sequence goes on along the minus strand of CM064523.1, from coordinate 56,258,417 downwards.
ATCACTAAATAAGGAACCTCAGGAACTTTAGTGATTCTGGCGATACCTTGTCAGTAATGAATTACAGGGCTACCTCCAGGTTTCACTAGTAGCGAGGGAGAACTTACAAACCTTTGGTTAAGTGGCGTAGCAGTAAGAACATTCACAAATATAATGAGCAGAGGTGAGACAGCTTATATGTTATTGGAAACAGTCAAACGATGACAGGAACTTGGACGAACTACAATTAAATAATATGGTTATATAAAAAAATGGATGCCATTTGAAATAAATCAAATAGCAGGTAACTATGAGAGCTTCGGAAAACTAGGTTGGTTTGACAGGCCAAGGGCTATTGGAAAAATATATACTTGAGGAAACGAGGGGAAATGAGTGTTTTAATGTTATTATACGATGAACAAAAAATAGATGAAGTTAGATATGTACGTGACATTAGACATATTGGACATTTAACATACTGTCAGGTAATGATGACGAGAAAAGTATAAATCAACATATAACTTGTTTTTAGCTGAACATATTTCAATAGAAAATGTTTAAAAAGAAACAAATAGATTACTAAAGCATGCTGAATATAGAAACAAATATATGTTGTAGGTTAACTAAAAAAAATACGAGTATGGAATTGACATAAATATGAAAAGCAGAGTTATAACAACTATTGAGCCATGGAAAGATGGTACAATACATATACAGTTACAAGTGTCAGTCAGTACAAGAAGTTGATTTATGGGAAAGTATTTAGTCACGTTGTTTGATAGGAGGGGGGGGGGGGGCACATTTGGGCAGCATGATGGCCAGTACTCTATCACAAAATATATTAATTTGCTTCCTAGAGATCCTTATTAAGATAAATAAAATATATTAGTGATAGCCAGGATATAATGAAAGAAAAGCATCATTAAATCCTGAAGGGGTTAACTTTAAGTATCTCCACACTAAGAGACACACTACCGTTCCAAGTATAACTTTCCGAGTAAGATGGGTAAGGTTTGGCAAAGTTAGATTATGTTATGTTAAGATAAATTGGATGTGGTTACTGCTAGGTTTTCATTTAGGCATAATGACTGAGGGTACAACATACTGTACACGTAAAACAAGATTAGTAGAAACAGCTTTCCCGGATATAAATATAGAGCAGCGTGAGGTTATCTGGTGGATGTTTCCTGGCTGTCGGCACCACTAGTAAACAAACCTGATAACGCTCACTAAGGGGCGCTGTGTGTCTTATGCTCGCTTGGGGGCGCCTTGCCAATATTCCGGTCATATTTTTAACATTATGACGCCATAAATTTTAGCCTTGATAACAAAAATCTTATAGCCTATAAAGTGTGGTTGTAAAACATTTTGCGATAATAGGTACCGGTATATTCTTTCATCTAACCTCCCTTCAATCTTAACCCCATCTATGCCGGCGACGTCTTTTTCACTTTATCTTGGCTACTATTAGACGATTATATTCAGCTTAAGAAGGACGTCTACCAATTAAATAGCTGCAGACTATCTCAATTATTATTTTTAGATACCACATAATTATCTTTCGTAAGCTAAATAAAATGGTCTAAATATAGCTGAATTGAAATACAAAAGACGTCATTGGTACAGAAGTGGTTAAATGAAAACAATTAAGTTTTATAAACGGATCCTTCGCACCCACTCTGCCACCCACCCTTCACACATGCTCAATTCATTTATCTTAATTACTTTAAAGCAGGTTAATGGGAGGCAGGTGTGGAGCTTCTGTTTGTTGAAAGAAAGGGTGTGTGTGAGAGAGAGATAGAGTACAAAGGAGTACAAAGGAAATCAAGCAACAACAGATCTAGTGGTCTTCTAGGCTGCTTGTCCTCCAAAACACTGAGGATCAAGTGTCCAAACAGTGGTTTAGAGTGGGTAAGGGAACATTGGAAAGGGAACTACTGCCCTGGAACTAATGTCCGTGGCAGGATTGGGAAGTTAGTAGGGAACAGATGGGTTAGTAACTGAGGGAAGGATAAAATAAAGTTATTCATTTACAAACGCAGTCAGTCGCGGGTTTGATGCGAGATATATGTCTAGGCGAAGTTTAAATGTATCAACGGTGCTGCAGTCTATAACATCTCGGGGAAGCCCATTCCATAAGTTGACAACTCGATTGAACAAGAAATGTTTAGCTTCGTGTGAGTTAAAAGATTTACCAATAATTTTGCACCCGTTTCCCCGCGTGTAATTAGATTAGTCGATAGTGAAGTACTTACTTCACTTCATATTGTCGATGCCTTTGATGATTTTGAACACTTGAATAAAGTCGCCTCTTAATCTGCACTGGGTTAAAGGAAATAGATTTAATTCTCTAAGACGCTTCTCGTATGGTTTGTTCTTTAGGCTAGGTATCATTTTGGTAACTGCGTTGAACTCGTTCTAGCTTTTCTATATCTTTTTGGTAATAAGGGCACCAGGATTGAACGAAGTATTCCAGAAGAGGGCGGACTAAGGAATTGTAAAGGGTTAGGATAACGTCTTTGGATTTATTCTCAAATGACCTGCCTATAAAGCCAATTATTTTGTTTGCCTACTTAACAACTTCTGAACATTGTTGACTCGGTTTTAGGTTACTCGATATTGTTATTCCCAGATCGGGTTCTCTGTTTACATTCTTAAGCTGAGTGCCATTCATCAAATATTTTGCTTTCTCAATTTGGTATCCGATATGTAGTACTTTACATTTATCCGCATTGAAACTCATTTGCCAAAATTTTGGCCCAACAAGACAACTTATATAGATTGTGTTGCATATCGTCAACTTGTTCTTTTGAGAGTACGCTATTTCCAATTTTTGTATCGTCAGCAAATTTTGAAATTGTACAGGTGAGACCCTCATCTATGTCGTTGATGTAAATTAGAAAGATAATTGGTCCTAGCACCGATCCCTGGGGTGCCCCGCTACTTACATGGGTCCCTTTAGATGCCTTACCGTGTATGACTACTCTTTGCTTTCTGTCGCTGAGCCAATTATCTATCCATTTCAACACACCATCTTGTATTCCATGCGCTTTTAGTTTTAGCAGTAAACGTTTGTGGGGAACTTTGTCAAAAGCCTTTTGAAAATCAAGTTATATAATGTCTACAGCTTTACTCTCATCGTAGAGGTTGAGGATATCGTGGAAGAAGTCTAAGAGGTTTGTTAAACAGGAACGTTTTTTACGAAAGCCGTGTTGAGTATCTTTAAGTATGTTATTTTCCTCTAAGTGATTTACGAGTCTGTCTCTTATGAGTGTTTCTAGCATTTTACATACAACTGAGGTTAAGCTAATTGGACGATAGTTACTGGGTAGGGATTTGCTGCCTTTTTTTAATATCGGTGTTACGTTGGCTAGCTTCCACTGATCAGGCATAGTTCCAGACTGCAAGGATTTATTGAATACCAATGTCAGTGATTTAGAGAGCTCATCCTTAGCTTCCTTTAGGACTCTAGGTGAGATTGTATCAGGTCCAGAGAGTGTGTGTGTGTGTGCGAGTGTGTAGCAGTACATTACCACAACCACCAACTACCATAAGACAATTCAATAGCTACCGGTGGGGAATCTAATCACAGCCTTTCAGATAATATACCAGGAGTTAGTGGATATTACTGACACGTTATAGTGTTCTTTCATTACAAATAAAGGCAATATGAAAATTAATATACCACTTGTACCCTCAATACCATGCAATCACCACTGAATGATTATCACAACAAAACCAGTATGTCATCATATGACATACAATAATTTTAAATCTACTACAAGGCTTCCATCAATACCACTGCACCACTACTAACTCAACTACCATCACAACACAACCATCTTCCTTGGCCAAACACCGCAACAGAGTGAACATATAAACTAATTATTCAAGAACTCCGCACTATATCCTGAAGTGAGTCCACCCAAAAGATACTAGCAGACACAAACAAACTCATACACACATTAATTTACACCCTTACCCATTCGCATACATAAATCCACATCCACTCACATGCACATGGTGTTACCCAGACGCGATCACTCTTATCGGCACCTTCTAACAAAGGCACACATACCCAAGCGCTCAAATGTCCTCCTACATAAACAGTCACAAGTGGTCTCATCCCCTTCCCTCCACACACATGCCCAACCACTGGAATTCCCTCCCTTAGGCCTACACAAATAGACACAAACTCACCCTCACACATACAGAACCACTTTATATCCCTCCCATGCCGTCACAAGCACCCCTCAACATACACGTACCCACTTAACCCCCCCCCCTCCCTACACATAGTCATAGGGGTCCCCCCCCCCCCAAACCACACACACACACACACATATGCACAAAAACTGCATTACCTTCTCATCCCCTTCCTGGCTCCCCCAGATTTTACAAGGGGAGGCTGAACCATACACCCCCAATTCAGTCAAAAATTTTTTTTGTTTTTTTCTAAAATGCTTCTTTCAACATCGGAGACAAATAGGAGACATCATAGGAGACAACATAGGAGGGCAAAAAAAAACATATCGCATCCATAAACCCCCCGAACGGGGATTCACCCGCCCCCGACAACAAACAAAAATTTACCCCCTCAGCCCAATTTTAGTTTTTGTTTGTGTTGTTTGTCTAAATGGCTTCTGTAAACAATAGAAACAATCATATGAGGGCATAAACACCCATATGACATCCGTAGCCCCCCACCCCCCTTTGGCCCCCAATATCATGGATTTATATAACACAAAATTGTAAAATGTCTGTAGAGCCTATGTTCCAAGATTTTTTACATTAGTATCCCATATAACTTAGTTTTCTCTAACAGCTTAGTAATAGAAAACGTCTCTGGAAGGAGAAGCTTAGTTATTTTCCACAAAAGTATGTCACTCAAGGTATGATTTTAAAAGTTTTGCGATTTCCAGAGATCATATATTGGCAACTCCAAGTGCCACTACATTTTTGTATATTGCTCTGCTTCGTTCCCCTTCTACACACTATATAAAGGACTATATAGCAACGGTAGAGCGTTTAGATAATGGCCGCATCTCCAATATTTCCCAAGATTCGACCTTTTTCATGTCGAGATTTGCGCTACCCAAAAAATATATATATCATATATTTTTTTCAGCACCTTCTATTATTCAATATGGGAAAACGAGAACGCACCGTTGTAGGGGATGCTTGTAGGATACGCCAGAACAAAATTGCGGGAAATTTGAAAAATTTTCAATGACTAGATAAATTTTTCATATAGTGCAATGAAATTTGCGCTCGCGCGCGCACGCGCGCACATAGAGAGCTGATTTTTTTCTGTTAGTTTTAGTATTTCCATTGGTATTAAGATGGTATAATGCCAGAAACAAAATCTCTTAAACCGGGTGAATTGGGGGTGTAAGGTTCAGGCTCCACTTTTTAAGACCTGTAAGTGACCGATGTAATCGCTGCTTCACCTCCTTTTAAAGAGGCCACCAACCACAGTCAATTAATTCAGTATGTCGAGTCAAGAACGGGAAAAAAACATTATAGAAAAGGAATTGGGTGTTAATTTACTCATTTAATAAAATGAAACGTAGACAAGGCATTATATATATATATATCAATATTCTTGGTGTCTCTTTTTCTTCTGCTCTCAGTTGGAAGTACCATATTACCAGTCTTGCTAAGGCAGCCTCCCAGAAGCTGGGTGTGCTGAACCGCCTTAGGGGGTACTTTACCCCTGCACAGCTTCTTGCTCTGTACAGTAGTGCGTCCTTGTATTGAGTATTGTTCACATGTGTGGGGAGCTCCTCTCACACCGCTCTCCTTGACAAAATTGAAAGGAAAGCCTTTCGTATTATTAACTCCCGTCCACTCACCAACTCTTTGCAATCTCTCTCTCTTCGCCGCAGTGTTGCATCTCTCTCGCTATTCTATCGCTACTATAATAATCAGTGTTACTCAGAGCTTTCCCAGTGTATACCACCTCCTTTACGTAGGGTACGTGGTACCCGTCTTCCAACACAATCCCACCCCTACTCTGTGCAACTCTCCAACCCAAGAGTGAAACGCTACTCTCAGTCTTTCTTCTATTGAACAGCTGAACTCTGGAACTCTCTCCCAGAATCAGTCTTTCCCTCTTCCTATGACTTAAATTGCTTCAAACTCTGTGTGTCCAGGCATTTTGGCTCGAACGTCCCTTGATTTTGGCCCTGTCACTCTTTCAACTTTGGGGGGAGGCACTCGCTATAAGCAGTTCTGCCTTTTGCCTCCCTCACTCATATAGAAAAAAATATATATATATATATATATATATATATATATATATATATATATATATATATATATATATATTTATGTATAATTATATTGTCACGCATCTCACTAATTAGGTAGTAAGGAATCGTATTGGCCTTCTAATTTTTGTTTGTTGTCTTCCATAGCCGTGCTCAAATAGGCATTGGGAGGTCAATTACGCGGGTTTCAATGCTTTATTTCATTATGGGTTTCGTTGGTTCATTTAGTTTCCTTTCTGACTACAATACTATTAATTCAGTATCTCATTTGGTTGTGCATATGTATTTATTTTAAGGTTCGCTGTTTCGTTCTGTTAATACCAAGTCAATCTTAGTCAAATTGGTCATTTGTTAAGCAGTTCACTCCAGTCCTACGACAGGACAACATCAACTGTGCTTCCTATTCTCACCACGTGTAACAAGTAGTAACTATAAGTGTTTATTTCTGTTTGATCTCTCGTCACAATCACCATTAAGAGTCACCGTGAAGCTCGATTATATATCATTGTTGCTTTCCAGTAACTATATATAACTTATATATTTTAATTTGTTGTAAATCACTTATATCTTCAGTTTTGTTGATTAAATTAGAGAAATTGACTTCATGTTTATCTTGTTACCTTCTTAATCTTTGTCTTTATTTGTTTTTACGTGTCGGATTCAGTATTTCACGCTTATCCATAAATCTGACCATCTAGAATATTAATGGTAATTATTATTCAACCTGGAACCTGGTGCTGATACCGACAAACGTAACAATGGTGCCGTGACCAAGGATAATCGAGGTTGTTTAATGTGACTGTACTTCTCATAACTACAGTGAGTGCGTGAAGTGAAACAATGAAACCGAGCCTTCCAATTGGAAACCGTTAGTTGTTTACCTACACTGCATTCGTTTCTCTCATCATCATCGTGAATATTTGTGAACCGTGATAATGTTACTACTTATAATAATTATAAATTATTTTGTGAACTCATAATTCAAGTCGGTTATATATATGTTAAGTGGTCGTATACAGCTCTTAATTATCTCCTCACGTAAACATTATTTTACGAAACTCGAAACTCGCTAAATGAATTAGCTCAAATGAATTGATAAAGTTCATAACCGTTCATATCACCGACTTGTTTACCATAAGAAGCACTTCTCTAGACATTTCGTGCTATTTCAAATAGCATCGTCTTTCATAGACTCGTGTCACATTTCACTATCATTCATTATCCATGCATCAATTTAATTACCAGTTAATTTAATTCGTCTTGGATACGTTTGTGGGAACATTGTACCTCACTGGCTATCAAGGTACGTAATGTTCGCACATGTTTGGAGTTTGTATTTTGTTCTACTTCTGTTTTTTTTATGATTAGCTACTTTTGAACATTAACACCTTACGAGCGGCCTAGGCGGTAATTTATATGAACCGCCCAGTGGGGTGTTTTTACCCTAAATAGGGTTGTTTACGTGATCATTTTCATGCCTAAATAAGACCCAGAGCGTAAAACAAGTATCTATCCCTGAAAGGGCATAAACAGAGCTTTCCAATGACTCCCCAACCATCCTTGTACGACCGCTGCTTTTCTTGAAACGATCGCGCAACACGAGTGCAAAAACCATGTAATTAGGTAGTTTCCCTACATAATTCCCTGTGTAGCGAGTGCGTGAGGGTGGGGGAGGGTGGGATTCATGTCAGTAGGTCCGGCGCGGTGGTCTGGAGCAGTCATACGCTTGCTACTCTCCTCCCACCACTTATCTCTCTCTCTCTCTCAGCAACATTACGTGGTGAAAATGGCACACGACATAAGTTGTGAACCGCCACTTAGTCCATATTTATTTCACACGACATAAGTTGCGCGCCGCCAAAGAAGGGTTAAAGAAGATGGCTACTTTTGATGTGGCAGATTTCATAGAAGATCCTACCATTGACAAAATCTTAAACAATACGCCAAAGAAAGATGACTGGATGACTATAGCACAACATTATGAAGTAGAACTCGATGACAATATGACAAAAAACAGTATCTTAAAACAGTAGTAATGCAAAGCCTGGTAACCTCACATATACTTCTGGCAGGTGCAGTAGGAGACGGTAGCAAAATATCAACACAGACTGAGGCAGACAAAGACTGAGAATTTCAGCTAAGGATGTTAGTATTAGAAACTGAAAAGTAAGAACGAAGACTAGAAACAGAAGAAAGAATGCAGAAATAAATAGTAGACACATAAGACAGAATGCAAAAACAAAAAACAGAACAGCTAACTTTAGAAATAGAACTAGCTAGGCTAAGGAATCAAAATCCACCTACTCCTCCACCAAAAAATATTCCTCCAAATCCTAGGTTTGAAGTCTCTAGAGCGAGTCGTATGGTCGCTTGTTTTGATGAGAAAGACCCCAAGACTTTTTTTCCGACAGTTTGAAAAGACTGCTTCTACTCTAGAGTGGCCAGAAGACTATTGGACTATACTTATGCAGACAGTTTTGAAAGGAAAAACAGCACTAATATACTCCAACCTTTCAGTGGAGGAGTCGAAGGATTATAACTTTATGAAGCAGACTGTCTTGACTACCTACGAGTTGACAATTGAAGGGTACAGACAAGGTTTTCGTAACATGACTAAGAACCCAGACCTTACATTTAAAGAATTTGCCAATAACAAACTACGAGCCTTTGAAAAATGGCTGAATGCTAGTCAGGTGCGTGATTTTCATTAACTTAAAAATAGAATGATTATGGAGGAGTTCAGAAGGCGAATTCCATGAGACATTAACCCTTTCACGCATTTATGACGCAGAGGTTGCCAGATTAGCAATAAGAAATAGAGTTCTCTCACTCTTATAATTACCGCTCCAAAATTAGTTTTATGCCCACAGCTAACTCAAAGACAACTGCAGAGGTTGAAGTAACTAAACTAAAGGTTTCTAAATACCCCTGATGGTAACAAAGGCTTTAAAGTATCCCCAATAGGCTCAAAATCGCGTCATATGTCGGAGAGGGTTAAATTACATGTAGCAGATAGAGAGATCACAGAATTGCACAAGGCTGCTGTCACAGCAGATTCTTACTCCTTGATACACCGTCACAACACTGTAAAAAGTGAGAGTAGGAAACCTGTAAAATCTTGCTCTGGATTTATTCCCAGGTCTCAGCATGGTACTGGCACTGGTAGGCCTTATGTAAGCTCAAAGTTTCCACCTTCCTCCAACAACACTGGTAAATCAGATGAAACCTGTACAATCGTGCTAGTAAGTCATGTCCCAGATGTCATTACGTTTGACTTGCTCTGTGTTGTATTAATGTCTGTCAGATGTTGAATAGGGCTGGAAAGTGAAGGAACATGGTTGTATATCTCACTCAAAAAAGAATAAATCATGTGTAAATATTGCTGATACCAATTATTGATCAAAACATAATAGGTGCCGAGACATCACTTATTAGTGCGACTGTACATACTGTAGAGAAGGACACAATATAAATGTGTGCCCTGACAAGCGATGTAGGTTATCTGTTAACTATGTGCCAACATTGACTAACCAAGGTACAAAACCAAAACCACAACTTAATGTAAGAGTAGAAAAGAAGTCTGTACCCACAAAAGACAGCCAGCAAGAAAAGCCAGTAGGTAGCTACTCAACTGCAGGAAGTAGTGCTGGGGATCCTTTTGCAGGATATAAATTTCCAAGAAAGATCTCCCTCCGTTGTGATCAGGCTAGTATCAGGATATCCCAGTGTACCACTTGCCAAGGTTTACTTAGAAAGTGACCTTATTAATGGTCAGGTTATTGTGGGGGTAACTGATAAACCTCTGCCTGTGAAGGAGGTGCAGTTACTTTTGGGTAATGATATTGCTGGCACCTTATTAGTTCCCAATCCAGTAGTTGTAAGTCATCCTACATCAGTCGGTCCTTCCCTATGCCTTGAGCAGGAACATCCAGACTTGTTTCCTAGCTGTGCCGTAACACGAGCACAAACTAACAATGCACTAACTGAACCTGTAGTGGATTTTCAGGCTACTTCCCCGGAAATTTTTAGCGACCTGCCCATCTCTAAAGAAAACTTAATTAAGGCACATAAAAGTGACCCTTCATTAGCTGGATTATTTAGGAAGGTGCTTGAAATGTCCACTGGCAATACATCCCCTATACTTTATCTGGAAGAAGGAGTACTGATGAGAAAATGTAGACCTATTGATTCTCCAGCAGAGGATTGGGCGTCAGTAAACCAGGTAGTAGTACCTACAGAATTTGGGGATAAAATCATTAGCTTAGCACATGATGGAGTACATGGTCACCTAGGTGTCCAGAAAACCTACCACAAAGTCATTGCTAATTTCTTCTGGCCTAAGATTAACAATGACATCTCCAAATTCATAAAGTCCTGTCACATATACCAGTTGGTAGGTAAACCAAACCAGCCAGTACCACCTGCTCCGTTACAGCCTATACCAGTTGTGGACGAGCCGTTTGAGAAGGTGATCGTGGACTGTGTGGGTCCTCTGCCTAAAACAAAGAAAGGTAATCAGTATCTTTTAACAGTGATGTGTGCTACAACTAGGTTTCCTGAGGCTATACTTCTTAGAAATATTCGGCAAAGACCATCTCAAATGCCCTGGTAAAGTTATTTACACAGTACGGAATTCCAAAGGTAATCCAGTCTGACCAAGGGACACACTTCTCATCGAATCTTTTTTCTAGAGTGATGAAGGAATTGGGAATCGAGCAGTATCAATCTACGCCATACCATCCTGAGTCCCAGGGAGCACTGGAGAGATTTCACCAGACATTGAAGCAGATGATTCGTAAGTATAGTCTTGAAAAACAGGCAGACTGGGATGAAGGTATGCCCCTGCTTCTATTTGCAATCAGAGATAGCAAACAAGAATCACTAGGTTTCTCCCCATTTGAGCTACTATTTGGGAGAGAGGTGATAGGTCCTCTGAGGGTTTTGCAAGAAACTTGGTTTGAACCAAACCCCTCGGTCAAATCTCTTACTGTCTCTCAGTATGTGGACAAGTTGAGGGAAACTCTATCCAAAGTTCATGACATTGCTAAAGCTAATCTAAGGACTAGTCAAACCAAGATGAAAGCATATTAAGATAAGAAAAGTAAAGTCAGAAGCTTCGGTGTCGGTGAAGAGGTTCTAGTGTTTTTACCCATTCAAGGTAATCCACCGAGTGCAAAAATATTCAGGACCTTATGTCATTAAAGAAAATAGTGAAGTAAACTACATCATTGCCACGCCTGACAGAAGGCGCAAAACAAGGAAAGTCCATATAAATCTAATTAAGCAATATCATTCCAGACATTCACAGCCAGATTGCACAGTGAACTTAATTTCATTTATAGCATGAAAAATCTAAATCTAAGGCTAATGCGGTGGTCCCTGTTTCTACAAGAATATAATATAATAATTCAACATATAAAGGGGACGGAGAACATCTTGGCGGACACCCTATCTAGAGTTTACAGTGATATTATGTAGGGACATTCTTCCCCTCCATATTTTCACTCTTTTAGGGGGGGGGGGGGAGGTGTCACGCATCTCCCTAATTAGGGAGTAAGGAATCGTATTGGCCTTCTAATGTTTGTTTGTTGTCTTCCATAGCTGAGCTCAAATAGACATTGGGAGGTCAATTACGCGGGTTTCAATGCTTTATTTCATTATGGGTTTCGTTGGTTCATTTAATTTCCTTTCCGACTACAATACTATTAATTCAGTATCTCATTTGGCTGCTCATATGTATTTATTTTAAGGTTCACAGTTTCATTCTGTTAATACCAAGTCAATCTTAGTTAAATTGGTAATTTGTTAAGCAGTTCACTCCAGTCCTGTATATATATATATATATTGTTACATTTGTCGGTATCAGCACCAGGTTCCAGGTTGAATATTATCTAGAATTCTAGATGGTCAGATTTATGGATAAGCGAAATACTGAATCCGACACATAAAAAAAATAAAAAACAAAATTAAGAAGGTAGCATAATAAACATTAAATCAATGTCTGTAATTTAATTAACACAACTGTAGATATAAGTTATTTACAACAAATCAAAATATAAAAGTTATAGTTGCTGGCAAGCGAGAATGATATATAATCGAGGTTCACGGTGACTATTAATGGTGATTGTGACGAGAGATCAAACAGAAATTAAACACTTATAGCTACTACTTGTTACACGTGGTGAGAATAGGAAGCACAGTTGATGTTGTCCTGTCGTAGGACTGGAGTGAACTGCTTAACAAATGACCAATTTAACTAAGATTGACTTGGTATTAACAGAACGAAACCGTGAACCTTAACCCTTCCAGCCCGGGCAGCATTTTCTAAGGACACCACAAAAGAAGGGCAGGTGCCCAGGTGTCCTTTTAAAATCCCTGTTCTTGAAAGCGTGCTTCAAAATTCGCGCGGCCAAATTTTGCATTGTTGGAGCGACCGCAGCGCCACCAAGCCTCAACTACTAGTGTTATCAGTTCGTACGTGGCCGCCATAGCGAGTTATACTGAAAAAATTATTTCCGACGTGTCCGATTCGCTGCAACCTCCCGCGGGCCCCACTGCTACCCCTCTCACAACTTCGACGCCTGTTGCAACCGAGAAGAAGGCTCAACGAAAGAAAGTTAAGCGTTTGTTGAGTGATAGCGCTATACAGCGACAACTTTTTGATAGTGAAGAGAGCAGTGGCGAAAGTTTGGTGGACAAAGAACAATTTATAAGTGCAAGCGAAGATGACGATTTCGTTGGCTTTAGAGACGACGATAATGTGGATATATTTGAGGGGGGAAACAGTAGTGATGATCCTGATGTGGAAGTGTTTCAGGAAGGTGCCATTGAACTTCCAAGTGTGCTAGAACCTAGGCCTACCCCCTCGCCATCTTTGCTATGTCAGCCTAGGCCTAACCCTAGTAGCCCAGGACCTTCCCCTTTGCCTGCCCGTATGCCCTTGAAAGTGGCAAATATTTCTATAAACAATCGTTGGTGAAAAGTGCAGCTAAAAAAGCACGCAGGGCAGCTGCAGAAAAGGATAGGGAAGCTGAAGACAGTGATAGTGACGCCAACCCTGGTCTAGCAACCACCCGCATTCCATTGTCCCGACGCCTTGACCCGGGACGCCGCGTGGGTCACCCACAGCCCTCGGCTTCATCTCTCCTTCAGGATGACCAAAGGGCCTCTTCAAGTGGTATTACTAGTGTGCCACATCCCTCAACACACCGCAGAGCATTATTTGATGCAGAGAAGCCCTCGGCTCGCTGCAAAAGGAGCCCAAATACCGAGGCCGAGGCTCCCATTGTTGAAGCTCCCACAGCCTCCCGCGCCGCACACCGCCGACGCCCAGTCACTTATTCACCCGAATTGTCTCCTGAAGAGGATGCTGACGACCCCAACATTGCCCCAGATGACCTGACGTCGCCTGAGGAGGAACAGGAACAGGAAGTCCCGACAAGACGAGCGAGAGGGCGAGGTCATGGACGTGGTCAGTCTGCCGACGCCGCTGCCCCTGGGCGTGGGCTTGGGCGTGCAGGGTGTCCGCATGGCCAAGAGCGTGTGCCAGGGCGTCCAGGGAGTGTGCCTGCTGCACCTGCACGTGCTCGAGCATCAGCATCCGACCTGTTTGTGTGGACAGATGGGGCTGATTTTGAGCCAGATTGTCCTGCCTTTGACGAGGTACAGATGGGTTCCGGGGTGTCACCAACATTTCCCCGTGGCCCAGCTGCTACCCCCAGTGAAATTTTCTGTGGCTTCTATGACAATGAAGTCATGGAATACCTCGTCGAGGAGACCAACAACCATCATGAGATCTGTGCCAACTTTCTTGGCAGGAAGACCAGTGCCAAGATGGTGGCATGGAGAGCTGTCACTGTGGCAGAACTATATGTGTTCTTGGCACTCACAATTCTGATGACACATATGAGGAAGCACACTCTGGCAGACTACTGGATCACTGGCGACATCATAACGACTCCAGCATTTGGCAAGCACATGTCCAGTAGTGATGTGTCGTTCGTGAACGATCCGGCTCATAGAGCCGGATCTTTTAAGTGAACGATGGGAGCCGGCTCTCATATGAGAGCCATTTGGCTCTCATTTGAGAGCCGTTTACTGTGTGTTTTATTAATAATAACGCAATTTGGTAATAAGAAATAGAGATATAGCTAAGATTTATTCTATTTTGTTTTATATATTAAGCTAATGGAGTTTATATTTGTTATTTACAATCACACTGCAAATGGAAAATATGTATGTGTAAAGGTAATTTAATTTCACCAACTGTAAATGCTTAATATACATAATCTTATTGGCTTTGAGAATGATTTATGATGTTTACAGAAATACATATGTTTGTGGAATTCTTATTTATTGGGACTACAACCATTTTTTTAACATATGGTGCAATATTGCAAATTTGGGGCTCATTATATATACAAACAATGTGATACTAAATGAAGAGCCATTTGGGAGCCGAAAGAGCCGGCTCCCTTGAGTGAACGGAGCCGAAAGAGCTGGCTCCCTTGAAAGAGCCGGAATTCCCATCACTAATGTCCAGGGACAGGTACTTCGACATCCTCTCCTATCTCCACCTGACAAACAACATGGCAGTCCACCTTCCCGACTCATTATGGAAGATCAGGAAGCTGTATGACATGATACGTCATCGGTTCACCACTTACCTGATTCCTTTCCAGAAGATGTGCCTCGACGATTCTCTGATCCTGTTCCATGGTAGGCTGCACTTCCGACAGTATATGCCGTCCAAGAGACACCGCTTCAGCATCAAGCTCTTCGTCCTCTGCGACTGTTTGACGGGGTATGTGCTGGACTTTATAGTCTACAGCGGCAAGGGTGGAGAAATTGTGACTGACCCCCTCATTGGTTTTGGTGGTGCTGTAGTGAAGAAGATCATGGAGAGGCACTTCAATAAAAACCACATCCTCTACACAGATAATTACTACACGTCGCCTCTTCTGACCAAGTACCTCCATGACCGCAAGACCGGAACTGTCGGCACAGTCAAGGGCAAGAGGAAGGGCATGCCAGGCTACCCAACCAAGACGAAGAAGGCGGACATCTTCCACAAGAAGAGTGGCCCCATCCTCTCCATCCACTGGCATGACCAGCGCAAGGTCAACCTCCTCACCACATGCCACAAGGCCGAGATGGTCGCCACAGGGAAGGTGGACCGAAGAACCAAGAACCCCGTCCAGAAACCAGCTGCTGTCCTGGACTACAACCTAAATATGCGCCTCGTCGACCAAGTCCGACATGCAGATGGGCTTCATCGACTGCCTGCGAACATCTTGCAGGTGGTACAAGAAGTTTATCCTGCATACGGTAGATATGTCGGTCCTCAATGCGTACAACATCTACCATCTGAGGACTCCAGGAGCCAAGAAGTACAATTCCCTGCGGAAGTTCCACAAACAGGTGATACTTGAGCTCCTGGGTAAACATGCGGGTACACGAGAGAGGCCAGTACAAGGACCAGGCCAGCTGGACAGAACGGGGTGTGCTGAATTTTTCAGGAAGCACCAGCTCAACGCCCTTCCTTTCAAAGCACCAGATAGTAAAGTTAGGAGTCAGAAGAGGTGCCATGTGTGCAGCCACACAACACGAAGACCCCGCAAAGTTACAAAAACCAATTGGGAATGCCTCGAGTGTCAAGTTGGACTGAGTGCTGGCACCTGCTTCAACGACTTCCATACTCTAATAAACTTTTGAAGTGGAAGTGACAACAGTGAAAGTGACACTCAAATGTAGGCTATGAATAATAATATAACTAAGTATAAGTGAAAAGGACACATATAAGTAATAATAAGTGCCTTCAATAACAATATGAACATGTGAAAGTGACACTAAAATATATATATATCTAACAATAAATAAGTGAAAATGACACTTAATAAGCCTAGGCCAGTCAAAGTGACAGTATAATAATAATAAACTAAGTGAAAGAGACACACACAAGTAATAATAAGTGCCTTCATAACAATATGAACAAGTGACGGTGACACTATATATATTATTAGCTTGCCTAACAATACATACAAGGGAAAATGACACTATCAATTATCAAAGTCCAGTGAAAGTGACACTATAATCATAATAATAATAATAAAACTAAGTAATAAGTGACAGAGACACAAATAACTTCATGTAAATAACTTTATTGAGTGAAAATAACATAATAACTATAATAAATGACATAATAAACAATAAAACACTATCAAATCGCTTCCCGGCATAATTGCGGGTGGAGCGACGAGTGCAACTGGGCGTCGTAGCCGGGGCCGCGGTTGAGTGTTCGGACGCGCCGAGGTAAATACGCGGCAAAAGTTACCTCCACTTCCATCACCATCACTCCGGAACCAGTTGAGCTAGAGAGCTCTATCCAACGCCATTCTACGCAGCAAGGTAAGGCGCCCATTTCTATATATGTTTGATTAATGTAGGTAATATATTAAGCGAGATTAGCCTTAGTTTACTTTTGTTGTTATTCGGCCAGATCGCCCGGATACGAGCTCCGTTCTTTGGAGAGCCGGCCCGGGCCAGGAGGGTTAAAATAAATACATATGAACAACCAAATTAGATACTGAGTTAATAGTATTGTAGTCAGAAAGGAAACTAAATAAACCAACGAAACCCAGAATGAAACAATGCATTGAAACCCATGTAATTGACCTACCTCCCAATGCTTATATGAGCTCAGCTATGGAAGACAACAAACAAACATTAGAAGGCCAATACGATTCCTTACTACCTAATTAGTGAGATGCGTGACAATATATACATAAATATATATATATACCGGTATAAATATATATATATATATATATATAAATATATATATATATATATATATATATATATATATATATAATGCCTTGTCTACGTTTCATTGTATTAGATGAGTAAATTGAAGCCCATTTTTTTTCCTTTTCTATAATTTTTTTTTCCCGTCCTTGAGTCGACATATTGAATTAATTGACCGTGGTTGGTGGCCTCTTTAAAAGGAGGTGAAGCAGGACATTTGAGCGGTTGGGATGTGTGCCTTTGTGAGAAGGCGCCGATAAAATTGATCGCGTCTGGGTAACACCATGTGCTTGTGAGTGGATGTGGATTTATGTATGCGAATGGGTAAGGGTGTAAATTAATGTGTGTATGAGTGTGTTTGTGTCTCCTAGTATCTTTGGGGTGGACTCACTTCAGGATATAGTGCGGAATTCTTGAATAATTAGTTTATATGTTTCACTCTGTTGCGGTGTTTGGCCAAGGAAGATGGTTGTGTTGTGATGGTGGTTGAGTTAGTAGTGGTGCAGTGGTATTGATGGTAGCCTTGTAGTAGATTTAAAATTATTGTATGTCATATGATGACATACTGGTTTTGTTGTGAAAATCATTCAGTGGTGATTGCATGGTATTGAGGGTACAAGTGGTATAATGATTTTCATATTGCCTTTATTTGTAATGAAAGAACACTATAACGTGTCAGTAATATCCACTAACTCCTGGTATATTATCTGAAAGGCTGTGATTAGATTCCCCACCGGTAGCTATTGAATTGTCTTATGGTAGTTGGTGGTTGAGGTAATGTACTGCTACACACTCGCACACACACACACACACACTCTCTCTATCTCTCTCTCACACACACCCTTTCTTTCTACAAACAGAAGCTCCACACCTGCCTCCCATTAACCTGCTTTAAAGTAATTAAGATAATTGAATTGAGTGTGTGCGGGGTGGGTGGCAGAGTGGATGCGAAGGATCTGTTTATACTTATTTTATATTTATTATATTTATATGGGTATAGGAGGGGATTAGGAGCCGGAATAGACGTCTTATATTTTCTGAATTTGTTTGTGTGTGTGTGTGTGTGTGTGTGCTTGTGTTGTTAACATCCTGGTCCAGTTATGATTTTACACACACTGCGTCATTAATGTATACACTAGGTGAATACCTTATACTGTATATTGACAATTTCGTCTTCTCGGTGACCTCAAAAGACTCCCTTTGGTCTATTCATTGTTGTTCTGTTTGTACTTGTCTTATAATAAATAATTGAATATTTTGATTGATATCTTATACCTTTACTTTCTTGCTGTACAATATCTGATTAGTTTAGTTGTTCATTACGTCATAGTTATCTAGCACATGTCATGCCCTATATTTATCTTAATTTGTTATCTTATATATATTTATAATTAGTATTTCAGCTCTTTAGTTAATTTTTTGTTTTCATATTACTCAGTTTTCCATACTAGATGTTTTGTCCACTGGATGTTACATTCATAAATTTCAATCACACTTCCGAATAATCTTCTCAAAGGAGAATACATTTTTGTTATGAAACCACGCAAATATTGAGATAGATGATTACTTCGTCCAAAAGAAAGGTATAATATGCTTACTTCAATATTAGTTAAGCTTGATCAATTGTTCTACAGCGTTGTTAGATAACATGCAATACTCGTCTATTTTTGTTCTAAATATTGTTTCTATAACCATCTCTCTGTCTGCGTCTACGTGTACAGTATCTATCTATCTATCCATTTAGCTGTCATATATATATATATATATATATATATATGAGAGAGAGAGAGATGGGTAAAACATGTACAGTTGACCACACAAGTTGTGTTCCTCTCCGTGATATTAAACATGGAAATATACTGCATATGGCTGAATTATGAGTGTAGTTTCTTATGGGATGGTTTACTCATCTGATTAGTCAATTGATATTTAAAATAAACCCCACTCGCAATTCATTCATACTATTTTACTTTCATACACAAGATTGCGACCAGAAACAGAACTTATGTGAGCAACTGTACCATTCTGAAGGGGACAACAATGTTTTCTCTTCATAATTTTGTTTATTTATATTTTATTGAATGTTCATGAACAATAATATAATACATAATGCAGGTTTCCAGATATCATGAATCATAATTATGTAAATAATCATTCCTGTTGAATACAACTAAATATAAAGAATGTTGTGTGATGTTAGTACATTATTACATGATATTATAAATATTAGTTGTTTTCGTTTTAATGTATTTATTATTATAACACGATATTGTTTTGGGAAGAATGTCTTCACTTTTTTATATTTGATAAAGTTAGTTATTTATACAGGAAATGGAAAGTGAAATGAGGTTGAGGAAAAAATTCAGTTACACTTCAATTAATATTTGAAATTGGAAGATAGCACGGTAATTATGATTATGTTTATTCAATAGTGTGGTGTGTGTGTGCTTGAGAATGTGTGTGTGTGCGCGTATGTGTGCATGTGTGTAAAAAATTAACTTGTGATGTTACTGACAAACTATGTATTACAAAATGTTACCCTGTTTAGCACTTTTTTGTCAGTTATTAGATAAGAAGGTATAACACCCATAGCACAACCAGTTATAATACTATTTCCAACATAATGAAACCAACTGTGCTATCAATAAGCGAAATATAATATCAAATGTATATAATATCTAGATTTCTCGCAAGTAGCACGACTATAAAACAAACATCTACAGTATATAATATTAAATTACTATGCATCACTATAATTATCCCAAGAGTGACAATAACTAGGTTTTCCAATTTGGTACAATTATAAATCCCGTTCAATATCATTATGATTCAGTTATAACAGTCCAGTAGTTATCACAACAATAACTGCTTCTAACACCTGAAGCACTTGATACTAATATGGCATTAGTTGTCACCCATAATGGTCAACCAATTATCATTAATACAGACCTGTTGGCACAATAAATTCCATAATAATTACAAGAGTCCAGACACATTTGTACCAAGAACTTTGATTCTCATACACATATTTATGAAATTGAATTCATCATGTTTATTAACTACCCAATTTCTCCCGATATCTCTTCATCGCAATCTTCCGCCAGACTATCAATTACTCTTCAACAACACACAAATCAACCCTTCATCTTCTCTCAATATTCTAGGTGTATCTTTTTCATCCAACCTTTCTTGGAAGGCTCATATTACCACTCTTGCTAAAACTGCTTTCCAAAAGTTAGGTGTGCTCAATCGTCTCAGTGGGTTCTTCACACCCCGCACAGCTTCTTGCTCTGTATCGGTGCACAATGCGCCCCTGTATTAAGTACGGTGCCATTAAGTATTGTGCGCATGTTTGGGAAGGCTCCACCCATACCGCACGAGTAGAGTCCAAAGCATTTTGCCTCATCAACTTACTTCCATTTACTAGTTCCCTACAATCTCTTTCTACACGCCTCAATGTTGCATCTCTCTCACTCTTCTATCGCTATTACAACAATCAGTGTTCTTCAGAGCTCTCTCAGTGCATACCCCATCCCTTGCGGCGAGTGTGAGGCACCCACCTTTCAATACAGTCCCACTCCTATTCTGTCTAGCTCTCCAACCTAAGAATCTGCAAAAAATTTCCGATTTCTTCTACTCAACAAGTGAACTCTGGAACTCTCTCCCTCAATTAACCTTTCCTTCATTCTATGACTAAAACTGCTTGAAACTTTGTGTCCAGGCATTTTGACCCCAACGTCCCTTCAATTTGGCTCTATGTAGCTTTAATTTTTGGGGAGACACTAGTATTGGCAACCTGCCTTTTGTCTCCGTTATACACACAGGAAAACAACTATACGAAAGCTCATTAGTAATATAGTCATACTGTTTATCCTGCCATAGTGGTAATCTTGAAATATAAACTACAGTAAAAACGTAGTGTAATTACATACAGGTAAAAAGATGCATGTACAGTATATAAAGCACATTATGATATAGGCTAGTACACACATGAACCGCTAAGAATTAGTCCTGAAATTACGCTAATCATGGGTGGAAAAAGCAATGAAAAAACACAGTCATAATGTTAATAAAGTATTTATGGATAAAGTCCAACTAATGACCAGTGTAGAGTAATGGTGAGGCAGCCAATTATCTTCCCTGTAAAAGTGGTTATACCAATTAGTGAGGGGAAGTGAATATAATGTTTGGTTTGTATGCCACCAACACCGAGGAGGGTTTATTACAGGAAGGGCTGGAGTTTGTATGCCACCAACACCGAGGAGGGTTTATTACAGGAAGGGCTGGAGTTTGTATGCCACCAACACCGAGGAGGGTTTATTACAGGAAGGGCTGGAGTTTGTATGCCACCAACACCGAGGAGGGTTTATTACAGGAAGGGCTGGAGTTTTCTCTGCAATAGGAATGGTAGCTTTTGTTCAGATAATTATGGCATTGTATATTGCTATGATTAATATACTTTATACTTTGTTACTCTTGCATTTCAAGGTTTTAGCTTTAACCCTTTGTATATAATTAGTGTTGTAGTTCATGCCATCTCTCTCTCTCTCTCTCTCTCTCTCTCTCTCTCTCTCTCTCTCTCTCTCTCTCGGAAAGAGGGAGAGAGAGCAGATATAACAAAAAACAAGTTATAATTATGGTGGTTCATTAAACATTTTATTGGATATACAGAAGAGCGAGTTATAGATGCCGGCATTGTATGTAATGGGGGAGAGTGAGATCGGAAGCTAGGACAGTGCTGGGGATTATTGTAAGATGTAAACTGGGAATGATATGTAGACACACAGTAGTTTGTGCTTTGCTGCAATGCTCATATCCGTGTTTTATCTAGGTGGGGCCTCCGGTAACTAAGATACTCACTTACCTGGTACAATAATATGACTATAATACTCAGTTAATTACAGGATACATTTGTAAAAAACAACTTAGCTGCACTGTGACGATATCAGCTTACACATTATAGGAGATTAGTTACACGCCCAGGACGGACGGATCATTTGTCTGACTCATTCTTAGTCAATAACATCAACCTTTTATTTTAGATATTGGTCAATTTCAATTTTTTGTTTTTCTCGAGAATATATAGGATTCTTGTTCCAGATATGTGAAAACTTTGAATAGATATTTATTGTTATGCCGGGATATAATATTTTTATCCCGTTACTCAGTCTTAACTAAAATCCGATTCTGGACTTATAGACTGTAAATATCCTCGACAGGAACACATCTAACACGTTCTTAATCACGAATAGGTACTCAATTAGGTGCTACAAACACAATAACAACACACATGTAAATTATACACACTGAGTTTATTCAATACACATGTAGTTATATAGGAACTTTTATCTTACTTCTTATTATAAGCTCCGGGCTTCTCAATGCGTGCCATAATCATATCAATACTTAGGTCACGAATATATCAAGCTCTGAAGTAAGGACTGAGCTTTAACTTAGCTATTATAAGTAATAGTAAGCAAACGGTAGAATGCATTTGATCACAAACATCAGTTTCTAATCAAAACATGGAACATGAAGGTATTATGGTAATAAATAACTAGGAAATATGCAATATAAGATAAACACGTTGCCTATAGAATCAACCTTTGATTAATAATATTTATGTGAGTTGAGTGTCTAACGTATTCTTACTCTGAAATTGAATTAAATTGAAATAGAATCACTGCGTAAAATAAGAATAAACAAGTTACAGTTTACGAGGAACGCACGGGAGGTTTAGTTCAACATTGGCTCACGGGTGGTAAGTGGCGCGCGCAGAAGGTAAATAGCATGGATTAAGATAACTGACCGGGTAGCTTGATCAGGTCATTCTAGGTACTGTGATGTTGGAAATAGTATTTACTATTAGTGCGACTATATTCTTAGCGTTTGAAATAATCAAGTGAGATTAACAGGGGATATATATACGGACTTACTTTTACAATTCAATATATGCTTAACTTAAATCGAGTACATTATCATATAAACATATAACTCGTCAACGATCATATGCGATAATTATATCTCGGGTCGAGGAATTCAGATTTATTATTTTACCTCTACTGATGAATAATCAAAGGGTTAAGATCCCTTGAAATAAAAATAACAATATATATAGTTAACAGAACTAACTAGCAGGGCACCTGCCAAGACACTCTGCACTAAATGATGTCATAAAACGGGCCCTGCAGAGTGCTAACCGTGCATCAATCCTCGAACCACATGGACTTCACAGAGAAGACGGCAAACGGCCAGATGGGATGACCACTTTCCCTTACAAGAATGGCCGGTGCCTCGTGTGGGATGCCACATGTGTTGACACTTTCTCCACAACCAACATCGCCAGAAACGCCGACGAAGCAGGTGAAGCCGCCCGGATAGCAGAAAATAAAAAGCGAGAAAAATAGCAAGCCATCGCCAGAAATCATCAGTTCGAGCCCCTGGCATTCGAAACTTCAGGAGTCTTCGGCCCTACCACCCTTAAGATGGTGAATGAATTAGGCCGTAAAATCAGAGAAGTTTCAGGAGAACCCCGGGAAACCCTCTGGCTCAAGCAAAGACTAGGGATGGCTATCCTCCGGGGCAATGCCACTAGCGTCATGAGCCTCAGTTCGACTGGACTGGGTCATGCCACTGTGTGAGGCCCGGGCAGGAATGGTGTATCCGTAGTCTTTCCACAGTAGGGTAAAACAAAAAAAAACTTTATTTGTATGTAACATGTGTGATGCACATAAATAAAAGGGGGATGTGTCGGATGGTTGAAAGCCACAGTTGCTCGCGCGTTTGGGGCTAGCAACACGTATTATGAAAAACATGTATCCTCCTTCATTCACTGTCCCCCCCTTCACTCACTCAACCCCACAATTTGCCGGAGGATAACAGGTTTTTCACAATACGTAGACGGAGGTCTTTTAAAAAAAAAAAAAAAATAGTTAACCAATATTAAGTAAAGCGTAAATAAAATTAGCGTGTACGAATAATTAGCATAAAACTAATAATAAGTAAATGGCGCACACAACGAAGTTGTACTAATGGAAATACCTGATAAGGCATAAAAGGAGGTCTGAACGAGTTAGCAGATTCCATGGAGAACTCACACAATCAGCGGTGTATTCAAATGATGAATATTTAGATAATAGAACTATGTAAGGCTAGAATTCCTAGACAAGAAGAATCAAAATTATCTACATCAGTAATAGAATGAACGGATATACTGGTCATATAATAAACAATTAACACTTAACAGCAAGTAAGTGTGAATCAAGGTTTCTCGAAGAAAGTAGATTATTAAATCAACAATAACACTTCTTGACGAGGGGGGACTGAGATAAATAAAATATGAAATTGAGCATAGGTTCTAGGCAATAATATTATTTAAGGGAATACAGACACGGAATACACTTCAACTTCAACTTGCAACATACATAATAGAATAGACATATACAATGAAAATCTGAGTATTTGGCTTATATGAATTAATTAACACGAGTATGTAACGTATGCGTGAGACGTTAAAATAGAGGTATAGCTCAAAGATTAATACTAGATCTTGGACACAGATCTAAATAACAATTAATATGAATGCTGAGAGATTAATACACACGCAATAAAATAAGGATCTAGGGCACAGATCTATATAGATTTCAGCCTGTAATATTCACATATTTTGCCTTACCTTGACAACAATAATCACAACGTAAGATACTCAGAGACACTTAGGGAAATGTAGGAGGGTAGTGGTTCGAAGGTAAGTCTGGCCGACGTAGAACGTAGATTCACTGGTCAGGACTTCAGGAGGAGCTGCTACTCACAATCAGGACTTCAGGATCCGGACTTCAGAAGACGCACAACAGGCTCGTCGTATTCTCGAGGGTAGGGGGGAGGGCGAGACAATTGTTCACTGCTGTTAGATGCCCCAGACTTTGCAGCCTTAAGGACATTACCCCAGTGAATGTTTGCTTAATTTTCCTACAGTTTCGTTGAGACTATGTTTGAATTAATTCTTGTCTCTTAACTTACAGGAATTCAATGTTACTGGGGTATAGTAAATCGTTGTGATAGAGTTGATGAGGTTAATATTTAACTAAAACATACATGATGGTTATTATTGGATGCATAAAGATCATAGGTGTTTCATTTCATGTTTAAGTGAGCTTAATGTTTAATGTAGCTTAATACAAACATAATCGTAATTCTAGTGATTATGTCATAACTGAGGTTCTTTGGTGATATTCTGAATAACTCAGTTCTTCTTTATCTTTCCACTAAGTTTGATAGTTCCCCAGGACCATAACAACAAGTAGGATTCCTTATTCCCACTTGCTCCGGTAGCACTCAGGCCTTTGGTGTTGCATTTGCATAAACATATCTTCATCATAATGCAAATCCGGTGGCTGAACAAATGGGCAGGCGAGAGAGAGCATTCGCATTGGTATGTAGTTTACCTGGTCGATACACATTATCGATATCAAATTCTTCTAGCGACTCTCTTCATCTGGCTGTCAAAGCGTTCTTAGTATCCAATTTACGGAGCCATTGGAGGGCGTGGTGATCGGTAATGACAGTGACCTTGACCCCGGCCAGGTACGCTTTGAAATATTGGAGGGCCCATATCATGCCTAGACATTCTCGTTTTGTGACAGGATAATTGATTTCAGCTGGATTGAGAGTGCGACTTGCGCATGCAATGATATGTTCCTTGCCGTCTCTCGTTTGTCCCAGAATGGCACCTATTCCAAATTGGGACACATCTGAATATAGTCTGAATGGGCGGGTGTAATCTAGAATATATACAACCGGAGATGCCACTAATTTATCTTTCAGGTTGTTAAAGGCTTGAAGACGTTGTTCTGTCCATTTAAAAGGCTCTTCTTTTCTGGTTACATCGTGCAAAGGTTTGGCAATAGTGGCAAAATTCTTGACAAACCTCCGATAATAAGATGCCAAACCCAGAAAAGCTCGTACTCCTTTGACGTTAGGGGGAGGTGTGTTTTTACTGATGGCTTCTAATTTGCTAGGGTCTGGTGAAATACCTTGTTCTGAGACAGTATGTCCCAGAAAATTTACTTTATTTTTAGCTAGAGTACATTTGGATGGCTTGAGTTTGAGGCATGCATCTCTGATCCGCTGAAATATTTGTTTCAACCGTTGTAAGTGTTCGGCCCGTTTTCCCGAATACAATGATGTCATCCAGATAGGCAAGACATGTCTCCCAGGTCAATCCTTGCAACACAGATTCCATTAACCTGGAGAATGTGGCTGGGCCATTGCACAGGCCAAACGGTAACACAGTGAATTCGTATAGTTTGCCTTGGCTGGTGGAGAAAGCCGTCTTTTGTTGATGCTCTGGTGATACTGGAACTTCCCAGTATCCTGCTTGCAGGTCCAGAGTGGTGAACCATTTTGCCCCAAGCAGAGAATCTAAGGAGTC
This sequence comes from Paralithodes platypus, assembly GCA_032716605.1. NCBI lineage: Eukaryota > Metazoa > Arthropoda > Malacostraca > Decapoda > Lithodidae > Paralithodes > Paralithodes platypus. The sequence continues at coordinate 56,231,930 of CM064523.1, read as the reverse complement.
ATCAATTAGTGGGAGTGGTGTAGCATCTTTGATTGAAATGTCATTGAGCTGCCTGTAATCAATGCAGAAGCGGGTGGACCTGTCCTTTTTCCAGACCAGTACAACCGGAGAGGACCAAGGGCTTGTTGACGCTTTGACTACTCCTGTGGCGAGCATATCCTGTACTTGTTTTTCCTCTTCTTGCCTTTGAATTGGATTTTTCCTACGGATGGGTTGCTTAAGGGGATGCCCTACGGTATGGATAGGGTGATGTAGCATATCCGTTTTACCCATATCTCGGTTAGAGGTAGCGAAAATATTTTGGTAGGAAATGAGTAGGTTAGTGAGGTCAGTTTGTTGGTTAAGAGTCAGATTGGTAGGAATATCAGGAAGGGGGTTCTTAAAAGGGGGGGAAGAATCTGTTGAAACAGACAATTCTTCGGAATACATCTCAAGTTCGCCAATGGCTAGTCCTTTTGGCAATGTGACTGGTTTATCAGAGATATTAGCTATCTTGATACAATTTAAATGGTTTGGTAGCAGGCTAGGAGCGGTTAGGCATGCCCCATTGAAATGACTTTGGAGGTGTGGGGTCAGAAGTACATCGCCTGAGATGGTAGGTACTAAAGAAACCCATTTCTCATGATGAGGAGGAACTGTGATTGTACTTGAAATGATAGCTTGAGATATGAGATGAGATTGGAGGGGGAGGTTTTGTTGAATACTTTGAGGTTTAGCAGTGATCGGGAGAGAGGTAGGCAAAGGTTCTGATTTTAACTGCTTGATAGTGTCAAGGGAGGGTTTTTTTTTCAAGTTTTGAAGGTGGATCAAAAGTTAATGTGCGGTGCCTACAATTTATAGAGGCACTCAAAGATATGAGGAGATCGCGACCTAAGTAGCCATCATACTTAGTCTCACTTGGATTATATATCACAAAATAATTATTAACTCTGTGATGGGGTAGAGGGGTGTTTATATACAATGGAAGAATCTGTCCTAAATTTGGAATGACTTGATCATTCGTACTGACAAGCATTATGGAGGAAGATTGCATGTTTCCAAAGACATCTTTATGTCTTCGAAAAAAAGGAAGGAACAGGGAAGGAACAGGCAAGAACGGGAAGCTCCCGTATCTATCAGTAGTCGGACTTTCACCCCGTTAAGTGTGATTTTGGTATATACTGGAAGACCATTATCTGATGTCCCGTCATGAGTCCCCGCCATGGTTATGACTATTTGTTTGGGGGGGCAGCTTAAAAATCCTGAGGATCTGGCAGTATGACATCAGGTATGAATGGTTCCGGTACTTCGTCAGTCTGTTCGTCTTCTATTCCTGCCGTTCCGTCTTCTATGATAGAGGCTATTTGACGCGGTTTGATCCAGGAAATTTGAGCCCACCAGCTTGGGGTCCTGAGTCTTTTCTTTGTCAACTCGCCGAATGATCTTTTTAGTGACCACAATATGCATGGTCCTGAACAAGGCTTCCAGTCAGCTGGTCTAATCCTGGCCCACTCTTCTACTTTATCAGCCAGACGAGGAGCTACTGGACCACTGATGGTGGTTGGATGGGTGGTAGCTTTACTGATCATGGCAATCTTGTCTTGTTCCCTGGATTTCCGAAGTGCCATGATACGTCTTATAACTGGCAGATCCGCGTCATAATTTGTAGGCTCGACTATCGAAAAGTGGTCGGTCACCGGGTCAGGCAAAATTCTCACAAGTGCCTTGAACACTATTTTCTTTCTCTGTGCCGTAGTTTCTTCTGGGAACACAGATAAGGCTATCTGATGCAACTGCTCAATAGTGCCGTCCTAATCCCCCGAATATTTGACTTCATGAATTTTTTTATCAGCTATGTAGTCAAGTTGCCAAAATGTTGACCCTGCAATGTTAATTACTGTAAACTTTTTTTGAGGAAATGTATTATATATGGTTAGGAGAGCAAAATTAGCTTGGTTGCTACTTGTGCAACCTTTAGCATTTCTCAGAATTCAAGATGGCGCCCTCTGACATCTTGAATTTCGGCCAGTTTTCACCTTTGGATCTTGATGACATAGAGGGTCGTGTAATACCTCTTTTTAGGGTTTTTCCATGACGGAGAGTCCATTTCCGGGGTTAATTTGTGGATATAGGGTGAGTATCAAGGTCAAACCAGAAGTCAGAGATCAAATTTTGCCTAAAATCTGGAAAATCACCAAAATTGACCGATTGTATGTGGTTCATTGTCTTTCTATTCCAGCATTTTACTAGGTTGGGTAGGTAGGTAGATATAATATGCTTGCTATGTCTACATGTAGGTATATCCCAGGAATCATTATATATTTTGTATTAAATTTTGTTTAGCAGGTTGAGCAATGGGTCAGAGTTCATTGAACACCAATATTCACCATGCATGCACTCCCCACGCTGTGCGATCAGTGGTTTAACAACTTTTCTTCTCATTTCAGATTGTGACAAACCAGTGTAATCAGCATTGATACCCCCAGGCTGTCACACTCATCATGTCTGCTGGTGGGGAGAAGTGCCTGTTTAGTTCATGTAATGCCAGTGGAGCGCTGCAAACATTCAAGACCGTCGCTGTGCAGAAGATCATCGCTACAAGCAAAGTGAAGCAGGATGAACTGTACAGAACTCTCTCTGGAAGTAATATTCTAGCTCACAAGTCATGTTACTGTAGCTATACTTCGAGAAGTAGAAACAATGAACAGCCGAAGAGAAAGTCTACACTAATTGACAATGGTGTTTCCAAAAGATTGTTGAAGTCTCAATGTAGTGACTTTGTTTTCAAGCGAGACTGTTTGCTGTGTGGGAAAGAGTGTAAGCCGAAAGACAGCAAGAACCCACACAGCTGGGTGCAGGTCAGACAGTTTGTGTCCAACATCACAGATTACTTCGGCGCCAAGCTGCTTGTACTCCACATCAAGGGTTGTGAAAGGGTAGTTGGATTTAAAGCCAGCCTCGGACAGTTTATCAAAATTGACAAGAAAAGCAGCAGCGACGATGACGAGCTAGAGAAGATGGTGAGGAAGATTCGTGGCAAGGTCAGGGCGACACATTGGCCTGGAGACTACAACCTCAGTGACTTGTTCGTCACAAGATCATTGAAAACACCAGTGCTACTCTTCTTAAACTAGTATCTAGCCTTGTATCTGGAGGCCACATCACAAAGCCATCCCTGACCCTAGCTCAGTGTATTCAACAGCACATTTGTGGTGCCGGCAGAAACCAGACTACACTCGGGCTCGCTGTGAAACTACATCACAAGCATGGTAGTTCAGAGCTCACCAAGACTCTCAATGAGCATGGTATCACAAGCACATATGATGAAGTGCTGTGCTTCCGCAAGTCAGTGGCCAAGTTCGTGCTGGACAACACATCAGATTACCACAAGAAACTTGGCTTAAGCACAGAGATCGGCCCTATCTTCATCTGGGCTGACAACTACGATTTGTACATTGCGAGCCCAAATGGAATGAAGAGCCATGGTCATGGAGTTCACCCAGCATCCTGCTGGTATCATCAACACAGGAAACATTGGTGTGATGCAGCTGACTATTCCTCGACTCAAGAAACATGACATGTCCTCTGTGCGATTCGCCCACCAGAATATACAGCTAGAGCACTATAAGGGGCCTTCCAAGGTGAATCCACCCCTGCTTCCGATGAAAGCTCTGTCCGCTGAAGAGTTGCAGGTCCAGTCCGCATCAGTCATGTTCGGTCAGGAGCGAGATGCGGCATGGTTGTCACAAGTCCACAGGAACGATAAGCCAGTTGAGTGGGCAGGCTTCAATGCTCAGCAAGACCGATTGGTGGCAGGTTCTGCCCAGAAGCCCAAGACACTGGTCGTGTTCGGACCGATGATCGACTCACCGCCTGCTCACCCCGACACTGTAATAACTACGCTTGTGTATCTTGAGAGGACTCTCAATAGTTTTGGGATGCAGTACACTCAACTCACAGTTGACCTCCAACTGTATCAGACTGCATGCCTAGTTCAATGGAACGACCCTCTACGCTGGACCGGCGTCATACTTCACCCGGGTATGATGCACACTCTCATGAGTTTCCTGGGCTGTATAGGAAAACTGATGAAGGCATCTGGTGTGGACATTCTCATCAGTGCAGCGTTTGCTGGCATCACCCGCATTGTCAACGGAAAGGCCTGGACCAATGCTCCACGGGCATACCGTCTCATCATTGCCGTGTTGCTGCAGAATTTCTTCTCGAATGGCGCCAAGACTTATGAGGAGCAGAGTGTCTACCTAGAGTCAGTCAGACAACACCCGACCGGGAGGCTATGGGTGGACTGCCTTGTCAAACCGACATTGTTGTCGCTTATGTTCCTGCGCGGAGAGAGGAACGGTGAATTCCTACTCCAACAGCACTGTCTCAAGGAGATGCTGCCATACTTCTTCGCAGCAGGTCATCAGAACTATGCCCGCTATCTGAGCTGGTATGTGCGACAGAGAACCTTCCCCAGCATGCCAAAGAGGACCTACTGGCAGGTGCGCACGTGTGTCGGTACTCAGATGGCGGAACCGCAGTGCCTGCAGATCAGTTCGGAGAGCAGACATACATCAAACGAGGGAAGGGTTCTGGAGGTATGAAGGGCATTTCAACGAGCGCTGAGCAAGTGGCTGTGTGGGTGAATAGTTTCAGTGTGTGACATTGACATTGCCATGGAACATATGTACGAAGGATCTGAGGAGGAACAGAAGCCACACGGTGGAGTAGATGGGGAAGAGAAGAGTAAGCACAAGGAGGAAGGAGAGAGAAGAAGGAGACTGGACGAGGCCGATCGGAGGAAGATCGCGGTGGAGCTGGAGAAGTACAGTCACCCTTTCAATGACCAGGAACCAGGTCTTTATAACATATGCAATGGACAAGTGGCAACAGACACAGTGAATGTTCAGAACGCATTGGCCATCGGGAGTGAGCAGAGCAGGCACTTCTTTGCTTCGCTGAGCAGTGAATTCCACAAGACAATAAAGAAGAAGGTCAAAACAATGGAGTCTCTCAAGAAGGCAGTCACTATCAAAAGGAAGGCCGTCTACGACATCGAAACTCTGTTCAGTCGGCTGTTAGTCGTGGGGCAGCAGCGCAGCATTGATATAGCCACTGTCTTCCAGTTTGAACTGAGTCCGGTCCCTCCAGTCCTTATCGACGAGTACGGCTGCTTGAGGAAGAGTGACAAGGCAGTGCTCGTTAAATCTCTTGGCGTCTTTGTCACGACTCAATCTGCTCCAGATGTGGTGCTGGTTGATGGCGGTCAGCTTCTGTACCACGTTGTATGGCCATTCGCCAGGACTACAGGAGACCTGGCTGCAAGTTTCGGCACTAGACTGGCCCACTACTCTCCTGTCTCCAAGAAAATAGTTCTGTTCGACAGATATGACCAAGAAGCTCCAAGTGCAAAGGACCACGAGCGAACAAGAAGAGGAAGAGCCAAGGAAGTTCGGCTAACCGCAAATACTCCCCTTCCATGTCGAGAAGCTATTCTTCACAATTCCAAGAACAAGAATCTGCTCAACAACATTCTATGCGGCTATCAACTTCCACACAATATTCAACTCATCAACAAGCTGGAATGTGTCGTTACCCATGACGAGGCAGACATAACCCTCTGCAGCTACATGTTGAAAGCAGTGGAAGAAGGCGCCGAGACCATCCGCATCCTCAGTGATGACACTGATGTCTTTGTTCTCTTGGTGTACTGGACATCGAGGATGCGAGTTTCCGCCAAGAATGAAATGGAAAAATGGAATGGGGATGTCTTGGACATCAACGAAACTGTTTGGCGGTTAGGCCTGAGAAAGTGCAGCCAACTTCTTGGTGTCCATGCACTGTCAGGCTGCGATACAGTATCATACCCCATTGGAAAGGGAAAGCTGTCAGCACTCAAACTCCTAGAGATAGATATACCAGGTCTCGATGAAGTGCTCGGACAGCCAAGCGTGACCCACACTCAGTTGTAGGAGACAGCATGCACCTTCTTCTTACCACTCTACGGACAGAAGAGCTGTACAACAATGAATGACACACGTGCTCACTTCTACCGTGCCCGTAAGAAGCCTCCAGCACTGAAGAAACTGCCACCGACTGATGCGAACCTGCAGCTGCACGTGCTCCGAGCTCATCTTCAGATGCTACTCTGGAAGGCAGCGGACCAACGTGATCCACCTGTAGAAGATAGAAATATTGCCAACTTTAGTTGGAACATCGAAAGCTCCACCATCACACCGGCCATCTCAACAGCGCCAGTTGCTCCCCAAGCACTCCTGGATGTAGTTAGCTGTAGCTGCACTGCAGAGGGCAAGGCTTGCAGTGGCACACGATGCAGCTGCAGCAATGCAGGCCTTTCATGCACGGACTACTGTAAGTGCGAGGGAGGAGACATTTGCTGTAGTCCTTTCACCAGGAAGCACATGGATATAGAAGACGAAGAAGGGGAGCTAGATGTGGATAATGAATAAACAAACATATGATTCACTTCTTTTATATATATATATTTGCATATTGTAGTGGCTGACAAATAAATTCATATTCAAACCACATAAATGTGATTTTTCCAGATTTTAGGCAAAATTTGATCTTTGACCTCTGGTTTGTCCTTGATACTCACCCTATATCCACAAATTAACCCCATAAATGGACTCCCGTCCTGGAAAACCCCTAAAAAGAGGTATTACACGACCCTCTATGTCATCAAGATCAAAAGTTGAAAATTGGCCAAAATTCAAGATGTCGGAGGGCGCCATCTTGAATTCTGAGAAATGCTAAAGGTTGCACAAGTACCAAGCTAATTTTGCTCTCCTAACCATATATAATACATTTCCACAAAAAAAGTTTACAGTAATTAACATTGCAGGGTTTACTATAGGAAGTATAGGGGCGGCAACTAGACTAATGGTTTGTCCCAGCACTGGATTAATGGCAGTTTTCACATAAGACTCAAACTGCGCCCAGGTTAAACCAGGCATATTATCTTGCACATACCACGACACTTTGGTTGCTTATTTCCCTAATTTTACCACAATAGTATGGATCTTGGAAGCGTCCTCGTTTCCGAACATAATGTCCAGGATCGGTTTGACTATCTCCATGTATGCATAGATATCATAATCCTCAGACTTGAATGCCGAGATGTCAAGAGATCTAATGGCAGCCATGGTGAATACTGTGCTAACACTTTAACTGATTACCAAAGAAAACTCAATTTAAGAAAACTCGTGTTGATATGCCGTATCGAGTCACCGCTACCGCCAGTGTTATGCCGGGATATAATATTTTGATCCCGTTACTCAGTCTTCACTAAAATACGATTCTGGACTTATGGACTGTAAATATCCTCAACAGGAACACATCTAACACGTTCGTAATCACGAATAGGTACTCAATTAGGTGCTACAAACACAATAACAACACACATGTAAATTATACACACTGAGTTTATTCAATACACATGTAGTTATATAGGAACTTTTATCTTACTTCTTATTATAAACTCCGGGCTTCTCACTGCGTGCCATAATCATATCAATGCTTAGGTCACAAATATATCGAGCTCTGAAGTAAGGACTGAGCGTTAACTTAGCTATTACTGTATAAGTAATAGTAAGCAAACGGTAGAATGCATTTGATCACAAGCATCAGTTTCTAATCAAAACATGGAACATGAAGGTATTATGGTAATAAATAACTAGGAAATATGCAATATAAGATAAACACGTTGCCTATAGAATCAACCTTTGAATAATAATATTTATGTGAGTTGAGTGTCTAACGTATTCTTACTCTGAAATTGAATTAAATTGAAATAGAATCACTGCGTAAAATAAGAATAAACAAGTTACAGTTTACGAGGAACGCACGGGAGGTTTAGTTCAACATTGGCTCACGGGTGGTAAGTGGCGCGCGCAGAAGGTAAATAGCATGGATTAAGATAACTGACCGGGTAGCTTGATCAGGTCATTCTTGGTACTGCGATGTTGGAAATAGTATTTACTATTAGTGCGACTATATTCTTAGCGTTTGAAATAATCAAATGAGATTAACAGGGGAGATATACGGAATTATTTTTACAATTCAATATATGCTTTGCTTAAAATGAGTAAATTATCATATAAACATATAACTCGTCAACGATCATATGCGATATTTATATCTCGGGTCGAGGAATTCAGATTTATTATTTTACCTCTACTGATGAATAATCAAAGGGTTAAGATCCCTTGAATAAAAATAACAAAATATATAGTTAACACAACTAATGCAGCTAACCAATATTAAGTAACCTGATAAGGCATAAAAGGAGGTCTGAACGAGTTAGCAGATTTCTATGGAGAACTCACACAATCAGCGGTGTATTCAAATGATGAATATTTAGATAATAGAACTATGCAAGGCTAGAATTCCTAGACGAGAAGAATCAAAATTATCTACATCAGTAAAAGAATGAACGGATATACTGTTCATATAATAAACAATTAACACTTAACAGCAGTAAGGGTGAATCAAGGTTTCTCGAAGAAAGTAGATTATTTAATCAACAATAAAACTTCTTGACGAGGGGAGACTGAGATAAATAAAATATGAAATTGAGCATTGGTTCTAGGCAATAATATTATTTAAGAACGGAATAAAGACACAGAATACACTTCAACTTCAACTTCAACTTGCAACATACATAATATAATGGACATATACAAGGAAAATCTGTGAGTATTTGGCTTATATGAATTAATTAACACGAGTATGTAACGTATGCGTGAGACGTTAAAATAAAGTTATAGCTCAAAGATTAACACTAGATCTTGGACACAGATCTAAATAACAATTAATATGAATGCTGAGAGATTAATACACACGCAATAAAATAAGGATCTAGGGCACAGATCTATATTGATTTCAGCCTGTAATATTCACATATTTTGCCTTACCTTGACAACAATAATCACAACGTAAGATACTTAGATACATTTAGGGGAATGCAGGAGGGTAGTGGTTCGAGGGGAAGTCTGGCCGACGTAGAACGTAGATTCACTGGTCAGGACTTCAGGAGGACCTGCTTCTCACAATCAGAACTTCAGGATCCGGACTTCAGCAGACACACAACAGGCTTGTCGTATTCTATTCAATGTTACAGGGGTATAGTAAATCGTTGTGATAGAGTTGATGAGGTTAATACTTAACTAAAACATACTTGATGGTTATTATTGGATGCATTAAGATAATAGGTATTTTATTTAATGTTTAAGTGAGAGTTATGTAGCTTAATACAGACGTAATCGTAATTCTAGTGATTATGTCATAACTGAGGTTCATTAGTGATATTCTGAGTAACTCAATTCTTCTTTATCTTCCCACTAAGTTTGATAGTTCCCCAGGACCATAACAACAAGTAGGATTCCTTATTCCCACTTGCTCCGGTAGCACTCAGGCCTTTGGTGTTGCATTTGCATAAACATATCTTCATCATAATGCAAATTCGGTGGCTGTAAAAATGGCGGCTGGTGATTGGTGACCATTGTTTGAGAGCGGGGCTGTGATTGAGTCAAGGTATTTCCCTCTTGCTGGGGTGACTGACCTAGGTGACTTCGCTCTGTGGTCCGTAGAATATGGGAAATACCTGGGCTTATGGGGTACTTCGGTAGAGGTATATGGGAAATTCCTAGGGTCAGGGGGTACTTCGGTAGATGCATTTTCTTCTTGCTCTTGTTGTCCCGCTTCTCCTTTCTGCTCACCTGCATGCTAGCAATCTTACAGGTGAGGTTTGGCCCCGTTCTATCTAACCCCATCACTTCACCACCTTCTTACAGGTGAGGTTTGGCCCCGTTCTATCTAACCTCGTCACTTCACTTATAATATACAGTAATATCCATGACTAAGAAGATATTTTAAACTTTGGAAAAAAATATTCCGTTGTTGGATTTTGAAGTACATTTGCACAAATTGGTAAAGGAGTTTGCACATTATAGTCAGAGCTATTGACAATCTCCCATTTGTGAAGCCTAGTGTATGCCAAGTATAAACTGCATAGACATTATATCATGTTCATCTATATGCGTTATCATACATATCTATTAATATCTAATTTATTAATAGGATTAATTTGTTCACTAAGTAAAAAAAAATATATGTTTACTCTTGGAAACTGGTATTCTAGGAGTACAGTATATAATAAACAGTTAGACCGAGAGCCAGACAGGCAGATGAACATGTAAACAAGTAGGTAGAGGGATTGATACATAAATATATTACCATATAATCAGCTGTGTAACTTTGGAATGCGTATTACCCATCCACTATAAACCAGTAAATCCACAAGGTAATGGAGAACTTTGGTATAATTGTTTTATCACCCTGATAAAATATCAGGCAGTCTTCTCAGGTGGCCGGAGACCTGCTCTCACAAATATCATTACGTTTTTGTTTTGGTGGGAGGAGAGTGAAAAGGAGCAGTAGTGTGCGGTGAAGATTGGAGGAGGAGGAAGAGGTGATGTTGATGTGGTGAAGGAGTAGAGAAAGAAGGATGTGGTAGAGACAGTGAAGAAAAGGAGGATTACATGATGGTGGTGGTGGAGTAGGAGGAGGGAGGGGCAAGGAAGAGGATGAACAAAATAAAGTAATATATTCAATACATTTCATTAACCCGTACAGCCCCAGCGATGCGCCTGACGCGTCGGCGATGTATGTAACGCACAACCCCAGAGACGCACCTGGCGCGTCACCCTAATTGCGCCGACCGTAACCTCAGGTGTAGCCACTCAAGAGGGCTCAGATTTGTATGGGAACTGTGTACGTATCCCACGCAACCGTGCCGATGGTTGAAAACTCTCAAAGTCCACGTGCGTGCGCGTGAGCGCGCAATAACCTGTTTTTTTGGGATAATTGCCTTCAATTTTTTACTCTTGTAAAATACGTTTTCGGGGGCTCTGTAGGACCATTCTTTAAGCTTTTTGACCGGTTTTTCGTGGTTTTTCCTTCATTCCTAACCCATTCGCTATTGTTTCTGGAATAAAACCATTTTTTGAAAACCGGCCGGGTTCTGGTGAACAAACATTACAAAACTAGCCGGGGCTGGACGGGTTAAAGAAAGTAGAGACGAGGGGAATGAAGACACATATTTAGTAGACGGCGTAAAGCCAGGAAGCATTATAGTAAGTAGCAAATATACGGTCATTAACAGTAAATCTGTCGATAACAGGGTTATGGTCGAGTCACATCAACCCCGGAACCAGACATATTCCGACTCAAATATTTTCGATCGGTTACACACACACACACAACCAACTTTGAATAACCCGTTGGATTACCTTACATTTTGGGACTGCCGTATAAACTGCCACACCAGATTATGTCTGATATAATCTGGCGTGGCCGCGTGAAAGGTTTTCTAATGATGTGAAGCTATTCTATGTCGTTTTTCTCTGGTATATCTGATCGAACAAATTTGCATCGGAATATGTTTGGTTCCGGGGTGGGTGTTACTTGACCCTTAGAGAACATGGGAAGGAAGATGCAAGCGACATAGACAGTAATGTTAACAGGCAATAGATAGAATGGAACTTAGAAAAACACAAATAAATATTTAAAAAAACGCAAACAAAAATAAAAAATAAAAATATAACGAGGTAGGACACAAGGAACAGAACAATATAATTGCGCAAATGTCAACTAATTGGTACTAATTAGAAGGGGAAGCACAATAATGAAAACAAAACTGTTGTATCGGTATAAAATTATATAGATATTGAGATCAAAATCTAGCAAATTTATTTGTATGAACACTAAATGAAAGAGATAAAACACTAATTATAATATCCATGTAAGAGGAATCAAAAGACTAAAATAAAGTGTAATACCTTTATGTTTTGTCTCTGCGTGATAAATTCTTATTATATTTTCGATGTATACGAATATAGAAATATATAAAAACATTTAAGAAAGATGGACTGTAACAGATTACGACAATATAGAGAGCAAAAAGTTACATGTGCAGACACTGAAATATGAGCAATAACGCGCGCCCACACACACACACACACACACACATAAAACAGACCGAATCCCTTTCAACCCCTGTTGAGTTGGGCTAACTTAGGTAAGCCCTAATTCTAAGATTCGGTTCAAGTTTTGGTGAAGATGTGCTGTGGTTGGAGAAAGAGAGAGAGAGAGAGAGATATCAGTGACATGGGTTGTGTCTGAGGTTAACAATATAATACCATGAAACATCTGTACACACAATGTAGCGTTAAGTTGTGTTCAGATGTGCAGAGCAGTATGTGAATATTATTATCTTGAAGTGAACAGTAAGTGCAAGCTCTGGTGGTGCTGTGATTGTATATAGAGACCATACGGTGTATTAATATAGTTTATATTATGGAAATTATATAACATTATTAATTACACACACACACACAAACGAACAAATGTAGGAGGTATATTTTTTGATGTTGATATTTAAACAGGGTGTACATATTAAAGTGAGTTAGTGGGTGTTAGTGGTCCTTTATGGTAAACATAATGTACACATATAATGGTGGCATTCAGTTATTATGAATGTGAAACAGTTGGTTGTCAACTGTTGGGGGTTGACCCTTCCTGGAAACTTACTCTGAAACAATTACGATATATATATTCTTTATTTGTATGCCTTACCCAGTAAAATATCTGTAGAATAATGCAAGGGATGCAACGTTTCTTCGTATGGATAATGTAATGTAATGTATGCCTTACCCAGTAAAATATAAAGCATGGTTGTAGTTATTTGACAGTTACTTAAGTGTTTATTGGACATAAAATACCAAATTATGATATACTGTATAACTAGTATTTAGATTTTACAACACACACACCCACACAGGTAGACACACACGGAAATGCAAAAATATTCTTGGGCGGAAACCAAACCAAAAGCAAATCCTTCCACCATCCCACCACCGCCAGCAATCAACACCAAGAAATACAAAAGAAAACATATTCCTCCCCAGTCCGTATATCTCACACCCAGCTATATTTTGGATGTTTTGTTTCTGGCGGGGGGGGGGGGGGGGGTAGTATTTTGGTCATCTATCCTTTTCGATGTTTTGTTTTCATTACATATATTTGTTTTCCACCACTATCACCACCGCCGCCGCAACCACCACCACCATCGCCACATACATGTATCAACCTGAAACTAAAACGAAGAATTCGAATTAATCACTGAAATCGTAAGAATGTATTTGATGAATAAAAGAGGATTGTTGGAAAGGAGACTAGTGTTAGTGAAGGTTATTGAGCAGTGCAGGTGAAGGAGGGAAGTTGTGCTTATTAATAATTTTTACTTTCAGTTTGCATTTTTGCAATATGTCGTCTAAGTCGTCTCGTATTCTATCTCCTCTGTTTTATCCTATCATTATTACCGTTGCTCGTGTTCCCCTCTCTCTCTCTCTCTCTCTCTCTCTCTCTTGTAGTCTATGCATTGGTAAAACAGGGCAATAACTATGTAAACAAATGTTCAACAATAAACCTGATATGGTGTTGGGTGAATACAGATGTAAGCCAAATGAAGAAGTGGGTGTGTATGGTTTAGTTATATAATGTTGGACGTACTGGGGCAAGAGCAGTTAGGTTTGACATGCACACGCTAGAGTAGTTTGTGTGTATGACAATTCCACCCAATTATGTAGAATCTCAACATCCAAACCATCTCGCTCTGATTTCTTATAATTCATTACATTGATATATTATAGATATTAAATAGTCTATAGTATGATGATCCAGAGCGAGGCATTCTAAGTGCGATTGAGATGTTTGTTATTGTGTGTGTGAGTGTGTGTGTATATGTGAAAGAGATATATAGTCTCATTGGCTAGGTGTGCAATATTTTGAGTGGGAGTAAGATCGTTAGTGTATACATACGTTTGTGCATTGTGTTTGATGTGGTGGTGTGTTTGTTTATTCGTGTTTGCTTATTTGTGTGTTGTTGCGTTTTTGTTGTTGATAGTATGCATGTGTGTTTATTGTTTGTGATATTAGATGGGTGTGTGTTGTATTTCGTCAATGGATATGTTTAATGTAGTTATATGTAAAATTCATATTGACTATTTACACATGAAAGTACGAGCAAATACGTTTCATCAAATATATCTGCACCCATTCTCTCGTTAAGTTACGAGTATTAACGTTAACAAATATCATTGTTGCCATATCCTGTGTACCATAAAATATCTCCCACTGCTTAAAAATTATCCTTATCGTAACACATAATTTCCTCCATTTCTTCTTCGTACTGTTTTTCCATGGCCTTCCTATTAGAACATGTTTCTTGATCGCTCCTGAAATTCTTATTATGTTTTCTTTACGGGAGCTCTGTTATTCTGATCCTCCTTAATACCCAGCACTACGCTCCACCACTGTCTCCCTCTCTCTATTTCTGACTGTCTTTCTGTATTTCTGTTTAGGTATCCATATACAGTAAAAAATCTGACGGTCATTTGTTTGTTTATTTAGGGTTGATGGCCGCCCAGGTCACAAGGAGTGCATGATGGAGACCCTGCGGGTATGGGGGTAACCCTACCCAGGGAGTATCATAGATCAGATTCCGTTGACCTCTGATACCCAGCAGGGGTGCCAACATAGCTTGCCCATGCTATAGAATCTAAGGTGAGTGACCCGGCTGGTATGCTAGTAAATTAATTTCGGAACTGACATAGACCGTGTCTCATCGGCCTCCGAGACTATTTAACTCCTTGCGACATATTATGTTCCAATAAGTCCGAGGAGGTGGTTGACATAGCTTTTGAGTCTTGAATTTGGCTCATGAGTGTTGTCGAAGCCTTACATTTTTCTCTATTTCCATCCACCAGAATGCTGTTTATTGTGATGTATCATATGTCAATGGAAAGAGGAATATTCATAGTACATGATAAAAAATAAAAAAATAAATAAATCGAAATATGAAAGTGTAAATGAGTCCGGAATACAATTATTTCCCATGCAATTGTCTTCACACCGTCTTATATCTAAATTGTAAGTGATGACCATATCTTTTTTTTACTCAAATAATAGTATTTGTTCTCCTCTTTCCAAATCTGAAAACAGAAATTGTTTATCTTCAATAGTTCTCAAGCAGTGACCGAAAGAAAAAGAAAAATTATTGATATGGTTTATATCATTTTCGATTTATTTCGTTGCTACAAAGTGTATGGTAGTATAGGCTGTATGAATACGGCAAATAATGCTGATGAGTATAAAATAAACTAGAAGTTCCTACGACATATACTTTTTGCGCTATGAATATTTGAAATGAAGAGCCAAAATGCGAATATTTACACTTCACCCGTCTCTGTTCCGCCGATGCTAGCCGGGTTCCGAGCTGTTCCCCACCTCGTCGTTGCATTATTTGCTCGGATACGTATATAACTGTATATATCACCGGAATCGGAAAATTGTGCTCTTTCTAATGGTGAAAACCAAAATAATATAGCGTAATTGGTTCGTGAGCTCTGCGCAATTGTTTCCATGCATTGTTATTGTTATGAAAATATATTAGAATGTTTATACAGTTGTATATCTTTGCCACAATATACAACACTTTTATATAATTTTCCTTGCCAATAATTGTATAATGTTCATAGAAGACATGTCAGTCATAAAGGTTGTCAATTTTACTTACCTGGTAGGGCCACAACCCTTTCCAACGAGAAGGGAAATGGCTCCTGGGTTGACACTGAAAAAACAAAACAAGAAAGCCAGGTTATCTTCAGGTAATAAATTCAGAAGTAATTCTATTGTACACGTTAATAAAATAAAGTAATGCATATATATATATATATATATATATATATATATATATACAAGGTGTCAAACAAAATATAAAGAATGGTAATGGTAATGTATGTGTGTGGATATATTTATATATATATATATATATATATAATATATATATATATATATATATATACAGGTATATACAGGTATAAATATATTATTTACATATTATATATACAAGGTGTCAACAAAATAATGGTAAAAACAATGTGTGAATGTGTGTATTTATATATAGCCTATATATATATATATATATATATATATATATATATATATATATATATACCGTATATATATATACAAGGTGTCAAACCAGAGAAATATGTGCAAATTTCCAAGCCACCCAAAGAGGTACTGCACTTGACTCGTTATTTTTTTAGAGTGGTTTCCCCAGGAGGCCTATATCCACTGTAGTGCAATTTTTTTTTTTTTTTTTTTTTTTTTATATATATATTTTATTTATTTATTTTTTGTTTTATTAAGATGATGGGTGAATGAAGGTAGGTGAATGAAGGTGGGCCCCGAACCTCTGAAGTGATGATTGAATGAATGAATGAATGAATTATTGAATGATTGAATGAATGAATTAAAAGGGTGATGAAGGTGAATGAAAGGGTGATGAAGGTGAATGGAAGAATGCATAAAGACTGAATGAATGAATGGGTGATAGTGATTGGAAAGGAATAATGAAGGTGAATAGGAGAATGCATAAATGAATGAATGAATCGTGCAAAGATCCTGGCTATAGGACATCTGCATCGAGTCGATGGAACTGATTGAAGCAACCAGTGACATCGATGCAGAGGCAAACGAGACAAGACTTGCATCGAAAGCTCGTGTCCTTGCGACTTTGGGCGTTCGTGTAACACAGATGGCACCGCCGTCGCTTGCCGTCAGGGATCTTCTCGAGAACGTGTTCCAAGTTCCTGTTGTACCGGTCATGGTCCAGTACAACAGGACGTGGCTTGGAACCCTTTCCTCGAAGAGGACCTCTCCGACGGCCTCTTGGTGCCTGAGCCCTAGCTTGGACGTCCATTACTAGTGGACCCCGGTTGGCATCCATGATGGGTGCTTCCCGAGCGCCACCAGCAGCAGCAGCTGCACCCGGTACTACTGGAGCGGGGGGGTCAAGTGGTAGGACATCCACTTGCTCCTCAGCATCAGCAGCATCGTCCGATACTGGTGCCGCCTGGGGTGCATTCTCAGCGAGTGCTCCCCCGACGGCAACAGCAGCAGCAGCAGCATCTGGACCTGGTGAGGGGGGGGGGGGTCATGAAGGAGTGCTCCCCCAACGCCTCTACCAGCAGCAGGAGCACCAGGAGGAGTGCCAGGATCATCAGCAGGAGCGGCTGGGGAGTCTGGATTGTCGTCCGGTGGGGGCGACCCAGCTGAGCTTCCGGAGGATTGCCGACGCCGCCTGCCTCGCCTGAGACGGGTGCATGGCTCATACTGACCTTCCGGCAAATCCTCTGCACGCCGGATGCGTCTCCCCGACAAAAGCCACTCTGCAGGGTTGAAGAACAACAAGGAACGGACTACGCTTTCCTGAAACGCCAGCATAGTCATCTTCCTGCGGGGGTTGCACTTCTTGAAGAGTACGAAGGCATTGAAGAGGGCCATTTGGATGAAGTTGAATACGATCTTCTTCGTCCATTTGACCGTCCTTCGCTGGATGGGGTAGTACTGGATCATCTGACCGAAATGATCCACCCCACCCATGTGGCGGTTGTAGTCGTCAACACAAACGGGTTTCATGATATTCTTGCGACTCCGCTGCCACCTGCCTTATATCTTCTTGACAAAGGACTGCTTTGGTATGGTGCTCTGGTCGTGGAAGGTGGACCCCATGTTGACAATCCATTTGTCTTTCCAAAGCATGACTAGGGTTGTGCCATTGTTCATTGCCTCTATTGCATCGTCTTCCAGTGTCGCTGCATGGGCAATGTCGCGCAACCGCTTCGGAGCTCCTCGTGCAAGCCTCAGGGTGCCACACACATAGATCTGGTGGTGTGTGAGCATGTGCTGGCACAGGTCAACTGAGTTGTAAAAGTTGTCCATGAACAACTTGTAACCCAGGCCTTGCAGGGACTCCGTTAAACCCTCAACCGTTTTCTGGAGAGTTTGACCAATACCAGTGTAGACTTGAAATTCATACACGAAACCAGTTGTGGACTCTGCCAGGATGTACAGCTTGATGGCGTACTTCTTCGGCTTCATCGGGTTGTAGCACCTGAATGAAAGGCGACCCTTCCACCCAAGGCAGCCTTCGTCGATGGACACCTTCCTCTCCGGGACGTAGGCAAGCTTGAAGCCAGCAAGCAGGTAGCGCATCACCGTGCGGATCTTCACTAGCCTGTCTTTGGTCTGCTTGATGACTGCCTTGCTGTTGAATGTGTGGAAATTGCTCAGCAAGGCTTGGAACTTGGAGACCTGCATGGTCTTGCGAAACATTGGGTAATTATGGACTCCATCATTTAACCAGTAGTGACGCACAGTGGGGAGTTTGTTCACACCCATGAGGAAGTACAGGCCAAGGAATTTGGCCATGTCCTCCTCACTGAATGTTGCCCAGAGAGAACCAACGAATAAGGCATATGCGTTGGTCTCACTCACCAGGAACCTAAGCAGTTCTCTTGTAAAGAAGAGCTGGAAGAACTGCAGTGGTGTCACTGGTGCTGGAACCCGCAAGCCAGGGGTTCCAGTGAAAGGATCAACGTTGGGTGTGAACGGGTCTGAAGTCCACTCGTGATCCTCAGCATACACGGTGGGGTAACGTTGAGGTGCACGTGCTGGGAGAGCACCACGTCGTCCGCCTGGACGACGTATGTGACCTCTGCGGCCCCTGGGCCTACCACCTCGGCCCTTCATGGGCCCAGATTTTCGGCGGGGAGGGGGTGGGGGGTCGTCTTCTGCAGAAGACGAAGGGGGTGGGGGTGATGGTGGATGTGATGAGGGTGATGGAGAAGGTGCTGTGGTGGAGTCAGGCCGTGGGGGTGATGGTGGATGTGATGAGGGTGATGGAGAAGGTGCTGTGGGTGGATGAAGTGGGGCAGGAGGAAGCCTTTGTGGAAGCTCCTCATTTATTGCCGCAGCAATCTCGTCGTGCATGATTTGGCGATGTTCAGGCGGAACAAACGCCATGTAGCGCGCCTCGCTGCCCCCTCTACTACCCAAGGAGATCAGCGAGGGGGAGGCTACGTGAGCAGACAGGACATGTGATGGCGGGGTGTTTAGACTACCCCCCGGCAGGAGTGAAGCCAGGATGCGGGGGCTGTCTGAAATGTTGCTGGCCGGTGATTGTACCTGAGGTAACAAGGGACCGCCATGCAGGGTGCGTGAAGCAGGAGAAGAATAGAACGATGTGTGGAGGTCCGGGAATGGTAGTGGTGTGAAGCATTGAGTGGATGTTGATGGTGTGAAGAGATGAGTGGATGTTGATGGTTGTGGTGTGAAGAGACGAGTGGATGTTGATGGTAGGACGGTTGGGGATGGATGAGGTGGGGCGATGCGTAGTGATGTACGGGGTAGGGGGACGGGTGGGGTTGTACGAGGTAGGGCGACGGGTGTTAATGAGCGAGGTAGGGCGACGGGTGTTGATGAGCGGCGAGGTAGGGGGACGGGTGTTGATGAGCGGCGAGGTAGGGGGACGGCTGGAGTTAGTGGAGGTGGTGAAGGTTCGCCCTCGATGACAGTCCTCCTCCTCTTCCCCCTGGGCGGTGGAGAATGGCTGCTAAAATCCTCATCCGTCTCATCCGTCCACTCCTCTTCATCGCTCCCTCCCATGTCGTCATCGCTTTCACTCTCGCTACTCGACATGTCCAAGATTGTGGCAAGGACGGAGGCCAGCTGGTCCTCCGGGATGGGTCGTTTCTTACTCATAGCTGGTGTCGACTAGATGTGTAACTGATCTGTAATGGGAGGGGGGGGGGGGGGTATAAAAAAAATACAAAACAGAACAACAAAATACAAAAATATTATATATATAGGCCTATATATATACTGTATATATATATATATATATATATATATATATATACACAAAATATATAAAAAAAAAAAAAAAAAAAAAAAAAATATATATATATATATAATATATATATATAAATATATATATATATATATATATATATACAGTATATGGAGGGAGGGGGGGGGAGGGGGGGAGGGGGGAGGAGGAGGGAGAGGGGGAGGGGGGGGGAGGGGGGAGTGGGAGGAGGAGGGAGGTATAACAATAATAATATATAATAATAATAATGGATACTAGTAATAATATAAATATATATATTTATATATGTGGGGGTGGGCATGGGGAAGAGGGGGAGGGATGTATAATGGGAGAGGGGGCATAACATACATAAATACATAAATATGAATTATATATATATATATATATATATATATGGGGGGAGGGGGAGGGAGGAGGGAGGGGAGGGGGAGTATAATAATAATAATATATAATAAAGATACTAGCCTAGTAATAATAATATATATTGTATATGGGGGGCAGGGGGAAGAGGGGGAGGGGGCATAATGGGGGAGGGGGCATAATAATAAAAATACAAAACATATATACAAGAGATCAAGTGGCTGTCTGGGGAAGGGTCACTCAGGTCCAGGTATCCTATTGGGAGGTGTGAAGCCAAGGGAGTGGTATTCGAAGGTGTGAAAACCACCACCACCACCACCACCACCACCACAACTATCACCACCACCACAACTAACACCACCACCACAAGTAACACCACCACCACAACTAATACCACCACCACAACTAACATCACCACCACAACTAACACCACCACCACAACCACCACCACCGTGTTGACAGAAATTTGGAGGCATATATATACAGTATATATATATATATATATTATATATATATATATATATATATATATATATATATAAGCATATGTATATAAGAATAGGGGGAAGGCGGGGTAGGTGGGGTATAGGCATATATACCACCACCACGACCATCACCACTACCTCCACCACCACCACCACCACGACCACCTCCACCACGACCACCACCACCTCCACGACCACCACCACCTCCACCACCACCACGACCATCACCACCACCACCATCACCACCTCCACCTATTCGTGGCGACATAAAATGTTGAGTGTACTTACTGACACTGCTGAGATTCCCTCGTGGCCACCAAGCCGTATATGTAGAGTGCTTTTGCCAATAAAAAACTTACCTCCCAAGCACTTTCCACCAGTAAATTTTATCGAGCAAAAATGCACAGGGGAGGAGAGAGCATGGCGACATATGCTTCACCAGTTATGAACGTTTTTTCACTAACAAACACTAATACAAGTAAGATACACTATTTGAACTGATAAATAGCAATATAATTAACTCGATATTATATGAAAGTGATCCACAAACAAGCGAAAAGTAATGTAACAAACCATGGCCCCTCGTGGGCTCCACCACCTTGCGCACATACACCAGACTAGCATAACACATCACTAACATGGTTATTATACCCTAAATAAGACTAACACAATAATCCATCGATAACCCAACGATATAGCACTTCGTTTGGGTTATATTAGGGCGGAAATACCACCCAGGCTGGGCAAAATGGAGGCCCCTTGGTTTAAAGGGCCACGCACACCCACCTAGTAGGCTGGCTGCTGAGAAGAGACTGAGCGTTTCTACCTGCGCGGGGCCCTCACAGGGACGCCAGGGGGTTGCTAGATGTTTCCACATGTACATCTAACTTATGGGACTTACCAGCCAAAAGACCGGCTCAATAGCGTCATAAACTTATTTTCTGGCAATATAATAAGTCCATATGACGCGGTAGCGTCATATGAGTTTTTGGCTCACTCTGCCATATGACGCTACCGCGTCATATGAGTCTGAAGGAGTTAAGGTGAGAGAAGCAGAGAGCCCTTGCTCGCTTGGCACGCTACTGATATGCTAGTGGCCTAATATATGCTGGCTTTTATGCATGCGTGGGTAGTATCCTCTTAACATTTCTCACATTCACTCCTCCATCCCCTTAGCTCTCCCACACCTCCTCTCACTCAACTCGCACCACTTTGCATCAGACTTGCTAATAACACCCAAGTAGGCGTGTGGGCTTGTGGTCCTAATTTCCCTGGAGTGACCACAGGAAGGATAAGCTGATCATGAACCTCGGGGTTTGATGACACCTTCTTAATTACTCCAATTACTATTTTCATTCGGCTTATGTATTTGTCCTTTTTCAGTCCTAATAGTTTTCTTTGTTGCAAAAGTAAAATGGTATTTTCATCGATGGTGTATGTATTTTTGTTTTATCTATTATTAATTATGTTTTGGTATGTGTGTGTGTGACGTGTGGTGTTATATTGAATTAAAGTACACAGATGTTTCACAGGCTGGAATGTGTTGCTTCAGACCAAATCACCTCACTTCACCGTGTGTGTGTGTGTATGTGTGTGTGTGTGTGTGTGTGTGTTGGGTGTGGGTGGGTTGGAGGTGAGTGTTAATGGAAAACAAAAACACTAATTTATTGGCCCCATAATCTTATTCTGGGTAAGGTAAGGTAGTGCAGCGAAGGTGTTGGAGCATGGTGGACATTGTAAGGATGGTTCTATGGAGGATAAGGAGGACGAGCAATGAAGATGTAGTGAGTGATGGAATGTGTGGTATGTGGTGTTTATGATACTTGGGAGATTTATGAGTGATATATTATGGCTGGGATTGTGTAGGGGAAGTGTAGAGGGGTTGCATATTGTAGTAGTACAGCGGATAAGGCGAAAATTGTGCACTTTTTTACTAAATCATCGTACTTTCTTCATTCATACTAAGACCCAATGGGGACATTTTAAAGGGTGGAGGGAATCGGTATCTTCATGCTGGTGCCTGTGGCAGCCCCTTTTCAATTAATTTCCATTAGAGGTTTGATTTTTGCCCCAAACTGTTTACCATAATAGAGATGTCAACCTAGTCTCAAATGACTCGTCTGGACAAAGGAAACAAATTATATTCAGACACTGTTTTGCTAATGTTGACCGCTTGAATTTTAAAGTAAATGGTAGTTTATCATCATGCCACAAATTGGTAAGAAATGTTGCCAATTGTCCCTAATTTGTTAAACTACAGGATCCAGTATAAGTCAAACGGTCAACATTACCCAAACATTGTCTGAATAAAAATAGTTTAATTTGTCCAGACGAGTCATTTGAGACTAGGTTTACAAAGTGCACAATTTGGCCAACAATGGTTCCTTCTCAGCTGCCCTATACAGTAGGTAACTTTATGGATGGGTGGATGACTTTAGAGATAGGTGTGTGGAGGATGAAGAAGTGATGGGGAGAAGTGTTGTGGATATTGGAAGAAGTAAGAAGATTTTTGAGAAGTATAATGTGTGTAAGTTGTGCAAAACATTAAGTAGTGGCGTGGAAGATATTAATAAGTGGTATATTGAGGATAGTGAGATGTAAGAGAAATGCAGTGTGTGTTAGGAGGCTTAATTGATTCTTTACAATGATAACTTTAATAACAGGGGCCTGGGTGGGGCTTTGGTTTCCCAGGCGTTTCCGCACCCTCCTCAGCTCCCCGCTATGGAGTGGCTTCGGTCACCCAGGCTTTATTGTGGTCGGCAGGGAGGGTTCTGTGGGGGCGCTCGGTTATGGCCTTGGCCTTGCTCAGGGACTTGGGGCTGTTCGGCCAGGCAGCTTGGGGAACAACAACAACAACAACAATATTCTGAACGAGTAGTATGTGTTGCATGTCCCATATGGAACGAAGCATGAGGAACTAAATGTTGATTCATGAAAAATTACTTAATAATTATATTCTCGTTCATTATTGACAACATGTTATGTCTTCTTATTTCGTTCATCAAGACACAGGGTTTACCAATAGGAAAGTTAAACAATTTGACAGTTATAACGTAATAATCTTATTCTTAACACAATTAATTATTCCCTATCACAAATATGTGGATATATTTTGATATTTTTAAATGCTGGATGACATAATGTTCTCTTTAACAAAGTAGCACTTTAGTTCAATAATCTTAGTTCGGATATTTGATACATATAATCATTCGAATACGCTTAAGAATGCGGCTAATAATGGCAATGCAACTTATTTGTTGTCTCTGTGGTTAATTTAGAAAAGTGGACTGTATATTAATTATTGGAATAACTTATTATGGTAACTCAGATGATAACTCAGATGGTGATAGTAAAGATGGCGGAAGGTAGGCAAGGTGAACTCAAGTTGTTAGTGGGATAAGGAATAAGCTAAAGGGGCTTTCCCACATTCACGACTTGACACGATTTTCCGTCGCCGACTGGTTTTCGTATGACTTTCGTAACGACTGGGCACGATTGATTAAAAATGACCGTTAAAATATGACTGTCGCTGATCACTCTGCAACATCTTCTGCAACATATTCGATGGCTCGCCGATATCGTCTGCAACATATGCGATGGGTCGCCGATGTCGTCTGCAACACCATACAACGAAGGTAAAATTTGAAAACCGTTACAGCACGACTTTGTGCGATTTGTCGACAATTACTCGGCAAATAGTTAGCAAGACGTCGGTGATGTTGCAGACATCGAACGACAGTAATGTGGGACTTTCTAATTTTTCTCAGGTAATTATCCCTCACCCCCCACCCCCCTTGTATGCTGATATATAAACATCATTTGCGATGCCCAACACCATTCGCACCTAGACCTTCGAACGTGCTTGTCAATTCCCAGCAATGTCTAGGCAGGGCATACGTGATTTTGATTTAATGTGGCTTCATTTTAATATAGTATATCAGCGGCTGCAATTGACCGCTTGCGAGTTTCAGGCTATAAGGAAATTAGAGCCGCAAACATCACTATTAACCCTTAAAGATCGGGGCCGGACTTAAGTCCGGCTCCAATTTGCAGCAAGTTAGGAGCATTATTAAGGCTTTTAAAGGGTTAAAATTGAGTGCAAA
Source organism: Paralithodes platypus (assembly GCA_032716605.1). NCBI lineage: Eukaryota > Metazoa > Arthropoda > Malacostraca > Decapoda > Lithodidae > Paralithodes > Paralithodes platypus. The sequence goes on along the minus strand of CM064523.1, from coordinate 56,207,181 downwards.
TGACCGGGAGCGCAGCGGGCCAGACAGCCGACTCCCAGGGCTTACCGCCGCCCATTAACTCATGTTCCCTGTGTTCTCGAGAGGCCGGCAGTGTAGACAGTAGTGAGCATAGCTGGGAAAAATATGCCGCTATATGCTAAACTCCCATGTTACTGGTATCACTGTATGAGAACCACGAGTGCTACGTAGCTCGTTCTGGTCTCATTTTGAAGCTTTTAGCGCCTAGTTTTTTGCTAAATATTTAGTTTTTCATGCAGATACTTGATTTATCATTCAGGAGGGCCTGAATATGCCCAAATAAGCCCAAAACCTCCCGCTAGACTAGGGTTAAACCAAAATGCAATAATACTGTAGGGGTCTGATGCATTAACCCGTACAGCCCCAGCGACGCGTCTGACGCGTCGGCGATGTATGTAACGCACAGCCCCAGAGACGCGCCTGACGCGTCGCCCTAATTGCGGCGACCGTAACCTCAGGTGTAGCCACTCAAGAGGGCTCAGATTTGTATGGGAACTGTGTACGTATCCCACGCAACCGTGCCGATGGTTGAAAACTCTCAAAGTCCACGTGCGTGCGCGCGAGCGTGCAATAACCTGTTTTTTTGGGATAATTGCCTTCAATTTTTTACTCTTGTAAAATCCGTTTTCGGGGGCTCTGTAGGACCATTTTTTAAGCTTTTTGAGCGGTTTTTCGTGGTTTTTCCTTCATTCCTAACCCATTCGCTATTGTTTCTGCAATAAAACCATTTTTTGAAAACCGCCCGGGTTCTGGTGCGCAAACATTACAAAACTAGCCGGGGCTCCACGGGTTAAAAGTATGTTGAATTGGGTTTCATGTATTTATATATGTACTACAACCATATTTCAGCTGGTAATTCTGCTAAATATTGATGTAAACAAACGCCACTTCCTTATAGCTTGAAACTCGCTAGTGGTCAATTGTTGGCTGTTTTATATGCGCAGCTAGTGAAGGAGTACAAAGGAAATCAAGCTACAACAGATTTTGCGACCCTTCTACGGTGCTTGTCCTCCAAAACACTGAGGATTAAGTGTCCAAACAGTGGTTTAGAGTGGGTAAGGGAAAATTGGAAAGGGAACTACTGCCCTGGAACATCCTGAAACCCATAATATGATAAACACACACAAAAACGAATCACACCCATTACTATCTCCCTTAGTTATCAATATTTAACATATGGTCTCTATAGAATCTGAATCATTTCTGATTTGATGGGCTAAATATAATTATTATTCCACTAACACATAATGTGCAAAATGACACGCATCAATTAATATATGTTATAAAACAATTTTCCCAATCTTTTATTATCTCAGCCGACCTCAATCAGAAGTATAAACGAAATATATGTATGCGAAAATATATGACACCGACTTAATTTTCTGAAACATAAGTTGTCAACACCTAACCTTCAGCCTAGACAAAAGATGAGGTAAAAATGTATGTTTTTTTGTTTTTTTTTCTATATTCCAACTTACTTCCTCTCGGGCATAGGCTGAGAGCCTTTAACATTCACCGCTTTACAATGAACAGTGAAGCCCGTGAGGTCTTGTTCCAGTCTAGGGAGTGAGACATGTGAAGCACGTAGAGTACAACGAGCACCTGCCATCTTGCCTTCACATGAGGCACGGTGCTCACTCATGGCCTGAAACGACCACATCCCTGAAGCCACCTCGTTCCCGTGCTTCACTGTCTCACCCCCTACACTCGGACTCTCACACTTACACACACACAACGCCACCTGTTGAGCAGATAACTCACCAGGCATTGCACCCCTATAGCATATTTTGAATATGGGAATATTCATACAGTGCTATTTAATCAGGGAACAATGAGGGCATTTTATTGACGTTTCGGTGGGCTTGTGGTAATGCACTGATACTAGGTACAGCACAAATTCCATCCCAATAATATGAAATTATATGTTTACTCTGTTGTCATAATCATTATTTTTGTAATGGTACAATAATATTATTTTCAAATCCATGACCTTAAAAACTAAAATGTGATTGAAAAAACACCAAAAAGCAAATAATTATGTCAATTAATGAGGGAGATAATTAAATACAGGAGATAAATACAGTACATAGATGAGAAGGAAAAGGGAAGGAGGTTCGTAAGCGATAATATATGAAATTATCACCACTTTGTCATGCCTTTTTTTTTTCTTTTATAATATTTGTTCTAATTATTTGTACTCTGTACCTATTTATTTCCTGGGAGAAAAAATGCTTTATATATACTATATATATATATATATATATATATATATATAGATGTAGATATATTTATATATATATATATATACCATATATATATAAGGTAATATATAAGGTATATATCACAAATACACGTGAGCCACTAAAGGTTTTAGTCTCTCAGTGGGGTTCGAACCGTCGACCGTCAGGACGATAGCCATACCTCATCACCACGGCCATTCACCACCACTACCACCACCACCATAACCACCACCACAACCACCACCACATTCTTGTGTAAATCGACGATTTGTGTCTCAAGCATCGGCGATGGCAATCTCATGCATATCGACAACATCCTCGTACACCATCGTGCAGCCTCGTGTTGAGCATACCAGGCCTGGGTATACTTTCGGCAAGTTATGCGATAACCATCTTGTATGTTGCAGGTTATGCGCCGATTGTTCGCCGATTGATTTGCAGACTAGTCTTATGTCTCTGAGAGTCATTGTACGACAGTTTGTGTCGGTATAACAGGGTTTTTCATGCAAGGCCTTGCGAGGCCATCGCCGATGCACAAGACTAGTTGCAGATACATCAGCGATTATTTGGCAACATATCACCGCGGCATGCGATGGCTCGTGTACATCGTGACCAGTCGCGAGTTCTTTTGATTTTTTCAAAGTTTGAAACGACTCGCGCGACACCTTATGCGACGCATGAGATCCATTGCCGAGTCATGAGATTGTACACATTTGATTTACGACTTCATGCGATTATGGGCAATCGTTAGGGATCGCAGGTGAAAATCGTGAATGTGGGAAAGCCCCTTGAAGGAAAGTGACTAGAATTGGCTAATTTAAAGAGTATTTACGTTAAATTTCATGATAGCTAATTATGATGATGAGACTATGAATATGAGATGGAAGTGAAGCTAAAACACCTAACTATGAGACAATGAGACAATGAAGAATAAAGTGCTTAGCATGTGTCTGGGACGGATGTTGGTTGGCGAGTGTGTGCGAGAGACCCTTCCTCGAGTCCTTCGTGACAATCGACGCATGCGCAAGGCATGCGGAAAATGTATCTCACCCTTATACAATGAGATACATGGGAATTATATTAATAATCAACACAGTAATATATGGGAATTATAATCCTACAATACTTTCCCATATTTAACTATAGAATAAGATACTCTTCCCGAAATATGGAAGGTTCAACCTAAGGTTACGGGAGCGTTCAAATTAAGAATACGGAAGGATACGTAACGCTACATTAACCCAAATTACGTAGCATTGATATTGTTCATACTAAATAAAGTATAATTATAGAGTATGGACAGTCTCATTTTGTCATTTACTGGTTCGGATTGTGATAGTGAGTCATTTGCTGGTCAGTCAGCTGTTGTGTGTTGTGGAGGAAGGTCACAGTGCTGTACAACGATGTTTGCTGGGTTAACACTGTCAGTATGGTGATGCTTTTCTGCATAATATTCTGGCTAACATGAGATGATTGTATTACGATTATGAAGGACCTGTGGACATTTGAGAGATAATTAAGATATTGTGTACACATTTGATTCACAGAGGTCTTTCATAAGCTGAATTGCATCCTCTAATACTAGCCAGAATACATTTGTAATGATGCAGCATATATTTAATGGCAATACTATGGAAATAGAACTGTCATAATATTATACTCTCGACTATAAGTATTGAGTAAATATCCAAGGTGAGGAGGAAATTACTGAATATGTGGATGGAAATATATGTGTATATCTGTTATACCAGGTTTTTTACTGGGGTTAATTGGATAAAGGTAGGTTCTTACTCGACTGGAGAAACTAAAGTCAGACTATACGTGCACAAAAGTCGTAAAGGATAAATATAATACAGAGTACACACATGAATTTTATTATTAATGATCAGTTGATACAATGATCGAAATACGCTCAAGATTTATAATTCACTGTATACATGGACAAATAACACAATAATATAACGCCAAGCATGGACGAGGATCCACGATAAACTTAGATAATCCACTAGCACTTCTATTCTAACACTGGGTAGAGTCTTGAAGTAACACTAATACTGTTGATCTAGTTGTTTGTTGCTAAGTCCTTTCTTCTGTCTTCGTCGGGCCGCTTAGGTGGTCCTGCCGTGTGGTCAATGGAGTGGGGATTACAGATGGACTATTTGGTTTGGGGCCTTATGTCATGACACAGGGGACATACTATCGGATTAACGGGAGCATGAGTGAGGACATGTCCCGCACTATAATTGCTCGACTATCCTGACTGTTATAATAGTCGGTGATGAAGTTCTGTTTCGGTACTCTTGGATGTGGGCTTTAATGAACAGTAACTCAAGTCATGACAGAGTAACTATTTATCAGGCGAACGTGGGGAAGAAGTGTGACCATGGCCATACTATCTTTCCCAACTACCTTTGACCTTTATATGAGTATTCAAAGAACCCTGTTGATTAGATTGCTAGGCCTTTTTACAAGCATATGTCCTCAACCATGGCTTTGGCACATATGATGTAAGGACTTTATAATTATGCAGAGTGCCGTTTAAGTGACGGTGTCTCGCAAAGCCCTGACTATTGCAGCAGTCTTGCCATGGCAAAGACTTCTCCAAGAGTGTTGACTTGATATTAAGAATGTTTTAGGGACATGTCCTTATTTCCACTTTTAATGCAAAAAACTGTAAAGCCTTGAAAAGATCATAATGTACCTCGAGCACTATGGTATGAGAGACCATAGTTCTTAAATAGGGAAAAAAACTCTCAGACAATTTGGTCTACAGCCATGGCATGTACATTCAGGTGAAAGAGAGGGTAAATCTTGGACTCAAGCCTCGCGTGCAAGTCTACTCGAGCCCTTAGAATTGCTGACTCTACCCTGGGCAAGATGGAATGGTCATGACTTGTGCTGCAATGTCCCATGTACGGTGGTTGAGGGTCAGGTCACAGGTACGGAGGGCTGATTAGGGGGGTTTGAGGTAGACCCCTCAAAAGTTTCCGCCAGGATGTGGGAAAAGCTGCGCGGAAGAGCGGCGCATCTGGAGAGGAGATATCTGGGTCTTTTTGTGTTCTGGAAAGTCTTCCTGCTCTGCCTTCCTTTTGCAGGACCCGGAAATGGTGATGGTGACAAATATTTTTTTCCCGGGCGTGGATGGCAGAGTGGGTTTGATGGCGGCAACTCGAGCATATCGGTTGATGGGTTGATGTTTAGTGGGGGGGGGGGAGGCAGCCATATTGTTGGTTCTCCTCCCTTTTTCTTTCGTTCATTGGGTTGGTCCTGTCTTCTGTCTTTCTCCGGGACTTGTTCTGGTTCTCCTCCTTCTTTCTCTCATTCTTTGTGTTGGTCCTATCTTCTTTCTTTCTCCGGGACTTGTTCTGGTTCTTCTTTTCTTCTTATTTGTTTTTGGGTTGTCCTCCGTTGTGGTTTTCCTTTTCGTTTCCTTTTTCTTCTTCTGTCTCTTACTTCCCCGACTCAGTAACTTGTTTATTTTTAACTATGTTACTTCCCCATAAAATATTATGGATATATGGATGGCAGATGGTGTGGAGAGGAACGTGTGGGCTACTTTAATAGCCAACCACAAATAATAATATGTTCTGGTTGTTGTAGTTCCCCAGACAGTCCCGAGCCCGGTTGACCGAATTCGTTCCAGATGCTCGGGCCCCCGACTTGGCCAGGCTGAGATGAGAACTGTCTCTAAAAGGGCAGCCGGGGCGGCGATAACCAGCCCATGGGCTTGCACCCTCGGGTCAATGTCACACACGTCTACAGCCTCTCATGCAGTGCCACCCAATCGGGGGATCTCGCCAGCACCAAGAAAGAAAAGTAGTATAGGAAAAGAGACAGACAGAAACAGCAATTCATAAGTAAATAATGCCCACCCCTCTCACTCTTGGTTTGAGTTTCTCCACCAACGTCCATGCTTCACTTCCGTAAGTCAGTGTTGGGATTAGAACACTGTCATGCAAGGACTTCTTTACTTGCATGCTGTCCACCTTATTTCTTGTTACTGCTTTCAGCATTCCTACAACCCTCTTCCCCTGTTGCAACCTCTCCCAGACTTCTTCATCCATAGTTCCATCTTTACTCAGCACTCTGCCCAGATACTTAACCCTCATGGCCCGAGCAGGTCCTCCTAAGGACGGAGGTCGTATCCGGACGATCTGGCCGAAAAACGTCTAGGTCTAGGCTACCGTATTTTTGTTTATTTTAACTGCTAGAAATTTCTCACGCATCTATAAACGTAGTGCAGTTTCCAATCTGTAGACTGGCGTTGAGTAGAGCTCTCTAAATCAACTGGTTCAGTTGTGATGACGATTTCCGTGGAGCGAATTTTGCCGCGATGTTGACAATATCGGAGCTTTTCAGACACTAATTTCGTCTGACGTCACAACAATAACATTGATCCGACGTCTCCTTATTGTTTTCGGAGGTGCGGTGACGTAACGATCGGCTTTGTTTACATGTGTCGGACGCACGGCGTTCAGACCAAGATTATTAGGCTTTCAAGCTTACGGATTTTAATAGGACACCCAGGTACCGGCCCATCTGCCGCGGTGTCCTTATAAAATGCTGCCCGGGTAGGAAGGGGTAAATGAGCTGACAATCTCCAAAGCCTGACCGTTCAACTTCACCTTACACTCTGTGACTTCACCCATTTCGCAGACTATAACCTTGCTCTTCCCCGCATTTACCTTCAGATTCCGTTTTTCGCACACTGTTCCAAACATATTTGCCAGACCCTGAAACTCCCATTCATTATCGCTCAACAGAACTGTATCATCATCAAACAGCAGTACAGGTTGCTTCCAATCCTTTTCCTCCTTTATCAGCGATACAACAACATCCACTATTCTTCCTTGTATTTCTTTCATGGCTCCATCCATATAATATTATACATTAAACAACCATGGGGACATCACATACCCGTTTCAACCCAAAATTCAGATCAAGATCAACATTCAGGTCAAAGAACTCGCTCTGCTCATTCACCATACGTACTGACGCCTTTGCACCCTCATACATGCTCTTCACTGCTGTCAGCAAATTGCCATCTACTCTGTATATTCTAAGTACTTTCCACATTACTTTCTATATCCACTTTGGCATAGGCCATAAAAGCAACATACAGATTTTGTTGCTTCTCCAGATATTTCTAAAAAAATATATATATATATATATATACAGTATATACCGGTATATATATATAATTATATACAGTATATATATATATATTGTTACGAAGGGAGCCCGTGGAAAGCAAATGCTCTAATAGCCTAGCCCACAGCACTGGCAAAAAGGAAACGCCGTAGCAAAAAGACACCAATGCTCTAGACCTGCACCCAACACTGCCCACCATACTACACTATCCCTGCAACAGACACGCTCTTAATATCGGACTCAAACATCAAGACACGCAGGTTCTCTAGGAAAAGGGGTTATCTTCCTCTTTGCTCAATTAACCCATACAGTCCCAGGCCCGAGTATATTCGTCAATAGATAAGTAACTCCCCAGTCCCAGGCCCGAGTATATTCGTCAGTAATGTCGTTTCCTTATAACTGCCTGTACAACCCTTCAGTTGGTAACACGACTGTTTAATCACTGCCACCAGTCTGGCAACACTTCTCAGCATATATAAGGCCTGCTGAAGGGTGACTGGGCCAGTCTTGCTCTATCTCTTGAGGTGAAAAGGTGGTCTCCTGCCATTTTTGCCACAGTGCTTGGGACTGCATGGGCTTTTATTACTGTATCCTACAGTATGGTATGGGTTAAAGCAGTAATACAAGGAGACACAAAGATATCTACTCTCTCCGAGTCTGGTTGTTAGTGTTGTTAGTGCTTCAAGAGAACTTCCAAGGTTATTCTAAACTGCACAAATATTGCCAAACATAATACTGCTAGACTCCCAGAACAATCCATGTCATGCCCAATCACTTAGGAATTGAGAATACAGAACAAAAACATGGGGAAAAAGTCCAATGCAGTAGCCTAACGCAAAAGACACAAGAGTTGATTATATCAGTAGAGTGGAAACTGGCTGCCACCCCTAAGAGGGTTAAATAAAGCCCGAGCTAGAGGATGCAGTGTGGTGAGAGGAAAAAAGGCAGTAGCCTGCTTGGCACTGTAAGCCTGCCCACTCACCCAGCAACCTCCATTCTCAAAGGCCTAACAAAAACTCGATAGGACAGGCCAATTCCCAAACCACTGCAGATATCAACCCTACAATGGATAAATATAAACATATGATAATCATTCACAATGCAGTAGAATAAAGGAAACTAATTGGAAGGAAAAAGGTGTGAAACTTATTATCTAGAATGCCAGAGAGAAAATATGCAGTATTTCTATCTAATAAAATGCAATTAAATCTTATATCTAAACTATCAATGTTAGAACAAGACTTTAATGCTTAAAATTACTCCAGCCTTGCTATGCTTCGATCTAATAGAGAACAAAAGATATCTATGCGGTATTTAAGGGGAAACGATGAAGCAAGCCTAACAACACCAAGCAGTGGATGTTGTCAGTACGGGATCTGGGACTAGAGTGCCGCTCCTGCAGCTGCGAGAGTCCAGCCAGGGGCCCGCATGACAAGGAAGGGCTCCAGGCGCCGCTAGAATACTTAATTATATCAGGCGCCTGTACTCTTATTAACAACACAAAAGTAATCAAGTAAATATAAGACAACATTTTGTAAACTTATGATAAACACAATAATCCCCCAAGGGCTGAACAAAAGAAGTAATTATACTTGTGGCAACAAAACAATGCTACCTTCGCAGCAACATAGGAAGGACGTACAGCGAGGCCCTAGCCTCTCACAGGGCCCTCCACAGTAGGCTTCGTGAATTATACAAGTTACACAACACTCAAAGCTGAAACATCGGATGGAGTGACACCCTCACACCCAGGGGGAGTCTGTTGGTGCATCTTGAAACAACAGACTGCCTATACTTCAACAACACTACAAGACATACACAACTACGGTCTTCTTTCTAGTATTTTATAGTTTTTTGTTTATTTTTGTATTTAAACATTTTCTTCTATACAAAAACACAACTCCTACTTTACCACCCTACGATGGCCTACATACGTCAACCAACAAGCACCAGACGTATACATGTTAATCAAACCAAAGCAGGAGGTTACACCAAAACTGACTGAACGGCAAGGGTTCTCCTTAAAACAGACCCTCCCGTGACAAACAATCTGCCATAACAGTATCAGTGCCTTCAACATGCCACACATCCAAAGTGTGTTCCGGCAGCAAAACATCACCGGACACTAATAACCTGCCCAGTCCACCACAGGACTGGCACTTTTCTTTGCTCTCTCAGGCAACGGGACCTGCCAATAACCTTTCACTAATTCCACCTTAGTGATAAACGTGGCAGCCCCGATGCAGTCTATCGGGTCGTCAACTTTGGGTAATGGATAGGTGTCTAGTTGGGATAATGCACTAACACTATTGCAGTCAACACAAAAACGCATCCTGCCACTCGGCTCAGGTTGCAAAGTCACTGGCAAAGACCACTCACGATATCCCTTATCATCCAGACACTTCTCCAACATGTAGTCCAGCTCTGCTTTTAAGACAGGCTGCTGAGCAGGATTTATACGGTAGGGAGCCAACTTGAGCTTTGTACTGTCTCCAGCCTCTATGTCGGGTACCGTCCCAGACTTCAGGCTTAGAGAATCACCAAACATGCGGGAGTACTGCCACAACCTAGTAAACAACTCCTCCTGGCACTTAGGAACAAGAGGTTCCAACTTATCTCGAAGAGCAACATACCCATTGCCCTCCCACAACCCACCCTGGACCGCAGCCTCTAAACCATAGTCTCCCTCCTTCTCCTCCTCCGTCCCTAATACAGCCAGGTCATGAAAGGGACACTCTGTAGGCTACCACCTGTGCAGTCACTCCCACAGTTCATAAGTACTAAGGCATCCCCTCCAAAACCAGATATGCGCATCCCTGCATTCCTTGCGGCTACACCTGCGTCAGCACCACGGCCAGATGTAGTCGGTCTATGGTAGGGCTTCAACATTTTAATATGACAGAATTGGGAGGCTATGCGACGATCCGGCGTATCTATTACATAGTCAACCTCACCAATCTGTTTAATGACCTGGTACTGGCCACAAAACTTAGCAGCCATGGGTCGACCCTGAACTGACAACTGTGCCAAAGCCTCGTCGCCCACATTGAATACCCTAGATTTAGCCTGTTTATCACAATGGTCTCTCATCTTCGTGTTCATGCTTCTAACCGGAATAGCGTCCGGGTATCTAGTGGTAGTATTCAACAAAGTGTGCAAGTAATTGTCTCCCAAACTGGTGGGTGATAAGGGACCAACCATGTCAACTATGACACGAGTCTATGGCGGTTCAACTGCAGGTGTAGGGATCAAAACTGCCACGGGTATTCCTTGATGGGGTTCTCCAACTACCTTATCCATATGACACATCAAAAAAGAAGCCACCGATGCATGCATATTAGGCCACCAAAAATGAAAACGTAGCCTATCAGTAGTCTTACATACCCCTAAATGATCCGCCAGTGGTGCCACATGCGTTAGCCTAACCAGCTCCTCCCTGAACTGGTCAGGCACCACTAACTGCTCCTCCCCCAAGCCTGAGTTCGTATCCGGCGTGCACTGCCGATACAACAATGCCCCTTTTATAATAAACTTTGTTTGACCGTTCTTCCCACCAGTCGTACCAACCTTCTTAAACAGGAGGCCCAGACTCGGGTCCTCTTGCTGCAACTTGCTCAGTTTGTTTCTAGGTAGCTCCGACAAAAATATCAGAAGGTTGAGTCGGCGGCACTATGTCAGACTCCTCGTCCGGCACTAGGTCACCTCTACTAGTCTCGGTAGCCTCACTGGGGTCAGCCAGGCCCACAGCTGTCTCCTGACCAGTGTCATCTAGTAGTGCATCATGGGATGACCCGCACCCATGGCTGTAGGCCCCCGCATCCACTAAATTATCTACCTGTTGTGCCAAATGTGCCACTGATTGGGTCACTGCACCAACAGGGTAGATAAGAGTCCATGTTACTGTATCTTCTTGCAAACAACCACCACCAGGGGGCTCAAAAACAGCCTCAGCGATGACTATAGGAAGCGGGAAAACTATATCCCCTGCCAAGTCAGTCTGTTATATAGTTTATGAGTGCAATATGTTTGGAAATACACTAAGTTAATTAGACCCTCTATATAGTGCTCTAGAAATAATAATTAGTAGGCTACAGGGATAAGATACACACACACGATTATATTTTTCATGTATAATGCAGTATAACATATGTACAGTTGCATAAGTTATTTAAAAGGCTGTTAACTTAATTTGTAAGGCTTCGAGGATGGCAATATTAATCTCTTAATTATTTAGTAATCAATCAGATCCTTTAGCAAAACTTTACTTCAATTTGTTACGAACTGGCACTCGGGTACACAAGGGCTCTCAATCAGGACTCGAATACGGCTCGCTGCCACAACGGAAACACACGATCCCTACCCCTGAGTACTGCCAGCCGAACAAAAAAACACCAATACCCTCCAGAGTTCAATCTGCTATAACGGGGTATACAAGAACTCGGTACTAGTGTTCAACAAAAGACTAATAAAGAGACAGGAATTATCTAGTCTGGTCAATAATCAAACAATGAAGTAAAAAACAACAACACAAAAGAATAGTGTTGGCCGAAGCCGAAGTAATCCACCCTTGACTATGAACTTAAGAAGTCCACCACCCTCTACTTCGGATCGGCACTATTATGTTACGTTAATTAATAGTCCTTAAGCATCGAGCAAGGAATCTTCTGAAAAAAGTTAGATGCTTCTCGGATGCTCGTAAGAAGTACGGATCGGATTTTGAACAGTAATTCAATAAGCAAAAACACTGGCAATTAAACACTATTAAAGGCTTAAAATGGCATAAGAATAATTAAAAAGAATATGCAATAGTAAATGGCAAACATTAAAAGGAAGTACTCCGCAAATGCAACGGCAATAGCCTACTCGGATTGTGCTCGTGGGCCACTAATCACTAAAGTAGCCAAGCTTGCAACACATGAAATCAATAGTGCATAAACAATATCATACATAAGGAAAGCTTCAATACTATTCTGTATCTACTAATCGAGTAAAGTCTAGCTGGGGTACTGTAGGCAAAAAGGTAGCAGTGACTGAGCAAAAACGGCTCGTAGCCTAGCGAAGTCCTCACGACTGTTTAAAGTATTACGTTAAAACTAACAAGTGCACTTTGAGAAATCCAGATACCTTGTATCTGGTTTTCTCCCGGCTCCTTGACAAAGCAAAAACAAACTGTTAATAAAATACAGGGTGGTTAGGCTCTTGCCCTCACGCACTGTAAATTATTAACTCAACACAGTCAGCCGCGAAGACAACCTAGGCTTCACTGAACCGAAACGAGTATGCAGGTTTATCGCTTAACCACTGCATCAAACGACAACTCGTAACACAGAAAAGCCTTACCCCAGTCTAGCATTACCTAGACTAGCAGAAAACAGGAATAATAATAATAATAATACACAGGGAAATGCATATACAAGTGCAACAAACATAAATCAATCCTATTCTAAGTCAACCCTTCCAAAATAGGCTATCTAATAGGCAAGTATCTCGTGAGAACTCAAACGATAATACGTTGGCTGACTAGCTCTGCACCAACGGGACCATGGAAGTTAAACAGGGCAGGGAAAAGAGGAAATAAGAATGTAAGGTAGTAGAGAAAGTTCCCATCAGTCAGAAGAATATAAATAGTTAGCAAGGGAAATGAGAAGTCGCTCTGCCTAATGAGTTCTGATGAAAAAATGGCTAGACTTCCCTTTTATACCCGGCCCTCTAGTGAGCCCAACGTGAACTACTAAAGACCACCCACTGACAGCCATGACATAATTTCTCTCTCTCCTCTGGGATACACAAAGGCTCCCCTAGTACTGAGGGAGGGAGGGAGGAGTGCGAGTGAGTTAGGCCTACCTCCTGCCTGGCGTACCCACTGACACCTAACTGTGGCTGTTTCTCTTCCCATCATTACAAGTAAGTTTTACACACAATACTTATAACTAATGATATAAAATAGAACTCGTTGACTCAGATGAAAACAAAATACATATTCATAATGCTTATAGTACAACGGCACACACGAACTAAGTTAGGAAACTCTACATAGACTACAGCCAAAGTTCCTGCCCTGACGATCCTAGCAAGAGTGGGGCATGACTAGGCGTTCTGTACAGCATGCTCACACGTGGACATGCGTCACACCTCCCCCAAGATTTTACTCGCTCAACCCTGAGCTAAAATCTGACAAACACAGAACCCCATCAAGCCCCTCACACCCAGCGACCGCGTAGCACTAAAACAAGGCTGAGTTTATCACCAAAACACATCTTATTATTAAAAATCACATTTTATAACTCCTCCCAACAATAGCAAAAAGACACAATATCATGCTCCCAGAGCGAGCTTACAGCAGCTCAGCCGTTTGATAGTTCGTGGACTACTCAAACTCTATAGGCTATGACAAACTTATACGATTACCTATATCAAAAGAAAGTTTTTATATGACTTTATATTTTAATATGTTTTTCCCGGCTGCACTATAAGGGCAGCCTATTTTCCTCCACTCAAACCCACACACCTGTGATAGCCTACGACTGATCATCCACCCTTGATAAACAATCCGCGATCACATTGTCACATCCAGCAATATGACGGATGTCCAGGTTATACTCCTGCAACATCAAAGACCACCTGGTCAGTCTCATATTGCGATTGTGAAATTGATTCAGGAATCTCAAAGGGTGATGATCAGTGTAGATAACCACGACTGGGCCATAGGCTGGAACATACACCTCGAAGTGCCTGAGCGACAGCACAATCGCCAGTAATTCCTTTTCTATTGTAGAATAGTTCTTTTGTGCAGCATTGAACTTCTTAGAAAAGAAACTTACTGGGTGTTCCACACCTTCATTGTCTGTCTGTAGCAAGACGGCACCAGCCCCTACACCACTAGCATCTGTTGCCAGCTGAAAAGGCCTGTTAAAGTCTGGGGCCCTGAGTATCGGGTGAGTACATAGCAAATGTTTCACCAAAGTGAAAGCCTTTTCACACTCAGGTGCCCACAAAAGCTTTTTGTCTTTAGATAACAAATCTGTGAGAGGTGCCAACACCGTTGAGTAACCTTTTATGAAGCGTCTGTAGTAGCCTATCATACCCAAGAATCTCATAATCTGCTTCTTGGTTGTTGGGTGCGGAAATTTATTGATAGCCTGTACCTTGTTCTGAGGAGGGCACACCTGTCCCCTTCCCACTACAAACCCAAGGTACTGCACAGTGGCTTTTACGAAGTCACACTTTGCCAAATTTACTACCAGACCTGCTTCACTAAGTTTCCGGAACAAGGTCTCAAGGTGCTCACAATGACTCTCAAAGTCGTCATCATAAATGATTACATCGTCCAAATATACGGTGCAATTCGGAATGTCCTTTACAATTTCATTCATCAGGTTCTGAAACGTTGCTGGTGCATTCTTAAGTCCGTAAGGCATAACATTGCACCGGTAGGTACTCCTGTCCACAACAAAACCACATACCTCTTTAGCACGCTCGGACAAAGGTACTTGCCAGTAACCTTTTACTAAATCTACTTTAGACAAAAACGAGCATTACCAATTTTGTCAACACTATCATCAACCCGAGGAAGAGGATATGGGTTAGTTGGAGTCAAACCGTTTAACCTACGGAAATCAATACAAAAGCGTATCTTGCCATCTGGCTTAGGCTGTTATAGCAGATTGAACTCTGGAGGGTATTGGTGTTTTTTGTTCGGCTGGCAGTACTCAGGGGTTGGGATCGTGTGTTTCCGTTGTGGCAGCGAGCCGTATTCGAGTCCTGATTGCCCCGAGTGCCAGTTCGTAACAATATGTTGGAGGTGAAATTAGATCCCTGATCATACTGAATCTCCTCAGGGTACCCGTACCTTGAGAAGTACCACAACAAGTTACTGACTACCGTCTTAGCCATTCCATTTTTCATAGGGTATGCATCGGGGTAGCTAGTGGCAACATCCATTATGGTTAACAAAAATTTATTTCCAGCCTTAGTGGGAGGGAGTGGACCAACCATGTCAACAATAATTTTACTAAAGGGTGGCCCAATCACAGGAATAGGGTGTAACGGAGCCTTAGGAATAACTTGGTTCGGTTTCCCGACACGTTGACAAATATCACATGAGTTTATCCATGACTGCACATGAGACTTCATCCCCGGCCACCAAAACAATTTCCCCAAAGCCGCCACCGTTTTCTTGGCACCCAAATGTCCTGATAATGGAGAATCATGAGCCAACCTAAGCAAACTTTCCCTGCAGCCCTCTGGCACGACCAGCTGGTCAACTGTACCTGATCCGCCCTCCCAGTTCCTTTTAGGATCTTGATATCGGTGGTATAAAATTCCATTAAAGAAAAAAAAATCCCCTGCCTTTGCATCCCTATCTTCTTCTAACTCCACAGCCCCATTGGTACACTGCAAAACCTCTGGATCCTCTAATTGCAACTTTCGAATGTCTGTGGGAGCCAACATGTCTAACTGCTTGGTCAACAACTCATGCCCTCCCCCAACATCCAACTTAGACATCCGGTTTTCTCGCTGCAGGTAACGGTGCTGTCTCTGAGTCTCTGCCTCCTCCACTACTTTATCAACTGTGTTAGGCACTGGAGTTACAACAGACTCGGTCAAAGGTCCTGCTATTGGGTCTTTTGGGAGAGCCACTGGTTCTAAACTCTTCAAACTTTTCCCAGCCTTCCGCTTCTCCTTAATTCCCTTCCTCCGCTGTTCTGTGGCCTGGGAAATAGGCTGTGATACCTTAAATGCTTGGGAACGAGTTACCACACACGCCATCTGTTGGCGTTGACAACTCACTACCCACTCTTGTTCCTCCCTACTCACGTCGGCCGGCCTCTCGGCAACGATTAAGGGTGTTACTTCTAAAGTAGGCACTGCAAAGTCGTTGCCGAGAAGAAGGTCGACGCTCTCCACTGGCAATTTCTCAACGATCCCAACATCTAAGTCCTTAATCACACCATCAATTTCCAGCTCCACATGAACCAACGGGTATGACCTGGTCGCATTAATACCCTGAACAACAAACACCCGTGCCGCATTAATTGGTCGCCCCGTGAAATTCTTCAATAGTGTCTGTGAAGCTCCAGTATCACGCAAAACTTCCACCTTATGCTGGCAACCCGCCCAACTTACCCTACCGGTCCCTCTATGGGCGCAAAAGACATCACGGACAGGGGACGAGCCTTCCTGAGTCTTATACATAGCCTGTGACCCTGCCGCTGGCAAACTACCCTTGGTAAATCCAGACGACATTTCAGCCACACCTATGCTGCGCACTAAAGACACGGCTACAGTTGGCGGCTTACTAGGACAAGATTTTGCATAATGCCCCTTCTTTCTACAATGAAAACATTCCACTTCCCCTATCGGTCTCTTCTGATAAGGGGCGGAGTTCTGACCCTTCTGTAATGGGACGGCTGTAGTCTTTGGTTCAGTCCTGGTATCTTGGCTTTTAAACTGAGGTTTATATCTATAGTGATTGTCCTGAGCTCGAGGGTTTGGAGTATCGCGCCCCTTGGGAACTGCATCAACACGCTTTACAGATTCACATCCCCTGATTAGCGACAACCTGAGGTCAGCCATCTCAGCTGCCTCTTGAAGAGTTCTTGGGTTCTTTTCTTTAATAGTTAAAGTCATTTCTGCACCAGTACACTTATAAAACTGCTCGAGCAGAAACAGCTCAGTCAACTGTTCTGCCGTCTCAGCTTTCTCAGAACGTGTCCAGTTTTTAAGTGCATCTTTTAAGTCCCGGGCATGATCAAGAAAGGTCGCCTCCCTAGTCTTTGTAACACCCCGAAACTTCAATCGATATGTTTCCGGTTGCAACTCGTATGCCCGTAGGACAGCTCTCTTCAATTCTGGGTAGTCAATGCAAGACTCTAAAGGCAGTGCATCATA
Organism: Paralithodes platypus; assembly: GCA_032716605.1. Lineage (NCBI taxonomy): Eukaryota > Metazoa > Arthropoda > Malacostraca > Decapoda > Lithodidae > Paralithodes > Paralithodes platypus. Next base: position 56,189,881 of record CM064523.1, on the reverse strand, counting down.
AGCCTTCAGACCCTTACCCGTAAGTCTTGAGGAGACTAGATCTGCCCACTTCTCTTCAGGCCAATTATGCTCCCTACACTTCTTCTCAAAACGATTAAAAAATTCTGTGACTTCAGTTTCACTCCAATCTGCCAATTCTCATCCCTCTGTGGGAGAGTGCTAACCTCCGGTAACTGAGTGGACGGCACTGTGGGAGTCGAGTGAGAGGGGATCTGGGGAGGAACCCCCCCAAACGCCCTCTCCTCCGAAACCCCATGTCGCCCACGCAACACCCAGGAAATCAGGTCCCCCTTGGACATCCCTGCTACATTGGAAATGCCCAAAACCTTGGCTATCAGGTGCAAGCCACAAACATCCACCCCCGTCAGCCTCTCCTCCGTCACGTGGTACCGCTTACTCACAAAAACTCTACCATCCTCCTCACTGGTTACTAACGGCACACCTTCAAATGACATCTCTCGCTCATCGTCAGTGCTAATGCACGACATACTGAAGTCACAAAAAAATTCTCGAGACAAAAGTGTTAAACTTCCTATGCAAGCACTAATTACTAAATTAACTGGAGTCTCTTAAATGCTTTACTAATTGCCATACAAAAAAAAAATTCAATATGCACGCTAAAATACAAACAAACAAATGTTGTACAACTCTGCAAAAATGTATACGGTTCACAAAATCCTAAGCAAGGTCGCCATTTGTTACGAACTGGCACTCGGGTACACAAGGGCTCTCAATCAGGACTCGAATACGGCTCGCTGCCACAACGGAAACACACGATCCCAACCCCCGAGTACTGCCAGCCGAACAAAAAAAAAACATTACCCTCCAGAGTTCAATCTGCTATAACGGGGTATACAAGAACTCGGTACTAGTGTTCAACAACAGACTAATAAAGAGACAGGAATTATCTAGTCTGGTCAACAATCAAACAATGAAGTAAAAAACAACAACACAAAAGAATAGTGTTGGCCGAAGCCGAAGTAATCCACCCTTGACTATGAACTTAAGAAGTCCACCACCCTCTACTTCGGATCGGCACTATTACGTTACGTTAATTAATAGTCCTTAAGCATCGAGCAAGGAATCTTCTGAAAAGAGTTAGATGCTTCTCGGATGCTCGTAAGAAGTACGTATCGGATTTTGAACAGTAATTCAATAAGCAAAAACACTGGCAATTAAATACTATTAAAGGCTTAAAATGGCATAAGAATAATTAAAAAGAATATGCAATAGTAAATGGCAAACATTAAAAGGAAGTACTCCGCAAATGCAACGGCAATAGCCTACTCGGATTGTGCTCGTGGGCCACTAATCACTAAAGTAGCCAAGCTTGCAACACATGAAATCAATAGTGCATAAACAATATCATACATAAGGAAAGCTTCAATACTATTCTGTATCTACTAATCGAGTAAAGTCTAGCTGGGGTACTGTAGGCAAAAAGGTAGCAGTGACTGAGCAAAAATAGCTCGTAGCCTAGCGAAGTCCTCCCGACTGTTTAAAGTATTAAATTAAAACTAACAAGTGCACTTTGAGAAATCCAGATCCCTTGTATCTGGTTTTCTCCCGGCTCCTTGACAAAGCAAAAACAAACTGTTAATAAAATACAGGGTGGTTAGGCTCTTGCCCTCATGCACTGTAAATTATTAACTCAACACAGTCAGCCGCGAAGACAACCTAGACTTCACTGAACCGAAACGAGTATGCAGGTTTATCGCTTAACCACTGCATCAAACGACAACTCGTAACACAGAAAAGCCTTAGCCCAGTCTAGCATTACCTAGATTAGCAGAAAACAGGAATAATAATAATAATACACAGGGAAATGCATATACAACTGCAACAAACATAAATCAATCCTATTCTAAGTCATCCCTTCCAAAATAGGCTATCTAATAGGCAAGTATCTCGTGAGAACTCAAGCGATAATACGTTGGCTGACTAGCTCTGCACCAACGGGACCATGGAAGTCAAACAGGGCAGGGAAAAGAGGAAATAAAAATGTAAGGTAGTAGAGAAAGTTCCCATCAGTCAGAAGAATATAAATAGTTAGCAAGGGAAATGAGAAGTCACTCTGCCTAATGAGTTCTGATGAAACAATGGCTAGACTTCCCTTTTATACCCGGCCCTCTAGTGAGCCCAACGTGAACTACTAAAGACCACCCACTGACAACCATGACGTCATTTCTCTCTCTCCTCTGGGATACACAAAGGCTCCCCTAGCACTGAGGGAGGGAGGAGTGCGAGTGAGTTAGGCCTACCTCCTTCCTGGCGTACCCACTGACACCTAACTGTGGCTGTTTCTCTTCCCATCATTACAAATAAGTTTTACACACAATACTTATAACTAAGGATATAAAATAGAACTCGTTGACTCAGATGAAAACAAAATACATATTCATAATACTTATAGTACAACGGCTCACACGAACTAAGTTAGGAAACTCTACATAGACTACAGCCAAAGTTCCTGCCCTGACGATCCTAGCGAGAGTGGGGCATGACTAGGCGTTCTGTACAGCATGCTCACATGTGGACATGCGTCACAAGTTAATCAACATTTAGCAGACACAAGAACTATTCAAAATTATGAACAAGGAATAATCATAAAGTTTTTTGTAAAAATAGAGCCTTTCATAAATAGTTCCAAGAACCAATAATTAATAATTAACTTCATAGAGATGGAAGCCTTTAAAAGGTAGTTTACCTCAAAACCCTCCAAGCAGTTTCACCACTCTTCACCGTCTCCCAGGCAAGTTCTTCCTGGCGGCTACACACACACACACGTCGCTCCTGGCGGCCACGCCCATAAGTCATTTCTAGTGGCCAGATACACTTCCTGGCGGCCAGACACAAGTCCCTCCTGGTGACACGTAGCTCTCCGCACTGCTATAAATCCACATTTAGCCGGTCCCAACCAATTCCGTCACTAACCACATCACCAAGGTCTTGAAAGAGGCTACTGAAGTATTCTGCGGTGCTGGCCACACTGGTATCCCGAGGATGAGTCCACTCTGGCGTCTTGTATACCCCTGGCACTGCACAGGCATCAGTAGAGGCTCCCCAAGCAGAGGAGGTCCTGGCTGGGTCAATATGGCGGGCTGGCGTCGGCAGGTAGGCGAGGAGGGGAGAGCAGATGTGCTCAGCTCAGGGTGCGTTGGTTGACTGACCTCCCACTCACGCAACTGTTTCACCTCAGCTCGTAAAGGAGGGATTGAAGCATTAACTAGTGTATCATAGTTTCTGAACAAGATATCGAATTCGTTTACGTTACCTTCTTTTTCAGCTTGGAAACTCTCTTGTATTACGAATCCATATAAATGAAACCCCTGAATAACTTTCATAATATAAATGAAACCCCTGAATCACTTTCGTAATATAGACCTTTGAATTACGTATAGCGAATCTCTCATGAAGTAAACGAAGCTTGTATTGAATATCCATCACCAACAAATATTGATAACTATGTATTAGATATATCTTAAATTACTCGATACCCCTTAACATTAACAGTAACTTTGAAATAAGTGTTTTATATATCTTACACACTATCAACAATATAAGTTATCTTAATATCCATATTAATCCTGATTATATACAGTATATACTGAATATTGTATACCCAGCCCAATACTCGAACAAGCTCAATTATATAATACTCCCAAAAATAAAGATGAATTATTTTACTTTGTCAGTACTCTGAAACAGTCCCGAGCAAAAAGTCCACCCCCTCCATTGGCAGAGTGTCCTCCATAGCAGCCTTACCCTCGGCAGTCAAAATTGGGCACTCTAGGGTCACCGGGATTATATCACAGAATTGCTCACTGTTGATTCCCCTGCAAACAAAAAGTGAGAGGCTTTAGCACCGCCAACAGCTCAACATCGCCACTGAGATAACTCGATCCTAATTTGAGTATTTCATATCCCAATTCCCTTTATTCATTGCATGAACAGTAGTTAAGTGCTTGTTTAACCTCCACATAGTTCGGTAGTTGCCGTGCATGTTATTTTATTGCTTTTCTGACTGATAAACATTGTTGTTTACATTTGTTATCCTAGCTTGTAGCAGACGACGCACGCGCACCTCTAATCGACCTAGCTTTGTATTTTCTTATTAACTCTAGTCGTTGTTGTTGTTGTTGTTGTTCCCCAAGCTGCCTGGCCGAACGGCCCCAAGGCCCCGAGCAATTCCAAGGCCATAACCGAGCGCCCCCACAGAACCCTCCCTGCCGACCACAATAAAGCCTGGGTGACCGAAGCCACTCCATGGCGGGGAGCTGAGGAGGGTGCAGAAACGCCCGGGAAACCAAAGCCCCACCCAGGGCCCTGTGCCCCTCAGCAATTATGAAGAGAAAGTTGAGGGGCAAGGGAAAAATGTGACGCTTTGGCTACCAATCTTGGTAGATTGGGAGGTCAATCCACGGAAAAGACGCCGTCACTTGAGATCTAGAAAATATATAAGTTAAAGGAACAGTCAGAGTAAGCTATGGGTACTCTAGTAGTTATCGTATTCAGTATCCTACTGTATCTATATATATCTGTAATTTTAGTTGTTGCTTGCATGATCTTGTAGTAACCTTTGACTGATAGCTTTGTTTATCTAAATATAATCCTGCTTGACTAGCCTACAGTGACACCAGCGCCATCTGTTGATACAGTATATTAACCCCTTGTGTGCAGTTACACTTTATTCTTATATAATCTCTATTTGGTGAATTGTATATTTAGTTACATATTCTATTATATATATATATATATATATTTGTTTTGCTTTTTTAGGTAGGTATCACCCCTGGTAGCCTACTTCTGCATATTTCATACTTTTTTCTTTTTGGTTATTTTTGTTTTCGGTTAGTCTAGGCTATCATCCCTGGTGGCCTATTTCTGCGTACGGTACTTAAATTTTTAAATTTTCAGTTAGGCTATCACTGCTGGTGGCCTATTTCTGCGTACCGGTATTTCATAATTTTTGTTTTCGGTTATTTTAGTTTTCGGTTAGTCTAGGCTATCATCCCTGGTGGCCTATTTCTGCGTATTTAAATTTTTAAATTTTCAGTTAGGCTATCACCGCTGGTGGCCTATTTCTGCGTACCGGTATTTCATAATTTTTGTTTTCGGTTATTTTTGTTTACGGTTAGTCTAGGCTATCACCGCTGGTGGCCTATTCTGCGTACCGGTATTTCATAATTTTTGTTTTCGGTTATTTTTGTTTTCGGTTAGTCTAGGCTATCACTGCTGGTGGCCTATTTCTGCGTACCGGTATTTCATTATTTTTGTTTTCGGTTATTTTTGTTTTCGGTTAGTCTAGGCTATCATCCCTGGTGGCCTATTTCTGCGTACTTCAATTTTTAAATTTTCAGTTAGGCTATCACCGGTGGTGCCCTATTTCTGCGTACCGATACTTCATAATTTTTGTTTTCGGTTAGGATAGGCTATAACCCCTGGTGGCCTATTTCTGTTTAAATAAACATAAACAAAATTTCGGTTCGGCTATCCCTGCGTATTCAAATTTAATTTTGTTTTGTTTTAATTTTCGGTTAGGCTATCACCGCTGATAACCTATTTGTGTGTATTTCAACATTTTTGTTTTCGGTTAGGCCTATTTAAGTAAGTGAAACGACCTGAAGGGAGTGAAGTGTTTTTTAAAGTGAGTTTAGTGTTTTTAAAGTGAGTTAAGTGTTTTTAAGTGAGTGAAGTGATCTGAAGAAAGTGATCGTCACCATGCCTCGTGCCTGTACGAACTGCGCCGGTAGGTTTGGTGCTTCCAGGTTTGCTCCTGCCGATCCACAAGTCTGCCGACTCTGCCAGCAACGAGAGGATTTGACAGCAAAATTGGATGAAGCCCACAACAAGATCAACGCCCTCACCAGGAAGCTGGAATCACTCCAAGAGTTTGTAACACTCAACGTTGGAGTATCAATAACTCCAATTGTTTCAACTCCAGCATCCACCACCGCCCCAACGTCATCTGCCAACAATCCAACACCTGCAGTAGACACTGCAGCAGATGCTTCTGACGAACCTGAGCCGACATCAAACCAGGACAGCCGCCCTGTTCACCTTAGTCTCTCCCCCACTCCTCGTGCAAGAAACTTGCTAGCACGAACAGTACCAACCCCTCGCCCCCGTTCTAACCACTCCTCTCCCCGACCTGTACGTAGAGTCCCGCCACCACAGGTTTCCGGATTTACACCAGTGAGGAACGGTGCACGGCCAACGCAGAAAAGGTCTCATCTACCAGTCACAATGTCAAACAGATTTGAGATATTGGTAGAGATGGAAGACGAACCAGAAGAGACCAGGCTCGTTGGGGATTCCATCCTACGAGGACAGGTCGAAGAGTTCTGCGACAGAGTTCCAAATCAACGAAAAAGATTTTGCATCCCAGGAGCTGGACTGGACGACATTGTGGAAGCCTTCGAAGATACCACAAAGGATGCAAATGAAAATACCCATTTTGTCATCCATGCTGGTTCAAATGACGTCATGCGCACCAGATCCGAAGAGTTGATGGAAAAATATCGCAAGATGATCCAGCACTACAAAAACAAGTCAAGGAATATCATCATTTCAGGCATTCTCCCCAAGATCGACGCACCTAACAAATTCTACGACAAGGCCTTCAGCACAAATAGCCGACTAAAATATTTGTGTCTGAGGGAAGAAGTTGAATTCATCAACCTCTGGGACAACTTCTACAACCAGCCTACTCTGTTCCGCAAGGATGGCACTCATCTAAACCCTGTGGGTTCAGCATGCATGGGTCGTCTCCTACACGAAGCAGTCCGCAGCCATGGATAAAAAAACGCCATCCGAGAAGAAGCAGCAGTGACATAAATCATCCAACGCCAAGAAAAAAACAGAGGCAACCGAGGACCACCAGCGATAAGGACCGAAGACAGCGAGGACCGAGGACAGCCATGAACATAAATGTAGATCCGACAAGAACCAAAAATATTATTAAAGAGCGTTCCGTGAGTTCTAAAATAACAAATTTAAAGGTTTTCTATGCAAACGCTCGTAGCATACGCAATAAATTTTCAGATTTAGAAGAGCTAGTGTTTACAGAAAATTATGATGTGATTGGCATAACAGAATCTTGGCTCAATACAGAAGATAGAGACTTTTTAGCAGAGTATTCACTTCCCGGTTATGTAATGTTTGAGAAAAGCCGAATAAATCGAAATGGAGGTGGCGTTTTACTTTATATCAAAGAAAGTCTTAACCCTACCCTCTTGTCAAAACCTCAAATTGTGAACGTCGACGCATCTTTTGTGCTAATAAAGAATAATAAAGGTACAAAAATAATACTTGCATTAATATACAGACCTCCAGCTCAATCAGTGCAAACTGACCGAGAAATTTACGAACAAATTGCAGATGTAAGTAACTCACAAGATACCGTAATTTTTGGCGACTTTAATTTACCCGTGACCAAGTGGGGCGATACTCTTACTTCACACTCCGGACATGACTTGTATATGAACTTGCAAGAGAGTTCGCTTTATCAATTTGTTCGAACGCCGACCCGTGGTAATAACGTTCTTGACATTGTACTTGCAACAAAAGAAGAATTACTAGAGAATTTGAATGTTGGTGATGAATTCAGTAACAGCGACCATCGTACGATAACTTTCACTTTAAAGTTTACTAGTAACGAACCAAATAGTAGCATCGAAAAAGTCCCTAATTTCAAGAAAGCAAACTTCCATAAACTTAGAGCTGTGTTTAAAGAAACTGACTGGAGCTTTTTAATTAACAATAACGACATAAATACATCTTGGAAGTTATTCGAAACCACTTACCTAAAAGCAGTGCAAGACTGCATACCATCGTAAATACGGCGTCCAGGCCATAATAATAAGCCCAAATGGTGGAATAAAGATATTTCAAACTGCCTGCTTGCTAAAAAATGTACTAATGATAGATTAAAATCCTCACAAAATGACGAAGAACGGGTGAAATTTGTAGAGCTACGACGCAAAGCCAAAAAGTTAATTAAGCAAAGTAAAAAGACCTTAGAGTTACATATTGCGAATCAAAGTAAAACAAACCCGAAAGAATTCTATAGTTATATCAGAAAGAAAAAAGTAGTTACTTCAACTGTTGGACCGTTAGTTGATGAAAATGGAGAATACACCAAAGACGAAGTACAAATGAGTAATGCCCTCAATACCTTCTTTGCATCAGTTTTTACAACAGAAGACCTCAGTGATATCCCTACACCATCGCCAATTCAGATTGATAATTCAGATGTTCTAAGCAATATCACCGTTACAGAGAGAGAAGTATTGAATTGTTTAGATAAACTCAAGGTAAATAAAACGCCTGGACCGGATACAATCTCGCCTAGAGTTCTAAAGGAAGCTAAGGATGAGCTCTCCAAACCACTGACATTACTATTCAATAAATCCTTGCAGTCTGGAACTATGCCTGATCAGTGGAAGCTAGCCAACGTAACACCGATATTCAAAAAATGCAGCAAATCCCTACCCAGTAACTATCGTCCAATTAGCTTAACCTCAGTTGTATGTAAAATGCTAGAAACGGTCATACGAGACAGACTCGTAAATCACTTAGAGGAAAATAACATACTTAAAGATACTCAACACGGCTTTCGTAAAAAACGTTCCTGTTTAACAAACCTCTTAGACTTCTTCCACGATATCCTCAACCTCTACGATGAGAGTAAAGCTGTAGATATTATATACCTTGATTTTCAAAAGGCCTTTGACAAAGTTCCCCACAAACGTTTACTGCTAAAACTAAAAGCGCATGGAATACAAGACGGTGTGTTGAAATGGATAGAAAATTGGCTCAGCGACAGAAAGCAAAGAGTAGTCATAAACGGTAAGGCATCTAAATGGACCAATGTAAGTAGCGGGGTACCCCAGGGATCGGTATTAGGACCAATTCTCTTTCTAATTTACATCAACGACATAGATGAGGGTCTCACCTGTACAATCTCAAAATTTGCTGACGATACAAAAATTGCAAATAGCGTACTCTCAAAAGAACAAGTTGACGATATGCAACACAATCTAGATAAATTGTCATGTTGGGCCCAAATTTGGCAAATGAGTTTCAATGCGGATAAATGTAAAGTACTACATATCGGATACCTAAACGAGAAAGCAAACTATTCGATGAATGGCACTCAGCTTAAGAATGTAAACAGAGAAACCGATCTGGGAGTAACAATATCGAGTAACCTAAAACCGAGTCAACAATGTTGAGAAGTTGTTAAGAAGGCAAACAAAATAATTGGCTTTATAGGCAGGTCATTTGAGCATAAATCCAAAGAAGTTATCCTAACCCTTTACAATTCCTTAGTCCGCCCTCTTCTGGAATACTGCGTTCAATCCTGGTGCCCTTATTACCAAAAAGATATAAACAAGCTAGAACGAGTTCAACTTGGAGTTACCAAAATGATACCTAGCCTAAAGAACAAACCATACGAAGAGCGTCTTAGAGAATTAAATCTATTTCCTTTAACCCAGTGCAGATTAAGAGGTGACTTAATTAAGTGTTCAAAATCATCAAAGGCATCAACAATATGAACTGTAGTAAGTACTTCACTATCGACCAATCTAATTACACGCGGGGAAACGGTTGCAAAATTATTGGTAAATCTTTTAACTCACACGAATCTAAGAATTTCTTCTTCAATCGAGTTGTCAACTTGTGGAATGGGCTTCTCCGAAACGTTATAGACTGCATCACCTTGATTCATTTAAACTCCGCCTAGACAAATATCTCGCATTAAACCCGCGACTGACTGCGTTTGTAAATGAATAACTATTTTATCTCCCCCTCAGTTACTAACCCATCTGTCCCCTACTAACTTCCTAATCCTGCCACGGATATTAGTTCCAGGGCAGTAATTCCCTTTTCAATCTTCCCTTACCCACTCTAAACCACTGTTTGGACACTTGATCCTCAGTGTTTTGGAGGACAAGCAACCTAGAAGGGTCACTAGATATGTTGTTGCTTGATTTCCTTTGTACTCCTTTGTACTTTGTACATTACAAACTCTCCTGTGCTAATAGGTCCCCCTGTCAGGTTGCGACACATGGATTGTTGCGCACCAGTATCCCTAAACACCTTGACAGGGTAAGTCTGCTCCCCAACCCGTACTAATCCATCATGTATGAATGGCCAACAACAATCAGGGGAAGTCTGGTTATGCTCAGGTGGTGATACCATCTGGGGCGGCAAAGTGCTTACAACCCTGCTTCGCGCTGGCCTACACTGTCCTCCAGACTCACCAGTACCTAGCTTGCCTTTCACAGGCACCTCCCCCAGTGTCGCCACCAACTGGACAGCCTTGGGTTCCTGGGTAGCCTTCCATTTAGCACACTGAGGTTCAATATGACCCACTTGCTTTCAAAAATAACATCTCACTTTCGTAGAAGCTTGCTGATTGTCAGCCTTGTTATGATATTGTGTCTTAATTGTGTTAACTTTGGGCGATGATGGGCGAGCTGATACTGTGGCTGCTTCGTGCACAGATCGGTCTCTCCTGTCACCAATGCTCCCCATGCACCTGCCATGCTGGGCTAGTGCAAAGTCATCAGCCCAAACTGCTGCTTCCCTTATTGATTTATACCGCTTTTCTTTTAATTTTGCCCCAATGTCCTTTTCAACTATGCTGGTAAACTGCTCCATCAGCCAAACCTCACATGCAACCTCAAAAGTATTAGCTGTTTCAGAGAGCAACCACTTAGCTAGAGTATCGCGCAGGTACCTGGCACATTCCACATGCGAGTACACCTGCCACTCTCGAGCCCCCGTGAACGCTAGTCTGTAAGCTTCAGGACGAAGCTTGTAGGCTTTTAACACAGCCTCCTTAAGTACATCATACTCTAACTCCTGCACTTCTGGGCGATTGTATGCATCAAGAGCCTTGCCTTTTAAAACATTAGACACCAACACTGCCCAGCGTTGCCTCGGCCACTGACACTCATGGGCCTTCTTCTCAAAACGCAACAACCACTCCGTGACCTTGGTTCATCAAAGGCCGGCACGAGTTTCAGCCGTCGAGACAACAGCACCTCTTCTGCCTCCTCCTTAGATGCATGACCAGCACTATTCCCCTGTCGTCTTTGCCCACTATTTTCCAACTTCGACTTCTCCAAATCTGCCTGTATTTTCTTCTCCTCCATCTCTCTGTCTATCTCCATCTTCCTCAACTCAATCTCTCTCTCTATCTGGCATCTCCATTCTCTTTAGTTGGAGCTCAACCTCAGGACTCCTTTGCGACCCTATAGGGGTTATAGGAGGAAACTGTGCAAAAGGGGGAACATTGTGCTGAGCACCCACCGTATGAGTGGCAGTGAAATGCTGGGGTGTGGCCCACGACACATGTGGGGAAGAAGGAGGATACTGGGGATTGCTAGCATAACTCGAAACAAATGTACTGGCCATAGGGGCATAAACATAGCCCTGTGAAAATGAAAGGGTCGTACTGATAGGGTTAAATGCTGACGGTAGAGGCATGGTGGCAGATGCTGTGGTAAGAGTAGGAGACTGCCTAAATACAGTACTAGCTCTGGAGGAATATTACTTAGTTAAAGGAGTTTACTTTCTTTAATTTCAGTGAGATTATGTTTGGGTTATTTCTTAGGTTTAATTTATAGTAATTCAGCTTTAGAAGGACATAGTGAATGGTTGTGATGTAATTTGCGAAGGTAATACTTAGTCTAAAAATACATGGTAGTTATAGGTTTATACATAATCAATTGAAGTATTTTATTTAATATCTCCGTTGTTGTTAAGGGGTCTAGGTAAGATATAATTGTGACTTCCGTGATTCTATGAGAATCAGGGGTTATTCTTTGTGAAGTTTATATCTCCGGGAGTTTCTGGGTTCTCTGGGTTATGTTCAGTTCTCCGGAAAGGTACTGCAAGAGAGGTCCTAACATCTCCATTTGTTCCTATAGCATTCCGGTCCCTGATGCCTAACTTACATAAATATTTGCTCGTCATACAGCAAGTCAGGTTGTTGGTTGAAGGGAGGCTGGTGATAGGTCGAGATGGTTTGAAAGCTAATCAGTGATTGGTCCTGCTTCCCACTCTTTTTTATGGGAGACTGGCCTAGCTTCCTGGTCATTAGAGAACGGGAATGACCTGAGGGAATGGGGAACTCTTCTGATCCGTTTTCTTTTAACCCTTAAATGGCGGCGCGCAACATAAGTCGAGTGAAATAAATTTGGACTATGTGGCGGCGCGCGACATAGGTCGAGTTGCTATTTCCCGCCCTAATTTAAGTGGCAAGCAAAATCTAGCAGTCAGGCAGTGTACTACTACGTCCCACCCACACATCCCCACCGCGTGAGCTTGGCTCAGTACCGCTCTAGCCGCCACAATGGAGAGACAAGATTTGCCTGTGTTCGATTCGGTGCCCGCCCCTAGTACGTCGCGCCAGCCAAGGCGTAGGGCCCCACTCTCAGCCGAGGAGTTAGTTCTGCTGATGAAGTCTTCAGCGGTATCTAGAATATCGTTGAATGAAAGCATGGAAGGGCTTGGTGAGAGTGGGGGAAATGAGGAGGAAGAAGAACTGGAAGGTAAACCTGTCATCGGTTTTCACAGACGCCATAACTTGCGGGGAGAAAATGGTGAAGATGGTGACGAGGAGCTTGGCGAACACACTGGTGTGGGTGTTGGTAAGTACAATGTACATTTATATTATTTGAGAGATTGATAGAGATTGATGTAGCCTACAATAATTTTATTATTGGCGTAATGTGGGTACATTTCTTACGGGAATACAAGCAACGAAGATTGTGTTGTTGGTCTTCCTATAGCAACGAAGATTGTGTTGTTGGTCTTCCTATAGCAACGAAGATTGTGGTGTTGGTCTTCCTATACATATGGGATATACAGTATAGGCTATCTGCATGAGACTGAAATAGCTTGCAAGTGTGATTGCAAGCGATTGCAATAATTTTATTATTGGCGTACAGGCCTAGGCCTATGTCAGCGTATACGGTACATTTGTTACGGGAATACAAGCAACGAAGATTGTGGTGTTGGTCTTCCTATATTACGTTTCCTTTCATTTTATAGGCGTATATAATACATATATATCGGTGTACAGTAGAATACATTCCTTACGCATGTGACTGAAATTGCTTGCAAGTTTGATTGCAAGCGATTGAAGATTGTGGTGTTGGTCTTCCTATATTACGTTTCCATTCATTTTATAGGCGTATATCACGGTGTAGGGTTGATTTCATAGTATGAAGTCAACCCTACACCGTGATATATACGCCTATAAAATGATGGCAATGATATTATTATTTATTGTTTGCGAGTTTTCATTCATTTGATAGGCGTATATCACGGTGTAGGGTTGATTTCATAGTATAAAATCAACCCTACACCGTGATATATACGCCTATCAAATGATGATATCAAAATACGGTATATATATATATATATATACTGTATATTTATTGTTCCATATATGATATTTTGGAGAAATTTACTTTCTCTCTCTCTTTCTCTCTCTGTCTCTTTCGTTCTTCCCATCTTTGTTTGTGTGACTTACTGATTACTGTAGGCCACTCCTCAAACAACCCTTTTATCACATGCCCCCGGGCAGTACCACCAAGTAGGATTTTCTTTCTCTCCCTTCATTTATTAATTTATTTATTCATTTCTTCGCGTGACTCCATGTTGCTTGCAATCATTTGATAGGCGTATATATCACGGTATACGGTACATTTCTTTCCTTACGCAGGTGACCTTGAAATTGCTAGGACTCTTCCTTTCTCTCTCTCTCTCTCTCTCTCTCAAATCAATCATGTCTTAGTTGTCAAGTTTGAGTCTGCACATCCCTCATACGAAATACCATTCCCACAATTTTCATGGCAACACAAGACAGGCCAAACGACGAAGATCGTTATCCCCACAGCCACGCCCAGCCACATCCAGGCAGCAAGCCTCGTCAGAGCCTCCAGTGATGCCCGTTCAGCTAGGGAACATCTCGGGGGTAGTGCAGCTACCACTAACCCCCACCCATGGACAACCAGGACCAGCGACGTCAACGCCAGCTGTTGATGCTCTTCCCAGGTTGTCAACGCCACCCGGGCTGCAGCGGATGAGGAGTATCAAGAGGACCAGGCGTCGGCTGACGATGTCTGAGAGTGATGCCGGCACCGGCTCAAGCTCTCCCGATTCGCCTGAAGCCAGGATATCCCCCACGTCAGCAAGCGAATCTAATGGCGGGCAGGCACAGCCACAGCAGGCACAGGCACAGCCACAGCCACAGCAGGGACCGCCACAACAGGGAGAGCCACAGCAAGGTGCCCGGGGAAGGGCATGAGGAAGGGCCGGAAGAGGTGCTCGGGGAGGTGCTCCGGGAGGTGCCCCAGGAGGTGCCCCGGGAGGTGCCCCAGGAGGTGCCCTGGGAGGTGCCCCAGGAGGTGCCCCAGGAGGTGCCCCACGAGTGGTCGGGAGGGGCAGGAGGCCGGACGAGCCACCTATCTTTCAGTGGGAGCACTGCGAGCCTCGGGATATGCCTGGGGTTCCACCCAATTTTGATAAGGGGACAAATGGCGTCCAGCCTGGCTTTCCCTGTACAGAGAATGATACCCCTTATGACTACTTCCGAGCATTCTTTGACGATGAATTGCTCGGGGACATGGTAAGGGAGACAAACCTATACGCAAGGCAGCACTCCGAAGAGATGGCCTCGCCCCACATGAGGAGATGGATGCCCATCGATATCCCTGAGCTCCTCGTGTTTATGGCCCTCACCATGCTAATGCCCCACATGAGAAAGCACAACATGCTGGATTATTGGCTGATGCATGACATTAGATCAACGCCAGTCTTCAACATGTACATGCCCAGGGACCAATACCGACAAATTCTCAAGTGCTTGCACTTTGTCGACAACACTGCGGCACACGGAGCTGACAAGCTTTGGAAAATCCGGCCATTCCTGAACTCCCTCCTGAACAGGTATCGCCGGTTTTTCAAACCTTTTCAGAATGTCGTGATCGATGAGTCCTTGATCCTCTTCCGTGGACGTCTCTCTTTCAGGCAGTATATACATTCCGTCGAAGCGTCACCGCTTCGGGATCAAGTTCTTTGTACTGTGTGACTGCGAGACAGGATACGTGCTGGACCTCATCATCTACACCGCTACTGATGTGGACATTCCAAACGACCCACTGGGTCTTTCAGGGGCAGTTGTGAAGACACTGATGGAGCCGTATCTGGATGCCAACCGTATCTTGTACACCGACAATTTCTACACCTCTCCTCTCCTTGCCAGGTATCTCCTTTCAAGGAGCACAGGAAGCTGTGGAACTGTCAGGGCAAACAGGAAACACTGGCCCAAGTTTCATGCTACACAGAAAGGAGACATCTTCCGGAAGAAGAGCAGCAGTGACAGTATACTGGCTATTTGTTGGCATGACACAAAGCCAGTCAATGTCCTCTCCACCTTCCACAAGTCCACAATGCGAGATAGCGGGAAGAAGAGATACCACATGGACCCTGTCACCCGCGAGAAGCATCTAGTACCTATCTCCAAACCTGACCTTGTTATGGACTACAACATAAGCATGCGGTTGGTGGATAAGAGTGACATGCAAATCACTGCTGTTGACTGCCTCAGGAAGACGTGTAAGTGGTATAAGAAGGTGATACTCCATCTTCTTGATGTCACTATCCTGAACGCGTACAACCTGTGGATGACGCGGACAGGAAGGAGGAGCTCTGTAAGGCTGTTCGCGAAGGAAATCATCGACTCCATCCTCAGGAAGCACGGAACCACACGTATGCTACCACCTCCGAGGCCGATCGTGAATCTGCCTGCCCGCCTTGAGAGCCGGGACTACTTCTCGACCCACATGCTTGTGTTTTGCCCCCGCTCAGCATCACAAATCGCAGCCAACCGGAAGCACGGACTGAAGCAGTGCCACGTCTGCAGACACACAACAAGGAGGAACCAAATCAGGAAGGAAACCACGTTCATGTGTAGTTATTGTAATGTGGGACTATGCGCTTCTCCATGTTACACCGAGTACCACACACTGGAACACTTCTAGACCTCCTCCAAGACCTCCTCATCCTCTAGACCTCTTGCCAATCATTCATAACTTCATTCAATCATTCATTCATCTATTTCAAACTACCTCATGAATTCATGTCATTCAATCATTCATATGGTGGAATAGCACACTACCCAAACACAAGTGCATTCATCATCATCAGCAACATCACCCATTACATCCATAAGTTTCGAATCTCATCCATCCATCTGCTTCTTGGTCGACCTCATACATCCATGTCATTTGCCTACCTCAATCATATAACTGCCTTTTATCTACCTCAATCATATAACTGCCTTTTCTCCCTCAATGAAATGTGGATTACACCTCCTGGGAACACCACAAAAAAAAAAATTAGTCGTCAACACTACCCCATAGGGTGATTTGGAAATGTGTTGAAATAATATTATTTATAAAAAAAAATAAAAAATCCTGCAAAGCAAGCGAAACGAGAGAGAGAGTGAAAATGCACGCCTATATATATATATATATATATATATATATATATATATATATATATATATTACAATGTAATATTCTTGTAAATCTTGTTATTGTTTTCAATTATTAACTTATAGTCTAGCAGTTTTAAGTAAAGTATTATGTAGAATTGTCACATTAAACTTGTTTAAATAGATCCATATATTAAATACAAAGTTTTAACAGATATCATGTTTGTTTTCTAGGATCGTTGGTGTTTCACCTGATGATGAACAGAGTTGTTCGAAATATTGTCAAAGATTAATTAATAAACAATGAAAATGGAGTTGATGTTTGCTCTCGTCATCTTATTTATTCTATATATATATATACAGTATATATATATATATATATATATATATATATATATATATATATATATATACGCCTATCAAATGATTGCAATCGATATACGGTATATAATATATATATCGTATATTGATATCAATAATTTGATAGGCGTACATATCACCATGTACGGTACATTGTAGGGACAGAAATCTACCGTATACCGTGATATATACGCCTATCAAATGATTGAAATCAATATACACCAATATACAGTATATATATATATATATATATATATATATATATATATATATATATATATATATATATACCGTGTATTGATTGCAATCATTTGATAGGCGTATATATAACAATGTACGGTAGATTATAAGGAATGAAATATTGAGAATGATGATAAATGAAAGAGAATACAGAAACTGAACTGAAGAAAGAGTGAAAAAGATATAATAATACAGAAATATTACAAGCAAATAAAGAAAGAGTGATTAGAGAAAAGAATAATGAGAATTACATATACGAAAGAGAAATATAGAGAAGAGAGGAAGGGAGAGAGAGTGAGACAGAGCGCGTACGAAGGAGAAAGGGGGAGAGAGAGAGAGCTAGCCAGAGAGAGAGAGAGAGTCAGACAGACAGACAAGAGGAGTGAGAGAGAGAGTGAGAGAGAGAGAGAGAGCGAGAATACAGAGAATACAGAAATAAGGAGAAACAAGAGAAAATAAGAGTGCTTACCGAAGGAATAATAGATGCGCGTGAGGCCAAAGTCAGGACAAAGCGAACGCATCCGAACGCGCCCGGGAAATAGACCAAAAAGCACCTCCTCTTCCTCACCTCCTCCCACCCTCCACACTCGATTACTTCATTCAGAATAGACTTCTATGGGGAGACGGAGAGTTGCTCGTTCCAAAAATTATCGTTTCGTTCCGATTGGAGCCATAGTAACGGCGCTAGGGCGAGTGAAAGTGAGCGAATATTTCGGGATTGTGCCCGCTGGGCGGCTCGGTGTAAAATACCGCCTAGCCCGCCAATAAGGTGTTAAAGAATGGGAAGCTTGTTGATATTCCCATTGCTCCTGTTGGTGTCTCCTCCTGTCCTTTCTGTTCTCCTGCAGGCTGGCAATCTTGCATGTCCTACTCAACCCCGTTATTTCACCACATTCGGCAAAGAAAAAGTCGCGACCTCGCGATTTCAAAATGTAGGTCCGGGTTGTCTCATTGGCCAGAACTGGGGTTAAGTTTTGTAGTGTCAATAGCCACATGGTTGTTGGAACATCAGCTGTTGTAGTGGTGTCGATGATCATGTGGACATGTAGAGGAATTTTAGATTGCCTCGCAGTTTGCACCAATTGTGTTGGGGTGTTTACAATTGTGCTGTCTTGGCCTGTGGAAACCATCACTTTGTTGATTTTCATGGCTGCTGGAGTGGGTGAAGGAGCTGCTGTTGTGGGTGAAGGAGACGTCGTAGGTGGAGGAGATGTTGTGGCTGGGAGCTGTGGAGGTTGAGTGACCTGTGAAGGTCGGGGAAGAGGTTGTTGGTCCTTGGTCATGGTGGTGTTTGGTTGCCCTCTTAACGATGGTGACCTCGCTGTAGGTGTGGCGGTGACCCTTTGAGGTGGCGAGGTAAGTTTGGGAGGGAGCCGCCTTTTATAAGTTGGCAGGAATGTCGGCGCTCATCTTCGAGGAGGCTTCACACGGCGACCAGATCTTGTACAAGGTGGGTTAGAAAGAGGTTGCATTAAAGATGATGGATTTACAGAACTCTGGTATGTTGGTGATGAAGAAGAGCTGGATGAGTGTTATGACCTTTTAGACAGTCTGGGTATAGTGCAATGTAGTTTAGAGGGAGGAATAGTTGGTTTATGAGTGGAAGTAGATGGTAGTATTTGATGAAATAGTGGAAGTGGTCTTTGAGAGGATTTTGAGACGGTTTTAGTGGCAGAGTGAGTGATAGATATAGGTTTGTTCTGAAAGGGGTAGGTCTGGAAGAGGTTTGAGTTAGAGGAATAGGTATTGTGACAAATTGATGGATGGTGCTGTTGATAGATTAGGTGAAGGTTGTGATGGAAGAGTTGGAATGTTAGCAATAGCTGGAGTGGTAGGCAAAGTGCAGGGTGATTCAGAAAACATTTGGTAAACTGACAGAGGGTGAGGGAGGAGCAGGTGTAGATAGAGATTTGGTTAATATTAGAGTAGGTAGTGTGGCTGGTGCAGAGAAAGTGTGTGTAGGAAAGGTAGGAGTAGGGTTGTGTGAGGGAAATGAAAGAGGAAGTGGGTGTGGCTGTACAGAGTGTGTGGCTTGTGGTAGAATAAGTGGTGTGACATGAAGTGGTTATTTTAGAGGTGCAGGAGACAAGGGAGGAATGAGTTCATGTGTCAATGGTTCTGAGGATCCTAAATTCTGATTATTTGATGCAGGCAATTTGTCATTCACTTCAGGATGTGCAAGCATAATCATATTCTCATCAATAGGCTGAAATCTACGTACATGTCTGCTACGGTATGTGCATGACTCACCAAAATAGTTAATGGTAACCTGATAACAATTTGGCACAGTTAAGATATCGAATGGACCTTTAAACCTCGGTTTGAGCTTAGATGACACAGGCAATTGAGCAACCATCACAAGATCGCCGACATGGTGTGGACTGGCTTTGATAGTTTCATCAGGTTGTAGATCTTGAACATACTGAATTTGACGGAGGCGGTTTTTCAGGTGCACTAGTGATTGGTCAAAGTTGGAGGAGGGCTCATACGGGGCAGCTAGATATCGCAGAGGTAGGAGTAATGGTGGTACTCCAAACACTCGTTCGTGGGGTGATATTCCGTCTTCTCTGGGGCAGGTATGTATTCCCCATTGGACTATTTTGACTTGACTGGGCCAATCCTTGGTGTCCATTTGTTGCAACCGTGTTCTTATTTGATTAGCAATAATCCTATGACTTCTTTCACAGATGGTGTTGCTTTGAGGCCAGTATGGAGATGAATGGCAGATTTTAAAGCCACACATTTGAGATAAATGAGACCAAATGTGACTGGTGAATTCGGGTGCATTATCTGAAGGAATGGCTTCAGGTAATCCGAAATATGGAAATACATGTTGAATGAGGGCTTCTGCTTGACTGCTGTCAAATGCTTGGATACGTTGGTCTGTCCACTGGAATGGTTCGTCTTTTCTTGTTAGATCATGGAGTGGTTTTGCAATAGTAGCAACATTCTTGACAAGCCTACGATAATAGGATGCCAACCCAAGAAAAGCTCTTACTCCTTTTACATTAGTTGGAGGAGTGATTTTGCTTATAGCTTCTAGTTTGCTAGGATCTGGTGAAATACCCTGCTCTGATACAATGTGTCCTAGAAAGTTTACTGTATTCTTAGCTAGGGTACATGTTGATGGTTTCGGTTGTAAACTGGCGTCTCTGATCCTCTGGAATACTTGTTTTAACCTTTGTAGGTGTTCTGCCCAAGTTTTCCCGAATACAATGATGTCGTCTAAATATGCTAGGCATGTTTCCCAGGTTAATCCTTGTAGAACAAATTTCATTAACCTAGAGAAGGTGGCAGGGCCATTGCATTGACCGAAAGGGAATACGGTGAACTCATATAATCTGCCTTGGCTGGTGGAGAAAGCTGTCTTCTGTTGATGTTCTGGTAGGACTCGAACTTGCCAATATCCTGCTTGAAGATCTAAGGTAGTGAACCATTTTGCTCCAAGCAGGGAGTCTAATGAATCAACAATTCTGGGTAGTGGGGTATCATCTTTGATGGTGACGTCATATAGTTGCCGGTAGTCAATACAGAAGCGGGTCAATCCGTCTTTCTTCCAGACGAGTACTACCAGAGAAGACCAGGGGCTGGTGGATGTTTTGACTACTCCCATGGCGAGCATATCTTGCACCTGGTTCTCTTCCTCTTGTCGCTGCATCGGGTTTTTCCGACGGATTGGTTGTTTTATGGGATGTCGTACAGTATGTATAGGATAATGAAGAATGTTGGTTTTCCCCATGTCTCGGCTGGAGGTAGCGAATATGTCTTGATATGAGATCAGTAAGTTTCTGAGATCAGTTTGTTGACAAGTAGTAAGATTGGAAGGAATATCGGGAAGGGGGTTAGTATATTGGGGGGGAATATCTGTAGGTACAGATAATTCTTCTGAATATGCTTCAAGCTCACCAATGGCTAGTCCCTTTGGTAATGTAATTGGTTTATCTGAGATATTAGCTACTTTGATACAGTTTAATTTATTTGGTAGAAGGCTAGGAGCGGTTAGGCAGGCCCCATCAAAAGGGCTTTGGAGGTGTGGGTTCAAAATGACATCTCCCATGACGGTGGGCACAAGAGGTATCCACTTTTCGTGATGAGGAGGAACTGTCACAGATGTGGAGGTGATAGCTTGGGAAATGATATGAGGATTATATCTTACATCTTCCGAAGTTTTGTGGGGCAGGTTTTGTTCGCTATGGGAATGAAGGGTTGATGGCTGTATCTTAGCTGTTTGATTAAGGGGGGCAGGTAGGGAGCTTGAGGTGAACTGCTGATGTTGTTTAAGGCAGAGTTTTTTTGTCTTTGTTATTGGAGTTGGGGCGAACGTTAATGTACATCAAGTGAGTAAATTTATTAGCATAAGAACCATATGAGGATAATTGGCGACGTACACCCATTGGATATTTATTAGTGTGAAAAATGTACACGATAACTGTCAGTATAGAGCTGGAGAGGTCTACTACCAGGCTCATATCTCCCCAAAAGTCTCTCTATAACAGGTACCAATGGTATACCTGGACGACCATACCTTTACGTTGACCAATATAATTTCTGATTGGTTATGGGAGGGAACTACTCAATTATTTTAGATACCTTTCAGTTGACCGGAATTCTGCGAAATTATATATATCCGTGGCCCGATACTTGTAAAACGCTTATATTTAATGACATGTATGTATATTCATGTGGCTGCAAACATATAACTCATATATATTTAGGCATTTCATCTCGACTGTCGGCTATGTGTTTTGGCTATATTATAATGGATGTAATTTGACTCTGGATCGTTTATCAATTTTGCTAAATATATACAATTACTTAAAATTATATCCATCTAATTTTCTATTTTTCCAGTGAGACATTTTTGCTGCTACGTTAAGCATACATATACAGTATATATATATTTATATATATATTGTTACGTATCTTAGTCCTCGAGTGGTTAACTTGATGAATCTAGATAGCACAGAGATATATATTAAGGTATCAGTCAGCTGAAGGCAAAACAAAAGTAAAATCTAATAAAATACTTTCCTGTTGTTGCTTCCTTTCCTTTTGGATCTTAGGACTTAGTATCCTTTATTGACTGATACTCTTTAATTATGAAAAATACTGAAACTAATTAAAGTCATGTAGTATTTATAAAGAATTATTATTTAACCGAAGCTTAGTAGGCTATGGTTATGAACCGAATAAGTTATAGCTAAAGAAGGACTATTAATTTTATAAAAAGTCTTGAAAGATAAATATTAAAGTAAGAATATTTCTGTCTCTTACCCTCTTTGAAATGAATAGATAGTTTTCTTATGTCCTTTTATTTATATTTAATGTAATTATTCTTGGTTCTTGTCTTACGTTAATAGTATTATATTATTATTATCATCAGGAGTAATATCAAAGTCACATAAAAAGTTAGATATATATTTAATAATTAGTTAAATTTATTTCTTAACCACGTAACATTGAGGTTTGATTATGAGTAAATAAAGTTACAGGATCGTTTCATAGATTCGATTCAGGTCTCACTCAAATAATATGAAAAGCAAAATATAATATTTTGAAGCAAAAGAATTTTCTTCAGCTTAGGAAATCACTAGAAGTAATATTAACACAGCCATGTTAGTCTAAGGCGATATTACTAATATGAGACAATAGCATCACCGTACTAAGCACCATTAAGCAACGTTAGCTTAATTAAAAGAAAATGAAAGAACTCTTAAGTATTAATATAAAACAATAGTATTACTTTCATCATAACCCAATTACTTAAAGAGTTGCATTAGTCCACAAGTTAGTCAACTAAAATAGTTAAGTACATAATAATAGCGTTAACGTTAATTCCCAATCAAATAGTTAAGCACATAAATAGTAGCGTTAACGTTAATTCGCAATCAAATAGTTAAACACATAATAGTAGCGTTCACGTTAATTCCCAATCACATATCTCACTAACCAACATAACATAAGTGTTTACACCGAACACACTTAACACACATTTATATAATCTGACTGACAGTCACAATCCCATTATAATACTTCACCCCGTCTTCCTCCAGCTGCAAGTTCACCTTCCCCAACTCCAAATGAGACTGATTTGAATGCCCACAACTCGGGTCTTATATACCAAACAATGATGGTGTAGGAACGAATCAGGAGGCGGCGGGTGGTGCCGGCTCCAATCATAGCTCCTCGAATCGCATAGCAGGTGCCTGGTCCACTCACAGCTCCTGGCGTCGATCATACGTCATAGCATCGGTCATCGAGGTGTGAAGGCTAGCATGCTGGTATGGGGCGAGATGGTTTGCCCACTCGCTCGTTCGCTAGTCTGCTTCACCGTTTTGGGTAGTGGGCTCCTTCAACTCTAATTCTAACTCTTAAATTAACATACAGGGCTCCGTATGTCAGACCTCCCCCCTAGAAAAGAGTTTAAGGAGTATAGTACATAATATTAAACATAATACATAAATAGATTCACCACCAGATTGGCAACAGCAAGATTATAATGAGGATATAATAAGGATATCACCCAAAGTAGGCAACGTCTCCAGGTACCACATCAGAACATAGCCGGAACGTAGCTGGAGCGTATTCGAACTGCAAGGCATCTCACAGCTGAAGGCTTAAAAGCGCACTACAAAAGCATGATATTTACCTCGCTACAAGGGAGAGCTAATTGCCAAAATCCTCTCATTAAATTAAACTTACTGCTGTATGAGGCCAAACTGGTAAATGCAATCTTTGATCCGTGGCAGTGGGTAGGTATCGTTCTTTTTGACAGCATTGACTTGCCTATAGACCCTACAAAACCTATGGCTCCCGTCTGGCTTTGGCACAAGTATGACCGGACTACTCCACTGGCTTAAGGCCCTAGTGATCAGTTGGTTTGAAAAAATTAAGTCAAGCTCGACCTGCAGTATACTCCTGCGTTGTGGCGAGACACGGTAGGGGGATAGTTTAATGGGAGTTGCATCCCCTACGTCGATGTCGTGCACGGCCAAAGAAGTGAGCCCTGGAGTATCACGGAACACACTGGGAGACTGAGATAAAACAGAGATTAGTTGGTTCGCTTGATCAGAGGGAAGATGACATAGTTTAGATGGTAATTCCCTCAAAGCCACTGAATTATACTGAAAGTTGGATAGGCTACATGACAAGTCAAAGTCTGCATGGATACCTTCAGGCTCTGGAACAGTCTGTTGCGGATCAGTAAGAGAACTGAAGACTTTGTCCGCACCAGGCTGCTCACAGGTCCTGACATTCACTGCCACAGTGGGAGAATCTGGAGGAGAGGAATCAGGGGACCTATGGTAGGGCTTCAACATATTTATATGGAATACTTGCGTGGGCTTTCTCCTGTCTGGGGTAGTTACTAGATAATCGGTAATGCTCACCCTCCGAATGATCTTATATGGGCCCCTGAACTTGGCAGATAATGGTTGGCCAAAAAGGGGGAGCAGGACCAAAACCTCATCACCAGGCTTAAACTCCCTCTCACGGGCTTTTCTGTCATACCATTTCTTCATGGAGCTTTTAGCCACTGTCAAGTTTTGAGCGGCAAACTCACATGAGGATCTCAGCCGGGTTTTGAAATCTGAAACATACTTGAGGAGGTTTTGGTTCCCCTCCTGGCCAACTAGGCTATCCTGCAATAGTTGCAAAGGACCTCTTACCTGGTGACCGAAAACTAGCTCATTAGGGGAAAAACCCAGGGATTCAGTTGGAACCTCACGAGTAGCAAATAAAAGAAAAGGTACCCCCTTATCCCACTCAACTCCGGTCTCTGTACAATACTTACGTAACATTCCCTTTAATGTCTGATGATATCGTTCGAGAACCCCTTGACTCTCTGGGTGGTAGGTGCTAGACTTTACATGCTCGATACCCAACTCTTTCAGGGACTGCTGGAAAATGTTAGAGGTAAAATTAGTTCCTTGATCACTTTGCACCTCATGGGGGAAACCCATTCTGGTGAAAAATTTGAGCAGTTCCTTGATTACAGTTGGAGCAGAGGTAGTCCTTAAGGGTATAGCCTCTGGGTAGCGAGTTGCCATGTCCATGATAGTTAATAAATAAATGTTACCTTGGGAAGTCTTAGGCAATGGGCCTACAATGTCCACTACCACCCGAGTAAAAGGATTCTCGAAAACGGGCAAGGGCACCAGAGGATGTACAGGCACCTTCTGATTGGGTTTTCCTGTCATCTGGCAAGTGTGACACACTCTACAACACTCCACTACATCTGCACGCATTCCTGGCCAGTAAAAGTGGGATCTGATTCTGTCTAGAGTTTTTCTCACACCTAGGTGTCCTGCCAATGGTATACAATGTGCCATTTCCATTATATCTCTACGACAAGGTTTGGGGACTACTACTTGATGGACGTCCCAAGTCCCGTCATCGATTGGTCTGTGTGGCGGTCTCCATCTTCGCCACAATACTCCTCCTTTGAGGTAGAAACATTCACCACCCTCCTTCTCACATTCCTCTTCACTCACGGACCTGGCAGCTAACTCCTTGCATTCACTATCATCTCTCTGTAGCTCTACCAGGCCACTAGGACAATTTGGAGGGGTTTCATGGTCATCGTTAGGGTCAAGATGAGCCATAAAGGTGTCAGATAAATCCACCTCAGTCACATCATCAGGCACAGTTGGAGCATCATTCACACTCTCATCATCCCTTTCATCAACTCTTACATTCGGTACATTTCTGTCTGAGGGAACTGCTACTTGAGACATTGAACGTTTGTCAGCACACACAGGGAAAACAGTTGGCAACTCCTTTTCGAGCTCACCGGTTAGTGGCTCGTTAACAGGGGAAAGTGACAAAATGGGGTCTGGTCGGACCTTCTCACCTGCTACATCATTCCCCAAAAGGAGTGTTACCCCAGGCACAGGCATATCTTGGGACCTACACAAAGCTATGGTGGCCTCACCCTGTAGTAACTCGCATTCAATTTCGCCTTTTACCAAGTATGCATAAAACTGGCCTCCAGCACCTCTCATTACAACTGGTTCGCCAGGTGGGCACTCAGTGTAAGGATTCACCATGAGGGTGCTAGTAGAACCTGTGTCTCTCAGAATTTTTACCTCATGCATGCAACCATTTAATCTCACGTTGCCAGATGAAATAAAGGGACGGTAACTGTCCTGCACTGATGGTGAAATTATTATTGGCTTAACCCTAGTGGGTTGCACCACACATGCTACTACACCCCTGTCTAGATGATTTACGTTAGCTGCTAGGTACTCCTTCTGTCGAGAGTCCTGCATTAAAGGAACTTTTGGTGCTAGGTACTCCTTCTGTCGGGAGTCCTGCATTACAGGCACATATGGAGTTTGAGATACGGCGGCAACTGTCTGCCCCGATCTCTCGGTTCTCTCCTTGGTCCAGCACTGATAAGCTAGGTGGCCTCTCTTGCCACAAAAAGTACATACTTTAGGGGATACGGGAACGTTCCCTCTTTGAGCATTACTATTAGTTTGGGGCCCACCTCTGTTACCATTGCCCTGAGTCGCATTTTTAGTTGGGGGAACATTTCTATTTTGGCTAACTGGGGAAGACGTTATAGGCTTGTGACTGGGTCGGTCAGATTTGTGATAGGGATACTTAAAATTAGAACTAGAATTATCGTAGGGCTTCTTTCCACGAAATTTGTTGTTGAGCACGTATGTGTCAGCCATGTCAGCAGCGTCGGCAAGACAATCTACCTTTTTCCCTTTTAAATGATAGGATACAGAAGAATCAATTTTCCATAGGAAATTTTCTAACAGGACCAACTCCTTCAGATCGTTGTAGCTTGTGACTTTCTTACTCTTGACCCAATGATTGAAAGTTTTAGTCATGGTCCTGGCAAATACCTTATGGGTTTCTTCTACTTTCTTCTGATTTTTACGGAAAGATTGCCTGTAAGCCTCAGGCTGCAATTGATAGGTTTTTAGGATAGCTTCTTTGAGATTGTCATAATCCTGCCTAACTTCTGCTACTTCTGACAAATACGTGGCTCGAGCCTGCCCTGTCAAAACAGTTTGTAACATAAAAGGCCATTGATCTCTTGTCCACTTCATACCTCCAGCAACTTCCTCAAACAAAACAAAGAAATCCTGCACATTATCCTCAGTGAAAGGTGGAATGACACTAGTCATAGTTAATCCCAGAGGGGGAGCAATTACAGGAGCATTTGTATTGACATTTAGTTGAGCCGTACGATATTGATATTCATATTGTTCGGTCGTTGCTCTGGCATTTATTCTGGCTAGTTCTATACTTGCGTTGGCTTGTTCGGTCGTTGCTTTTATTCTGGCTAGTTCTAATATTTGATCACCGGTCAAACCAGGTGGCAATTGTTCATCAAGTTGGCTAAGTTTACTAGGGATCCCACCAACTGCTCCGTCACCCTCCCCGCCTTCTACAGGGAACAGGTGGGTTTTTATGGTCTGAGCCACCTCTACTTTAGACATGTTTGAGACAGATAATTGGAGATGTGAGGCAAGCACTTTCAGTTCAGATTTTGACAGACAGTCAATATCAGGGGATGTGGGTTCTGATTCTATGAAAACTCGAGCATCTTCGTTATTAATTAGTTGAGGCATGATTAATATTTGATTGTTAAGTAGTGAAACGTTAATGAAACTGAGTGAAACTGTATGAAACGAATCCTTGGCAAGGTCGCCACTCTTCTGTTACGTATCTTAGTCCTCGAGTGGTTAACTTGATGAATCTAGATAGCACAGAGATATATATTAAGGTATCAGTCAGCTGAAGGCAAAACAAAAGTAAAATCTAATAAAATAATTTCCTGTTGTTGCTTCCTTTCCTTTTGGATCTTAGGACTTAGTATCCTTTATTGACTGATACTCTTTAATTATGAAAAATACTGAAACTAATTAAAGTCATGTATTATTTATAAAGAATTATTATTTAACCGAAGCTTAGTAGGCTATGGTTATGAACCGAATAAGTTATAGCTAAAGAAGGACTATTAATTTTATAAAAAGTCTTGAAAGATAAATATTAAAGTAAGAATATTTCTGTCTCTTACCCTCTTTGAAATGAATAGATAGTTTTCTTATGTCCTTTTATTTATATTTAATGTAATTATTCTTGGTTCTTGTCTTATGTTAATAGTATTATATTATTATTATCATCAGGAGTAATATCAAAGTCACATAAAAAGTTAGATATATATTTAATAATTAGTTAAATTTATTTCTTAACCACGTAACATTGAGGTTTGATTATGAGTAAATAAAGTTACAGGATCGTTTCATAGATTCGATTCAGGTCTCACTCAAATAATATGAAAAGCAAAATATAATATTTTGAAGCAAAATAATTTTCTTCAGCTTAGGAAATCACTAGAAGTAATATTAACACAGCCATGTTAGTCTAAGGCGATATTACTAATATGAGACAATAGCATCACCGTACTAAGCACCATTAAGCAACGTTAGCTTAATTAAAAGAAAATGAAAGAACTCGTAAGTATTAATATAAAACAATAGTATTACTTTCATCATAACCCAATTACTTAAAGAGTTGCATTAGTCCACAAGTTAGTCAACTAAAATAGTTAAGTACATAATAATAGCGTTAACGTTAATTCCCAATCAAATAGTTAAGCACATAAATAGTAGCGTTAACGTTAATTCGCAATCAAATAGTTAAACACATAATAGTAGCGTTCACGTTAATTCCCAATCACATATCTCACTAACCAACATAACATAAGTGTTTACACCGAACACACTTAACACACATTTATATAATCTGACTGACAGTCACAATCCCATTATAATACTTCACCCCGTCTTCCTCCAGCTGCAAGTTCACCTTCCCCAACTCCAAATGAGACTGATTTGAATGCCCACAACTCGGGTCTTATATACCAAACAATGATGGTGTAGGAACGAATCAGGAGGCGGCGGGTGGTGCCGGCTCCAATCATAGCTCCTCGAATCGCATAGCAGGTGCCTGGTCCACTCACAGCTCCTGGCGTCGATCATACGTCATAGCATCGGTCATCGAGGTGTGAAGGCTAGCATGCTGGTATGGGGCGAGATGGTTTGCCCACTCGCTCGTTCGCTAGTCTGCTTCACCGTTTTGGGTAGTGGGCTCCTTCAACTCTAATTCTAACTCTTAAATTAACATACAGGGCTCCGTATGTCAGAATATATATATATATATATATATATATATATATATATATATATATATATATACTGCTTCCTATCCTTCTTCAACCTCCATACTCTCCCCTCCCTTCACCCTTCATAACTCTCCCGTAACCTACACCGGCAATGTGTTTATTTGTTCCTGTCGGCCGTTATCTGGCAGGAAAAGAGAGAATAAAGTGAGATCGGGAGAAGATTTTGGGCCTGATTCCTGGAGGCTGCTGCTCTTAACCCCTTCTATACCATACATGTCTTTCTAATTTTATTCTGGTTATATTTAGCCGATTCTGTGAAATATAAAAAGGATGTGAGGTACTAAAAAGAGTTAAGTGAGATGCTTCGAAGCTTGTTCATTGCTGGAAGCCCGTTTTAAACATAATAAAATCATTAATATTTACCAGGATATAATACTAAGCATATCACTGGCACTGAATGGGTTAACTGTCTCGTGTATCTGGTAGGTCATCTTTAATATATCCATATTTGTTTGTACTCTTACTCATTAACTCTCTCTCTCTCTCTCTCTCTGCGATTTGGTGTTCATTCAAAGAGAAGTATATTGATCGACAAGCTGTATTCGTTCATACTAAACTTACCAAATCAGGCTCAACCCAACCAAAATGGTTCACAAGTGACATAGCTTTAGCAATTAGAAAGAGAAAGGTTTCATACAGAAAGGCCAAAAGAAGCCAAGACCAAAGATATTTAGATTCCTTCAATAATATGTGTAGAAGAGTTAAAATTTGTATACAGGAAGCAAGGCGGAATGAAGAACTCATGGTTGTAGCCATCTGCAAAGAGAGTCCTAAAGAGTTCTTCAGATATGTGAACAACCGAAAGCCATTTAAAAGTAGCATTGGTCCTCTAAAGGAACCAACAGGCCAACTACAAACCTCTGACATTGATATAGCTAAATTCCTTAACAACTATTTTGCTTCAGTATTCACTAGGGAAAATACCAGTGACATGCCAAGTCCAGGATAGTGCATGAGGGTGAAGTTCTTAGCAGAATTAGATGTACCTCAGAGGAGGTAGCCAAAAAAGTAGATAAGTTAAATAGGTTCAAATCATCCGGCCCAGATAGCTTTCTTCCCCGAGGAGTTGTAAGAGAAGTGCGAGATGAAATCGCATCTTTCTTGGCAGACATCTTCAATAAATCACTAGATAATGGAGAAGTCCCTGAAGAATGGAAACTGGTCAATGTGACCCCCATTTTTAAGAAAGGGGATCATAAGTATCCCTAGAATTATCGGCCAATTAGCTTGATTTCCATCATAGTAAAACTCTTAGAAGGGATATTAGAAGACAAGAAAGTTGACTATCTAGAATGTCACAATTTAATTCAGATTCCCAACATGGAATCAGGCGACACCGATCATGTCTTACCAATTTGTTTGAATTTGTCTATGAAATGCTGAGGGAGTATGACAAAAGTAGAGCCATATTCATCCTTTACTTAGATTTTCAAAAAGCTTGTGACAAAGTGCCTCATTGCCCGCTAATGCCAAAAGCGAGTGCATTAGGTATCACTACAGAGATCACAAATTGGATAGAAAGTTGGCTAAAAGGTAGACAACAACAAGTGGTAATCAAGGGTGTTTCTTCTGAGCGGACTGTAGCCATTTCTGGAGTTCCACAGTGATCAGTCCTTGGCCCACTTCTGTTTATCATATACAATATGTCAATAACATCGCTATTGGTCTGTTGAGTGTGATCTCCAACTTTGCAGATGACATTAAGCTCAGGATGGACCTCGACAGACTGGGTGAATAGTCGGAGACATATGGCAGATGCCTCTAAACTTGGAAAAGTGCAAGGTGATGCATATCGGCCAAGCAAACCCCAATGAAGGCTATTCACTATTGGGAATGCCTCTGGAAGTGACTGACTCTCTCTCTCCTTCGCAAACACCCACACACACGTCCTCACTCCCACACCCCCTCTCTTCGGTCTCCACACCTCCCTTACCTCTCCTTCGACTCCCCCACCCCCATCCTTCCTTCTCCCCCTTCCACAACCATCCATTCCCATGCTCCGTAAGGCATCCCACACACCGCCCTCAAGAAGGAGCAGGAGATTAACTAAAATCTCAACTGTCTCACAAAGCGAAAGTATAATAAATACCAATAAAGCTCCCCCATACGTAAAAGGCACAACAATAACATTTATAAACCTGTTTGAAACAATCATGAAATAAGTAAGGCAATATGTTAGAGAGCCCGGTTATATAAACTAAAGATAAAACCTTGAAATACATATTTAGACAATATTTGGATGCAAACAGGTAAACCCCTATATAATAACGGCAGAGACAATACAACATTAATATATACATATATAAAGTAAGATAAATCTCAAGCTATTTTAACAGTAAGTTAAAAGTAGGATAGGGCCACTAATAACCAAGGAGATCTTGAAACAGACAACAACAACATAACTACTACCCTCACTGATTATTTCAGCTTCGTTTATTCAGATGTCGATAACAAACAACTCATGATATTACTCAATCTAGTACATCAATAAAGGGGATTCCAAAATGAGTTTAACCGATGTCTGGGGGAAAATGGATTACTATGTACTAATATTATATTTCTATCTATCTATCTATCTATCTATCTATCCCCAGGCCAGACCAACCAGTATGGTAGTGACGGTCATCTTCCGACAAGTTACATATGACCAGCCACCGTCAGCTACCTTGCCTGATAACCTGTCTCTTTACTCACCCTCACGCTGGTTCACTTACCTTCACTTGGTTTTACCCAGCTTCAACTTGCTTAATTGAACTTTATTCATCTTCACACAGCTTATTCATTGTTGCACTGGTTCCTTCTCATCCATTCATTTTCACTCAGTTACACTCTGCCACATTATGGTACACTTAGATGTCTTTATCTTCACATATTTTGTTTCGAAGTCATTCACCTCCGCCAATCTCACTTCCCTTTATTTTCAGTCACATTTTCTCTACCTTGTTGACCTCGATACTCGGTTGATGACAAAATAATTGACCACAAGAATTAGTGTATATTTAATACGTCAGTGTCTATCCAAGATGACCTATCCCTTTGGTACAGTGGTAATGGCGGTGCATCGTGATTTGCATGACAGTGGTTCGAACCGATCCCCCCACCCCCTACACACACACACACACACACACACACACTTGGAAGCATGATGACTATGTTTTTTCAAGATATTGGCTATAATGAACAGGTTGGTTTCACAACACTGTTATATTTAGCTGCTACAATATGTATGTTCCATGCGCTTGTTTACAAAATGTGCACTGTACATTGGAATTTTGTATTTCATGCTCTTCAGTAATTCACAATAATTACTATTTAATAAAGCAGCCACTGGCGTAATTAACTATACTTGTGTATTTGTTAATAATCTACTTAATAGTTGAGCACGTTTCTTATTTATGCAAATATTCATACTCAGTATGCTCAACAACTTAGTAGTAGACGTCTTTCCACAACCTGGTGTCACAAAAGTAGCATACTCCTACAATATGTCACTGGACCACACACACACCAATTACTCAGTAAGTTCCGTTTGATTTTTGGCACATCGATGATGATCCAGATCAGATTATATATTTAACATTGTTAGAATTGATCTCTGCATGAGATGCAAATGTATACTGTTAGTTTCTGCTTATAATGTTGTCTGGTTATTTACCAATACATTATTTTCCGAATAAATAAATAAGTAGCATAGCTAATAATTATGTATGTATGTATGGAATAATTATTATGATGCAATATAATTATTAGCTAGATTCGTTAAGCATTATAATATTTCAGTATTAAGACAAAATTATATTTATAAATACCTCCCACAATCTCACCTGTAATTATGTATATTATAAACTCCCAGGTAATTGTTCTCGTGTCTATCATGTTCAACACAATCTTGATTATATTATTTCACCTTAAAGTGCAAAATGTAAGGCCTGACTTAATTATAGTAATACTATTTGCTCAGCAGATCCATAATAACCAGGTAACATGGGAAGTGGATAATACTATGTCTACTGTATATTATGACGTATCTCTTTCACTCTTCTGATGCTATTACAACAATCAGTGTTTTTTCAGAGTTCTCTCCATGCATATCCCCTCCCTTGCGGCGAGTGCGAGGCACCAATCATTCAACACAGTCCCACTCCTATGCCGTCCAGCTCTCCAACCCAAGAATTGTCAAATTTTCTCAACTTTTCTTCTACTCAACAAGTGAAGTCTGGAACTTTCGCACTCAATCAATCTTTCCTACATCTTATGAATTAAACTGCTTCAAACTTCGTGTGTCCAGGCATTTTGACTCCAACATGCCTTTGTCTCCTTTATCCACATATCAAAAGCAAAACAAATCCTAGTTTTATTTAACACGTACTGTGCAGCACTTCAAGGAGAACCACTTAATAAGATATATTATTATTTAAATATTATTACTATCTCTCTCTCTCTCTCTCTCAGTTCAGCGATAATTTGCCCACTATAACTCAGGCCAGTTAGACAGGACCATCAAGCCACCACCACCACCACCACCACCACTGTATTTATCACCACATATCTCAACCTTTCCACCTCCACACTTTAGTTTGTTGTACAGTTCCCTCTTAACGTTCATTCTCACTCCACTATCTTGTGATGCGGCCACTGGAGGGACTGGGGGCGCCAACCCCTTCATGGCCTACTTCATAACACCATGTAGCCATATTGTTTATGTTATGTTGTTAACAGTATTTACATTTGCTGTGTAACCACTTCAGCCAGTTAATCGTTACAACTGCTGTGTACACACACAAACACACACACACATATATATATATACTGTATGTATATTTAGAATGTCAGTTTGAGTGTCCATGCTTTAATCAACTCTACCACAGCGTGATAAAGAATGTTTAACCTTTTCCTATTTATATTAAGGCAAAGGGAAATCCTACTGCGAGAAGTTATTGCATTGTATACACAAGTCAGTCGCAGGACCCACAATCCTGGATACCACACAGGGATTTTTCCAAACATCCCCACGTAACTCGGGCTGAATTGTTATAATAATATTTTCGCCCAGCCAAACAGGAGTCATTAATATTAAGCATATGTCACAAATACACGTGAGCACTTAGTGTGTTTTACTCTCAACCGTGGGAAACGCACTTCAACTTTCACCTACGTATTTTTCGTAATTTGCGATCGGGCAGTATCTTAATATTATGTTAATGTTATAAAAGTTCAACCATCTACAATAATCTACCTTCAGTCTAGTCGCCACCAACAATGTTAAACAGCTCCGAAACGTTGACAGTAAATATTATGTATCAAAAATACCCTGGAAAAAAAATAGTTGCTTATCGGAATTCGTCAGAAAAAGTAGCATATTGAAAATGTCTGGAAAAATCGTTGATCTAATACGCCTCTGCCTTAAAATGAAAAATCGCGTATTGGAAACTCCTGGGCCAAAAATAAGGGAAACTCCCCACTCCCTGTAAGGTCGACAATCACCAAGACTAAGTGGGAATATCAACTTTAAGCAAGAGGTCGTTTTAGACACGCAGCACAGATTAACCAAATTTGATAGAGTTGGTGTTATAATGGTATTTTTATGGAGTGGTAATGGTGTGTGGTGGTGGTGTTGTCGTTAGTGGTGGTGGTGGTGTAGCGAGTGGTGGTGAGGGTTGTTGTTGTTGTTGTTATTCCCCAGGATGCCTGGCCGAACAGCCCCAAGGCCACGAGCAAGGCCAAGGCCATAACCGAGCGCCCCCACAGAACCCTCCCTGCCTACCACAATAAAGCCTGGGTAACCGAAACCACTCCATGGCGGGGAGCTGAGGAGGCTGCGGAAACGCCCAGGAAACCAAAGCCCCACCCAGGGCCCTGTGCCCCTCAGCAATTATGAAGAGAAAGTTGGTGGTGAGGGTGGATGGTGGTGGTGGTGGTGTTGGCGTAAGTGATGGTGATAGTGATAATTTGCATGATGGTGGTGATAAGGGTTGTGGTATTATGGTGGTATTGATACGGTAGCTTGTATATTTGTTATGATAACATGGTAATCGTGGTAGGGTGGTGATGTTAAACTGGTAGTTTGTGGTTCCGAAGATGTAGTGATAATGGTAGTTTATGGTTCAATCGTAGCATACAAAGTTGGAATCATAAGCATAATCCTTTTCAAAGTTTAGTTACCTTAAATTTCTTAAAACCACATAATGCACATGCCAATATTCAGTATACCGTATATATTATACATAGAGAGTCTATATTGAGCTTTGCGTATAGCAAGCTTATAATACAAACGGCATGTGAGCGTATACGTTCATGTCATAATGAATTATTATAGTCGCATCCCTACCGACTAACAAAGCCTTATATTCTTCCTATTGGGAGTTCCCTATACTACAACTTCCACTGGACACCACAGAGCGTAAATTATTTCGCGGTTTTAAAAAGGTTGGCCTTGAAAAAGACCCAGACTTTGTCCAGGGATTACGGGAGGGAGGAACGAAAACATGAGAAAATCTTTAGCTGTATTGTGAGAGGGGAGAGAAAAAATTGGGTTTAGAAGAGATATTGATACTAAGAGAGATAGAGACAGTTATAGGTATTAGCATATTTACGAAACAAAACTAATTCCAAACAAATGCGAGAGAGAGTTACTAGGAATGTTTACAAGAAATATGTTTATGTTTGGAAAAAGACGAAAAGCAAATACAGACAGACACACATGTAGGCAAGCAAGCAGAACCATAGAGACGAAGGCAGAAAAGCCGGCCAGCATAGCACAGACAGACAATCAGACAGATCCATAGATACACAGACAGACAAGCAGACATATCCATAGATACACAGACAGACAATCAGACAGATACACAGATACACAGACAGACAATCAGACAGATCCATAGGTCCATAGACAGACAATCAGACAGATCCATAGATGCATAGACAGACAAGCAGACAGATCCATAGATACACATACAGACAATCAGACAGATACACAGACAGACAATCAGACAGATCCATAGATGCATAGACAGACAAGCAGACAGATCCATAGATACAGACAAACAAACAGACAGATCCATAGATACACAGACAGATCCATAGATACACAGACAGACAATCAGACAGATCCACAGATACACAGACAGACAATCAGACAGATCCATAGATGCATAGACAGACAATCAGACAGATCCACAGACAGACAATCAGACAGATCCACAGACAGACAAACAGACAGATCCATAGATACACATACAGACAATCAGACAGATCCATAGATACACAGACAGACAAGCAGACAGATCCACAGATACACACCCAGACAGATCCAGATACACAGACAGACAATCAGACAGATCCATAGATGCATAGACAGACAAGCAGACAGATCCATATATGCACAGACAGACACACAGACAGATCCATAGATACTCAGACAGATCCATAGATATACAGACAGACAAGCAGACAGATCCATAGATACACAGACAGACAATCAGACAGATCCATAGATACACAGACAGATCCATAGGTACACAGACAGACACGCAGACAGATCCATATATACACAGACAGACAAGCAGACAGATCCATAGATACACACAGACAATCAGACAGATCCATAGATACACAGACAGATCCATAGGTACACAGACAGACAAGCAGACAGATCCATAGGTACACAGACAGATCCATAGATACACAGACAGGCAAGCAGACAGATCCATAGAAACACAGACAGACAAGCAGACAGATCCATAGGTACACAGACAGACAAGCAGACAGATCCATAGATACACAAACAGACAATCAGACAGATCCATAGATACACAGACAGACAATCAGACAGGTCCATAGGTCATACGAGACAGACTCGTAAATCACTTAGAGGAAAATAACATACCCGGTACTTAAAGATACTCAACACGGCTTTCGTAAAAAACGTTCCTATTTAACAAACCTCTTAGACTTCTTCCACGATATCCTCAACCTCTACGATAAGAGTAAAGCTGTAGATATTATATACCTTGATTTTCAAAAGGCCTTTGACAAAGTTCCCCACAAACGTTTACTGCTAAAACTAAAAGCACATGGAATACAAGACGGTGTGTTGAAATGGATAGAAAATTGTCTCACCGACAGAAAGCAAAGAGTAGTCATAAACGGTAAGGCATCTAAATGGACCAATGTAAGTAGCGGGGTACCCCAGGGATCGGTACTAGGTCCAATTCTCTTTCTAATTTACATCAACGACATAGATGAGGGTATCACCTGTACAATCTCAAAATTTGCTGACGATACAAAAATTGCAAATAGCGTACTCTCAAAAGAACAAGTTGACGATATGCAACACAATCTAGATAAATTGTCATGTTGGGCCCAAATTTGGCAAATGAGTTTCAATGCGGATAAATGTAAAGTACTACATATCGGATACCTAAATGAGAAAGCAAACTATTCGATGAATGGCACTCAGCTTAAGAATGTAAACAGAGAAACCGATCTGGGAGTAACAATATCGAGTAACCTAAAACCGAGTCAACAATGTTCAGAAGTTGTTAAGAAGGCAAACAAAATAATTGGCTTTATAGGCAGGTCATTTGAGCATAAATCCAAAGAAGTTATCCTAACCCTTTACAATTCATTAGTCTGCCCTCTTCTGGAATACTGCGTTCAATCCTGGTGCCCTTATTACCAAAAAGATATAAACAAGCTAGAACGAGTTCAACGTAGAGTTACCAAAATGATACCTAGCCTAAAGAACAAACCATACGAAGAGCATCTTAGAGAATTAAATCTATTTCCTTTAACCCAGCGCAGATTAAGAGGTGACTTAATTCAAGTGTTCAAAATCATCAAAGGCATCGACAATATGGCCTGTAGTAAGTACTTCACTATCGACCAATCTAATTACACGCGGGGAAACGATTGCATAATTATTGGTAAATCTTTTAACTCACACGAATCTAAGAATATCTTCTTCAATAGAGTTGTCAACTTGTGGAATGGGCTTCCCCGAAACGTTATAGACTGCATCACCGTTGATTAATTTAAACTCCGCCTAGACAAATATCTCGCATCAAACCCGCGACTGACTGCGTTTGTAAATGAATAACTTTATTTTATCCCCCCCTCAGTTACTAACCCATCTGTCCCCTACTAATTTCCTAATCCTGCCACGGACATTAGTTCCAGGGCAGTAATTCCCTTTCCAATGTTCCCTTACTCACTCTAAACCACTGTTTGGACACTTGATCCTCAGTGTTTTGGAGGACAAGCAACCTAGAAGGGTCACTAGATCTGTTGTGCTTGATTTCCTTTGTACTCCTTTGTACACAGATAGACAAGCAGACAGATCCATAGGTACACAGACAGACAAGCAGACAGATCCATAGGTACACAGACAGACAAACAGACAGATCCACAGGTACACAGACAGACAAGCAGACAGATCCATAGGTACACAGACAGACAAGCAGACAGATCCACAGGAACACTCGGATATCATAGTTTCTAGCTCACTTATAAGCAATTGTGGACCCACTATTTTTTTCTATTTATGCAATTATAACTATTTGGATTGTTTTTTGGATTGAACTTGCTTTTCAAAAAATAGTACATATAGTTTTGTAGTTGATTTATAGAAAATTATATTCATAGATTGGTTTCCAGAGATTACTTCCATAGTTAGAAATAGGTGAAGTCCACGAATATTAATGAGAGGGCTATAGACTATGGTATCCGAGTGTACATAGACAGACACGCAGGCAGATCCACAGGTACACAGACAGACAATCAGACCCATAGGTACACGTTACCTGACCGTATACAGTAGATAACATATTAATGATAATGTTCAGGAAATAATGTAAACTTTTTCTTAACAAAAACAAAATACATAATACATTAATATGTAATCATTATAACTAACGCTCTAGACAGGCAATTGGAGTACTACCGTATGCCATCGACGTCTTCAGAATATTGGAGTATGTAAGCGGCACTACACGTTGCATAATTATACCATTAATGTTCTTTTATATTTGAAACGGCCTTCGAAATGGGTACCGGTAGTCGTTATTGATGCCAGTTATTATGCCAAGGAACTCTAATACTTAGAAGTGTCTGGAATGTGTTTTATGGATTTGTCTCACCAAATTCCCCAGGATCCGCAATTCTTCAAAAAGAAGGAACATAAGAATATGATTTTTAAAACAAATATATTGTGTTCAAATAAATTATAATCACGAGGTAAATACCTCTTCTCACCGGCATCACCAATATCACCCCCATTACTACTATTACAAATATTATTGTTTTCACTACCACCGTTATAACCGTTCTCCTTCATACAACATAACAATTATACTCCCTCTGTCAACACTCTTATTATATTTAAACCTATGACAACCACTATACATATTTCAACAACCAACACTACCATCATGAACATCACTACTACAATGACTACCGGTATCCCTATTAACGATACCGTCACCTCACCCAAAATCCAGGGGACAAAAATAACTTTATGAAGCAAAATCCAAACTCTCTCTTCATCTGAGTTTTCGTAATGGTCGTTTAGCTCAGAACATTTTCCCGATACACTTTTAGTTTGTCTTCCTATTATTTTCGCCGGATCAAGTTCACTAGCTTGCAGAACACGCGAGGCGGTCATTTGCAGGCTCCGATAGCCCTATATCTTTCCGGACGGCCAACCAAACCCCGAGACCCTTACTAATGGTGGCCTCCCGTTAATGTTTGTTACAGCTGGATACAGGTCCATGACTGGTTGTTGGTATGGATGTACTGTACAATAACCGTCGTTGGCTAGGTTTATGTGTGCGTGTCAGTGTGTGGCATAAGTGGAACAAGCAATGTATCAGTTTTGGCTTGCCTTTAAGTTCTATTAGAGTCTTAGGGACTTAAACAACCTTTCAACTATTAGTCTGCAACAACCTTGCTCAAATGGTGAGGAACCACAACATCACTGGAAGCCAGTGATTCAATAAGGGTGTTGTTCCGAGAGGCTGATAGACACAAGAAAAGGTGAAGCCACACACACTCTCTCTCAATCTCTCTGATTGTATACGAATGTCGATGGAAAACTATAATTATTCTAGTAACTGGTTTCACGACTTGGCTGCACATCCTGTTTCTTAAAATGTGTTTTAGTCTCCATTCCTCTACTAATAGTT
Source organism: Paralithodes platypus (assembly GCA_032716605.1). Taxonomy (NCBI): domain Eukaryota; kingdom Metazoa; phylum Arthropoda; class Malacostraca; order Decapoda; family Lithodidae; genus Paralithodes; species Paralithodes platypus. Next base: position 56,149,377 of record CM064523.1, on the reverse strand, counting down.
TGTGATGAAAATTGACAATTCATAAGATGAATTCGTTTATAGTATATCATCACTTGTATACCTAAAACTACCATAAAATAGGCTCATATATGTCCAACATTTGTTGTCCGATTCGTTTGATTGAAGGCTAGATATTGCCTGTAGTGATCATCCAAATATTGCCAAGGAATTTTGATATATTATAAAATCCTCACTGCTTTTACCTTTTGATCTTAGATTGCCTCGTTGCGCAACTGTAATATTTATAATGAGCTCACTTATTACCTGTGCTCTATTCCAAACCATTTATCACATGACTCGAATAGAATGTCAGTAAAAACCCATATGTTTGAGCTCGTTTATTGGTGCATTATATTGTACCGTAGTTGTTTCTGTGTTTTGTTCGCATTTAATTTCAACCATCCATTCCACAATTAAAATCCTGTAGCGAAATATTGGCATTCTGTTGTATGAATTTCCGTTTGGGGGTAGCATTTGTTTTTATGATATGGTATTTCAGTAACTTCATCAACATACATGTATATTTCTGTATCATTGCCCGAATAGAGAGAGAACATTACCAAAGAATATTGTTATCCTTTTACTGTGATCAAATATTATATATATATTTATATAATGATAATAATAATGTGTGTGTGTGTGTGGTTAAACTCCTTTAACCCTGTCTGCACAAAAATATCATGTGACACTGTGACTAAAAATGGAACTACATATGAATTGAACTAAATTAAATTATTGAACTGAATAATGTTTGGTTTAGATTTTCCATACCTCTATCCTATGATTTAATTAATTGTCCTGAACGTTTCATTTATCTTTAGCCTAGCCCACATCTGTATATCTTCACATCACTTGTTTCTGCATTGTTAACATATATATTGACAGGTTCCTAATACCGGTCCAGTATAATATTTAATATAATTTAGCCATGATAATACCTTACGCGGTCTGAATATAGTTGGCGATCAAAAATATGCAGAACAATTGTTGGTGTGACTCAGCCTTAAGTGATCCCTCTTTTTTGTTACTGGCTCTACATGTGTGTACAGCCAAGAGCTTAAATGGCGACGGAAACATTTGAATCAGTTTCGAGCGCAAACGAGCGAGACAACACATTACATTATTTATGATTTGCATTTATTTTATTTGTTTACTATGTCTCAACCTCGGGACTGTAGGCTGTTCAGTAGCCTGTGTTACGACCTGGCACTCGGGTACACAAGGGCTCTCAATCAGGACTCGAATACGGCTCGCTGCCACAACGGAAACACACGATCCCAACCCCTGAGTACTGCCAGCCGAACAAAAAACACCAATACCCTCCAGAGTTCAATCTGCTATAACGGGGTATACAAGAACTCGGTACTAGTGTTCAACAACAGGCTAATAAAGAGACAGGAATTATCTAGTCTGGTCAACAATCAAACAATGAAGTAAGAAACAACAACACCAAAGAATAGTGTTGGCCGAAGCCGAAGTAATCCACCCTTGACTAAGAACTTAAGAAGTCCTCCACCCTCTACTTCGGATCGGCACTATTACGTTACGTTAATTAATAGTCCTTAAGCATCGAGCAAGGAATCTTCTGAAACAAGTTAGATGCTTCTCGGATGCTCGTAAGAAGTACGTATCGGATTTTGAACAGTAATTCAATAAGCAAAAACACTGGCAATTAAAGGTTTAAATTGGCATAAGAATAATTAAAAGAATATGCAATAGTAAATGGCAAACATTAAAAAGAAGTACTCCGCAAATGCAACGGCAATAGCCTACTCGGATTGTGCTCGTGGGCCACTAATCACTAAAGTAGCCAAGCTTGCAACACATGAAATCAATAGTGCATAAACAATATCATACATAAGGAAAGCTTCAATACTATTCTGTATCTACTAATCCAGTAAAGTCTAGCTGGGGTACTGTAGGCAAAAGGTAGCAGTGACTGAGCAAAAACGGCTCGTAGCCTAGCGAAGTCCTCACAACTGTTTAAAGTATTACGTTAAAACTAACAAGTGCACTTTGAGAAATCCAGATCCCTTGTATCTGGTTTTCTCCCGGCTCCTTGACAAAGTAAAAACAAACTGTTAATAAAATACAGGGTGGTTAGGCTCTTGCCCTCACGCACTGTAAATTATTAACTCAACACAGTCAGCCGCGAAGACAACCTAGGCTTCACTGAACCGAAACGAGTATGCAGGTTTATCGCTTAACCACTGCATCAAACAACAACTCGTAACACAGAAAAGCCTTACCCCAGTCTAGCATTACCTAGACTAGCAGAAAACAGGAATAATAATAATAACACACAGGGAAATGCATATACAAGTGCAACAAACATAAATCAATCCTATTCTAAGTCAACCCTTCCAAAATAGGCTATCTAATAGGCAAGTATCTCTGAGAACTCAAGCGATAATACGTTGGCTGACTAGCTCTGCACCAACGGGACCATGGAAGTTAAAAAAGGCAGGGAAAAGAGGAGATAAGAATGTAAGGTAGTAGAGAAAGTTCACATCAGTCAGAAGAATATATATAGTTAGCAAGGGAAATGAGAAGTCGCTCTGCCTAATGAGTTCTGATGAAAAAATGGCTAGACTTCCCTTTTTATACCCGGCCCTCTAGTGAGCCCAACGTGAACTACTAAGGACCGCCCACTGACAACCATTACGTAATTTCTCTCTCTCCTCTGGGATAGACAAAGGCTCCCCTAGCACTGAGGGGAGGGGGGAGGGGGGAGTGCTAGTGAGTTAGGCCCACCTCCCGCATGGCGCACCCACTGACCCCCAATGGTGGCTGTTTCTCCTCCCATCATTACAAATAAGTTTTACACACAATACTTATAACTAATGATATAAAATAGAACTCGTTGACTCAGATGAAAACACAATACATATTCATAATACTTATAGTACAACGGCTCACATGAACTAAGTTAGGAAACTCTACATAGACTACAGCCAAAGTTCCTGCCCTGACGATCCTAGCGAGAGTGGGGCATGACTAGGCGTTCTGTACAGCATGCTCACACTGGACATGCGTCACACCTCCCCCAAGATTTTACTTGCTCAACCCTGAGCTAAAATCTGACAAACACAGAACCCCATCAAGCCCCTCACACCCAGCGACCGCATGGCACTAAAACAAAGCTGAGTTTATCACCAAAACACATCTTATTATAAAAAAAAATTCACATTTTATAACTCCTCCCAACAATAGCAAAAAGACACAATATCATGCTCCCAGAGCGAGCTTACAGCAGCTCAGCCGTTTGATAGTTCGTGGACTACTCAAACTCTATAGGCTATGACAAACTTATACGATTACCTATATCAAAAGAAAGTTTTTATATGATTTTTATATTTTAATATGTTTTTCCCGGCTGCACTATAAGGGCAGCCTATTTTCCTCCACTCAAACCCACACACCTGTGATAGCCTACGACTGATCATCCACCCTTGATAAACAATCCGCGATCACATTGTCACATCCAGCAATATGACGGATGTCCAGGTTATACTCCTGCAACATCAAAGACCACCTGGTCAGTCTCATATTGCAATTGTGAAATTGATTCAGGAATCTCAAAGGGTGATGATCAGTGTAGATAACCACGACTGGGCCATAGGCTGAAACATACACCTCGAAGTGCCTGAGCGACAGCACAATCGCCAGTAATTCCTTTTCTATTGTAGAATAGTTCTTTTGTGCAGCATTGAACTTCTTAGAAAAGAAACTTACTGGGTGTTCCACACCTTCATTGTCTGTCTGTAGCAAGACGGCACCAGCCCCTACACCACTAGCATCTGTTGCCAGCTGAAAAGGCCTGTTAAAGTCTGGGGCCCTGAGTATCGGGTGAGTACATAGCAAATGTTTCACCAAAGTGAAAGCCTTTTCACACTCAGGTGCCCACAAAAACTTTTTGTCTTTAGATAAAAAATCTGTGAGAGGTGGCAACACCGTTGAGTAACCTTTTATGAAGCGTCTGTAGTAGCCTATCATACCCAAGAATCTCATAATCTGCTTCTTGGTTGTTGGGTGCGGAAATTTATTGATAGCCTGTACCTTGTTCTGAGGAGGGCACACCTGTCCCCTTCCCACTACAAACCCAAGGTACTGCACAGTGGCTTTTACGAAGTCACACTTTGCCAAATTTACTACCAGACCTGCTTCACTAAGTTTCCGGAACAAGGTCTCAAGGTGCTCACAATGGCTCTCAAAGTCGTCATCATAAATGATTACATCGTCCAAATATACGGTGCAATTTGGAATGTCCTTTACAATTTCATTCATCAGGTTCTGAAACGTTGCTGGTGCATTCTTAAGTCCGTAAGGCATAACATTGCACCGGTAGGTACTCCCGTCCACAACAAAACCACATACCTCTTTAGCACGCTCGGACAAAGGTACTTGCCAGTAACCTTTTACTAAATCTACTTTAGACAAAAAACGAGCATTACCAATTTTGTCAACACTATCATCAACCCGAGGAAGAGGATATGGGTTAGTTGGAGTCAAACCGTTTAACCTACGGAAATCAATACAAAAGCGTACCTTGCCATCTGGCTTAGGCTGCAGTGTTACGGGGGAAGTCCACTTAACTGTGCCTTTCTCTATCAACCCTCTACCGAGCATATACTCCAACTCATCCCTCAGAGCTGGTAGTTTTATGGGGGGCACACGGTACGGGATTGACTTAAAGGGTAGATGGTCCCCCACGTCAACATCATGCATAGCCTGAGTAGTGAGGCCTGGGTGTTCAGCAAATACAGTGGGGTATGAACTGAACAACTGACGGATAGCATCAAACTGCGGCTCAGGCAAATGAGCTATAGCCTCGTCAGCCCTAAGGATCGAGTTCCCCGCCCACTGATCCGCTGAAACATGTTGATCCCAGCTATCCTCCTCTGAAGCTTGACTGTCCCCCTCTCCTTCTCCACCACGGCCGCAACAAGCCAACACAGGGACAGTGAGAGGCTCAGAGGGGCGCCTCACATACTCTCCTGGCTGTGCATCGCCGTCCTCGTCGAGCTCTACAGCTCCATTAGCCCACGTTTGGAGCTCAGGGTCCTCTAGTTGCAACCGACGTATATCTGAGGGTGCCAAGCGATCTAACTGCTCCCGGAGCAATGCATGACCTTCCCCGATACTGTGCTGCTCCCTCTGTCTCTCTCGATGTACATAACGTTGCTGTCGTGGAGACTCGTCATGCCCAGCCTCGTCACTCTCGATGACAGGCCCAGGGGCTACTCCAGAATTAAGTAATGGTGCTAATACTGAATCACCCAGGAGAGCCGCCGAGTCAAAACTCTTAAAACCAACTCCAGCTTTAGCCTCCTCCTGTTGATCGTTCCTCCGCTGGTCTGAAGACGGAGGACTAGGCTGTGACACTTTAGCTGCCCGAGCTCGGGTGACAACACACGCCATGGGTTGTGTCTGGCACCACTCGACCCACTCTTGCTCTTCCCTACTCACGTCGGCCGGCCTCTCCGCAACGACTAAGGGTAGAACCTCAGAAGCGGGCATTGCAAAGTCGTTGCCGAGAAGAAGGTCGACGCCCTCCACTGGCAGTTTCTCCACAATCCCGACATCCAATTCACGTGCCACACCATCCACCTCCAACTCCAACCGCACCAGCGGGTATGACCGAGTTGCATTAATACCCTGCACCACTACCACCCGAGCCGCGTTTATAGGGTAGCCAGTCGAGTTTTTCATCAGAGTCTGGGAAGCACCTGTATCACGCAAGACCTCTACTCCATGCTTGCGCCCCGCCCACATCACGCAACCCCGCCCTCTATGGTCGCAAAAACCATCCTAAGCAGGGTTCGAGCCTCCCAGGTGCTTCTGCATTGGCTGTGCCTCAGCCTCTGACGAACTGCCCCGGGCAAACTCAGATGACTTCGGAGACACACCAATGTTGCAGGCCAAAGACACAGCTGCTGTAGGTGGTTTGCTAGGACAGACTCTTGCAAAGTGCCCCTTTTTATGACAATGATAACACTCCAACTCCCCTTTGGGCTTCCCTTGGTACTGGGAAGGGCCCGGCCCCTTCTTAAACGGGACGGTGCTAGTCTTGTGGTCAGTCTTGGTATCATGGCTCTTGTACTTGTTTGCATAAGGTATACCACTAACTCGGGGGGGTGGGGCATCACGCCTCTTGTTACCTGCCTCACTACGCTGGGCAGACCCGCACCCACGAATTAGTGATAGCCGGAGGTCAGCCATCTCAGCTGCCTCCTGTAGGGTTTTTGGTTGCTTTTCTTTAATAGTTATAGTCATTTCTGCACCAGTACACTTATAAAACTGCTCGAGCAGAAACAGCTCAGTTATCTGTTCTGCCGTCTCAGCTTTCTCAGAACGTGTCCAGTTTTTAAGTGCATCTTTTAAGTCCCGGGCATGTTCAAGAAAGGTCGCCTCCCTAGTCTTTGTAACACCCCGAAACTTCAATCGATATGTTTCCGGTTGCAACTCGTATGCCCGTAGGACAGCTCTCTTCAATTCTGGGTAGTCAATGCAAGACTCTAAAGGCAGTGCATCATAAGCCTTCAGACCCTTACCCGTAAGTCTTGAGGAGACTAGAGCTGCCCACTTCTCTTCAGGCCAATTATGCTCCCTACACTTCTTCTCAAAACGATTAAAAAATTCTGTGACTTCAGTTTCACTAAATACCTGCACCAATTTGACTAATTGGGCCAAGGACTGTTCTCTTACTTGGCCCTCACGGCCCATCCGAGTCCCTGTCGACTCTGCATGAGTCTTATCTAAATCTAATTTAGCACAATATTTCTCCGAGTCGTACCTAAGCTCAGCCTCATGCCTCCTAACCTCAATCTCCTGCCTCCTGGTCTCATTCTCCTGCTTCCTAGCCTCAATCTTAGCAAGCTCAAGTCTAAATACCATATCTGGAGACAGGCAGGAAGAGGGAGCTGCCACTACTGAAGGAGGGGGGGCAAAAACTGGGGAACCACCATGTGCACCACCCGAGGGCACTCCAATCTGCCAATTCTCATCCCTTTGTGGGAGAGTGCTAACCTCCGGTAACTGAGTGGACGGCACTGTGGGAGTCGAGTGAGAGGGGATCTGGGGAGGAACCCCCCCAAACGCCCTCTCCTCCGAAACCCCATGTCGCCCACGCAACACCCAGGAAATCAGCTCCCCCTTGGACATCCCTACTACATTGGAAATGCCCAAAACCTTGGCTATCAGGTGCAAGCCACAAACATCCACCCCAGTCAGCCTGTCCTCCGTCACGTGGTACCGCTTACTCACAAAAACTCTAGCATCCTCCTCACTGGTTACTAACGGCACACCTTCAAATGACATCTCTCGCTCATCGTCAGTGCTAATGCACTACATACTGAAGTCCACAAAAAAATTCTCGAGAAAAAAGTGTTAAACTTCCTATGCAAGCACTAATTACTAAATTAACTGGAGTCTCTTAACCCGTGGAGCCCCGGCTAGTTTTGTAATGTTTGCGCACCAGAACCCGGCCGGTTTTCAAAAAATGGTTTTATTCCAGAAACAATAGCGAATGGGTTAGGAATGAAGGAAAAACCACGAAAAACCGCTCAAAAAGCTTAAAAAATGGTCCTACAGAGCCCCCGAAAACTGATTTTACAAGAGTAAAAAATTGAAGGCAATTATCCCAAAAAAACAGGTTATTGCGCGCACGCACGTAGACTTTGAGAGTTTTCAAGCATCGGCACGGTTGCGTGGGATACGCACACAGTTCCCATACAAATCTGAGCCCCCTTGAGTGGCTACACCTGAGGTTACGGTCGGCGCAATTAGGGTGACGCGCCAGGCGCGTCTCTGGGGCTGTGCGTTACATACATCGCCGACGCGTCAGGCGCGTCGCTGGGGCTGTACGGGTTAAATGCTTTACTAATTGCCATACAAAAAAAATATTCTTCAATATGCACGCTAAAATACAAACAAACAAATGTTGTACAACTCTGCACAAATTTATACTGTTCACAAAATCCTAAGCAAGGTCGCCATTTGTTACGACCTGGCACTCGGGTACACAAGGGCTCTCAATCAGGACTCGAATACGGCTCGCTGCCACAACGGAAACACACGATCCCAACCCCTGAGTACTGCCAGCCGAACAAAAAACACCAATAACCTCCAGAGTTCAATCTGCTATAACGGGGTATACAAGAACACGGTACTAGTGTTCAACAACAGACTAATAAAGAGACAGGAATTATCTAGTCTGGTCAACAATCAAACAATGAAGTAAGAAACAACAACACCAAAGAATAGTGTTGGCCGAAGCCGAAGTAATCCACCCTTGACTAAGAACTTAAGAAGTCCTCCACCCTCTACTTCGGATCGGCACTATTACGTTACGTTAATTAATAGTCCTTAAGCATCGAGCAAGGAATCTTCTGAAAAAAGTTAGATGCTTCTCGGATGCTCGTAAGAAGTACGTATCGGATTTTGAACAGTAATTCAATAAGCAAAAACACTGGCAATTAAATACTATTAAAGGTTTAAATTGGCATAAGAATAATTAAAAGAATATGCAATAGTAAATGGCAAACATTAAAAAGAAGTACTCCGCAAATGCAACGGCAATAGCCTACCCGGATTGTGCTCGTGGGCCACTAATCACTAAAGTAGCCAAGCTTGCAACACATGAAATCAATAGTGCATAAACAATATCATACATAAGGAAAGCTTCAATACTATTCTGTATCTACTAATCGAGTAAAGTCTAGCTGGGGTACTGTAGGCAAAAAGGTAGCAGTGACTGAGCAAAAACGGTTCGTAGCCTAGCGAAGTCCTCACAACTGTTTAAAGTATTACGTTAAAACTAACAAGTGCACTTTGAGAAATCCAGATCCCTTGTATCTGGTTTTCTCCCGGCTCCTTGACAAAGTAAAAACAAACTGTTAATAAAATACAGGGTGGTTAGGCTCTTGCCCTCACGCACTGTAAATTATTAACTCAACACAGTCAGCCGCGAAGACAACCTAGGCTTCACTGAACCGAAACGAGTATGCAGGTTTATCGCTTAACCACTGCATCAAACAACAACTCGTAACACAGAAAAGCCTTACCCTAGTCTAGCATTACCTAGACTAGCATAAAACAGGAATAATAATAATAACACACAGGGAAATGCATATACAAGTGCAACAAACATAAATCAATCCTATTCTAAGTCAACCCTTCCAAAATAGGCTATCTAATAGGCAAGTATCTCTGAGAACTCAAGCGATAATACGTTGGCTGACTAGCTCTGCACCAACGGGACCATGGAAGTTAAAAAAGGCAGGGAAAAGAGGAGATAAGAATGTAAGGTAGTAGAGAAAGTTCACATCAGTCAGAAGAATATATATAGTTAGCAAGGGAAATGAGAAGTCGCTCTGCCTAATGAGTTCTGATGAAAAAATGGCTAGACTTCCCTTTTTATACCCGGCCCTCTAGTGAGCCCAACGTGAACTACTAAGGACCGCCCACTGACAACCATTACGTAATTTCTCTCTCCTCTGGGATAGACAAAGGCTCCCCTAGCACTGAGGGGAGGGGGGAGTGCTAGTGAGTTAGGCCCACCTCCCGCATGGTGCACCCACTGACCCCCAACGGTGGCTGTTTCTCCTCCCATCATTACAAATAAGTTTTACACACAATACTTATAACTAATGATATAAAATAGAACTCATTGACTCAGATGAAAACAAAATACATATTCATAATACTTATAGTACAACGGCTCACATGAACTAAGTTAGGAAACTCTACATAGACTACAGCCAAAGTTCCTGCCCTGACGATCCTAGCGAGAGTGGGGCATGACTAGGCGTTCTGTACAGCATGCTCACACTGGTCATGCGTCACACCTGGAACTCTTACGAAATCCCAATAATGTCGATTCAAACTTGGAGATGTTGGGTGCTTCATGTGTCGCACTAGATGACATGGTAACAGGAGCTTCAAGGTGTTGGTTGCTTCCTTTCTGCCACACTAGATGACGACACCTTATTTATACACGTCACGGGCATCTTCTATGCTATGGTGATGATATAGGGGATATTTTTTTGACGTGTTTGGTGTAGCCAGGATAGTGGATACTTGTAAATCAGCAGGGGCCATCAAATCACTTCAGAAAAACCCTTGACATTTGGTGTGGACTCAATCTGAGGTCTTTTTGGTTCACAGTCCACGACGCTATCCAAATGCTTCATAACTTGGCTTTATTTCAAAGATCCCAACTGGTGTAACTTTATATATGCTAAGAACTTACGCTTACAGTTCTTTGCAATCTCTCTCTCTCTCTCTCATGTTAATATTTAGTTTCCCCTCGCCCCCTTCAACCCATTCTATACAACTACAGTAAATCATATTATTCTTCGCCCTCTACACGCATAAACCATAATATGTATTAACTCATTGGAATATTAACACTTTGCAACTATACTCTGACACATTTGGGGTACTGTATTTTCTATTGTTTTCAAAATTTAAATTCAAGTGAGTGTAGGGTAGGTTATGTACAGTATATTAGGCGATGCACCGTACAGTATATTTATTAAGTGTTCTTATACTACTGGTAAATACCCCGAAAGGAGTTGAAATAGGGGAGCTATCCCCCCGCCAAAGGCGGCTTTCTAGGGCCTTTCTTAGCTGATGCCGAGAAGCGTCACATTTTTCCCTTGCCCCTCAACTTTCTCTTCATAATTGCTGAGGGGAACTTGCTTGGGTGGGGCTTTGGTTTCCCGGGCGTTTCCGCACCCTCCTCAGCTCCCTGGCTTGGAGTGGCGTCGGTCACCCGGGCTTTGTTAGTGGTAAGCAAGGAGGGTTTTGTGGGAGCGCTCGTTAATGGCCTTGGCCTTGCTAGAGACCTTGGGGCTGTTCGGCCAGACAGCCTGGGGAACAACAACCCCCTTTCTCTGTTCTAGATATTTATGTTTATAGCTGCATTGTTTTTATTGTCCATTTCCTATTTCCTCTTTTCCTGTAAACCCTTTTTCTGGATGACGTAGTTTCTATTATTCGAACTACAACCAAGCGATTATCTTAGGTTTAGGAAGGACGTTGCAAATGTAAATAGGCTGAAGAACAACTTTACCATGTTTTATCTTCTACAGGTATTTACTTTCTTCCTGAATATAAGTTACATTCTCGTATCTTGTGCCGTCAATCTCCTTGCTCATATTCACTTCATCTATTTACGGTAAACTTTAATCTCATATCTTTCCTACTATTTCCTAGCTTATATTCCCTCTGCTCTCCCGTGTTTAAGGACCGTTTCTCAGCCCTGCCTCTCAGCCCCCACCACTGGTCACATATTTATCTTGCCGTCTCCTAAACTCTTTTTTACAGGCATTTATTCGTAGCTTTTAAGGTTGGAGTTTCTTTAGCGATGGAATTCCAGTGACATCAACCGATTAAAATAAGCAGTAGTAGTACCGTATCAAATATATTTGTATTATTACCTCTGTTATGGCAAAATTTGTGTTCTGGATGATTACATAATTGCATAGCTAGTCAAGTTAACTAAGAAATGGGAATATATTATACTGCTTTGTCCACAAAACTATGATTCTCGTGGCTGAAGACAAGGAGTTCAAGATTGATTGCGTGTGTGACTGTCCCTACATTACTTCATTGCTCCTACTATAAGGACAATCCCCCCCCCCCCCCCTTCATAACCCTTCCTTCACTCCCACACATGAATGTGTTTCCCTTTGGAATATTATGTATGGCAGTACGAATGGTATGGTACACTTATGAATGTAATTTGTTATGACTTTGACGATTAATTTAATTAACTGCATAACAAAATACACTTGTTATTTGATATTACAAATTTTACTTTTAATTGGCACATACATTTTCATAAAAGAGTTAGAGACGTGGTGCGCTTGACGGTACAGTTGGTCAAAGTTCCAGCTGACCCACCCTCGCTCTGGGGCTCGGAGAATTAGCTGGCAATACTGGTGTAGTGGTGCAGGGATACCACTTGCCATTTATGTGTTACCTGTGTCTGTCCTGTAAATTACTGCAAATTAGACTATGTAATGTTCACGTTGTGAAGACTAAATACTCCTTCATTAATTAAGCAGCCACCAATAAAACAGAAATATGTATTCTTATACAATCGAGTAAAGTATGTTGTGGCAGCCAGCAGGTTTTATATGCGTTGCCAATCAGTGGATATAATAACTTGAATATTTACGCAAATCTACGAACTTTGGGTAAATGCTCGGGATCATGCATAGCGATGTATGCATTTTTATTTGAGATAGGCTTAGTTTCCCTTGTTTAGTATATGTTCTAACAATGATATACGGTAGCCGAAATCAGATCTACCAATCTCAATCTTTGTAAGACACACCTCCTTCCTACACCAGTATTGTCAGATAATTCTGCGAGCCCCAGAGCGAAGGTGGGTCAGCTGGAACTTTGACCAACTGTACCTCCAATATAAGAGTGTACAAGAAACTGTATTTATGGTGATACTGTACCAACTTCATGGAGGGCATGTGGTGATATATGCTAGGTTCCGTATTATAGCTGAGAGTGAGAGAGAGAGAGCGAGAGAGAGTGAGAGAGGTAGAGAGAGAGAGAGAAAGAGAGAATGTTGGTAAGAGTGAAAGTGAGTGCATTTGTTTTAGGTTAGGGAATGTAAGTACCGGCTATGTGCTATATCTAGGAAAGTATTTTATGTTAGTAAAATAACACGAATGAGGGTAGCTGTACACTTTCAGACACGTCCAGGTGTTACGTAGATACTTTCAATTATACCATTGTAGCTACTATACTATGGGTTTCAGAGGTCGTGTTACATCGTTTTTCGGGAATAACTTATTAACAAACAGTTGGATCAGTATGATATTTTGCCAGAGTTTGTTTCACACCGTCCCCTAATTTTCGTAAATATTGTGCATTACCAAAAGTAGAGAATTAAGCCACTTGTCCCTTAGTCGTGAGGTTAAAGTCACACCTGAATGACACGGAACGGACAAGGCTATTGTGGCGTACCTGTGTAAACCACCAAACCAATATTACTTTTCCATCAAACACGATTGTCATCAGCCACCACCCAACCCTACCATCGCCTTTACATTCATATTATAATATGTCACTATCAAATAAAACTATGCAAACATTATGTGATATATTTGTATATTAGTGATTGTGATTGCTATTTTAAGGTTGTGAGCTAAAATACAAATAAACACAAGTATCTTTGTAACAGCCGGACGTGTGGACAACTGTACAATAAGGTATCAACAGTTCTGACTCACCTTTATAACTTGAAAGCTTTGATTTACTCTCAGTGGTTGTTATAAACACGATACGGTATCGGTACCGGTACTCTGGTATAACCCTTGAACATGACTTTCAAATTTAAGAAACATCAGCTGGTCAGATACATCAAAGGAATGCCTTCATAACATATGGGATGCATTTCAATTTGTTGTTGTGATGATATAGGAAACTACTTGTGTTGACAACTGTGTATACTGTACTGTACACTGTGTTATGGAGGTAACGTGGGATGGAATGTTCCCGGATTGTGTTTTTAGCTTCAAGGTGAGTTGAGTACTTTACATGTTTGCATATATATTGCTTAAATGGGTGAAATAATATAATCATCATAATACTATAAAATAACTGTTGACACCACACATCAGCTCCTCCCAGCCCTTATAGTTATCTACTTATGTTGTCAACTACTGTACTAATAGGTTGTGTTAACTTAAAAATAAATTAATGCATTAAGTGATTGGTTTATTATAATACCCCGAGTGTGTTAGTCCTGCTCTGGTACATTCCGGTACAGTATTATAGGAGAGGAAGAAGGCAATAAGAATGTAAATCGAAGCTATAGGACGTGAAGGCACGTAATATCCTGAATCTGCAGAAGCTCTTAAGATTTGCATACATATTTCCTATTAGTATAGCAGTGTAGGTGGTTAAGAAGTCTATTATTATGTACGGTAACGGATATTTGTAATGCAAATATTTAGCTTAGTACGGTGCCGCACGTACAGATAATGTTATTCATGATTACATGTAGTGTAATATCATATTTAAATGTTTGTCATATTATTACGTATGTTCCTATGTTAGTACCTCTTACGTTGCATTTTATAATTATCTTCTTTTCGTATTTGTCATCACCCCTGTATTTTTAAATCTTATTAATTTTCCTGACTGTTGCTATTGTGATAAATGTTTTGCTTACTTTCGTATTTCTGGAATTTTGTTCATAAGCTCGTTGCCTCACCCTTTATTTATATTAGTTCCTGTTATCATCCAAGACGGCCAGAGAGAGAGGTTTCAATGCTTGTCTTACTGCTGTTGTTTTTTTGTTTATATCGCTATCATTATTATTCAAGCTTGTCTCACTAGTGATCCATTTTGTTAAAACGAGCTTTGTTTTACACACATGTGTGTCATTCGTGCACATTCCTGCATATGTGAGCTTACTGCCATCAACATTACCGGTACTAGCTGTTATCTCATAATTATTGTTGTAACCCCCTCCCCCCCCCCCCCACACACACACCAAACATTATTTATTTTTCTTCTTCCCTACCGCGTCTATCCCTTCTTTCTTACTCCCACTCAACCGTCTCCATAATGAAGCTATTTACCATCAGGTGGACTACTCTCCCAAACACTTGTAAACAGACTTCCCACACTTCAGCTGGGTATCAGAAATTAACAAGTCTGGCCAGTACATAAACTCCGTGACCAGTGCCAATATCACAGACTAGAGCATCGGTGGAAAGGATATTAGCCCCCTCCCCCCCCCTTCCTCCCTCTCGTTCTTTATCTATCCATTTGTTGCACCAAATGGTTCCCCTCGATAAATCCCCTGGTTTAACACCGATCCCCACCTCCTTCTCCATGTACCTCTTTGCACTCCTGTCATTCTTCTTCTTTTTCAACCTCTGACTCCATCATCTCATCCACTATACTCCCTTGGGATTTCTCTGTATCCTTGCCATTATATCGTATCCCTTGTTCTCTGTGTTACAACCCCTGTTACGAACTGGCACTCGGGTACACAAGGGCTCTCAATCAGGACTCGAATACGGCTCGCTGCCACAACGGAAACACACGATCCCAACCCCTGAGTACTGCCAGCCGAACAAAAAACACCAAAACCCTCCAGAGTTCAATCTGCTATAACGGGGTATACAAGAACTCGGTACTAGTGTTCAACAACAGACTAATAAAGAGACAGGAATTATCTAGTCTGGTCAACAATCAAACAATGAAGTAAGAAACAACAACACCAAAGAATAGTATTGGCCGAAGCCGAAGTAATCCACCCTTGACTAAGAACTTAAGAAGTCCTCCACCCTCTACTTCGGATCGGCACTATTACGTTACGTTAACTAATAGTCCTTAAGCATCGAGCAAGGAATCTTCTGAAAAAAGTTAGATGCTTCTCGGATGCTCGTAAGAAGTACGTATCGGATTTTGAACAGTAATTCAATAAGCAAAAACACTGGCAATTAAATACTATTAAAGGTTTAAATTGGCATAAGAATAATTAAAAGAATATGCAATAGTAAATGGCAAACATTAAAAAGAAGTACTCCGCAAATGCAACGGCAATAGCCTACTCGGATTGTGCTCGTGGGCCACTAATCACTAAAGTAGCCAAGCTTGCAACACATGAAATCAATAGTGCATAAACAATATCATACATAAGGAAAGCTTCAATACTATTCTGTATCTACTAATCGAGTAAAGTCTAGCTGGGGTACTGTAGGCAAAAAGGTAGCAGTGACTGAGCAAAAACGGCTCGTAGCCTAGCGAAGTCCTCACAACTGTTTAAAGTATTACGTTAAAACTAACAAGTGCACTTTGAGAAATCCAGATCCCTTGTATCTGGTTTTCTCCCGGCTCCTTGACAAAGTAAAAACAAACTGTTAATAAAATACAGGGTGGTTAGGCTCTTGCCCTCACGCACTGTAAATTATTAACTCAACACAGTCAGCCGCGAAGACAACCTAGGCTTCACTGAACCGAAACGAGTATGCAGGTTTATCGCTTAACCACTGCATCAAACAACAACTCGTAACACAGAAAAGCCTTACCCCAGTCTAGCATTACCTAGACTAGCAGAAAACAGGAATAATAATAATAACACACAGGGAAATGCATATACAAGTGCAACAAACATAAATCAATCCTATTCTAAGTCAACCCTTCCAAAATAGGCTATCTAATAGGCAAGTATCTCTGAGAACTCAAGCGATAATACGTTGGCTGACTAGCTCTGCACCAACGGGACCATGGAAGTTAAAAAAGGCAGGGAAAAGAGGAGATAAGAATGTAAGGTAGTAGAGAAAGTTCACATCAGTCAGAAGAATATATAGTTAGCAAGGGAAATGAGAAGTCGCTCTGCCTAATGAGTTCTGATGAAAAAATGGCTAGACTTCCCTTTTTATACCCGGCCCTCTAGTGAGCCCAACGTGAACTACTAAGGACCGCCCACTGACAACCATTACGTAATTTCTCTCTCTCCTCTGGGATAGACAAAGGCTCCCCTAGCACTGAGGGGAGGGGGGGGGGGGGAGTGCTAGTGAGTTAGGCCCACCTCCCGCATGGCGCACCCACTGACCCCCAACGGTGGCTGTTTCTCCTCCCATCATTACAAATAAGTTTTACACACAATACTTATAACTAATGATATAAAATAGAACTCGTTGACTCAGATGAAAACAAAATACATATTCATAATACTTATAGTACAACGGCTCACATGAACTAAGTTAGGAAACTCTACATAGACTACAGCCAAAGTTCCTGCCCTGACGATCCTAGCGAGAGTGGGGCATGACTAGGCGTTCTGTACAGCATGCTCACACTGGTCATGCGTCACACCTGGAACTCTTACGAAATCCCAATAATGTCGATTCAAACTTGGAGATGTTGGGTGCTTCATGTGTCGCACTAGATGACATGGTAACAGGAGCTTCAAGGTGTTGGTTGCTTCCTTTCTGCCACACTAGATGACGACACCTTATTTATACACGTCACGGGCATCTTCTATGCTATGGTGATGATATAGGGGATATTTTTTGACGTGTTTGGTGTAGCCAGGATAGTGGATACTTGTAAATCAGCAGGGGCCATCAAATCACTTCAGAAAAACCCTTGACATTTGGTGTGGACTCAATCTGAGGTCTTTTTGGTTCACAGTCCACGACGCTATCCAAATGCTTCATAACTTGGCTTTATTTCAAAGATCCCAACTGGTGTAACTTTATATATGCTAAGAACTTACGCTTACAGTTCTTTGCAATCTCTCTCTCTCTCTCTCTCATGTTAATGTTTAGTTTCCCCTCGCCCCCTTCAACCCATTATATACAACTACAGTAAATCATATTATTCTTCGCCCTCTACACTCATAAACCATAATATGTATTAACTCATTGGAATATTAACACTTTGCAGCTATACTCAGACACATTTGGGGTACTGTATTTTCTATTGTTTTCAAAATTTAAATTCAAGTGTAGGGTAGGTTATGTACAGTATATTAGGCGATGCACCGTACAGTATATTTATTAAATGTTCTTATACTACTGGTAAATACCCCGAAAGGAGTTGAAATAGGGGAGCTATTCCCCCCCCCCCCCCGCCAAAGGCGGCTTTCTAGGGCCTTTCCTAGCTGATGCCGAGAGGATTGGGTTCTAGTCATGTGGTGATGGGCTGGTCTATCAGAGTGAGAGCTGAGCGATCTCTGCCATACCCATAGCTTACTCTGACTGTTCCTTTACTTATATATCTTCTAGATCTCAAGTGACGGCGTCTTTTCCGTGGATTGACCTCCCTACTGCCAACCTAGAAGTTGGCAGATTGGGAGCCAAAGCGTCACATTTTTCCCTTGCCCCTCAACTTTCTCTTCATAATTGCTGAGGGGAACAGGGCCTTGGGTGGGGCTTTGGTTTCCCGGGCGTTTCCGCACCCTCCTCAGCTCCCTGCCTTGGAGTGGCTTCGGTCACCCGGGCTTTGTTAGTGGTAAGCAGGGAGGGTTTTGTGGGAGCGCTCGTTTATGGCCTTGGCCTTGCTAGAGATCTTGGGGCTGTTCGGCCTGGGGAACTACAACAACAACCCCCTTTCTCTGTTCTAGATATTTATGTTTATAGCTGCATGGTTTTTATTGTCCATTTCCTATTTCCTCTTTTCCTTTAAACCCTTTGTCTGGATGACGTAGTTTCTATTATTCGAACTACCACCAAGCGATTATCTTAGCTTTAGGAAGGACGTGCAAATGTAAATAGGCTGAAGAACAACTTTACCATGTGTTATCTTCTACAGGTATTTACTTTCTTACTGAATATAAGTTACATTCTCGTATCTTGTGCCGTCAATCTCCTTGCTCATATTCGCTTCATCTACTTACGGTAAGCTTTAATCTCATATCTTTCCTACTATTCCCTAGCTTATATTCCCTCTGCTCTCCCGTGTTTAAGGACCGTTTCTCAGCCCTGCCTCTCAGCCCCCACCACTGGTCACATATTTATCTTGCCGTCTCCTAAACTCATTTTTACAGGCATTTTATTCGTAGCTTTTAAGAATGGAGTTTCTTTAGCGATGGAATTCCAGTGACATCAACCGATTAAAATAAGCAGTAGTAGTACCGTATCAAATATCTTTTTATTATTACCTCTGTTATGGCAAAATTTGTGTTCTGGATGATTACATAATTGCATAGCTAGTCAAGTTTACTAAGAAATGGGAATATATTATACTTTGTCCACAAAACTATGATTCTCGTGGCTGAAGACAAGGAGTACAAGATTGTTTGCGTGTGTGACTGTCCCTACATCACTTCATTGCTCCTACTATAAGGACAATCCCCCCCCCCCCCTTCATAACCCTTCCTTCACTCCCACACATGAATGTGTTTCCCTTTGTAATATTATGTATGGCAGTACGAATGGTACGGTACACTTATGAATATAATTAGTTATGACTTTGACGATTAATTTAATTAACTGCATAACAAAATACACTTGTTATTTGATATTACAAATTTTACTTTTAATTGGCACATACATTTTCATAAAAGAGTTAGAGACGTGGTGCGCTTGACGGTACAGTTGGTCAAAGTTCCAGCTGACCCACCCTCGCTCTGGGGCTCGGAGAATTAGCTGGCAATACTGGTGTAGTGGTGCAGGGATACCACTTGCCATTAATGTGTTACCCGTGTCTGTCCTGTAAATTACTGCACATTAGACTATGTAATGTTCACGTTGTGAAGACTAAATACTCCTTCATTAATTAAGCAGCCACCAATAAAACAGAAATATGTATTCTTATACAATCGAGTAAAGTATGTTGTGGCAGCCAGCAGGTTGTATATGCGTTGCCAATCAGTGGATATAATAACTTGAATATTTACGCAAATCTACGAACTTTGGGTAAATGCTCGGGATCATGCATAGCGATGTATGCATTTTTATTTGAGATAGGCTTAGTTTCCCTTGTTTAGTATATGTTCTAACAATGATATACGGTACCCGAAATCAGATCTACCAATCTCAATCTTTGTAAGACACACCTCCTTCCTACACCAGTATTGTCAGATAATTCTGCGAGCCCCAAAGCGAAGGTGGGTCAGCTGGAACTTTGACCAACTGTACCTCCAATATAAGAGTGTACAAGAAACTGTATTTATGGTGATACTGTACCAACTTCATGGAGGGCATGTGGTGATATATGCTAGGTTCCGTATTATAGCTGAGAGTGAGAGAGAGAGAGCGAGAGAGGTAGAGAGAGAGAGAGAAAGAGAAAATGTTGGTAAGAGTGAAAGTGAGTAAAGGCCTTTGTTTTAGGTTAGGGAATGTAAGTACCGGCTATGTGCTATATCTAGGAAAGTCTTTTATGTTAGTAAAATAACACGAATGAGGGTAGCTGTACACTTTCAGACACGTCCAGGTGTTACGTAGATACTTTCAATTATACCATTGTAGCTACTATACTATGGGTTTCAGAGGCCGTGTTACATCGTTTTTCGGGAATAACTTATTAACAAACAGTTGGATCAGTATGACATTGTAGCTACTATACTATGGGTTTCAGAGGTCGTGTTACATCGTTTTTCGGGAATAACTTATTAACAAACAGTTGGATCAGTATGATATTTTGCCAGAGTTTGTTTCACACCGTCCCCTAATTTTCGTAAATATTGTGCATTACCAAAAGTAGAGAATTACGCCACTTGTCCCTTAGTCATGAGGTTAAAGTCACACATGAATGACAAGGAACGGACAAGGCTATTGTGGCGTACCTGTGTAAACCACCAAACCAATATTGCTTTTCCATCAAACTCGATCGTTATCAGCCACCACCCAACCCTACCATCGCCTTTACATTCATATTATAATATGTCACTATCAAATAAAACTATACAAACATTATGTGATATATTTGTATATTAAAGTGATTGTGATTGCTATTTTAAGGTTGTGAGCTAAAATACAAATAAACGCAAGTATCTTTGTAACAGCCGGACGTGTGGACAACTGTACAATAAGGTATCAACAGTTCTGACTCACCTTTATAACTTGAAAGCTTTGATTTACTCTCAGTGGTTGTTATAAACACGATACGGTATCGGTATCGGTACTCTGGTATAACCCTTGAACATTTCAAATTTAAGAAATATCAGCTGGTCAGATACATCAAAGGAATGCCTTCATAACATATGGGATGCATTTCAATTTGTTGTTGTGATGATATAGGAAACTACTTGTGTTGACAACTGTACATACTGTATACTGTACTGTACACTGTGTTATGGAGGTAACGTGGTATGGAATGTTCTCCGGATTGTGTGTTTAGCTTCAAGGTGAGTTGAGTACTTTACATGTTTGCATATATTGCTTAAATGGGTGAAATAATATAATCATAATACTATAAAATAACTGTTGACAATGACCACAAACATCAGCTCCTCCCAGCCCTTATAGTTATCTACTTATGTTGCCAACTACTGTACTAATAGGTTGTGTTAACTTAAAAATAAATTAATGCATTAAGTGATTGGTTTATTATAATACCCCGAGTGTGTTAGTCCTGCTCTGGTACATTCCGGTACAGTATTATAGGAGAGGAAGAAGGCAGTAAGAATGTAAATCGAAGCTATAGGACGTGAAGGCACGTAATATCCTGAATCTGCAGAAGCTCTTAAGATTTGCATACATATTTTCTCTTAGTATAGCAGTGTAGGTGGTTAAGAAGTCTATTATTATGTACGGTAACGGATATTTGTAATGCAAATATTTAGCTTAGTACGGTGCCGCACGTACAGATAATGTTATTCATGATTACATGTAGTGTAATATCATATTTAAATGTTTGTCATATTATTACATATGTTCCTATGTTAGTACCTCTTACGTTGCATTTTATAATTATCTTCTTTTCGTATTTGTCATCACCCCTGTATTTTTAAATCTTATTAATTTTCCTGACTGTTGCTATTGTGATAAATGTTTTGCTTACTTTCGTATTTCTGGAATTTTGTTCATAAGCTCGTTGCCTAACTCTTTATTTATATTAGTTCCTGTTATCATCCAAGACGGCCAGAGAGAGAGGTTTTCAATGCTTGTCTTACTGCTGTTGTTTTTTTGTTTATATCGCTATCATTATTATTCAAGCTTGTCTCACTAGTGATCCATTTTGTTAAAACGAGCTTTGTTTTACACACATGTGTGTCATTCGTGCATATTCCTGCATATGTGAGCTTACTGCCATCAACATTACCGGTACTAGCTGTTATCTCATAATTATTGTTGTAACCCCTCCCCCCCACACACACACACAAATATTATTTATTTTTCTTCTTCCCTACCGCGTCTATCCCTTCTTTCTTATTCCCACTCAACCGTCTCCATAATGAAGCTATTTACCATTAGGTGGACTACTCTCCCAAACACTTGTAAACAGACTTCCCACACTTCAGCTGGGTATCAGAAATTAACAACAGTCTGGCCAGTACATAAACTCCGTGACCAGTGCCAATATCACAGACTAGATCATCGGTGGAAAGGATATTAGCCCCCCCCTTCCTCCCTCTCGTTCTTTATCTATCCATTTGTTGCACCAAATGGTTCCCCTCGATAAATCCCCTGGAAACACCGATCCCCACCTCCTTCTCCATGTACCTCTTTGCACTCCTGTCATTCTTCTTCTTTTTCAACCTCTGACTCCATCATCTCATCCACTATACTCCCTTGGGATTTCTCTGTATCCTTGCCATTATATCGTATCCCTTGTTCTCTGTGTTACAACCCCTGTTACGAACTGGCACTCGGGTACACAAGGGCTCTCAATCAGGACTCGAATACGGCTCGCTGCCACAACGGAAACACACGATCCCAACCCTGAGTACTGCCAGCCGAACAAAAAACACCAAAACCCTCCAGAGTTCAATCTGCTATAACGGGGTATACAAGAACTCGGTACTAGTGTTCAACAACAGACTAATAAAGAGACAGGAATTATCTAGTCTGGTCAACAATCAAACAATGAAGTAAGAAACAACAACACCAAAGAATAGTATTGGCCGAAGCCGAAGTAATCCACCCTTGACTAAGAACTTAAGAAGTCCTCCACCCTCTACTTCGGATCGGCACTATTACGTTACGTTAACTAATAGTCCTTAAGCATCGAGCAAAGAATCTTCTGAAAAAAGTTAGATGCTTCTCGGATGCTCGTAAGAAGTACGTATCGGATTTTGAACAGTAATTCAATAAGCAAAAACACTGGCAATTAAATACTATTAAAGGTTTAAATTGGCATAAGAATAATTAAAAGAATATGCAATAGTAAATGGCAAACATTAAAAAGAAGTACTCCGCAAAATGCAACGGCAATAGCCTACTCGGATTGTGCTCGTGGGCCACTAATCACTAAAGTAGCCAAGCTTGCAACACATGAAATCAATAGTGCATAAACAATATCATACATAAGGAAAGCTTCAATACTATTCTGTATCTACTAATCGAGTAAAGTCTAGCTGGGGTACTGTAGGCAAAAAGGTAGCAGTGACTGAGCAAAAACGGCTCGTAGCCTAGCGAAGTCCTCACAACTGTTTAAAGTATTACGTTAAAACTAACAAGTGCACTTTGAGAAATCCAGATCCCTTGTATCTGGTTTTCTCCCGGCTCCTTGACAAAGTAAAAACAAACTGTTAATAAAATACAGGGTGGTTAGGCTCTTGCCCTCACGCACTGTAAATTATTAACTCAACACAGTCAGCCGCGAAGACAACCTAGGCTTCACTGAACCGAAACGAGTATGCAGGTTTATCGCTTAACCACTGCATCAAACAACAACTCGTAACACAGAAAAGCCTTACCCCAGTCTAGCATTACCTAGACTAGCAGAAAACAGGAATAATAATAATAACACACAGGGAAATGCATATACAAGTGCAACAAACATAAATCAATCCTATTCTAAGTCAACCCTTCCAAAATAGGCTATCTAATAGGCAAGTATCTCTGAGAACTCAAGCGATAATACGTTGGCTGACTAGCTCTGCACCAACGGGACCATGGAAGTTAAAAAAGGCAGGGAAAAGAGGAGATAAGAATGTAAGGTAGTAGAGAAAGTTCACATCAGTCAGAAGAATATATATAGTTAGCAAGGGAAATGAGAAGTCGCTCTGCCTAATGAGTTCTGATGAAAAAATGGCTAGACTTCCCTTTTTATACCCGGCCCTCTAGTGAGCCCAACGTGAACTACTAAGGACCGCCCACTGACAACCATTACGTAATTTCTCTCTCTCCTCTGGGATAGACAAAGGCTCCCCTAGCACTGAGGGGAGGAGGGAGTGCTAGTGAGTTAGGCCCACCTCCCGCATGGCGCACCCACTGACCCCCAACGGTGGCTGTTTCTCCTCCCATCATTACAAATAAGTTTTACACACAATACTTATAACTAATGATATAAAATAGAACTCGTTGACTCAGATGAAAACAAAATACATATTCATAATACTTATAGTACAACGGCTCACATGAACTAAGTTAGGAAACTCTACATAGACTACAGCCAAAGTTCCTGCCCTGACGATCCTAGCGAGAGTGGGGCATGACTAGGCGTTCTGTACAGCATGCTCACACTGGTCATGCGTCACACCTGGAACTCTTACGAAATCCCAATAATGTCGATTCAAACTTGGAGATGTTGGGTGCTTCATGTGTCGCACTAGATGACATGGTAACAGGAGCTTCAAGATGTTGGTTGCTTCCTTTCTGCCACACTAGATGACGACACCTTATTTATACACGTCACGGGCATCTTCTATGCTATGGTGATGATATAGGGGATATTTTTTTGTAGCCAGGATAGTGGATACTTGTAAATCAGCAGGGGCCATCAAATCACTTCAGAAAAACCCTTGACATTTGGTGTGGACTTAATCTGAGGTCTTTTTGGTTCACAGTCCACGACGCTATCCAAATGCTTCATAACTTGGCTTTATTTCAAAGATCCCAACTGGTGTAACTTTATATATGCTAAGAACTTACGCTTACAGTTCTTTGCAATCTCTCTCTCTCTCTCTCATGTTAATGTTTAGTTTCCCCTCGCCCCCTTCAACCAATTATATACAACTACAGTAAATCATATTCTTTGCCCTCTACACTCATAAACCATAATATGTATTAACTCATTGGAATATTAACACTTTGCAGCTATACTCAGACACATTTGGGGTACTGTATTTTCTATTGTTTTCAAAATTTAAATTCAAGTGAGTGTAGGGTAGGTTATGTACAGTATATTAGGCGATGCACCGTACAGTATATTTATTAAATGTTCTTATACTACTGGTAAATACCCCGAAAGGAGTTGAAATAGGGGAGCTATTCCCCCCCCCCCCGCCAAAGGCGGCTTTCTAGGGCCTTTCCTAGCTGATGCCGAGAGAATTGGGTTCTAGTCATGTGGTGATGGGCTGGTCTATCAGAGTGAGAGCTGAGCGATCTTTGCCATACCCATAGCTTACTCTGACTGTTTCTTTTACTTATATATCTTCTAGATCTCAAGTGACGGCGTCTTTTCCGTGGATTGACCTCCCTACTGCCAACCTAGAAGTTGGCAGATTGGGAGCCAAAGCGTCACATTTTTCCCTTGCCCCTCAACTTTCTCTTCATAATTGCTGAGGGGAACAGGGCCTTGGGTGGGGCTTTGGTTTCCCGGGCGTTTCCGCACCCTCCTCAGCTCCCTGCCTTGGAGTGGCTTCGGTCACCCGGGCTTTGTTAGTGGTAAGCAGGGAGGGTTTTGTGGGAGCGCTCGTTTATGGCCTTGGCCTTGCTAGAGATCTTGGGCTGTTCGGCCTGGGGAACAACAACAACAACAACCCCTTTCTTGTTCATATTTATGTTTATAGCTGCATGCTTTTTATTGTCCATTTCCTATTTCCTCTTTTCCTTTAAACCCTTTGTCTGGATGACGTAGTTTCTATTATTCGAACTACCACCAAGCGATTATCTTAGCTTTAGGAAGGACGTGTAAATGTAAATAGGCTGAAGAACAACTTTACCATGTGTTATCTTCTACAGGTATTTACTTTCTTACTGAATATAAGTCAAATTCTCGTATCTTGTGCCGTTAATCAGCTTGCTCATATCCGATTCATCTAATTACGGTAAGCTTTAATCTCATATCTTTCCTACTATTCCCTAGCTTATATTCCCTGGCTCTCGTGTTTAAGGACCGTTTCTCAGCCCTCCTCTCAGCCCCCACCACTGGTCACATATTTTTCTTGCCGTCTCCTAAACTCCTTTTTTCTGGCATTTTATTCGTAGCTTTAGAATGGAGTTTCTTTAGCGATGGAATTCCAGTGACATCAACCGATTAAAATAAGCAGTAGTAGTACCGTATCAAACTTTTTATTATTACCTCTGTTATGGCAAAATTTGTGTTCTGGATGATTACATAATTGCATAGCTAGTCAAGTTTACTAAGAAATGGGAAATTATACTTTGTCCACAAAACTATGATTCTCGTGGCTGAAGACAAGGAGTACAAGATTGTTGCGTGTGTGACTGTCCCTACATCACTTCATTGCTCCTACTATAAGGACAAAACCTCCCCCCCCCCCCTTCAAACCCTTCCTTCACTCCCACACATGAATGTGTTTCCTTGTAATATTATGTATGGCAGTACGAATGGTACGGTACACTATGAATATAATTAGTTATGACTTTGACGATTAATTTAATTACTGCATAACAAAATACACTTGTTATTGATATTACAAATTTTACTTTTAATTGGCACATACATTTTCATAAAGAGTTAGAGACGTGGTGCGCTGACGGTACAGTTGGTCAAAGTTCCAGCTGACCCACCCTCGCTCTGGGGCTCGGAGAATTAGCTGGCTATACTGGTGTAGTGGTGCAGGGATACCACTTGCCATTAATGTGTTACCTGTGTCTGTCCTGTAAATTACTGCAATTTAGACTATGTAATGTTCACGTTGTGAAGACTAATACTCCTTCATTAATTAAGCAGCCAACAATAAAACAGAAATATGTATTCTTATACAATCGAGTAAAGTATGTTGTGGCAGCCAGCAGGTTTTATATGCGTTGGCCAATCAGTGGATATAATACTTGAATATTTACGCAATCTACGAACTTTGGGTAAATGCTCGGGATCATGCATAGCGATGTATGCATTTTATTTGAGATAGGCTTAGTTTCCCGTTTAGTATATAACAAGGATATACGGTAGCCGAAAAGATCTACCAATCTCAATCTTTGTAAGACACACCTCCTTTCCACCAGTATTGTCAGATAATTCTGCGAGCCCCAGGGTGGGTCAGCTGGAACTTTGACCAACTGTACCTCCAATATAAGAGTGTACAAGAAACTGTATATGGTGATACTGTACCAACTAAATGGAGGGCATGTGGTGATATGCTAGGTTCCGTATTATAGCTGAGAGAGGAGAGAGAGAGAGAGACGAGAGGTAGAGAGAGAGAGAGAGGAGAGAGAAAGAGGAATGTTGGTAAGAGTGAAAGTGAGGCATTTGTTTTAGGTAGGGAATGTAAGTACCGCCTTGTGCTATATCTAGGAAAGTCTTATGTTAGTAAAATAACACGAATGAGGGTAGCTGTACACTTTCAGACACGTCCAGGTGTTACGTAGAACTTTCAATATACCATTGTAGCTACTATACAGGGGTTTCAGAGGCCGTGTTACATCGTTTTCGGGAATAACTTATTAACAAACAGTTGGATCAGTGACTTGTAGCTACGAACTATGGGTTGAGAGGTCGTGTTACATCGTTTTTCGGGAATAACTTATTAACAAACAGTTGGATCGTATGATATTTTGCCAGAGTGTTTCACACGTCCCCTAATTTCGTTGTGCATTACCAAAAGTAGAGAATTAGCCATGCCCTTAGTCATGAGGTTAAAGTCACACATGAATGACAAGGAGGGACAAGGCTATTGTGGCGTACCTGTGTAAACCACCACCAATATTGCTTTCCATCAAACACGATTGTCATCAGCCACCACCCAACCCCTACCATCGCCTTTACATTCATATTATAATATGCACTATCAAATAAACTATACACTGAGGGGATTATTTTGTATATTAAGTGATTGTGATTCTATTAAGGTTTGAGCTAAAATACAGCAAACACTTTCTTTGTAACAGCCGGACGTGTGGAAACTGCATAAGAGGTATCAACAGTTCTGACTCACCTTTATAACTTGAAAGCTTTGATTTCTCAGTGGTTGTTATAAACACGATACCGGTATCGGTATCGGTACTCTGGTATAACCCTTGAACATGACTTTCAAATTTAAGAAACATCAGCTGGTCAGATACATCAAAGGAATGCCTTCATAACATATGGGATGCATTTCAATTTGTTGTGTGATGATATAGGAAACTACTTGTGTGACAACTGTACATACTGTATACTGTACTGTACACTGTGTATGGAGGTACGTGTATGGAATGTTCTCCGATTGTGTGTTTAGCTTCAAGGTGAGTGAGACTTACATGTTGCTTATAATTGTTTAATGGGTGAAATATAATCATCATAATACTATAAAATAACTGGACAATGACCACAAACATCAGCTCCTCCCACCCCTTATAGATTCATCTACTTATGTGGCCCGACTACTTGTACTAAATAGGTTGTGTGTAACTTGTAAAATAAATTAATTGCATTAAGATGATTGGTTTATTATAATACCCGAAGTGTGTTAGTCCTGCTCTGGGTACATTCCGCAGTACAGTATTATAGGAAGAGGAAGAAAGGCAGTAAGAATGTAAATCGAAGGCTATATAGGACAGTGAAGGCACAGTAATATCCATGAATCTGCAGAAGCTCTTAAGATTTTGCGATGACATATTTCCTATTAGTAATAGCAGTGGTAGGTGGTTAAGAAGTCCTATTATTAGTGTACCGCGGTTAACGGATATTTGTAAATGCAAATATTAGCTTAGTACGGTGCCGCACGTACAGATAATGTTAGTCATGCATGTGACATGTATGTAATATCATAGTTGTTTAATATGGATTTGTTGTAATATTATTACCGTATGTTCCTTATGTTTAGTACCTCTTACGTGGCATTTTATAATTAATCTCTTTTCTTTGTATTTGTCATCACCCCTGTATTTTTAAATCTTATTAATTTTCCTGACTGTTTGCTAGTTGTGTTTTCTGATCAAGTGTTTTGCTTACGTTCGTATTTCTGGAATTTGGTTTCATAAGCTCGTTGCCCTCACCCTTGTATTTATATTAGTTCCTGTTATCATGCCACAAGACGGCCAGGAGAGAGGTTTTCAATGCTTGTCTTACTGCGGTGTGTTTTTGTGTTTATAATCGCTAGGTCATAATATTATGCAAGCTTGTCTCACGCATAGTGGATCGCATTTTTGTTAAAACGAAGCTTTGTTTTACACAACATTGGTGTGTCACATTCGTGCATATCGTGCAATATGTGAGCTTTACTGCCATCAACATTACGGTACTAGCTGTTATCGTCCCATTAATTATTGTTGTAACCCCGACCCCCCCCCCCCCACCCCACACACACAAAAACAGTAATTATTTTGTCATCTTCCCTACCGCGTCTATATCCTTCTTTTGACTTACCTCCCACCTCCCGCACATAAATGAAGCAGCTATTACCATGAAGGTGGGCCTACTCTCCAAACACTTGTAACAGACTTCCGACACTTCACAGTTGGGTATCAAAATTAAACACAGTAGGAGTACATAAACTGGCCGTGACCATGCCAATATCACAGACGAGATAGACATCGGTGGCAAGGAATTAGCGCCCCCCCCCTTCCTCCCTCTCGTTCTTTATCTATCAAGTTGTTGCACACAAATGGTTCACCCTCGATAAATCCCCTGGTTTAAACAACCGATCCCCACTCCTTCTTCCATGTACCTCTTTGCACTCCTGTCATTCTTCTTCTTGTTTCAACCTCTAGACTCCTCATCATTCATCCACTAATCTCCATTGGGATTTCTCTGTATCCTTGCCAGTAGATCGGTATCCACCTTGTCTCGCTGTGTTACAACCGACCTGTTACGAAGAACCTGGCAGATGCCGGGGTACAACAGATGTCTTCTCAAATCAGGACTCGGGAAATACGAGCTCGCTGCCACAAAGACGGAAACACACGATCCCTAACCCCTGAGTACTGCCAGGGCCGAAGACAAAAAACGAGCTGAAAACCCTCCAGAGTTCAATCTGCTATAACGGGTATACGAAGAACTCGGTACTAGTGTTCAACAACAGACTAATAAAGAGGACCAGGAATTATCTAGTTCCCTTAAAAGGGGGGGGTATTGTCCTGGTCACACAATCAAACAATGAGGTAAGAAACAACAGACACCACAGAATAGGTATTGGGCCACCAAAAGAAGCCGGAAAGTTTTTTTTTTTTTTTTTTTGTTTGATTTAAGATCCACCCGTGACTAAGAACTTAATGAAGTCCTCCACCCTCTACTTCGGATCGGCACTATTACGTTACGTTTAACTAATAGTCCTTAAGCATCGAGCAAGGAACCTGTCTGAAAAAAAGTTAGATGCTTCTCGGATGCTCGTAAGAAGTACGTAATCGGAATTTTGAGAACAGTAATTCAATCAAGCAAAAAAACAGCTGGCAATTAAATACTACTTAAAGGTGTTAAATTGGCATAAGAAATAATTAAACATAATATGACAATTGGTAAATAGCAAACATTAAAAAGAAGTACTCAGCAAATGCAACGCAATAGCCTACTCGTGGATTGATGCTCGTGGGGAGCCACTAATCACTAAAGTTAATCAGACAAAGCTTGCAACACGAATGAAATCATAGTGCATAAAACAATATCATACATAAGGAAAGCTTCAATACTATTCTGGGGTATGTCTAACATAATCGAGCGCATAAAGTCTAGATCGGGGATACTGTAGGCAAAAAGGGAGTGAGCAGTGACTGAGCAAAACGGCTCATAGCCTAGCGAAGTCGCTCACAACCTGTTTAAAGTATTACGGTAAAACTAACAGAAGTGCCACTGTTGAGAAATCCAGACTCGCCCTATGTAATCTGGTTTTTCCTTCCCGGTTCCGTGACAAAAGTAAAAACAAACTGTTAATAAAATACAGGGGTGGTTAGGCTGCTTGCCCTCACGCAACTGTAAATTATTAAATTCAACACAGTCAGCCGCGAAGGACAACCTAGGCTTCACTGAACCGAAACGATGGGTATGCAGGTTTATCGCTTAACCACTGCAGCAAACAACAACTCGATAAACTCAGAAAAGCCTTACCCCAGTCTAGCATTTACCTAGAACTAGGCAGAAACAGGAATAGATAATAATAACACGACAGGGAAATGCATATACAAGTGTAAACAAACAATAAATCAATCCATTCTAGTCAACCTTTCCAAAAGTAGGCTATCTAATAGGCAAGTACTCTCTGAGAACTCAAGCGGATAATTACGTTGGCTGGACGTAGCCTCTGCACCAACGGGGACCATGGAAAGTTAAAACAAGGGCAGGGAAAAGAGGAGATAAGAATGTAAGGTAGTAGAGAAAGTTCACAAAGTCAGTCAGGAAGAATATATAATAGTTAGCAAGGGGAAATGAGAAGAGTCGCTGCTGCCTAAATGAGTTCTGATGAAAAGAGTTGCTAGACCTTCCCTTTTTATACCCGGCCCTCGTAGTGAGCCACCAACGTGAGTCTCACTAAGGACCCGCCCCACTGGACAACCATTACGTTTATATTCTCTCTGTGACTATGGGATAGACAAAGGCTCCCTAGCACTGAGGGGAGGGGGATTTTTTTATTTTTTTTTTTTTTTTTCTAAGTGATTGAGGGAGGGCAAAAGGCATAACGGGACCTATAGCGAGTGCCTCCCCCATAGTTGACGAGTGACAGGGCACAAAATCAAGGGACGTTCGAGCCAAACGCCTGAGCACGAACAGAGTTTGAAGCAATTTATTAAGTCATAGGAAGAGGGAAAGACTGATTCTGGGAGAGGAGTTCCAGAGCTCAGCGGTTGAGGAGAAGAAAGTTTGAGGAGTAAACGTTTCACTCTGGGGTTGGAGAGTTGCACAGAGTAGGGGGTGGATTGAGTTGACAGACGGGTACCACGGCCCTACGTAAAGGAGGTGGTATGCACTGGGATAGCCTCTGAGGAACACTGAGTATTATAGTAGCGATAGAATAGCGAGAGAGATGCAACATTGCGGCGGGAGGAGAGGAGAGAGATTGCAGAGAGTTGTGTGACGTGGACGGAGAAGAGGAGTTAATGAGACGAGAGGCCTTCCTTTCAACTTTGTCTAGTGAGAGCGGGATGTGATAGGAAAACCTCCCCACACATGTGAACAATGCTACAATACAAGGGCGCCCACTATGCCAGCAGTTTACAGATGAGAAGAATCATGCTCATTGGAAAAGAAACACATAAGGCGGGTTGAGCACACCCAGCTTCTGTGTAGGGCCTTTAGCAGAGACTTTGGTAATATGGTCATTCCACATGAGAGCAGAAGAAAAGGAGACATACAAGAATATTGAGAGGATAGATGAAGGGTTGATTGTTGTAGGTTGCAAAGACCTAGAGGGAGTAGTCCGCGGGGATGATCCTGACGGGAGGATAGCTGGAGGAAAGTGTGGTATGGAAGCATTAAAGTTAATCAGGTTTTCTCTGCCCCAATGGCAAATAGTATTTAGATCAGAATTAAAGAGTTCTCTGGGGTATCATTTACGTTTTTTGTCTTTGAGGGATTGGTGGCGGCTTTTCTGAAAACCTAAGTGGAGTAGTGTAAGGTTGAGTCGTGCTGCTTATGAATGGGATGGGGAATTAAGGTACAGTTAAGGAGATCATTTATAAACATTAGAAAGAGAATAGGAGATATGACAGAGGCGCTTAAGGAACACCGGAGTTGTATAGAGGTGAGAGAAGTGAACAGTTGCCGTACGAGGACAAGCCTCGGCTATTGAGACTGCCTGAAATGAAATTAGGAGACGAAAGGCACAGAGGGAGGGATAGAAACCGAAGGAGGGTAGTATAGAGAAAATTAAAGATTTATGCGCAAGGACTCTATCGGAGGCTTTCGATATGTCTAGTGCAAATAGAAAAAGTCTCAGCACGAAGTGCAGCGGAAGGACGATGACCAAGAGAGTTAAGTAGATAGAAGAGAGGAAAGAGGAGCTCACCAGGTAGAGCGACCCTTTAAGGAAGCAATACCTGGCGCTCTGAGAGAGGATTATGAGAAGAGAAATGTTTAAGAAGTTATGGAGGAGAAGATAGTTTCAAAACCTTTAGGAAAGACAAGAGATGGAAGCGCAAGTTGGGGCGATAGTTGCGAGGGTTGAGAGCGGTAACCCTTCTTTGGGGACAGGTATGAATGTGAGCAGAACTTCCAGCAGTGAAGGGAACGGTTAAGAGGATAGACAGAGACGAAAGAGCGTTGCACTAGGCAGGGAGTCAGCCACGGAAGCACAGTTTTTGAGGAAACGAACAGGAGGAACACCGTTCCTCAGCGAGAGTGGGGACATGACTAGGCGTTCTGGTACAGCATGCTCACACGGGGATCATGCGTCACACATGGAACTCTTACCCGAAATTCCAATTAATAGCGCGATTTCAAGAATTGGAGAGAGTTGGGTGCTTTCATGTGTCGCAGCTAGATGACATTGGAAACAGGAGCTTCAAGGTGTTGGTTGCTGCGTTTCTGCCACACGATTGAACGACACCTTATTTATACACGTCACAGGAATCTTCTATGACTATGGTGGAAGGAGTATAGGGGGGATTAGAAATAAATGTATTTTTTGACGTGTTTGGTGTAGCCAGGATAGGTGGAATACTTGTAAATCAGCAGGGGCCATCAGAAATCACTTCAGAAAAACCCCTTGACATTTGGTGTGGAAGCAATACTGAGGTCTTTTTGGTTCACAGTCCACGCCGCTATCCAAGTGCTTCATAACTTGGCTTTAGTGTGGACAAAGATCCCAACTGGTTGTAACTTATATATATGCTAAGAACTTACGATTACAGTTCTTTGCAATCTCTCTCGCTCTCTCTCTATCTATGTTGAAATGTTTAGTTTCACCTAGCACCCTTCAACGCAATTAAATAGAACTACAGTTAGATCATATTATTCTTCGCCCTCTAAACGTCATAAGACATAATCTGTCTTAACTCATTGGAATCTTAACACTTTGCAGCTATACTCAGACACATTTGGGGTACTGGATATTCTATTGTTTTCAAAATTTAAATTCAAGTGAGTGTAGAGATAGGTTATGCTACAGTATATTAGGCGATGCACCGTACAGGTATATTTTATAATGTTCTATTACTACTGGTAAATACCCCGAACGGAGTTATGAGAAAGTATAGGGGGTGAGCTATCTACCCCCCCCCCCCGCAAAAGGCGGCTGTTCTAGGGCGTATTCCTAGCTGATGCCGAGAGGATTGGGTTGAGTCATGTGGTGAGGGGGCGGTCTATCAGAGTGAGAGGACTGGGCGATCTCTGGCCATACCCATGAGACTTACTCTGACTGTTCCTTTTACTTAAGAATATCTTCTAGATCTCACGTGACGGCGTCTTTTCCGTGGATTGGACGCCCCTCCCTACTGACAACCTAGAAGTTGGCAGATTGGAGACGCCAAAGACGTCCGAATTTTTCCAGTTGCCCCTCAACTTGCTCTTCATAATTGCTGAGGGGAACAGGGCCGATTGGGGATGGGCTGTGGTTTCACCGAGGCGTTTACCGCACCCCCATCAGCTCCCTGCCTGGGAGTGGCTTCGCGTCCACCCGGGGTTTGTTAGTATGGTAAGCAGGGAGGGTTTTGTGGGAGGCGCTCGTGTACGGCCTTGGCCTTGCTAGAGATCTTGGGGCTGTTCCGGCATGGGGAACAACAACAACAACCACAACAACGACCTTTCTCTGTTCTAGATATTTATGTTTATAGCTGCATGGTTTTTATGTGATCATTCCTTATTTTTCCTCTTTTCCTTTAAGCCGCTTGTCTGGATGACGTAGTTTCTATTATTCGAACTACCAGAAGGCAGATGATCTTAAGCTTTAGGAAGGACGTGCGAATTTAGAATTAGCTGAAGAACAAACTCTGTACCATGTGTTATCTGCTACAGGGTATTTACTTTCTTACTGAATATAAGTTACATTCTAGTATCTGGTGCCGTAGTCTCCATGCTGAAAATTCGCTTCATCTACTTGACAGTAAGGTTTGTAATCTCATTATCTTTCCTACTATTCCCTAGCTTATATTGCCTCTGACGACTCACCGTGTTTAAGGACCGTTTCGTGCAGCCCTGCCTCTCAGCCCCCACCACTTAGAACCAGTCAAAGTAGGGCTGGACTACGAACAGAAAATTGCAATAGGAAGGTTTTTTGAACCTTTAACTTGTTTATTAGGTCCCTCTGATGAACATATAAAAAAGTCTCCAAGAGAGTAGTACACCGGGAAAGGTGTTAATTTGCATACATTCAAGATGGCGCGACCCGTACAAAGCTTCAATTTACAGATAACTTTTTTCTGGTTGCCGTCCTAGGACCCTATAAATGTATTACAAACCAAACGTTTTTTGGCTTACACGTGATAGAGGAGTAGGTCCCTCTGAATGAAAATATAAAAAGTCTCCAACTTTTGGACACCGGGCAAAGTGGTTAATTTACAGCCAATAAACCCCCAAACATTACAGCCAAAAAACTTTCTATTGCAATTTGTTCTATGTCAGGCCCTACATTTACTCCACATTCATTGTCTATTACATTTTGCATAGGCCTTATATACTAATCCCATCATCTTGTTTCTTGTTTCAACAGATTGGTGCGACATCAGTTGCAGACAATGTTGATCACAACTTGCGTACGCTTGATGGTCGAGGAACATACCATGGTATGGGTATAATTGTTGCTGTCACCCTGGAAAGAGTACGAGGACACAAACATCAGGAGAGAGAGAATGCAAAGATTGCAGTCGACTTGAAAAACAAGCTTCACGGCCGCTCAAGAGAGAGAATTGAAATCAAATACTAGCCAGCAGTGTTCGCAAGAAGGGTGGGCCTCATCGAATTTTAGGAGAAAAGGGGCATTGACCCCATTTCATCATATGACAACGGCCTAGGAAAATCATGGACATACTGTGTCTAAACGTCATGGTTGCTTCTAGCACCAAAACGACCAGGCTGGTCAGGATTAATGCAGAGTGTGTGCCAATTGGCCGAGACCCATGGAAAATCATGCCGATCCATTTCTTGCCCGATGAGTTGACAATGGACCCTGACGGACATGAGTTGATGATTTACGCAAAGCACTTCAACTGTCGTTGGCTGCTGAAGAGACCCAGATCTACCATGGAACGACCGCCACTCGGCTGAAGAACATGATCGAACCAACCGCTTTATTGGGGAAAGCGAAGACGATCATTGTTCATGAGAAGGAAGGAATCGAGACTGAAGAAGCCATTTGTTTTTGATACTTGGTTGGCTTTCACTCTGTGTATGATGTTTTTGGGATTTACCTTGGTGAATGGGGTTATTAGTAAATCATGTGATCTGAAATTATGTTTTTGTCAACTTATATACGCAGCGTGAAAATG
Source organism: Paralithodes platypus (assembly GCA_032716605.1). Taxonomy (NCBI): domain Eukaryota; kingdom Metazoa; phylum Arthropoda; class Malacostraca; order Decapoda; family Lithodidae; genus Paralithodes; species Paralithodes platypus. The sequence goes on along the minus strand of CM064523.1, from coordinate 56,113,261 downwards.
CTGATTAGCCCAAATGTTGATTGTAATCCTATTTCCTAGATCACCAGTGGGCCACTTCTGAGTATGAACACAGCCTTGGAGTTCGGATTTTTTTAGGCAGTGGCAGACCGCTTTGTCAACCGATCTCAATGGTAGATGAGGGACAGAGCTGACGCATGCAAGGAGAATCCAGGAGGAGCAGATCTTTTGGATAAGCTGTTGCGGTGAAAGATTTTCACCGGATGAAAGTGTGCATTCCAATACGTTTTCCACAGAATTTCTGCAAAAGTTAAAGCTGGAAAGTGCTCCTTAGCGGAGGCATCAGGATGGGAAAGCTCTGGATTCAATACATGGGCATGATGTGAGCAGTGAGTAGCGTCGCTTCCTAGAGGGCCACTGGAGAATGTGCGATTTCCGCTGTACCTCGTAACACTCCGAGTGAGATGTTGCAGTTATATGCATCGTGATGTGTTCATAACAATTATTCCAAGTCAGCACATGTGTACAATCAAGACATGATATGAACATGAGCAGCTCAACCCAGACATAGTCTGTCAATTGCAACTCCGGTCTATTTGTGATCCGCCGAAGTGATTCGGCTGTGGGCAGGACTGCAAGAAGAGACTTGGTTATAGAGCAGGTTTTGATGCGCTCTTTTGAAAACGAATGGTTGGTATGACACGTGGTAGGGTCCTGTAGATGTGAAACTCAACGCATCTTCATTTTTTACTTTCTTCAGATCTCCATCCTGCTCTTACTGATTTATTTAATGTAATTTCAGAACTGACATTTAGAATCATTTCAACACCTTCTTATCCTCAGCCAAAATAAATTACTATATCATGGCGTGAGCTAGATAGTATTAGAATGTACACGATAGAAGGTTTTTGCTTCAATTCTTCAATTGATTATTATCCATTTCAATAATCAGAATTAACTCATTAAGTCTTATTTCGAAATTGTTTACATTACCATCCGCATCCAATCCTCGTTAACTGTCATGAAGATTTTTTATATTTAACATTTTGCATAGTATTTAATTTTCAGTTCTTTTTTTTTTTTTTAATTTCCATTTTGATTGTAAGGAATATATAACGAATTTATTATTGTGAGTTCAAATTTTACAAAGCCCCCCCCACCCATTTTACTTGAAAAGGAGGTTACCAATCTAACCACATCTCCGTTTTTCATAGGATTCACTTCATCTTTGCTAATTTAACAGGTAGCTATGTTTTTAATGAATGGTCTTTGCTTATGAGTTGTCTAGATACGTAGTGCTCTTTTCTCTTTTTAAGTTTTTGATATCATGTTAAGCCAATAGACCACATCTATTCTATTATAGATTGCACTGTTTTTTTAGCCCAGATCATCATTTTAATCATTTTCTTAATAAGAAAGTACTTTTAACCCATTTTCTGTATTGTGGTTCTGTTATTTGCAAAAGGATTCCGTGGAAGAAGGGTGACACATTTGAGGACCATTAGCAAGCGAGTACATGAAGCATGTTCCGAAGAACTTTCTCAACCGGGGGTGTTGTATTCTACGTTTTATAAATCAGGGGCCTAACTACACAAGTGACATGGACACACAATCGACGATCAAAAGGAGTCTTTTTTTTTTTTTTTTTTTTGTTAGTCAACAGGTGATGCTCACTCCAACGATGCCCACTGTTCTGGGTCAAAAAAGTGAAAAAATGTTTTCAAAGTCGGACAATTATCAAAACTTCATTTAGTTATTTTGGAGAGAACATCGAAGGCAAATGGTGAAGATGAGTGTCTGTGTCAATTGGGCCAGCAGATGCAGATGGCATGATTGCAGAAGAAGGGAATTTGAGCATGCAAGGGAAACCGTGACAGATGTGATAGGTGAGGACACAGACTTGTTGGTGCTGGTTTGTCATTATGCAGAACGAGGGATGAGTGATTTGATCCTTCAAGTCGTAGCCAGGAAGGGTGGAAGATGTTGGCATAGTAACTCCGTAGCAGAAGCTCTCGGTGAAAGCAGTCTGATCGTGTCCGTGCCAGTTGTCCATGACACTCTGGGAATGTGACACAAAGACCTCAAGAGCTGTAATGGTATTGGTAAAGGGGGGCAGACTTGAGGAAATTGAGGGTAAGACAGCGGTTTGTTGAAATGTATAGAAGCATTCTGTCTGCCAAAGTGGAAGTAAAGAAGCGATATCATCAGCTGGTGGAGAAAAAGGCCTTGGTTTATTTGAATGGGGGGAAAGTCAGAACAGCCCTTGACTTACTGCGAAATACAAAGTTTTTTGTTTTTTTCCAAACAGGTGTGCAAAAAAGGTCGAACCTTCCCGTTTTAATGTATCCGCAGCCTTCCCCCCGACAACCGATGCATCCAAATACCACTCGTTACGAGATTATTGTTCAGGTCCAGGAATGGATGTGGAACTGGGTGTTGACCCCGAGAAATGGGGCTGGTGTCTGCGATCGAAATGGCGGCTTGAACCGAGAGACGATGGATTCGCCAGTGGAGCTCCTGATTCACGTACTGAAATTGGTCAAGTGTCATTGTTAGTGTGGCAAACTGTGACACTCAACGATGTAGTTTGCAAACGGTGAATGAGCTTGACTGTTCCAGTGCAGTATTGTCAATTTAAAGGCCTCTGTACAACAGTCGCAACTGTGATGACAAGCACCGATGATCCAAGTTAAAACGGAACTGCCTATCATGAATTAAATAATTGGCTCTTAATGACGTCATTACTACGTCATGTTTTTTTTTTTTTTTTTTTTTTTTAAGAAAATGGAGTGGAAAAGAGGTCAAAAAACCCATACAGATCACACGAACGTGCTTGTGACACCTGGTGTGAAATATACAGTTCAGCCTGTCTGTGAAAATGTTTTTCGGCTTTAAAAGATAAACCACTTTCCAGTAGTACCAAAAGGTGGATGACTTTTTTATATTTTCATCAGGTTTCCCTAATAAACAATTTAAATCCCAAAAATCACCTTGTTTGTAATACATTTATAGGGTCTATTGAGCAACCAGAAAAAAGTTATCTGTAAATTCCAAGCTTTGGACGGCGGCCATCTTGAATTTGAATGCAAGTATTAACCACATTTCGCAGTGTCGCAAAAGTTGGAGACATTTAGTATATGGTAATCATAGTTACCCTAATAAACCAGTTTAATCCGAAAAAACCTTCTATTGCAAATTTTTTCTAGTTCCATTTTTAAGCACTATTTATATATTTTTACTTTCACTCATTTTCACATATTTCTTCTTGGCCGTTCTCCTAGCTCTGATGTTAACATGCCATTTTATTCGTAGTCTTTGGGGCTGGAGTTTCTTTAGCGCTTGTAAATTCCATTGACCTCAACCGATTGAAACTACCCAGGGTATTCTTACCTTCGTCCCCCCCTCTCGGTATTCTCGACCTCTGTTTTGCCGAACTTTTTGTTCTGGCGCGCTCCATCTTCATGAGTCTAGTCAGAGTTTCCTACGCCCTTGGAATATATTATCAGCATTCTGTCCGCAAAAACTAGATGATTCTCGTGGCTGAAGAGCACGGAGTACACGATTGTTTGCGTGTGAGTGACTGTCAATACAGGTCACATTCATTGCTCCTAGCTAATAAGGACAATCGCCACCCCCCGAGAGCCCCGCCCCCCGACCCCCCCCCCCCCCCCCCCCCCGCAGAGAGAGGTTCATAACCCTTCCTTCGCCCTACCACCCATGGATGTTTTCGCGTGTGTAGAGATTATGATTGTCCGAAGTACGAATGGTAGCAGGTACCACTTATGAATATAATTAGTTATGACTTGACGGATTAGATTGAATTAACTGCATAACAATAATACACTTGTAGTTTGATAGTACAACTTTACGTTTTAATTGTGCACAGTCCAATTTCATGACAGCGAGTTAGAGACGTGGTGCGCTTGACGGTACGCAGTTGGTCACAAAGTTCCAGCTGACCACCCTACCGCTTGGGGGCTCGGAGAATTAGCTGGCAATACTGGTATAGTGGTGCAGGGATGCAACTTGACATTAATGTGGTTACCTGTGTCTGTGCCTGTAAATTACTGCACATTCGAACTAGTTAATGTTCACCGTGTGAAGAGATAAATACGCCTTCATTACTTAAGCAGCCGGCCATAAGACAGACCTATGTATTCGTATACAATCGAGTAAAGTATGTTGTTGTCCAGCAGCAGGTTTTTATGCGGTTGCCAATAAGTGGATATAGGATAAAATTGAATTATTTATGAAAGATCTATTACGAACTTTGGGTAAATGGTCGGGATCATGCGTTGCGAGGTGATGCGTTTTTATTTGAGATAGGCTTACTTTCCCTTGTTAGGCTATATGTTCTAACAATAATATGCGGTAGCCGAAATCAGATATGACCAATCTCAATCTTTGTACTACACACCTCCTCCATCCCACCAGTATGGCTCAGATAATTCGTGCGAGCCCCAGAGCGAAGTTGTTGTCAGCGGAAACTTTGACCCAACTGTACGAATATAAGAGGTACACAAGAAACTGTATTTATGGTGTACTACTGTACCAACTTCGTGAAGGGCATTTGGAGGTATATGCTAGGGTCCGTATTTATAGATGAGAGTGAGAGAGGAGATAGAGTAGCGAAGAGGTAGAGAGAGAGAGAGGAAAGAGAGAATGTTGGTAAGAGGGGAAAAGTGAGTGCATTTGTTTTAGGCAGGGGAAGCTAATTAAACCTGGCTTTGTGCTATGCTAGAGAAATTCTTTTGTTTTTCTTGACAAAGAAACACGAATGGGTTAGATGTACCACTTTCAGACACGTCCAGGTGTCAGTTAGGCCTTTCAATTTACCATTGTAG